>OU015498.1:14560579-14598079 GCA_907164885.2 Dolomedes plantarius
TTTGCAGCGACGAGCATCGAACCAGGGACTTTCAGATCATGGCTCGCTGCTCTTGCCAACTGAGCCACCTCGCCCATATACAAGAGAAGGGTAGTTAACTCTTATCTCCCTCTATGAAAGTTAAGAAAAGAGAATTCATTCAGGAAAGTTATTCATGTGTTAGGGTGTTATGGCATCAAATATGATGTTGTTTATCCCCAAGCTGTCTCTAGAAACAGGTTTCAGTTGCGTCGCTGGTGGAATGCATTCTTCATCAGCGGTAGAAAACTGTATTTAAATACGGTTCTACACAAGGTATTGACACAAGTAGACAACGAAATAGGAGTTGAGTGCGGTTGAGCACGGGGAAACGATCCACCAGGATATTGTCCAGGTTTCTAAGGGTAAGGGCCTGTTCACATAGGAGTCCGGTAGCGGATGCGTTACCGGACTCCTATGTGAACGTTATATCGAAACGTTATATCTTCCGACAAAATTATGTGAATGTAATAAAATAGATACGTTAAATCTTAATTTGGAATTTGTGTATTTTCAGATGTAGATACTTTAAGAGGTTTCGCAATTATTCTTAAAAAAAAAGAACTCAGTAGGTTTTCTAAGAACATGCAATTAAAATAAAATGCACTATACCTATAAATTCCGTGTGTATTTTCTCTGTAAGTTTTTTTTTTCCATTGCGGAGGCACTTGTCAAATATTCGCCTATACTACGCCGCAATTTTACTGCCCATTTTATTACGGGGGCACCATATAGGCGGACAGCATTACCCCCGATGAAGGGACGACACAAACCGAGAAATTTTTTCGTGGCGTGACGCCAGGATTCGATCTGAGCACCCTCAGCACCGAAAACCAGCACGCTGTACCGCTGGGCTGCCACAAGCCCATTTTCTCTGTAAGTCTTACGCCATTTATTCTTTGAACACTCAGGGAAAGAGAACAATAAAACTTCTTCTTTACTTGCGGTAATCCAGAAACTTAAAAGTGTTTAAATATCAGAAAAAAAACATAGCTTTTGTTTGTACATTACGTCAAGATATTTCAGTATCTTGTGCTATGGACCTGTCAATAAAATTAGTATGACAACATAAATGACGCGTGATGAATAACTATTTTGTAAAATTTGTACAAATGACATCGTAAGACCCTCGTCAAAATTGAAGAGCAGGTTGCAGCTCATTTTTCTTCAAATGCTTTTTATAATGCTTTCTACTATTTAAAAGATATTAAATGGAGCAGCTTAGTATGATATTTATATCTGAAAATATTATACTATGCGTAATACAAGCTATACTACTCAAATGATTGCATTAATATAAAAAAATTAATAGTATATTTATGCATTTTGTACGTAGTAGTCTTGGGGATTTCTGTTAATTTCATCTCCTGTTGACTTGTCAGTCTCCTATCGATGTACAATTATATCGTTTTGTTTTGATGCCATATATTGATAATGCTCAATATAATTGTATTTATTGGTGTTTATTTATTGAAATATCTATTGGTGGACAATAGTGTTCTGTAACTAACTTTTAGTAACGGATTTGATTCAAATGGAAAGTAGCATGGATTACTAAATTAATCGACGTGATGCAAAGTGAAAGAAAACATGCTGTTATTGCTTACTGAATCAGTAATAGGAAACGGCAAATATTAGAAACTAGAAGGTAACCCGTCATTTTGACTTCATAATACTAATAATGACTCAATAATGGAAAAAGTATATGAAAGTTAAAAATATCCCGAATTATCTAACAATATTGCATTTAATCCACACCTTGTAAAAGCAAACCCTTTCATTATTTTTTATTTATTTAGTTTTTCATGCGATTGGAGTAGTAGACTGCCATCCAACCCGTCATTTTGACGTCATAATACTAATAATGACGTCATAATGGAAAAAAGTATATGAAAGTTAAAAAATTTCCCGAATTATCTAACAATATTGCATTTAATCGACACCTTGTAAAAGCAAACCCTTTCATTATTTTTTATTTATTTAGTTTTTCATGCGATTGGAGTAGTAGACTGCCATCCAGTTTTTTACAGCTCACTACGCGATATGAATACTTGGGCTACTTGATTCATTCACATTCAAGTTTGTGTACTTTCAGAATTCATCGCAAAAGTAAACAGATTTTTAAAAACTGTTAATTATACAGCTAAAAGCATCCAATTTTTTTCAGTTCTGAATGTTTTATAGAAAAATAGGCTGAACAAACGTGATTTGATGGAGAACATATTAGTTTTTAGGTAAGAAAAAATTCTGATCCACATCTGAAATTGAAATTAAGCCTAACCGGCTGTTTGTATACTAAGGGCTTCAATTGAAAGATGAGTACAGCCCGGAAGTGTTATACAGAGACAACGGCTATTATATATATAACTAGAAGGTAACCCGTCATTTTGACGTCATAATACTAATAATGACGTCATAATGGAAAAAAGTATATAAAAGTTAAAAAATATCCCGAATTATCTAACAATATTGCATTTAATCCACACCTTGTAAAAGCAAACCCTTTCATTATTTTTATTTATTTATAGTTTTTCATGCGATTGGAGTAGTAGACTGCCATCCAACCCGTCATTTTGACGTCATAATACTAATAATGACGTCATAATGGAAAAAGTATATGAAAGTTAAAAAATATCCCGAATTATCTAACAATATTGCATTTAATCGACACCTTGTAAAGCAAACCCTTTCATTATTTTTTATTTATTTAGTTTTTCATGCGATTGGAGTAGTAGACTGCCATCCAGTTTTTTACAGCTCACTACGCGATATGAATACTTGAGCTACTTGATTCATTCACATTCAAGTTTGTGTACTTTCAGAATTCATCGCAAATGTAAACAGATTTTTAAAAACTGTTAAATATACAGCTAAAAGCATCCATTTTTTTTAGTTCTGAATGTTTTATAGAAAAATAGGCTGAGCAAACGTGATTTGATGGAGAAGATATTAGTTTTTAGGTAAGAAAAAATTCTGATCCACATCTAAAATTGAAATTAAGCCTAACCGGCTGTTTGTTTACTGAGGACTTCAATTGAAAGATGAGTACAGCCCGGAAGTGTTATACAGAGACAACAGCTATTATATATATAATGCTATATATAATAAATGATGGGGTAATACAGTATAAGGAAAACGGCATGCTTTCATAGTTTAAATTAAAAAGGACACTCAGAACATGTGTATGATCAAGAAAAAAATGCGTATAGTATGAAGGTTTTGCTTTAATGTCTGATCAAAATGTATGATAAGTAAATTTTGTGAGATCCTGATGGATACAAATTTAAATTCTTAAGTTATATAATCTATACTTTTTTTTAATATATATCAGCCTCCTGTGACCTCTAATTTGTAGATTTATAGTTGAGTTATTCGTTTGAAATTTCATTTTCATTGAATATGTAACAATTTCTCTAAAACTTAATGGCAGTTAATGGTTAATTATGTTTGACTCGGTCCATTTCTTCTTACAAGATTTATATCTTCCTGTTTATCTTGGGCTAGATAACATTTTGATTACGCTAATTGATATTTTTTTTCACATTTTTCGTTCCTTATAACACTTGGTATTCTTTATATTGTTATTCAAATTCATTTGTGTTTATTTCATTTTCATAATCGCTTAGTTGTCATTATTATATACTTTCCTTTACACGTGTGGCATTTATCTCGTTAGGATAACTTGTACGTGTTGCGATAACGTTTGAAAGAAGCTCTAAAACTATAACGCAAGACTGGTCACATAAAATGTAATTTATTTATTAGTCGCTATTTTCCATTTATTTAAGATTTTTATTTATTACCTACGCAAGCTCAGTAGAGGGAAGATAATGACGAGGCTTCGTGTTGTCATGGGAATGCTTGTCAGTACCCATATTGGAAGTTTTTCAGATCATTCAGCTAAGACTGGGAGGGGGAAGACTTGGCTATTAAATACAGTGGCGTAGCGAGCATAACTGGCGCCCGGGGCACGATACCTTTGTGGCGCCCCCCCCCCGAAAAACATATAGTAATATAATATATAGACCTTATATTGGCGCCCCCCCCGAAAAACATATAATAATATGATATATAGACCTTATATTGGCGCCCCCCGTAAAACATATATTAATATAATATATAGACCTTATATTGGCACCCCCCCGAAAAACATATATAAATACAATATATAGACCTTATATTGGCGCCCCCCCTAAAAACATATAGTAATATAATATATAGACCTTATATTGGCGCCCCCCCCCCGAAAAACATATAGTAATGTAATATATAGACCTTATATTGGCACCCCCACCCCGAAAAACATATAGTAATGTAATATATAGACCTTATATTGGCGCCCCTCTGCAAGTGGCGCCCGGGTCATGATAGACCCCCTTGCCCCCCCCCCCCCCCTCGCTACGCCACTGATTAAATATATCGATGATGTGTCATTGCTCATTATACAGGTAGCCCTCCTACCTGGCCACAGTATCTTACAACACGGTTTCGTTCTAACACGATAGGATAAATTGCAGGAACCTTCGTATAACACTGCAACCTGCAATACTGTTTCGCTCTAACACTATTAAAAAAATTGCGAAAAACCTTTGTACAACACTGTACTTCTATAGCACTAGATAATATGATTTTTGTTTAACACATTTAAAAACTAAATTACCTTAAAATAATGACGGGAAGGAATACTGAACTATAGTGGCTTTACATGGAAATGTATAAACAAATTATAATTTATCCATTTATAACTCTATAAAATTACAAGAAGGCCTAAGTTTAGCCGAAAATCTTGAATCATTTTTACTGAATGCAGACCCTTCCGCCGAAAGAAGTCGAAAATTCAAAAGGGAGCTGCAAAATTGTCTATCTCCATACCGTGAAATCTACAATGACCTCGTAAGAACCAAAGAAATAAACCAAAATTACAGATTTTTTAAAGAGGATAGAAGGTACAAAATATCTAAATAAAAGAAAATGGTTCTGAAAGTGAAGGTGATATCATTCAATCGAAAAAAACGTTCTCGTTTTATTGTACTGAGCAGTGATGAGGAAGAAATTTATTAAATTAAGGTCGCATTAAATGAAAATAATATTTTTTTTGTTTCTTTTCGTTTTGTGTTATACATCTATTTATATTTTCAATAAAAATTAAGTTGCTTACATGGAATTAAAAAAAAAATGCTTGTTTCTAATAAGTTTTCAGAACGTAACCCCCCGTTTATGAACTGTGTCTGGGTCTCATATAACATGGTTTCACACAACACGGCAGTTTCTAGGAACTTATCTACCGTGTTATGGTAGGGTTACCTGTACTTTGGAAATAATAACACCAGTGGACAGTCAGCTTATAAGTAGCAAGATAAAGTGTCAAAAAGATTAATTTTTGTTAGTAATTTATATCAGCTATGAGAGTTTTTCGCACTGATCACAGCATTTTTAGTTCAACGGTTAAGTAGTCTAATGAGATTGGGTTCCAGAAATTTGTGATGACAATGTACAGTTTGAGAGAACTAATGAAGGGTTTTGACCCTGCTTCCTCTATTTCTTTGATGAATTTACATTGATATTTTGACAATTATATACATATCTTTTAAAACTGAAGACGAAGCGATTTTCTAATAGCTGACTGGATGAAACTGAGCCACAAAAGACAGAAAGGCCTTTGACGGAACAACGGCTTTGTGTGAACTTTCCAAGCCATTTACATTTTGATGACAAGTTTTGAACTCCCGCCAATCGAGAAACAAAGAACTTCCTGCGGTGTTTTGACAGAAGTGGAATACAACAACCGTCCTCTTAAATAGCGCTCGGCGAAAAATAAGATCTACAGCCATGTTGAATCTGCGATTATTCAACGGAGGAAAATGAGATCTGGGAACATGCATACCTACCATACCTTACAGAGACCCAAGTTACAGCAAGTTTCAAATTAGCTCATATATTTAAGAGAGAGTAATCTATGGAGGAATCTGTTTCCAGCAGTCTATTAAGAGTAGCTGAGTGTCTTAAGCTCTTGTAACTTTGCCAAGGAGTGGAACAGGTGAATAAAGAAAAAGCTGTGATAAACTCCAGTATTTTATGAAATGGCGGGTTATGCGGTAGCATCACTCAAGTACAGTAGAACTTTGTACGCTACTGTCGGTTGTACGTTTTTTTTCCCAGTTTTACGGATATATACCTACCTAAAAGCTTCATTTGAAAATAGCACTGAATTATTTCAGTCGTACGTTTTTGAAATCGGTTCGTAGATTTCATTGATTCGTATTTTTCCCTTTAGACGGAGATGTAAACGGAGGACGAAAATTTTATTTTCTCGCTAATAAAGCCATTTTTTTCTGGTTGAAAATTGCGTCCTTTATCGAAAACAAGCATTGTTGACACCGACGCTTTATGGCGGTATATTTGAAGACTAAGTAGCTGAGAGCTGACTTTTTCATAACTATTTTTGCAGTAATTCCAGTGCTGCAATGCAATATTAAATACAATTTGCAAAGTTTTATTGTTCTAACTATCACGACGGTTACTTTATATATATATATATATATAATTTTCCAATGCGGAGGCACTTGTCGTCAAACAATCTATATATATATATATATATATATATATATATATTATGTATATATATATGTATAATTATTGTAATTTAATATATATATATATATATATATATAGTGCTTTTTTCCCTAAAGAATAGGTGGGTATACTGTGTTTTCTCAAATAAAAGTGCGTATTTTTAGTACCGTGTTTTCACATGCCACGCCACAGGGGACAAAGAACTCGCAATTTAAAAAAAAAAATACGTTTTGTTATATATGTATTAACAATTGATTCGTAAGATTTTTAAAATTTCGACTAAGTTAAGCCAATATAATGCTTTATTTTAAAAAAAGGGTGGGTATACGCCCTATCCTCGCATACCCCCAGAAAAAAAAGCCCTATATATATATATATATATATATATATATATATAAGTTGCAAATGCATAAAGTTAATAATATTAATTAAAACGATAAGAGTAATCATTAGTTACTGCGCTATGCTGCACGTAAAAAAAGGTACCATATAAGTAATATAAATACTGAATAAAAAAGAATCCGAATGAAATACCAAAACCGCACAATACTGCACGGAAAGCAAGTGTTGATAGTATAATCTATAAAATATCAGAACATGACAACAAGGGTAGTTTGGTCTTTCTCGATTTGTGCATTAACATCGATGATCAGAATAATTTAACCTACCGGTTGTATGACGAACGAGATGAATTTAGCTTTGAGACTGTCCGAATTATGTCATGGGAAAGTTATATACATAAAAGCATAAAACGAAATATTTTTTTAAATTATTTAATTAGAAGTAGAAGATTACATTCTAATTTTCAAATATGTGAACATCGATATAAACAATTTCATGAAAAGGGCTTGTGATAATGGTTTTCCACGTCAATTTCTAAAAGATATTTTAACCAAGTTCTTGGGAACGTGTAACTGTGACTGTTATTGAGGTGATTTGGCTGTACCTGGTGCAGGGGGTGAGTGATGTCTATATATAGTTTGTAGTTTTAGTGTTTGGTTCATTCAGTAATGGAATACTTCGTGCTTGCTAGTAGGATTTATAGTTAGGCTTTCTTATGCCATTCATTCTTTAGTTTCAAGTTTAATTTCAACTTCATACTAAAGAATATAGTACAGTAAATATTAGTACAGTTTGAGGAACATATTTTTACTGTATTTTAATATTTTTTTAGATAATGTCCAATCGTCTGCCGCATTAGCATGAAAAGAAAACTATTTTTTTTGTCTATTTCGTTGTTATGACGTGGCGATAAATTTATTTAAAGTACCAGAAAAAGAAATCACCTGATCAGCATTTAATAAATTGAATTTCATAAATTAATCTTTAAAAGTTCACCAAAAATCAGAAAATAGAGGTAAATATTCGAAAAAGATTTCATTTTAAAGGAATTTTTAGGATCTTTCTCGTGATATAAATTTTATAACCCTCAAATTATTATTTCAAATGCAAACTTAAAAAAAGTTACTAAAACAGCTTAAAAATTTAATTTAAAAAAATCTAGGAAGAATTTTTGAAAAATCTTTCTTAGTGCACCCCTACACTATAAGAAGAATCGCCATGCAAAATTTCAGCCCTTTAGGTCCAGCTGTTTGGTCTGTGCGTTGTATGTCAGTCAGTGAGTCAGTCAGTTACGGAGCTGTTTTATATACTATATAGACTATCAACACATGCTTTCCGTGCAGTACCGTGCGGTTTTGGTATTTCATTCGGATTCTTTTACATTCAGTATTTATATTATCTATATATATAAAACAGTTCCGTAACTGACTCATTCATTCACTGACTGACTGACTGACTGACATACAACGCACAGACCAAACCGCTGGACCTAAAGGGCTGAAATTTTGCATGGCGATTCTTCTAATGGTGTAGGGGTGCACTAAGAAAGATTTTTCAAAAACTCTTCTTAGATTTTTTTAAAATTAAATTTTTAAGCTGTTTTTTAAACTTTTTTTACGTTTGCATTTAAAATAGTACATTGAGGGTTATAAAATTTATATCACGAGAAAGATCATAAAAATTCCTTCAAAATGAAATCTTTTTCGAACCTTTACCTTGATTTTCTGATTTTTAGTGAATTTTTAAAGATTAATTTTTAGAATTTAATTTATTAAATGTTGATCACGTGATTTCTTTTTCTGGTACTTTAAATAAATTTATCGTCACGTGCATAACAACTAAATAGACAAAAATGATATTCTTTTTTTCTTTCTAATGCAGCAGACGATTGGATATTATACAAAAAAAATAAATATCCCTTACGATTTTTTTTATATATATATATATATATATATATATATATATATATATATATATATATATATATATATATTTTACATCAATTGTATACATTGATCGTCGCATTTATTATATATATATATATATATATATATATATATATATATATATATATATATTGGCATTAATTGCATACATTGACCGTTGTATTTAATTTGAATGTACTCCGTAGCGAAGCGCGGGTTTTAAGCTAGTATATATATATATATATATATATATATATTATATATATATATATATATATATATATATATATTGTATGTATTAAATTAGGATTGTTAATTGCTTATAATAAAGGTTTCTGAAACGTAAGATGCACTTTAATGTCAAATGGAAGAGGTTGAAAACAAGGATTGAAGGAAAACTGTTCAAATACTTACGCTATCAAGTTAGCTCCTCAATTTAGGGGCTTATGATGAAACAGAGAATTTTTCATATTTTAATTTGTTGTGCCGTTGCTGGACATCTTATCATCTTTACTCGCTTGTGTAGATATCATGCATTGGAATCTTAATATAGATATTTCATAAAGTGACAAATTTTCATGATTAGATTATAGGATATCATATAGAGTAATATGTTTCCCCTGATAATCTCAAAACAATAAGCGAAATAAACAGCCAAGTCTTAAGGTGACTGCCTACGTTCGGAGCCAATTTTTAAAAAAAATTGTTTTATTAAGGATTTTTCGGTCTTTTATGGTAAAATAGCATTTAAAAATAAAAAATAAAAAAAAAAAACTTGCCTGTAAATACCATACTTTTTTATAAATTGGTCAATTTGAAGTAATTTTTAATGAAATTTAGCTAAAACGCCTATCACTCTGCACACAATTCTAATGCTACTATTTTAATTTCCTTCTCACACATGATACATATAACAGTTATCTTCAAAATGACCTGCAATCTAAGAGAAATTTTGAAATGCAAAAATTATACAGACAATTTTATGTTCCAATATAAAAATTTTCCCCGATTCGTCATTCCTTTCCTTATAAAAACAGCCCCAAACAAAAAACTATTTATTATACATCAATTATTGTCCGTCATCTCATTAACAATAGCATATAAAACATTTCCTGAAAATTTTATCGAATTATATGCATTATTATGTGAGATATCATGATAACGGTAGAGATTTGTGCTAAAAAACATAATTCTGAGAAAAACGCATTTAAAGTTGTGTGTCCCTTCAATTTTGTATTAGACGATATTTTTTAAAATAGCTATAACTCTGCTTCTAATTAATGTAGAATGAAAATCAAAACGGTTTTGAAAAGAGAAAAGATTGAATTACACGATTCTTGCAAAAAATAAAATTGACCAAAATAGTAAAAAAATGGCTTTTTCAACGTAGGCAGTCACCTTAAGAAAGACAGGACTGTTTATTAGCGAACATCAACGGGATTATAGCCATTATGACTATCTTGAATTACAGTCGGTTGAAACCATTAATGGAGAGGAATTATGCACTCCTATTCGCCGATCTTATTAATTGCTTCGATCGAATCCTATTTTTCTATAGCAGAGAGAGAATCCGGTTTTTCGCCTCTATTTGCAGAACGAGCCAAATGTTTCCTCGCTATTCTTGAGCGGTATTCAGTCGCCTACATATAATAAGTACAAAAAAGTGACTGTTAACAACTACATTTCCAGCAATAACTCGCATTGATCGCAGCACAAGAAATTACACATAAGTGATAAAGGAACATAAAATACTTACAGTTGTTCAGGGGAAGGAAATAATATCATATAGCAGAACCATACAGAATAATTTGACGTTCTAGGATTTGATTTAGTTCATGTAGGTTTGAGAACTGGTTATGACGGAGAGGTTTTAACAAATAATCTTTCAGGCTGCAGGGTAGAAGCGAGGGTGGAATCCCTCAGCTTAGTGCAGTGATTCTCAACCTTTTTTTTTTTGTCGCGGCACACTTTTAACGATTTCCAAATTTGACGGCACACAAAGAAAAAGATAAGTTTAAAAGTCGTTTACTTAAAACAGTTAAAAATATGGCATTTAACTGTAAAAACAACAGTTTTCTTTTGCAGTGTACTTTTCTTTAATTTAAACAAACTTTACTCGTAATAAACGATAATTTGACGTTCTAGGATTTGATTTAGTTCATGTAGGTTTGAGAACTGGTTATGACGGAGAGGTTTTAACAAATAATCTTTCAGGCTGCAGGGTAGAAGCGAGGGTGGAATCCCTCAGCTTAGTGCAGTGATTCTCAACCTTTTTTTTTTTTGTCGCGGCACACTTTTAACGATTTCCAAATTTGACGGCACACAAAGAAAAAGATAAGTTTAAAAGTCGTTTACTTAAAACAGTTAAAAATATGGCATTTAACTGTAATTACAACAGCTTTCTTTTGCAGTGTACTTTTCTTTAATTTAAACAAACTTTACTCGTAATTAAAAAAAAGCATTATAATTTTTACTATATACATTTTTAAAATTTGGCGGCACACTTTAAGAATTTGGCGGCACATAAAAGTGCCGCGGCACAGTGGTTGAGAATCACTGGCTTAGTTTTACACAGTAGTGGACAGAATTTTAAAAATAAAATACATACCCGAGTTAAAAAAATTAGACCTTTCTTCATTACGGAGTAGTATTTAAAAAATAAATTTCAGGTTGTCTCTTCTAACGAAACTACCGCGGGTTATTAACATAGGATAGCTTATCGTTGCTTACCTCTTTTGTATGTATGTATGTATATATATATATGTACGTATGTATATATATATATATATATATACATATATGTATGTCAAAATTTTGACGCATCTTGGTACTTTTCTGTTTAACTTGTCCAAACGACAGACTGGGTCTGGCGCGCTGCCAAAATTATAACTCGCGAGGACGGACGGACGGTTTTAGCGTCTGAAATTTTCCTTTCCGGAGGACCGTTATGGAGGAACGTAATCCTATAATAAAAACCTTAAATCCAAGTCGACAATCGTTGACTTCAGGGAATCTAACATGGCTACTACCAATTGCTATTCATCTAAAACTTTCGCTGCATTCTTTCGCTAATAAGGAAGAAGACAATGAAGAGATCTAAGAGGAAATCGCGTCTTTTGCCTATAAAATAATAGAGGTACTAAATAAACAAGGACTATATAAACATGCAATTGCGATAAGTTTTTTTTGTCTTATTTTTAGGTTATGAAATTAGTCTAATCAAAATTCTTCAATTTTTTTTGGGGGGTTGTTTTATCAAAAGTACAAGTGAAATTGCCTTTTCTTTACAGTCTTATAATCAGAACCATTAATTGGGGGGGGAGGGGGGAGAACTCATTTGCTCGAATATTTTGAATGACGGAGACACAAATACAAATTAGCATATTTTAATGCACATTAACTTCCTTTTATCATGCTAAAAAAAAACTAAACTGCACTGGATTAACAAAGAGTTTTCGTTTGCATCCCAATTTTTCACTCTATTACTTATCGTCACGTTCCGTTACATAGAAGCTGAAATATAAACATTTTCGAATCATACTCGCTAATTTACAGCCATTCAGCTAAACAATCGCGTGTTTTTACAAGACAAACACAATAACACACTGAATGAATTGGAGAAATTAGTTTACTCGAGTCGGACGTGAATGAAATTCTGCGGAGCTCATCTCATAAACATCATTAAACTAAATCTGAGAAACAAGGTAGTTACTCCCCCCCCCCCCCTCAGAAGAGAGAGACGTAATTGTGTTTGATAAATGAGGCTGATTCTCCAGAGACTGAAAGATACCGAGCGATCTTCAAATCTTGTCGGATTCTTACAACTTAAACTAGAGTCATTTATTGTTTTTCGCTACATTCTTAAAGTTTTTGAGAAGCTTCCAGGATTTGCTTTCACTTACTCTTCTTTTTTTCCTCTTCTTCTTCTTCTTCAGGTCTTCTCTTCGCGTGAGGAGACTTGCGTTCTTCGTTCGGCTCCCGGCGTCGTGCAGCTAATTCGTTTTGCACGACTTACCATTGGCACCGACTCTGTCGGCTTTCGCGTTAAACTGTTTCATCAGCATTCATCATGGAGGCGGCGAAATGTGTCATTCTCCAAAGCAGACATTATTAATTATGTCATGTTGAAGTCGACGCACTTTCCGCACACACAAGTGCTGAATTAAGATTTCTCATAAGTTTGTATGGTTCGCGGGGATAATTTGTTTTCTCCTTCATGACTGTATATCTATAGAGATTTTTTTTCATCCTCATATAATTTTTAAACTTCTTTAAAAAAAAAAACAACTTTTAGCTCTCTATGAAAGGTAGTAGATAATTTTAAAAAGTGAGACAGTGAGAAAGTCTCATCACATTAGTCATGTCTTCCAGGTCTGAAATCGAGATGGCGCAGACCGAAAACAAACCGTGAAATTTTCTACCTTTAGAAACTTTTAGCTGACGGTGGATGGTTTAAGTTAGTTTAGAGAGAGTAAAAAAGTTTCGTGGCATTCACATCCTCTGGGTCTGAAATCAAGATGGCGCAGTTAGCACCTGCCGAAAACAACCGTGAAACTTTCTAGCTTTAGAAACTTTTAGCTGACTGTGGATGTTGTAACTTAGTTTAGAGATTAAAAAAGTTTCATGGCTTTCACATCCTCCAGGTCTGAAATCAAGATGGCGCAGTTAGCACCTGCCGAAAACAACTGTGAAACTTCTTAGAAACTTTTAGCTGGCTATGGATGGTGTAAGTTAGTTTAGAGAGAGTGAAAAAAGTTTCGTGGCATTCACATCCTCCAGGTCTGAAATCAACTGTGAAACTTCTTAGAAACTTTTAGCTGGCTATGGATGGTGTAAGTTAGTTTAGAGACAGTAAAAAAGTCTCATGGCATTCATATCCTCCGGGTCTGAAATCACGTTGATGCACTTAGCACCTGTCGAAAACAACCGTGAAACTTCTAGCTCTAGAAACTTTTAGCTGACGGTGGATGGTGTAAATTAGTTTAGAGACTAAAAAAAGTCTCATTGTAGTATTCACATCCTCCGGACCGAAATCAACTGTAAAACTTCTGAGAAACTTTTAGCTGACTATGGAGGGTGCATAAACGTAATTAAAGAGGACACTTATCTAACTTCCAAGACAAACAAATCTATCATCAAAATATGACGTATATAATATAAAAATACGGTTAAAAGTTTGATCTATGAAAAATGACCATCGGTTTCTTCTTAGGTGTATTTCAGTGTACAAATCTAAAATAAAATAATGCCTTATCTATCATCAAAATACGGTTCACAATTACATCAATGAAAAATGACCGTTGGTTATAAATTAGGCATATTTGAGTATACAAGAACGTGTGACGATCCGAATACACTTTATTTTAATTGAGTCCTTGGTTTTTATATTGTAACATTTTATGTCCAGTTCCTCTTTGACTGCTGCCTCTCTTTCTGGACGTGACGTCGCGGTCAGGGGGTTTAAATAAGAAAGTTGTGCGTGAAGTGATAATGTTTCCTAAAAGTTGAACTAAAACATGAGTTCAGTGGTTTCTCGCTGAAGAAAAATTAACTTTAAAGTATACTTTTTGAGATTTATGACAGCGTAGAACCTAACTTGTCCCAGTTAAACCTATTGCAATCGAGAAAAGCTTGTAACTTCCTGTCAATAAATATATATCCCAAGTGAAAATTAGTTTGCACTTTTACTATAACTGCATTTGAGGTTTTTTTTTTTTTGGTTTGAATTTAAACGGCTTTTATATCCATTAAAATTTTCTACAGGTCAAACTGAGGAATGCTTCATAGACAAATGTATGGAAACTGATTTTCAGGGGTTTTTCAAATAGCTAAACAAGTACGCAATTTCATTTTGGCAATATTTCTTTCCGAAATCCTTAAATTCAATAGCTTCACGCTTCAAGCTTTAGATATTTAAAAATATTTTCCAAAATTAATAAATTTCCTCGTATTTAATACTCTCTCGCTAAATTCTTCTTTCAACTCCATCCACGGCAGAGAAAAATGCAATGAATTTCGCTAAGTATGCCCGTTAGCGCATATCATCCCATTATTTGTTAACTGACGCCGTTAGTTTCATATATTTTTTTTCATCCTTCATATTTGTCTCATATCTCCCCGTTTAATTTTAACGACATCGAAACAGGAAAAAAAAAATTAACCCCTCACACTTTTAATTAGGTATCTTGAAGAGTCTTTAACTCCATCGCTCGCATATTATGGAAAGTCCTTAATAACGCTCTTAATGAAAATGAAAGATCTCTGTTTACATAAACCCTATTAACGAAAGTCTTGCATGAAAACTTCGTGGTTGCCATAGCGACGTGGCTTGCTTTGCCCCAGGGATGTGCCGTTTTGTTATGCGTAAAGTGAGAGTATATATATATATATTTTTGGATATAAGTTTAAGACTTTACTTTTGCGTATGCATTATTAAGTTTTTTTAATCGCACTTATGAGCGTTTATGCGCTGAGGAATACAGTTTTAAAAATCTACGTTTCAGTATCCGATAACGTTATGATGTTGAAATCGTTGATAATTATACTTCCTAGCACAGCCAGGATAGTTCAGCTGGGAGAACACTTGTCACAGGATTTGTAGTCTAGGATTCTAGCTCTGGGTTAATTCCCAATACACGGTGCCATCGCCAATTTGGCAAAAAGTTGGCGCCAAAATCCCGTTCGGAGACCTGTTAGGCTTAAACTGCGAAATGTAAACAAATGTGGCGACCAAGAAAGAGCAAATAAATTGGAAAACAAACTTACTGCTGGCTTTATGAAACTCGTAGGTGCACGCGGGATTTTCGCTCAGCTCAGATACCCTTGCTTCACTCCGCTACGCTCACAAAAATTAAAAAAATATCATCCGATCTTAAATTCCTCCCCTGATATTTAGAAACAACATCTTTAACCAACATAGCAATAAACGGCTAACTGAAAAGCAATTAACGAACACAAACCATATTTGGCATTTTATCGCCAATTTGGCAAAAATCTAAAAAATATGCGGCACCGTGTATTGGGATTGAGCCCTAGTTCTGATTCGAGCAGACTTTTGCACCAGCGACGGTACACCGTTGGAAAGAATTATAAAGGAGAGGTAGAAAGAATATGTGAAACTATAAAGGAAATAAATTTAGCATCATCGAAAAAAGAAAAGGAAAAACGCGTGTAAGGCCAACATCCTGTCTCGCTTAAAAAAATATAGGAGACAAATGTGTGGTGTGGGTTTTCAACAATAGTTCGTCTTGGAACCTCCATTTCCTTATTAGGTATAACACCTACCTCGAGGTTTGGAGATCCGAGTTCGCATACCGGCTTCAGCAAACAATCGTTGCAGCGTCAGTAATAATTACAAATAATATAATTATTTATATTCTTATTTCATTATAATATACATTATTATTACATTGTTATTTCATTATAATATACATTATTATTACATTGTTATTTCATTATAATATACATTATTATTACATTGTTATTTTATTATAATTATTATAATGTTGATTACATTAAAAAAATTACTCGTAAACAGCAAATAAATCTGTACACAGTTTTCTAGAGCATAAATCAGTCTTTCATCAACAGGAAGAGAAAAATAATTAAGTTTTGGACTTCATGTTATTTTTGTTCATATTATTTTGCAGCGTCAATAATAATTACAAATAATATAATTATTTTTATTGTTATTTCATTATAATATATATTATTATTAGATTGTTATTTCATTATAATATACATTATTATTAGATTGTTATTTCATTATAATATACATTATTATTAGATTGTTATTTCATTATAATATACATTATTATTACATTGTTATTTCATTATAATTATTATAATGTTGATTACATTAAAAAAAATTACTCGTAAACAGCAAATAAATGTGTACACAGTTTTCTAGAGCATAAATCAGGTCTTTCATCAACAGGAAGAGAAAAATAATTAAGTTTTGGACTTCATGTTATTTTGTATATATGACAGACTGTTTACATTATACGTTTAAAAAGAATAATAAACGAAACATGATTCTTAAAAGAGACAGTGATGGAATGTGTCTCTTAAAAAAATGAAATACAATTTAGCATCCAATAATCCATCAGCTATTTATTTAGTGAACTCTTCGATCAGTTACAAAAAAGAAAGAGTAAATTAAACAAAAATTGTTCTCAAAGTTGTTAATATCACTTGGAAGCAAAAGTAAATCAGGCACTGTTTACTTATGAAAAACTGGAGATCAGTATGTTTTATCATTATTTTGATTAACTATGTTTAAAACATCAAATGTAGTCCATTTAAATCCCTGGAATAGTCCAATTTTTATCCTACCATTTTCTTAGTATCAATGTTTTGAATTTTCATTGCATATCTCTTTGGTAGTTAGCTCGGATATTCAAGAATTCAAGGTAGTCTAAACAGATTAGAAGATTATATTTCACTAAACTTTATGAGGGAAAAAATGATTTTAAACGTCTTTTCACATCGCTACGCTAGTTTTGGCAGTAGAACTCTGGGATAGAAGACTCAGGTTCGGTCCTCGGGTGTCGGAAACTGTCGTCAAAGTGGCACTTGACCACTAGAATGGGCAATAACAAAACATATGACATTCAGAACTTTCATAATCGCCGGAGAACACATGAAAAATTAGTAAGGACTGCATTCTGTTTCGTTTTACCGTAAAGAAAAGAGCCAATGTTGGTATAAATTGATACCAATATAGGATATTTTCTTTACGGTACCTGCGTGTAAATTTGCTTACGATTAAGTACAATTTGCGTGTAAATGTCGTTCAATGTCAAGGTTCTGGAAAAAAATCGTTAAACGGAAACTTCGTTAAATAGAAGTTAGTTATAAGGGGTGTCGTTCTGTTTGTTAGTTATAAGGGGAGTCGTTCTGTTTGTTAGTTATAAGGGGAGTCGTTCTGTTTGTTAATTATAAGGGAAGTCGGACTACATTCTGTTTCGTTGTACCGTAAAGTTCGTTAAATAGAAGTTAGTTATAAGGGGTGTCGTTCTGTTTGTTAGTTATAAGGGGAGTCGTTCTGTATGTTAGTTATAAGGGGAGTCGTTCTGTTTGTTAATTATAAGGGGAGTCGGACTACATTCTGTTTCGTTGTACCGTAAAGTTCGTTAAATAGAAGTTAGTTATAAGGGGTGTCGTTCTGTTTGTTAGTTATAAGGGGAGTCGTTCTGTTTGTTAGTTATAAGGGGAGTCGTTCTGTTTGTTAATTATAAGGGGAGTCGGACTACATTCTGTTTCGTTGTACCGTAAAGTTCGTTAAATAGAAGTTAGTTATAAGGGGTGTCGTTCTGTTTGTTAGTTATAAGGGGAGTCGTTCTGTTTCTTAATTATAAGGGGATTCGGACTGCATTCTGTTTCGTTGTACCGTAAAGTTCGTTAAATAGAAGTTAGTTATAAGGGGAGTCGTTCTGTTTGTCGTTTTGTTTGTTAGTTATAAGGGAAGTCGTTCTGTTTGTTAATTATAAGGGGATTCGGAGTGCATTCTGTTTCGTTGTACCGTAAAGTTCGTTAAATAGAAGTTAGTTATAAGGGGAGTCGTTCTGTTTGTCGTTTTGTTTGTTAGTTATAAGGGGAGTCGTTCTGTTTGTCGTTTTGTTTGTTAGTTATAAGGGAAGTCGTTCTGTTTGTTAATTATAAGGGGATTCGGAGTGCATTCTGTTTCGTTGTACCGTAAAGTTCGTTAAATAGAAGTTAGTTATAAGGGGTGTCGTTCTGTTTGTTAGTTATAAGGGGAGTCGTTCTGTTTGTTCATTATAAGGGGAGTCGGACTGCTTTCTGTTTCGTTTTACCGTAAAGAAGAGAGCCAATGTTGGTATAAATTGATACCAATATTGGCTATTTTCTTTACGGTACCTGCGTGTAAATTTGCGCACGATTACGTACAATTTGCGTGTAAATGTCGATCAAAGTCAAGGTTCTTCAAAAACAAAAAATCCCTAAACGGAAAGTTCGTTAAATAGAAGTTAGTCATAAGGGGAGTCGTGTTATTTTTTTACTTTTCCCCTATGTACGCTGGAATCATTCGCTCGTGCACGTCGATTTTTGTTGTCGACTTCGCTATGGGCGCCCCACATTGGTGAAACAACTTGTAATATTGAAGGATATTAATATTATTTTATAGTGAGCATTATATAAAAATATTTCTCAAAGGGAAAAATTCTGATTTGTTTTTGAATTTCCAAATAACATAGAAGTGTGCCTATTTCACAAACATTCCTCCTCCAGTGCTTGAACCATATTAGAACCTACTTCTTTTGCTCTCCTGTTCTCTGCCTATCGTATATCGCCGGGAGTATATCTTGATGCAGTATCTCGCACGTTTCTCTGTCAGGGAGCTTCCACGTTCAAGCCAAGCATCAACATCCGGAAGCTCTAACTCAGTGCATACTAAAAATATACTAATTAGTCCCACCCCAGTTCCTAACACCGGCATTGCCCTACCTCATAAAGCTAAGAAATGTTACGAAACAACAGCTGTGTGTGGAAAAAAAAAAGTATGATCAGAGAGGGATTTGAAGAAAGGGAAAAAAATATAAAAAAAAGGGCTGAAGTTTTATGACCGGATTCGTGTCTTGCGAACTACGGCTACAAGAAGGCCTTTTTTGCTTTCCACATACTTTAAGGATGGGCGTTCTCGCTAATGGTACGTACAAGCAGACAGCTTTATGGACTGCTTTGATATCTCATTTTGGATGGAAATTAAATTATGAGTCCGTGTATGGGCGCACATGTGTGCAGGAAGATGGAAATTTTATGAATATTTTAAGTTGCTCCGGATCTATGAATTTCCTTTCTCGAGGGCGTTTATACCTTTTCTGGTTGAAGCCTAAAATTTCTTATCTTTTCCTTGAGACGGTGGAGCTTGTCAGAAAAAGTTCCCTCATGAGGGAAAAAGGAAAAAAAATTGAAAAATCACATTAGAAATTCA
The DNA here is from genome assembly GCA_907164885.2 of Dolomedes plantarius. Taxonomy (NCBI): domain Eukaryota; kingdom Metazoa; phylum Arthropoda; class Arachnida; order Araneae; family Dolomedidae; genus Dolomedes; species Dolomedes plantarius. Next base: position 14,580,392 of record OU015498.1, read on the forward strand.
AAGAAAATTTTATATATATATATATATATATATATATATATATATATATATATATATATATATATATATATATATATATATATATATATATATATATATATAAAACAGCTCCGTAACTGACTCACTGACTGACATACAACGCACAGACCAAACCGCTGGGACCTAAAGGGCTGAAATTTTGCATGGCGATTCTTCTAATAGTGTAGGGGTGCACTAAGAAAGATTTTTCAAAAATTCTTCTTAGATTTTTTTAAATTAAATTTTTAAGCTGTTTTAAACTTTTTTTACGTTTGCATTTAAAATAATACATTGAGGGTTATAAAATTTATATCACGAGAAAGATCATAAAAATTCCTTTAAAATGAAATCTTTTTCGAATCTTTACCTCTATTTTCTAACATTTGGTGAATTTTTAAAGATTAATTTTTAGAATTTAATTTATTAAATGCTGATCACGTGATTTCTTTTTCTGGTACTTTAAATAAATTTATCGTCACGTGCATAACAACTAAATAGACAAAAAAATATTTTTTTTTCTTGCTAATGCGGCAGACGATTGGACATTATTTTGTCTATAAAAATATCCCTTACGATTTTTTATAAATATATATATATACTTCTACATCAATTGTATATATTGATCGTCGTATTTATTATATATATATATATATATATATATATATATATATATATATATATATATATATATATATTTTTTTTTTTTTTTTTTTTGGCATTAATTGCATACATTGACAGTTGTATTTAATTTGAATGTACTCCGTAGTGAAGTGCGGGTTTTCAGCTAGTATATATATATATATATATATTTGCTTTATTCGGAAGCTCAAATAAAATAACTCGTTTGTTGTCAATAAATTCTATTTTGTACAGTCTAATTTTTTTTCAAAAAACATCATTTTAGAAACTTAATCATATATTGCAGAATTATTAATATAGTGTAGTTTCAGTTTGGAAACTCCAGTAAAAAAACACATTTATTGGTAATAAATTCTAATTTTGAACGTTGTATTTTACATCTCTTTTCAAAAGCAGTATTTCCTAAATAAAAAACACTTATCAGCTTTATCTGGAAGTAAAATCTTGTTGTGGATTACATACGTAAAGCAGTAATTATTCCTATATTGTTCAATTATTAATATAGTGTATCTTTAATTTGGAAACTCCAGTAAAATAACTCATTTATTGGCATTAAATTCTATTTTTGAACGTTGTATTTTACATCTCTTTTCAAAAGCAGTATTTCCTAAATAAAAGACACTCATCAGCGTTATCTAAAAGTAAAACTGAATCCCAGTAATTATAGAGTAGATTAGTAAAGCTATAATCATTGATATATTGTAGAATTATTCTTATAGTGTAGCTTTAATTTCGAATCGCCAGTAAAATAACTCATTTATTGGCAATAAATTATATTTTTGAACGTTGTATTTTAGATCTTTTTTCAAAAGCAGTAGTTCCTAAATAAAAGACACTTATCAGCGTTATCTAAAAGTAAAATTTAATCCCAGTAATTATGGAGTAGATTAGTAAAGCTATAATCATTGATATATTGTAGAATTATTCTTATAGTGTAGCTTTAATTTCGAAACTTCAGTAAAATACCTCATTTATTGGCCATAAATTCTACTTTCTACGTTTTATTTTACATATGGTTTCAAAAGCAGTATTTTATGAATAAAAGACACTCATCAGCTTTATCTAAAAGTAAAATCTTATCCCAGTAACTATGGAGTAGATTAGTAAAGCAGTAATTATCATATAGAGTTTCAGTCATGAGCTTGTGAACATAATATTTAGTTAGCAACACATAAATTACGGATAACATTAATCACTACAAATCAGTTAGTTAATCTATCTTACTTGAAATTTCGTTATTTATGGAGAGTTAGCACATCAATAAAAGATTAATACGCTACGACACACAAAGCTCTGAAAATAAGCCACTTTTTTACTTTGTTGCTTTGAAACGTTCTGTAAAGATTTTGAAATTAAAAAAAAATTGCAAAAAAACTGAGTGCGAGATACACATACATACATAGACAGACACACACACACATACACATATATATATAAAGGGGATTTTTTTTGTGTTGGGAAAGGGGATTTTTAACCCTAACATCCCCGTTCGCGCCACCGAGTTAGTAAGTTACAATTATTTTCTTCCTTGCCAGAAAATATTATGATAATGCAAAAAGACCATCTGTGTAACGATAAAATGATAACATGAATAGTTATCTATGATAGCATGAATAAATATCAATGGTTTTTCCAGCTATCTCACAATAACTTTCGTAAACAACGGGCATCATTTTAAATTAATTTTTTTTCTGGCTGTAATTCAAATTATAATTATTAGGTACCTAGCTAATTATATCCAGTAAATATCACTTGTCAAGGAATAATCTTTCACTGCTTTGTAATCTTGAGCCTTAACATTTTAATAAACAAAACTTGGTCAGGAAAAGCCGAATTAACTTCTCACTGGCGGTTCTATTTCATTTGAATGCCGACAGATGGCGCTTGTTATCATTTTGGTACCGAGACGTACTGATCTATTTTAGGCATAAATGTGATAATTAAGATATTGAACAGCGACATTAATAAATATATTTTGGCTATAAATCTTGCCCTACCTGATAATTGCTTTAGAGAGTCAATGAAGAAAGACACTTCATATAAAGTATAGAACGAAATTTATTTTTCTAAGATCTAAAATATTTCAGAATTTTATGCTCCGGTTATATTTAAGTTTACCCGAATAAACAGTGGGTAAGTATTTAGTTCGATGAGCGGAAGCCGTCTTACAAGAAAGGTTTGCCAACGATTATTTTCAGCTGTGGCAGATTTGATCACGTATAACTCATTGTATTAGCTCATGTAGGCAATGTGTAACACAGCAGTGTTTCAGGTCATAGAAATTATAGAACGAAATCGTTGTAGTTTCTACGAATGTGAATTTTTTTCTATAACAACAACATAAAATAATAAATAAAAGATTCCACTTTTTTTTAGTCTCATTAGTTAAGGGGACAGTGGACTTTCAAAATTGTGAAATTTGTCCAAAAATTCGATTTTTTTAATTTTATTGAATTCTGAAAGTACGGACGAGTAGGAATGTGTTGCAAAAAGAATTTTTAATTTCTGCGATTACTTTCCTGGTTATAGGCGTTTGTATTTAATTTAGATATTATGCGGTTACTAATAGCAATAACTTTAAATGCGTTTTTCTCAAAATAAAATTTTTCGTGTCAAACGAATATTCAAACTGCTCCGGGCGCATTTCTAATCAACGTATCACTTTGAAATTTAAGTTTTATATACTTAAATGTATATCAAATAAATCTTATTGAAAAAAATCATGCTTCGTAGCTCAGAATTTCTAAATTTTGTACTTTGAAAAGATGATTTATAGGTATTTTGCGTCATACAAAGGGTGTTTTCAATATTATTATTTTTTTCTCTTTATATTTTTAATGAATGTTTAAAATAAGCCGTAAGTTTCATTGTCAGTTCTATAAGGTATCCTGTAAATAAAAATGACCATATTATATGCAAAAGAAATGCGCCTGGAACATTTTTAATGAGGTCAATTTTTTATATAATTAATAATTCATAATTCATAAATTATTAATAATTCATCTTTAAATATTAACCACTTTTACATATCTATGGTACTAATCACATATTCAAATTTCAAGCAAATTCATTCAAAAGAAAAAAAAGTTAGGTTTGAAGGTCCACTGTCCCCTTAATCAGGAAGGAGGTAGCTGCGGTTTTTAGGCAATCAAGGATTAAATTAGTTGATTATGTTGTTCTACTGACGTACATAGTTTGACATGGGACATATTTTTGTGGAGGTCCCCCCCCCCCCCATATCTTTACTGGACGAATATGCGATCTGTCATTGTAACAGCCGAGGGAGTTGAAAACGTACCAAATTAGTACGACAAGGAGGATCGATTGTCTTTTGTTTTCCACTCCCTGAGTCTTGATGGAGTTAGATAAAAATAATTTATTTAAGCTGGTCTGAAAAACGGCTGTCAGCGTAGAATGTGGTGAAATTTGCGAGATCCATCACAGCACATTAATCGTTACAGTTTATCTTTCACCGAACAGTAGTACGAAAGATAGCAGATGTTTCTTATCGACTCATTTGCATACGCATACACCCAGGGCAATCTGAAACGCCTGAAGGGTCTCGCGAAGCACAGCAGGTCCCATGCACGCCGATTCTAGACGTAAGATAGAAGTGCCCAAAGGACCGTTTAAATCCTGGTGTGTGGTAATTAATTAGTTTTCTGCCGTGTAACATTGTAAATATCTTACAATTCTGAAGAGTAATTTATTCGACTGCATGAAAGGTGAGGTCACCAAATACAAAACGACCCGTATTGTCAAAAGATAAAAGTAAGTTAATAAATATATGCAGGAAACGCGCAGTTTAGTTCAAACAAACAAAAAAAAAGGATATGAGGAACTACGCAACTGGAAGAATATGTCAACCAGTCTTTCTCGTCTATGGGTTCTTTACATAACTTCTATGTATAGTGGATTACTCAATATTTTTATACGTATCTGCTCATCTATATATATAAAACAGTTGCGTAACTGACTCATTCATTCACTGACTGACTGACTGACTGACATACAACGCACAGACCAAACCGCTGGACCTAAAGGGCTGAAATATTTTGCATGGCGATTCTTCTAATAGTGTAGGGGTGCACTAAGAAAGATTTTTCAAAAATTCTTCTTAGATTTTTTTAAATTAAATTTTTAAGCTGTTTTTTAAACCTTTTTTTACGTTTGAATTTAAAATAATACATTGAGGGTTATAAAATTTATATCACGAGAAAGATCATAAAAATTCGTTCAAAATGAAATGTTTTTCGAATTTTTACCTCCATTTCCTGATTTTTGGTGAATTTTTAAAGATTAATTTTTAGAATTTAATTTATTAAATGCTGATCACGTGATTTCTTTTTCTGGTACTTTAACTAAATTTATCGTCACGTGCAAAAAAAAATAGACAAAAAAATCTTTTTTTCTTGCTAATGCGGCAGACGATTGGACTTTATTTTGTCTATAAAAATATCCCTTACGATTTTTTTATAAATATGTTTTTTTTACATCAATTGTATACATTGATCGTTGTATTTATTATAAATGTATATATATATATATTTTTTTGGAATTAATTGCATACATTGACCGTTGTATTTAATTTCAATGTACTCCGTAGCGAAGCGCGGGTTTTCAGCTAGTCTATATATATAAAACAGTTCCGTAACTGACTCACTGACATACAACGCACAGACAAAACCGCTGGACCTAGAGGGCTGAAATTTTGCATGGCGATTTTTCTTATGGTGTAAGGGTGCACTAAGAAATATTTTTTTCAAAAATTCTTCTTAGATTTTTATAAATTAAATTTTTAAGCTGTTTTAGTAACTTTTTTTAAGTTTGCATTTGAAATAATAATTTGAGGGTTATAAAATTTATATCACGAGAAAGATCCTAAAAATCCCTTTAAAATGAAATCTTTTTCAAACCTTTACCTCGATTTTCTGATTTTTGGTGAATTTTTAAAGATTAATTTTTAGAATTTAATTTATTAAATGCCGATCACGTGATTTCTTTTTCTGGCACTTTAAATAAATTTATCGTCACAACTAAATAGACAAAAAAAAATATCCCTTACGATTTTTTTATAAATATAAATTAATATATATATATATATATATATATATATATTACATCAACTGTATACATTGATCGTTGCATTTATTATAAATATATTTATTTTTTTTTTTGGCATTAATTGCATACATTGATCGTTGTATTTAATTTGAATGTACTCCGTAGCGAAGCGCGGGTTTTCAGCTAGTTTATCTATAGAAGTGGTTCTTAAACTTTTGTTGATATGGGACTTTTGTCAAAGAGAAAAAAAAATCGTTGGGTACCCTCTCCCAACCAACACTTTAGAGCAGGGGTTCCCAACCTTTTTCTTACATAGACCCCTTTTGAAAGAATGATTTTCTTCATGGACCCCCCTCACATTTTTCTCTATAATATACAGCATACAACATAATTATAATGCTGCACATGAAACACTTAAAGATGACAATTTGACTAAGAATATGAACAAAAAATTGGATAAAGTGGTTCGTTAGGTTTATGTTTTATATTTTCGTTAGTATTACTATTTTCATTTTTAATTTCACAAATATAAACAAGATTTCAGAAACAGATTGTAGTTGCGCAAACATCGCCAAGAGAAAAACGAAACTGCTTCTGATTGGTTGCATCGGGAGGACCCATGTGCTGCTTAAGGTCCAGTGGATTTCCCCAGTTCTGCCTAGTGTTGGTACACAAATAAAAGCCGACGGCGGCATTCGAGGCATATACAAAAGTATCATGACATTCGACTTTACATGCGTGGATCACTCATGCAAATCTGTATTTATACATATTAAAACGGATATTATTATCTAATAATTACATTCCTAAAAAATTAAATAAAATTTTAAAACAGAATAATTTATCATCGACCCCCAATAGACCCCTGGAATACTATCGACCCCTTTTAAATTTCCATCGATCCCCAAGGAGTCCACCTGCACCCCTTTTTGGGAATCCCTGCTTTAGAGGCAAAAAGGGTTTAATTTTCTGAATAAACAAACGGCTTGTGATAAACAATTTTAATAAAAAGTTACAAACAAACTTAATAACATTTAATGTAAGTTTAATAGCAAATCTAAAAGCCTATGAATACTTCAAAATGAATGCGATTTTTGAGCTTGCATTTGCTTACTACAGCTCTAAAATTGCTACGACGGACGCTGCGTTAGAGCCGCGACTCCACATCGTAGAAGATGTATATGAGGGATTTTGAAACAGAATAGGGATTTGTTTTTTTGTTCTCGTAATGTCAGGAAACGGAGCAAAAACAGAGGAATTTTTAAAGTTTGATTTTCTAAAATTTTTTGATTTGCGGTCATTTTGAAACAATAAAACTTTTATTATTATTATTATTATTATTATTATTATTATTATTATTATTATTTTTATATATATCACTGATGACTTTGTGAACCACTTATTGGGGTTCTCTCGGACTACCGCTTAAGAACCAATAATCTACTTCAGGGATTCCCAACCTTTTTTACGTTTGCGGTACCTTTGGGATGAGATTAGAAACTCGGACACCCTTGTTAGAATTTAAATTTTTAAAAATTTTTTTAAATAGTATTTTAAATTATATCAGGAAATCAAGGATTAATAAATAATCAATAATAATATCAATAAATAATCAGGATCAGGAATAATCAGGATGATCATAATAATCATAATTATAATAATTATTTAATCAGAATCAGAATAATCATAATTATATCACCATAATAATCAGGATTGGATTAAATAATATTAATAAATAATATGGAAATATTCATCAAAGTGGAATTTATATCAGGTACATGTCAAATTTAAATTCAAATAAATCTTAATCAATTACAGATTTTGTATATTTATTTATTGAAAGAGATAAGTAACAAGCATCAGAATAGAATTGATTAATACTGTTTCAAAAACAGTCATGGGATTCAGTATAGTGTACACTATAGGACTACAATGAAAATAACTAAGAATAGTTTTGTTTTATTATTTTGAGAGAGACTTAATGTGAGACTTGTTAAAGTGATGCTTAGAGAACAAATGTTTGACATCAACTTAATACAGTAACCACCGCTTATAGTGATCACTGGTTATAAGAATCAATATCGCGAAAACAAAAATAAATGAATTATTTCCATGTTAAAATTTTCGCTTTAAAGAATCAATCCACCGGTTTTAAGAATCAGTTTACACTCTTCGCTTTCCTTTCATTTTTCAAAAAAAGCTACTTAAACCCTCAAAAGGCACGAAGTTCTTTCTTTTTTTAAAAGAAATATTGATAAGATGGGATGGAATATAGTCGTAAAATTCACCCGTTTCTTTATTAGACATAACATAATAGTTTCCCCTTAAACGCTTTACCACAACACTGTCCTATTAGCTTGACCCGGGGACAACTTTACCCGTCCGAGTAAATCTTCGTCTGAGACTATAAGTATTGAAAGAGGTATAAACAGCCTCCTGGAAACTTCATTACGTCAAACTACCGTAGAAAGCTTTTTCTTACTCCCTTCCTGTAGTTGAAATGTTAAAACTGTTAAGCAGGTATATTGTAACTTGTAACAAATATTGTATTTTTTTCTTCTCTTACTATAATCATGTGTATCTACTTATAGGTCTAAAAATTAAGTTTTATTTTTAAAACTATCAAAAATAATTTTAATAAAAGATAGTTAATGTAAATTAAAGAGGTTAATTATGGTACTATTAATGTACTATTAATATGGTACTATGGTACTATTAATGTAAATTAAAGAGATAATTATGGTAAATTATCTAATATATGTATATATAGGTGTATGTGTTCCTGTCCAAAAACCTAAATTTCGGTTATAAGAATCAACCGCTTATAAGAATCAAAAACAGTAATAACAAACGTGATTCTTATACGCGGAAATCACTGTATTTATTTTAAGAGGACCCTACTAATTTTATTTTGTTTGTTTATCCTAAAAAAAAATATCTGCACCCTTGGCAGATTTCGCGGCATTTTGGTTCATGATACCACTGATCATGATCCACTGATCAGGAACCACTGATCTACATGATACCAAGAATTTCGAGTAAACTTTGCTAAATCAAAATAAAGGAAAAAAAAAATTCAGGTAGTCTCTTCAAACGAAACTACCGCGGGTTATTAAAGTAGGATTACTTATCGTTGCTTACCTCCTTTGTATGTATCTACGTATGTATGTGTTATGTATATATGTATCTATAAATATGTACGCACGTATATACAGTGATTTCCGCTTATAAGAATCACGTTTGTTATTATTGATTTTGATTCTTATACGCGGTTGATTCTTATAGCCGAAATTTAGGTTTTTGGACAGGCACACACACACACACACACCTATATATACATATATTAGATAATTTACCATAAAATACTTTTTAATTTACGTTAATTATCTTTTATTAAAATTATTTTTTATAATTTTAAAAATACAGCTTAATTTCTAGACCTATACGACCTATAAGTAGACCTATTTCTAGACCTATAAGTAGATACACATGATTATAGTAAGAGAAGAAAAAAAATACAATATCTGTTACAACATACCTGCTTAACAGTTTTAACATTTCAACCACAGCAAGGGAGCAAGAAAAAGTTTTCTATGGTAGTTTGACGTAATGAAGTTTTCAGGAGGCTGTTTATACCTCTTTCAATACTAATAGTTTCAGACGAAGATTCACCTTCTAGATTACGTTTCACGGTTTGATAACGCGCTGAATATACTAATGCCACGTTTTCCTAAGTGATAGTGGATACTTCACCGAAGATTTATATGTTTTAGGGTCCAGGAAGCCGCAACCAGGATGTGGGAGGTGGGAAAAAATCCCTGTCTTTGTTTGTCAGTGGAGAAAAGTGAAATCGGACCCGGACGGGTAAAGATGCCCCCGGGTCAAGCTAATAAGACAGTGTTGTGCTAAAGCTTTTAAGGGGAAACTGTTATGTTATGTCTAACAAAGAAAGGGATGAATTTTACTACTATATTCCATCCCATCTTATCAATCTTTCTTTAAAAAAAAAAAAGAAAGAACTTCGTGCCTTTTGCGGGTTTAAGTGGCTTTTTTGGCAAAATGAAAGGACAGCGAAGAGTGTAAACTGATTCTTAAAACCGGTGGATTGATTCTTTAAAGCGAAAATTTTAACATGGAAATAATAAATTTGTTTTTGTTTTCGCGATATTGATTTTTATAACCACTGATCACTATAAGCGGTGGTTACTGTATATACATTTATGCATATCAAAATTTTGACCCATTCTGGTACTTTTCTGTTTAACTTTTTACTGCTTGTCCAAACGATACAGACTCGGTTTGGCACGCGACCGAAATTATAACTCGCGAGGTACGGACGGTTTTAGCGTCGGAAAATTTGCTTTTCGGAGGATCGTTTTGGAGGAACGTAATCCTACGTTAAAATATTTCTTGTTGATGGGTTTAATTTTTTTTTAAAAAGTAAGAAAGAACACCTCAACTGCCCTATTTTCATTTTCTTATCTTATTTATTTTTGATTATTTATTTGTTTATGCGGTGATAGACATAAGCTGCGTGTTATCTCGCTATCTGGACAGATGTTGCCCTAAACTTGCCCTCGCATAGATCGTGCATGAGGTTTGAGGTAAATATTAAAACGTCTAGTTCAGTGATTCTCAACCTTTTTTTTTTTGTCGTCGCGGCACACTTTTAACGATTTCCAAATTTGGCGGCACACAAAAAAAAGATAAGTTTAAAAGTTGTTTACTTAAAACGGATAAAAACAGTTAAAAATATGGCATTTAACTGTAAAAACAACAGTTTTCTTTTACAGTGTACTTTTCTTTAATTTAAACAAACTTTACTCGTAATAAAAAAAAAGCATTATAATTTTTACTATATATATTTTTAAAATTTGGCGGCACACAAAAGTGCCGCGGCACAGTGGTTGAGAATCACTGGTCTAGTTATTTATATTAAGTTGCGATACGATAGCGAGATTTATGCGAGAGAATAGATTTTTTGTCCTAAAAGCTTTATGGATATAAATCAGTGGTTCTCAACCTTGGGTACGCGTACCAGTACCGGTACGTGGACAAGCAGCTACCGGTACGCGAATGATTTTACAATTTAAAACAAAAATCTATTAAAAATCTGTATTACAAAAAAAAAGAGAAAAGAAATTACTATAATAACTAGTAATCCATACGTTTTAATATTTCAATTTGGAATTTCTTATCCATTGTTTGTGTTGTAATACTTTATTGGGATTTACCTAATCTCAAAAGATGCCGTCTACACCTGAATGTGTTATCTATGACCGCCCCATAAAATTTTGGCACTCGCCTGCGAGAATTATAACTGTGTCTATAACTGTGTTTGCGAATTATAACAGTGTCTGAGACGTTTCTTGCCAAGCAGTAAAATTTTTAATGCCATTTGCGACCACATGTGAAAAAGGATTTTTCTGCAATGACTGCGATGAAAACCAAATATAGAGATTTGCTGGACATTGAATCGGATCTTCGCCTTAAACTGACAAACACTGAGCCCGATGTTACTTCTTTAGTTAATAATAAACAGGCCCAACCTTCTCACTAATTATATATTTTTAAAGTGATTATTATATTTTAAGTATATATTTAGCAATAAAAATATATCCCAAGTTACTTGTCTTCATTACAAACGTTCTCCATTGCATTTTATTCCCCATTTCAAAATTTTTGGTCTACCGGTGTGTCATCAAATTGTTTACAACGTACAGGTACGGTACTATAAAAAGGTTGGGAACCCCTGAAATAAATAAATCATAGAAGCTTGACGAAAAAAAAATTTAGAGACATTTTTCGAACTTTTAAGAACTAATCAGGAAATCTCTTATCTTGACAAAGCATGGATTACACACAAAAAGCTTTAATATTTGCAATTAAAAGAATTTTTATACAGTTTTCAGACATAACAGTGATTGCAGTGATATGCCCCTGCACGTTAAAAAAAATGTCTTTATTTTTCAGATGCAGTTTTATTTCGAGTTGTATGATGAAAATTAGGAAATAACGGGAGATTATTTTTTTTTCGAAATGAGTTATATTTAGAAATATTTTATAAGCCTCGAATGTTTGGAACCATTTTTGTTGTACGACGTATTTGTTGTACGATGTACTCTTTGATCTGGAATGAGGAATGTCTTGAACGCAAGCTAAGTGCAGTCGAACCTCCATATATCGAACTTCCCCATATCGAAATTTTCTATATATCGAACTCTTAGCAAATCTCCATGTTCATTACATAGAAAAACTGTTTCTATACATCGAAAAAATCTCTATATATCGAAATTTTTTTTCAGGAAATATTGGGAGATTTTATTCCACTTTAGAATAAAATCTCCCAATTTTTGGCATTTGAAACAATACGTCGTAAACTTCAATTCGCGGAAAATGTCCCTGATGAAGTTTTTATTGGACTGAATAAATGCTAGCATTTCTTTGATGAACTTACCGCAAAACTGGCTGTTCAGCAAGATATTCGTAGTTTTATTTTAGAAGAATGTAACTGTGATCACTGTAACCTCTGTCTGGATTGTTTTTTTTAAAGGTATATAGTACTCAATAAATCTTTCATATTAATTCATTTTTTAGTTATTAACTTTCATTTAATGTGATTCGCATATAAATTAGAAATGGATTTTCGTATACGAAAATCAGCTTTAATTTTAATGTTTTAGGAGAATTATGATAAAACTGAGATCAGTTCTATCTATCGAAATTTCTATATATCGAAATTTTTTTCCGGTATTTTGCTACTTCGATATATGGAGGTTCGACTGTATTTATCTGATGATCAAGATAGTGAAAGCTGAACCCAACAGCGCCATCTCTTTTCCCTTGAAGGAAATATTCTTACGAGTTGAAGACATTCATTTCTTCATATGTAGGGTTCTCAGAAGTAGGAAGTACAGAAAGAGGACTTTTCTATAAAAAAAAAGAGAACAAAAAAAGAGGACGGTGGATGGAAATGTCCGACTATCATATAATATCACCCATCAACAATAATTCATATTTATTAGTTAAATAAAAGTACAATTTGAGAAAGGAGGATTTTATTCAAAGATAATTTCCCTTTTCAAATAAAACCGAACATTTATAAATAAAAAACAAAACAATAACTTTCTAATACCAATAGTTAATAGTGATAATTATATAGTCGGACCTCTATTTAACGAACCTCTATTTTGCGAACTTTTCCTTGGAACCAAGAACATTTTGCGAATTTCTTCGTAAAATAACCTCCAAATAGCGAAGTGCATTCTCTGTTTAACGAACTTTTTCTTGTGATCCAATGATTTTTTTTCAATCTTTCTCAATATATTTCTAATCATTTCAAACTTATTCTTTTATTTAACACATTTTATGGTGATCAATGACATTTAACTGGTTTTACCAGTCACCCAACTCAATGTCATTAAAATTCCTTAATTTTAATATAAAATTGTTTTTTTTAATTTAAAATACAGTGTAATCCTGGACAATGTTTTGTTTTATTCTTGTTTTCCTTGCAGATTTCTTTTTGATGGGTAAGATATATAAAACAAATAGATATTAATTTACTAAATAAAGGTGCGATTAATTACTTTTTTTAATAATATTTAGTGTTTATGAATTTAAAATTTGTTTTATGTAGTTCAAGGTATTTTAAAAGGGGAATCTCTGTTTAACGAATATAACGAATATACTCGTAACGAATATTTTCCATATAACGAATATTTTTGGGGGATTTAGCGACTTCGTTAAATAGAGGTCCGACTGTAATTTTAAAAATTCATCACTCTGAAAGCAAAGCAGTTTAACTAGGGTCAGTCCCTTGAAAATTGACTTGCCATAGGTCATAATTGATATAAATATTTTTAATTGGCAAAACAGGACGTTGCAGTATAAAAAGATTGGACCCCCCCCCCAAAAAAAAAAAAAAAAAAAACTAACGAAAAAAGAGGAGAAACAAAGATCAGAATTAAAAAAAATATTTCAGGTAGTCTCTTCTAACGAAACTACCGCGGGTTATTAACGTAAGATTACTTATCGTTGCTTACCTTTTTTTTTTTTGACGGATTTTGGTACTTTTCTGTTTAACTGTTAACTGCTACTGGGTTTGACGCGCTTCCAAAATTATAATTCTCGACGACGCTGAAATTTTGCTTTCTGGAGGACCGTTATTGAGGAACGTAATTCTACGTTAAAAAAGATAGTGAAAAGAAAGATCAGTATAAAAAGAAGAGGACATGTTCTCTATAAAAGAAATATTCTGTCAACCCTATTCATATGTATTACCAAGTATTCAATAAATATTCTCTCATTTTTAAAGACATCGTGTTCAAACTCAAGGAGTACACGAATGCATAGCGTGTAATTAATTTAATCGAAATAACCCAATCACTGATTACTTTAATAAATTAAATATTTATATATTAACTTAGTATTTATTTATGAAGAAAAAAGATAAATATTGTATTTACATGTTCTTGAGTTTCTAAATACATTATAGTAAGTATTCAAAGTTAACTTCTCTTTCCAAAGGTCGTTCTGCTTTTCCCAGTTTCGCAAAATTTCAGGTTGTCGAATTCTTTCCCCTCCCCCTTTTTTACATACATATTTCATCGTTAGATAGCAAAAAAAAAATCTACATAAGTTTTAGACTACGGAAAGAAAGCAATCTATAGAATATTTTATTACAAATGCTATTCGAAAGCAAAATTAAAATTGAAAATTAGTAATTTCTGTTGAGAAAAGAATAATTGAGAATCATTATGAGTTTTTTAGGATTTGCAACTTTCTTTTTATGTTTTGAATAAAAAAAGAGGTTATTGCATTTTAACTTATCAAAAGAAAATTTTATGTCTTGAAAATCTGAAAATTACGGCTGGAGGAAGTTAGAATTAGACACTTCGTATGTAGTCAAAGTGCTTTGTATGCAGTCAAAGTATAAGAAACCTCTGATTCAGTTTCAAGGAATTTTTCATTTTGTACATTAACATTCTAAATAAACTCTACTTCACAGTAATGATGGGGAATAATCGTTACATTTTACCAGGTAAAAATACTCAAATAATTTGTGCATTGTTCAAAATTTAACTGTATTTTATTTTGTTATTCCCAAATATATACTTAAAGAATTCGGTCACAAAAGATATTTTGCTTTCTTTATATATATATATATATATATACACACACACACGCACACACACATATATATATATATATATATATATATATATATATATATATATATACACAGTGGAATCTCGATCGATCTTTTTCGGATCCATCGTTTTTTCGTATGTGCCGTTCATTTTATCCAGTCCCAATGATCATATTGCTTTGTTATGTTTCCGCATCTATCGTTTTCCCGCATTTATCGTTCATTTCAATCGGTCCCTTGAAAAACGAGAGATCGAGATTCCACTGTATATATATATATATATATATATTATCAATTAATAAAAGTAATAATAATATAGCCTTAAATTTTTACCCTCTAAATCTGGAACTAATACAAAGTAGCCACGATAAACTTAATGTAAACTTTTTAGATATAAACATAAAAATACATTCTCATTGCAATTTTACTTTTGATCTATATGATAAAAGTTCAGATTATGACTTTAATATTGTTAAATTTCAAAATTACTTAATATGCTTACACAAATCAGTATTTAATAATATTATTGTTAATGAACTAGTAAGAATAAATATGCTTTGTTCTAAGAATAATAGGCATAAGCATATAATAGAATTGTTAGTAGTGCTAAAACGTAATTATTACCCTGATAGTCTTTCCAAGCGCATAATTGGTTGTTTTAGATTTAATGAATAGCATGTTCTTTTGCTATTAATTAGTAATACAAATCTAAATGATTATTTAAAGTAAATAACTACTAAAAAAGTAAAATAAAAAATACTAAAAACTAGTGTAATTAAAATAATAAATAATAATAACTCTTAGTCATAATAAATGTCTAAGTAAACTTAGGTTATTTTGTCCTATAACACAGTATCCTTAGTAAGTCTGCTTCTGTGTTTCCATTTGCTCCATGGTTGCAATGTTTGTGACGTTAGTCTTCTTGCGGTCTCCTTTACTTAACTTTCACTTTGTCTGGATCCGGTCTTGGTGTTCTATGATTAAGCAACTGAATATTCTCTTCTTCTGTTTCTTATGTATTGTACGGTGTCTAAGTATGTTTATTGCTCAGATCATACTTATTAGAAACAATCCATTGGTTTTTAGACAGTATCGGCACCGCTGATGAAAAGATGCTGTCAAAAACCTATTTTTCACTTATCTTTTCATGTTTTTAGATCCTGGCTGTAGTGGTTTTGAGCATATACTGGTTTTTCACTTTCAACTTTGTCTTATATATATATATATATACAGTAACCACCGCTTGCAGTGATCACTGGTTATAAGAATCAACCGTTTATAAGAATCAATATCGCGAAAAAAAAAAATGTATCATTTCCATGTTACAATTTTCGCTTTAAAGAATCAATCCACCGGTTTTAAGAATCAGTTTACACTCTTCGCTTTCCTTTCATTTTTCCAAAAAAAGCTACTTAAACCCTCAAAAGGCACGAAGTTCTTTGTCTTTTTTTAAAGAAAGGTTGATAAGAGGGGATGGAATATAGTCGTAAAATTCACCCCTTTCTTTATTAGACATAACATAATAGTTTCCCCTTAAATGCTTTACCACAACACTGTCCTATTAGCTTGACCCGGGGGCATCTTTATCCATCCGAGTCCGATTTCACTTTTCTCCACTGACAAATAAATAGGTACTCTTTTTTCCCACCTCCCACATCCTGGTTGCTGCTTCCTGTACCCTAAAACACATAAATCTTCAGCGAAGTGTCCACTATCATTCAGGCAAACGTGATATTAGTAGATTCAGCACGTTATCAAACCGAGAAACGTAAGCTTGAAGGTGAATCTTCGTCTGAGACTTTAAGTATTGAAAGAGGTATAAACAGCCTCCTGAAAACTTCATTACGTCAAACTACCGTAGAAAACTTTTTCTTGCTCCCTTCCTGTAGTTGAAATGTTAAAACTGTTAAGCAGATATGTTGTAACTTGTAACAAATGTTGTATTTTTTTCTTCTCTTACTATAATCATGTGTATCTACTTATAGATCTAAAAATTAAGTTGTATTTTTAAAACTATAAAAAAAATTTTAATAAAAGATAATGTAAATTAAAGAGTATTTTATGGTAAATTATCTAATATATGTAAATATAGGTGTGTGTGTTCTTGTCCAAAAACCTAAATTTCGGCTATAAGAATCAACCGCTTATAAGAATCAAAAACAGTAATAATAAACGTGATTCTTATATGCGGAAATCACTGTATATATATATATATATATATATATATATATATATATATATATATATAGGTAATGGCACTCCTCCCCTCCCTCCTTCTCATAAACAATTTTTTTAATAAATTTAATGCATGTTTCCTGTAATGTGTTTTCCCTTTCATTATAGTTCTAAGACTGTAAAGCCAACATCTTCTTATCATCTTATTTAGAGCTTTTAAACTTCGATCTAACAGGCACTCAAAGGGAAGAGAAATATGTTCGTTATTAAAATAAAATTTTGTAAATTTGAAATCCACAAAGAAAGAAAAAAAACCCCCTGAATTAGAATTTTTTTTAAAAAGTATTTTAAGTACATGAACAAGAACATGCCTTTGGTGAATTGTTGCCTTTACATAAGCTATTTCATGTACATTCATGTTAAAATACTAAAAATGCAAATTAAAAAGTTGTATATTGGTTTAGGACTACCTTCACAAGCATGTTATTTTTTTAAAAAGTGTTTAAAAGGTTTCATGCGCATTTCCTATGATGTGTCTTCTTTTCCGTGATCGTACTGCTTATGCAACGTCTCATCTACTTTAACCTTTTCCTTACGGGATGGGATATCATGTATCCCAAGAATACGAGCCCATGAATGAA
>OU015498.1:14600579-14795579 GCA_907164885.2 Dolomedes plantarius
TTTGATTCTTATAAGCGGTTGATTCTTATAGCCGGAATTTAAGTTTTTAGACAGACACACACACACCTATATATACATATATGAGAAAATTTACCATAAAATACGTTAAATTTACGTTAATTATCTTTTATTAAAATTATTTTTTATAATTTTAAAAATTCAACTTAATTTCTAGACCTATACGACCTATAAGTAGACCTATTTCTAGACCTATAAGTAGATACACATGATTATAGTAAGAGAAGAAAAAATCCAATATTTATTACAACATACCTGCTTAACAGTTTTAACATTTCAACTACAGGAAGGGAGCAAGAAAAAGTTTTCTATGGTAGTTTGACGTAATGAAGTTTTCAAGAGGTTGTTTATACCTCTTTCAATACTAATAGTCTCAGACAAAGATTCCCCTTCTAGATTACGTTTCACGGTTTGATAACGTGCTGAATCTACTAATGTCACGTTTGCTAAATGATAGTCACTTCGCCGAAGATTTATATGTTTCAGGGTCCAGGAAGCCGCAACCAGGATGTGGGAGGTGGGATAAAAGAGTCCCTATTTTTGTTTGTCAGTGGAGAAAAGTGAAATCGGACCCGGAAAGGGTAAAGATGGCCCTGGGTCAAGCTAATAGGACAGTGTTGAGCTAAAGCGTTTAAGGGGAAACTATTATGTTATGTCTAACAAAGAAAGGGATGAATTTTACGACTATATTCCATCCCATCTTATCAATCTTTCTTTAAAAAAGAAAAGAATGAACTTAGTGCCTTTTGAGAGTATAAGTGGCTTTTTTGGAAAAATAAAAGGAAAACGAAGAGTGTAAGCTGATTCTTAAAACCGGTGGATTGATTCTTTAACGCGAAAATTTTAACATGGAAATAATACAATTGTTTTTGCTTTCGCGATATTGATTCTTATAAACGGTTGATTCTTATAACCACTGATCACTATAAGCGGTGGTTACTGTATATATATATATATACAGTCGGACCTCTATTTAACGAAGTCGCTAAATCCCGAAAAAAGTTCGTTATATGGAAAATTCGTTAAATAGAGATTTACCTTTTAAAATACTTTAAACTACACAAGACAGATTTTAAATTCATAAACACTAAATATTATTAATAAAATTAGTTTATCACACCTTTATTTTGTAAATTAATGTCTATTTGTTTTATATATCTTACCCATCAAACAGAAATCTGCAAGGAAAACGAGAATAAAACAAAATATTTTCCGGAAATACACTGAAATTTCAATTTAAAAAATTATATTAAAATTAATGAATTTTAATGACATTATCGCATTTATTATAAGAAGTAATTTTAAACTTACATTACCACATGCGTCCTTAAATTTAATCACTGATGAAGTTTGTTGATTTCGTCTGAGTTTTTTGTTTGAAAAAGTGTTTTCTCTCATAATACGTCTCGCGTCGTTGCAATACACCAAAATCCCCTTCAGGCGTATTTTCTTCAAGCTGTAATCCACGTCGGAATTGTGTTAAAAGAAATAATTAGTTTGAAATGTTCAGAAGTATTATCAGAAATATGGAGAAAAAATATTGGATCACAAGAAAAAGTTCGTTAAATAGAGAATGCCCTTCGCTATTTGGAGGTTTATTTATCAAAGAAATTCGCGAAACGTTATTGGTTCCAAGGAAGAGTTCGCAAAATAGAGGTTCGTTAAATAGAGGTTCGACTGTATATATATATATATATATATATATATATATATATATATATATATATACTGCTGGCCACCCAAATTGCAACACCAAGAAAGACAAGAGATATCACAACAAAATTTATTTTGTAGATAACATGTTGACCAAGTATCAAATGATTAAATTTATAGATTTCTGTGAAGTGTGGTTCGTGCCAAAATCAGTAGCCAGAGTAGCCGCCATTGTTGGAGATCACCGCTGCCACATGCCTCGGCATTGATTCAAAGAGACTTTGGATGAGTTTTTGGGGTACAGCAGACCAAGCAGCTTCCACACGTTTCCAAAGTTGATCTGCTGTGGCAGCTGGGGATGGAATCTGGGTCAATCGTAGAGCAACCATGGACCACATGTTTTCTATCGGCGAAAGATCCGGAGAGCGAGGCGGCCAGGGAAGCAATTCAATCTGGCGATTGAAGAAGAACCGTTGGACAATGCGTGCCACGTGTGGTCGCGCATTATCCCGTTGAAGTATGGCTGTGGGCAAGCCCTGAAGGTAAGGAAGGACAACTGGCTCCAACACCTCGGAGATGTAGCGCTGGCTGTTTAAAGTATCGGCAATGCGTACTAGAGGTGTGCGAGAGTGATATCCAATACCGCCCCATACAATAATACCCGGTGCAGGACCAGTGTGGCGGTGCATAACGCAGCTGTTCAGCATCCTCTCTTCACGGTGTCTCCAGACTCGAATGCGACCATCGTGGTGTTGCAGACAGAAGCGTGACTCGTCGGTAAAGACAATTTTATTCCATTCTGCCGTCCACATCCTTCTGCCATCGCACCATTGGCGGCGGTGACGTCTGTGGTTCTGCGTCAAAGGTAGACAAAGCAATGGCGGTCTTGCGGACAGATCACTCTGCTGTAAACGGCGTCGAATGGTACGCGCAGACACTGGATGATGCGTTACAGACTGAATGTGCTGTGCTATGGTTCGTGATGTGACTGAGCGATCCGTCACTGCCATGCGCACATTTTGCCTGTCATCACGTGAAGTGGTGCGCTGAGGTGGATGCGATCGAACACGCCGGTCCGTCGTACCCTCCTGCATCCAACGATCACATATCCGCATTACAGTTGTTTGGTCTCGTCCAACACGACTACCGATTTCATTGAAAGATAATCCACAATCTCGGTAGGCCACTATTCTTCCTCTGTCGAACTAGGATACTTGATCAAAAGATGATCGCTGTTTTCGACGAGGCATAATTGATCGTTTTTTTGAAAAAACCACAAGAAAAACACAATTGCCGAAATTGAAATCGTCGAAATCTCCAAGCCGTAAATAGCGCTTTGAGGTGGCGCCACAGGCGCGCGTGATGTGCGTCTGCGCTGAAATTCTAATCATTTGCATATCTCACCTCCGCTAATGCATGTTGTAAATTTCATGTTATTTACATGTTTCCTTCAGGGTGTTGCATTTACAGTGGCCAACAGTATATATATATATATATATATATATATATATCAGATCGGTGAGCTATTCTGTATAAAGTATTTGAATAGCGTATACAATTTGGATGGAACATCACATTTTACATTCATACCAAGGCAGGATACCGCAGAACTATATATACCACGACGCATGCTATCTTCGAAATCCTTCAAATGTCCTTTCTCAGATTTAACTAGGCGCGGAGCTGTTGAGCTCCATATTGTTAATCATGTTTTGTGTAACAATCAGTAGTTTAGGCTACGTAGTGATAAATTCACTAATCCTGTCGGCTGTCCATTCTATAGCAACCAATAATTTCGGTTTCAGATCAACAG
The DNA here is from genome assembly GCA_907164885.2 of Dolomedes plantarius. Taxonomy (NCBI): domain Eukaryota; kingdom Metazoa; phylum Arthropoda; class Arachnida; order Araneae; family Dolomedidae; genus Dolomedes; species Dolomedes plantarius. The sequence continues at coordinate 14,604,064 of OU015498.1, forward strand.
TTTAGTTATGTAAAAAATGTTCATGTTAACTGACCGGACCTCGTCAGCTATCGATTACGGAAATATAAAATTGTCGGTCTGTTAGATCAGACTTTATGTCATACTTCATTTTATGTAGATGGTCATCTATTTTTTTATTATTTTATGTCATGGTAGAATAGATCCATTGCAATTTTTTAAAGATAAGAAAATTTTGGAAGGAAATTAATAAAATTTACATATTGCGTCATAAGAGAGGGAATTTATATTTTATCTTTATTCTTCTTGTAGCGGAATTCCAGCTTTTTGCTCTTTCTCCTTCAGTGGCGTAGCGAGCATAACTGGCGCCCGGGGCACGATACCTTTGTGGCGTCCCCCCCCCCGAAAAACATATAATAATATACTATATAGACCTTATATTGGTGCAACCCGTAAAACATATATTAATATAATATATAGACCTTATATTGGCATCCCCCCCGAAAAACATATACTAATATAATATATAGACCTTATATTGTCGCCCCCCCCGAAAAACATATATAAATGTAATATATAGACCTTATATTGGCGCCCCCCGTAAAACATATATTAATATAATATATAGACCTTATATTGGCACCCCCCCGAAAAACATATACTAATATAATATATAGACCTCATATTGGCCCCCCCCGAAAAACATATATAAATATAATATATAGACCTTATATTGGCGCCCCCCCCCCGAAAAACATATAGTAATATAATATATAGACCTTATATTGGCACCCCCACCCCGAAAAACATATAGTAATGTAATATATAGACCTTATATTGGCGCCCCTCTGCAAGTGGCGCCCGGGGCATGATAGACCCCCTTGCCCTCCCCCCTCGCTACGCCACTGTTCTCCTTTAACTCTCGTTTACAGTCGCAGTATCCCAAAGCTACCGAGATTTAAAGGAATGGTAAGCATTCCTTCTCGTTAAGCATTCCGTCCAGACTTCTCGTTCATAAATAGTAAAGTCTATTGCATAATTGCATAATCTGGCTATAGCAATCGCACGTTTAAGTCTAGAATTAAACAGAAATAGTTATATACACGAGAATGCAGTTCTTTTTTTCTTTTCTAAAGGCTATGAAGTGCTGTTTTTTTTCCGACACTCGAAGGAATGTCTGTTTGAAAATGTCGTTTCACGATCCCCAAGTCATGCTCCACTTACATCAGGTTTCGTTGTTTCTATATGGGTGGCCCAAAAGAAAGTGAGAAATTTGGGTTTTTTTTTTTTTTTGCTGTAATTGTTTATTTGTTGAATATGTGAATATACAGGAAGTAACAGTGATGCACGAGGTCCATATCCGTCACACATAGTTTCCTCATCAGTTGAAACAACTTATAGAGTTTCTATGCTCACTTCTACCCAGACTTGGGTGTATATAATTTGAAGTGGCACTCTATTTGAATTTGAAGCAAACACAGTTTATACATGAAACAATGTTTATTGAATTCGTTGCACATATAATTGGCTTTTACAGCAATAAGCATGCGTACTACTTGTACGGAATGTATAAACACAGCTTTCAAGAACAATATATTTTTATACTCACGAACAGTAAGTCAAACCAGCAGTACTGCCATGTAAACTTCTGGCCCGCTAAGCACTAGCGCAGGATAACACCTTTTCAACCTTAACAACCTCCTCTTTTTATTAATGACGCTGCGTGGTATTTATACTAAGCGCGTATGCCGAAATTAGCATATCTAAAGCAGCTTCTTTAATTCACTCAAAAGTTCGATTCCTGTGAATCGAATCTTGTGTATACCTTACAAACTGTCCTAGCGCTTCACAAGATTTTGGATACTCTAATTGTCTCAGGAATAAGGATGCAACATCGACAACAAAACATCGATGTTTTGAAACATCGATATCCAATATTAAAACATCGACGCTAGTAAAACATCGCCCCAAAACCATCGATGATTTTAAACATCGATGTTTTAGAACATACATTTCTTAAAACTGGTTTAGTAACCTCTAACATTAATGTTACTTCGGTTAGTCGTGGGTTGGAGGATGATTTAATTTTACTCTCTGATTGGGCTGACACAAATGAAAAAAAGCTTGATTGCTAGAGTCAACGCATATCACAGAATTTCCATGATGGATTTTTATTACTTTTACGAGAAAATTGAGAAATAAATTATTTCTATAAAAACAATTGATAGGGCGAAAGCCATAAAGAAAAATCCGTGATGTTTTCTAATTTAAATTAGTCGAATGTGAAAAATTGTCATTTATTTACAAGTTGGAGAATAATTTACTTCCAATAGGCTTAAATAATTTAGTAAAAAAAAATTCTGAAGTTCATGACTGTATCACAAGACAAAAGGATTGGTTTCATATCAATAGAGTATAAGGCAAAATCATTTAAAAGAATTTTGTGTTTGGTTCAACAGAGTTTAATATAAAAAATTAATAAGAACAATTTATTAACAAATATTTTATTTTAAAATTAAATAATACAAAAAAAATTACATATATTTACGCCGATTTGAATTACTGATGAAAAAATTCATAGTATGGGGGAAAACTGATCAAACTTATTTTTTCTTTACTGAAAATTACACTTATTGGGGCATATAATTATTATATGCCCTATATTTATTATTTACAATTTTTTAAAAAAGAAGTTTGTTAACTTTTTCCCCCTTAAGTCGACTTCTCTTTTTCACTAACTATCCCACCAGCTAGAGAAAAAACTTTTTCTGGTGGGACGGATGTCGCCATTACTGACAAATACTTAATTGCAACTTGAACCAATGTAGAATTCTTATAATTATAATTATCAGAATAAAATGCGAAAAGGGTTGTGTTTTAGTTTAAAAACAGGAGCTTTGAAGTAAACTGCATGTTCGGGCACAAACTACCTGTGTCAAGTTCCTCCAACAGCTTCGACCTGTTTCTTACACTCCAGTTATCTTCTACCATCTTATGGTGATCCTCCCAAAAATCATTTCCTGCACAGAATAATCTCTATATATAAAACAGTTCCGTAACTGACTCACTGACATGCAACGCACAGACCAAACCACTGGACCAAAAGGGCTGCAATTTTGCATGGAGATTCTTCTTATAGAATAGGGGTGCACTAAGAAAGATTTTTGGAAAATTCTTCTTAGATTTTTTTAAAATTAAATTTTTAAGCTGTTTTTGTAACTTTTTTAAAGTTTGCATTTAAAATAATAATTCGAGGGTTATAAAATTTATATCACGAGAAAGATCCTAAAAATTCCTTTCAAATGAAATCTTTTCGAACCTTTACCTCGATTTTCTGATTTTTGGTGAATTTTTAAAGATTAATTTTTAGAATTTAATTTATTAAATGCTGATCACGTGATTTCTTTTTCTGGTACTTAAAATACATTTATCGTCACATGCATAACAACTAAATAGACAAAAAAATATTCTTTTTCTTTCTAATGCCGCAGACGATTGGATAGTATCCCCAAAAAATAAATATATATATATATATATAAATATATATAAATATATATATATAAATATATATATATAAATATATATATGTATATATATATATATATATATATATAAATATATATATATATATATATATATATATATATAAATATATATATATATATATATATATATATATATATATATATATATATATATATATATATATATATATATATATAAATATATATATATATATATATATATATATATATACATATATATATATATATATATATATATATATGTGGGGTGCTAGATTGGTTATAGCAGACGACTAGTTTAGCCCAATCTAAAGGAGGCATCCCACATACACTCAGGATGACTCATGAATAGTCTCTCACTAACAATAACAATAGACATTTATTTACTTGACACCATAATTCACACTCATAACATTTAACATATAGTAGTTGACCTTTCAGTAATAACAGTATTGCCAAGAACTCTAACGCTTGGACTTCTGAAGTCACTCGACTCCTTCAACCAGATTTGCCAAGCACTCAACCAACTTGGTCTTCCTGAAATCAATGAGACTTCTACAGCACGGGAGCTCAATATCGCTTCCCTGCGGCCCGTAGCTATAAGCTAGGCCCAATCCCCGGGGTCTCTTTCCCCGTTCTCGCTTAGGAGCACCGTCCTTTGACACTAGTGCACGAGAGCCTCTGCCCTTCGTCGCCTCCAAAGCTTATCTCCCCTCAAACATTTTCTCCCAGTTCATCTTTAGGAATTCTGGAAGCGCTGTCGTCGCATAACGTACGCGGCGGCATACTGCTCATAGCCGGAGCCCTGGGATAATACAATCCCCATAACTCGGCCGTCTTGACAATTGCTGACGTCCTCGGCAGCGTTATGCCTCGTCATCATCAGTTTTTAATCACACAAAATAGCACAAACGAAACAAAACAATGAAATAAAAAGAAAGTAATATGTCGTTTACAGTCGGTCATGGCTCTTTTCTGAAAGTCTAGTCGGAGCCAGTGGACTACAGTTCACTGTAATACTTACACAAAAACACAGGTACACCACGTTTAAATTACGATGCACAATTCCTCTTTAACTGTAACACTTAATTTGTTCAAAACACTAATGATACACTCGGTCACACCAAGTTTGTGTTTAAATGCGTCACTCAGTCATAACGCTATCGAACATACACTCACAAACAAAACACTTAGTCTTCCGTACATCGGTGACACTTAGGGCTACCAATAGGGCCAAACACAACCCTTGCATACCATATCGCCCTTTACGACACTTAACTGATGACACTTTCTTCTCACACACTTCCCGATCACAAGCTGAGCACACTCTTTAGGTGGATTTCCAAAATCTGAAGAAGTTTGAAGTATGATAACCAACACTATTTTATACTCTTGAGTATATCGGTTCAACACTTTCGAGTCTGGGACGCATTTTGCAGACTCAGAGCAAAATTTCACAACCATTTCCGAAGATCCTTCACTCAAACTTGCTGGTATTTCGGAATCTATGGCCTTTACACTACGTCGTTCCCATTCACTACGAATCACTCTTCCTCCCCTCTCCTTAGCATTAATTTCACTTGCAACATCCAAAGAAATTCCTTCTATTACCTCAAAAACACATAATCTTCTTTCCTCCTCCTTCTTCCAAACATAGCAACTATCGTCTTTCCCTAAGGCCCGTTGCACACACAGCGTTTTTATCTCTAGCGGAAATTTTCTATCGGACGTCGTTCCAACAGTAGACCACAGAAGTCAATTGGAGCTTGCACACACAGCGGAAAATGAAATTTTTCTTCGACGGTAGCCTGTGCAGCTGTCCAGTGCCACTGTGTGCCGGCGGATTCGTTGACGCCAGATTGAAGTAGTTATCCATGTGACCCTATGCACGCTTACACACACAGCGGACTCTACCGTCGTAGGGTCTTTTGCGAGGGTGTGGTTGGGGGTTTGCTGGGGGGGGGAGGCGCGCTGGTTTTCTTGGAATCGTAAGGGGATTCGAAAAGGAGGGCTCCTCCGATCCCGGCTGGGGGGAGGGGGGCGTTGATGCGACCCCTCTGGTTTCTTGGACACGTGCAGGATTCCAAAAGGAGGGGTGGGCCTTTCTCCCCTTCGACGGAGTTTTTCGCCGTGTGTGTAAGCTCTACTTTTAGAACGACGTCCGATGGAAAATCTCCGCCTACGCCGTGTGTGCAACGGGCCTAAGGGAATCTTTTCCGCTCCCTCAGACACGCACGTTTCCCTTATTCCGTCGTGGGGTGGTTTTGTAGGTTCGATGACACCTGTCATACACAGTGGTCGAAACTGTGCAAGCCCTTTCTCCTCTGTCGCACCGCCGGTGAAATTGGATGACAGCTTTATGAGTCTCGTAGCGGTTGCGGTCATTTCGCCCCCTTCTGCTCTGTTGCCTTCAAATTTTGGGGGAGCCTCTGCACCCTTCGTTCTGGTTTCAAATTTCAGCAGGCTATCGCCGCTCTCGCTGGGGTCAGCGAGGGGTGATTCTGGAAGTTCGATGAACTTTGGGGTGTCGGAACTCGGGTTGTTTACTGATAAGCTCGTCTTTTCGGCTTGGAAATATTCTCGCTGATCGTCTGAGCGCTTTTCTTCCTCACTTTGTCGATTCACTCCCGAGAAAAAATCAGATGCACGAAAATATCTCTCTTGACGGCACCCATAATTATCTGCACCTTTGTCCATACTAAGTATAAACACACTATCCGAGTCTATTTTAGGCGACTCTATTTGCACAGAAACATCAATTTTCGACAAGCTACTCTCGCTGTTACTGTCACTCCACGCACTTACATTTTTTCGCTGGTATTCCTACCAGTCTGCGTTCCATCTCAGCCATCTCGAGTTGAAACTCAATCTCCAGGGCTGCCATTCTACGCTCGAACGCAACTCTCTCGGCTGCGATTTTCTCCAGCCTGTGTTTCTCGGTTTCTCGTTCTTCCCTCTCTTCCTTAATCGAATTAAGAAGATTTTCGATGTAAACATCGTCACAATCTGATGTTTTAACCAGGGCGATTAATTGCTCAACCTCTGGTTTATCTGGGACCTCTAGGCACAGTTCGTCTACTAAAGTCACCAGGTCTATTATTCTCGCTTGCTCCAGATATGCCATCTTAGAAATTCTTCACACGTAAGATTCTGTGTTTTATCCGTTCAATCCGGGGCACAATTTCAACTCGATTTCACAATTTTAAATTACGCAAATGTCACAAATGTCTCACTTAACACTTCGTACCGTTCGTGGCACTTTACGCTTTCACAAGTTTGTCACTCGTGTTCACAAAACTTTTAACTCACACAAAGTCACTTCAATGGGAGTCACTCACCGCACTTCTCACTTTGCGGGATCACTTATCGCACTTGGGCGTCACTTCTCGCACTTGGGCATCACGTATCGCACTTCTGGCGCCAATATGTGGGATGCCTCCTTTAGATTGGGCTAAACTAGTCGTCTGCTATAACCAATCTAGCACCCCACATTTAATACATACACTCAGGATGACTCATGAATAGTCTCTCACTAACAATAACAATAGACATTTATTTACTTGACACCATAATTCACACTCATAACATTTAACATATAGTAGTTGACCTTTCAGTAATAACAGTATTGCCAAGAACTCTAACGCTTGGACTTCTGAAGTCACTCGACTCCTTCAACCAGATTTGCCAAGCACTCAACCAACTTGGTCTTCCTGAAGTCAATGAGACTTCTACAGCACGGGAGCTCAATATCGCTTCCCTGCGGCCCGTAGCTATAAGCTAGGCCCAATCCCCGGGGTCTCTTTCCCCGTTCTCGCTTAGGAGCACCGTCCTTTGACACTAGCGCACGAGAGCCTCTGCCCTTCGTCGCCTCCAAAGCTTATCTCCCCTCAAACATTTTCTCCCAGTTCATCTTTAGGAATTCTGGAAGCGCTGTCGTCGCATAACGTACGCGGCGGCATACTGCTCATAGCCGGAGCCCTGGGATAATACAATCCCCATATATATATATATATATATATATATATATATATATATATATATATATATATATAAAAATATATATATATATATATATATATATATATATATATATAAATATATATATATATATATATATATATATATATATATATATATATAAATATATATATATATATATATATATATATATATATATATATATATATATAAATATATATATATATATATATATATATATATATATATATATATGTATATATATATATATAAATATATATATTTATATTTATATATATATATATATATATATATATATAAACATCAATTGTATACATTGATCGTGGCATTTATTATAAATATATATATATTTATTTATTTGGCATTAATTGCATACATTGACGGTTGCATTTAATTGGAATGTACTCCGTAGCGATGTGCGGGTTTTCAGCTAGAAAATACATGCATGTAAATAATATTGTTAAGTTTTAAATTTATTTGTCCCACTCTTAGAAAAATTGGTTTACGATGAGAGGAAGCTGGTGTTGAAGACAATCGCCCGTCCTCAGAATCCGATGATTCACCCTCTTCCTTGATCTCATTGCTAAGCTTTCTGATCCAAGTACCCAATACAGTTTCGTCTTGGAAGTGAAGATTTTTAAACCGTGGATCCAATAAAGATGCAACTGCAAAAAGTTGACAGTTCTCAATGACCACCAAATCTCATATTGCACTGAGCTAGAACACTCTCCCCTTCAGAATTTTTTCCAAGCTCTGAACCGCACGGCACTGCATTTATTTTATTACGCATCACTTTTACTATCGGTATAACACAGATTGCTGTCACGAACTTTTCTCCTGATGGTTGTGTTGTTGCAAGTTCTGTACTTTTGAATAATGTATGCAAAATTCTTGTAAAAACTCCATGTCCGTGGCTGAGAGCATTGGCGAAGCCGATTTATTGAAGTTAACAATACTCGCAACAACCTCCTCCAACTGAAGGAATCTTTCTAATATGTAGAAAGTGGAATTTCACCTTGTCGATACGCTCTGAATCGGCATGAGTTCTTTTTATTGTCTTAAGTTCATCACCTCCTACCACGCTATGCTAGAACCATTTCCCAATGGTTTTCACTGTATCTATAATTGAAACAGAGTCTGGAAGGGATTCATAAGATTTTTGTGCCATTTAGTTTAGAATATGGGCAAAATAGTAGTTGTTTTTTTTGCCAAGTGCTTTTTCCACCGCACTTACCATGTAACTTCCCCCATCTGTAACGACGGCTGTAACTTTCTCTGGTCGGAATCCCCATTCTGAACAAGTATCTGTGAGATGACCAAGAAGATTTTGTGATGTATGATTTTCATGTAGCTCATGAACTCCAAGAATTACAGACTCGTGTACCCAATTTTCGATAACGTGAGCTGTTACTCCAAGAAAGATTCTCGTCTTGTAAGTTTCCGTTCAAATATCTGTTGTGAGACACACATCTGAGACGTTGCTCAATCGCTCTTTTGGCATAAATGTGATCTATCGTTGAATCTATTGTTCTTCGAGATGGAACAGTATATAAATACACAGTTATTTTTAGCAAGTGTCTAAAACCCTCGTCTTCAATGATTGAAATCGGCTGAGAATCGCTACAAATCATGTAAAGAACAGCTTGAAAAACTTTGCTGTGCATATATCCACCATCTTTAAAATAAATCACATTTGTGAAACTGTCTTTCAAAGTTTTTCGATGGAACCTATGAATAGTGGAATACGAACTTACCATTTCTTCCATATATGTTCCATTTCAGTCACCGAAGTGCTTGGAATAGCTGGGGCCGTAGCATCTGTATTGTGTAGTTTACTTTTTGCCTTGGGCTTCATTGATGACTCAAAATACTCGTTGTAGATATCGCCATTTTTTGTCTTCAAATTCCAGATAAATTGGTGGTATTGCCAGAAGTTTTCAGGGACTTAAGGCAAATATTGCATTTTGTCAATTTATCAAAGTTTTTGCAAAAATATTTCCAAACGGTACTTTTGGGAGGCATCTTACTAATAAAATTAACGTTAACTTATTTATAACCAGAAAAAAACAAAAACTTAAATGGCCGCTCTTTTGTTTATACTATTTATAAAATAAAACCCCATGGAAGGTTCGGGAGTGTCAAGAACATTCCAAGCGCTCTGACTAGTTCATTGGTTGTTGATTGCCATTTGTCTCGTTGCTAGGGGATCGTTCCCCCTTTTCTATTTGTCCTTTTCAGAATTCAGACTTAAATTTACTAAGTGTGAAAATTATGCTATGTTGTTAATTTTTTTTATTATGGTACTTTTTCATTTAAAAAAAACATCGAGACAACGTAAAAATCGAGCACAAAACATCGATGTTAAAAAACATCGGCTTCAATAAATCGATGTTTAGAACATCGATATTTTTATAAAAATATCGATGTTTTGAAAACATCGACATCGATGTCGCATCTCTACTCAGGAACCAATTTTGAACGGCGCCCCAAACCGCTGCATCGGTAGCGAATCAGCGGCCCTGGATGGAACATAACGTTCCATCCAGGGCACCCATTTCAATGGAACGAACATGTAGCGATAAGTCTGGTCTATATGGAAGATGGTCGACGACATTCCAGAGGAAGCGCTACAGCAAATCTTGCCCACGTCAGCAAACGATTCGACCGTGATGGTTAAATGTTATTAAGCAGATATCGGCATGTCCCGTCTTAACGAAATTTACTAAATTGTCTGAACATTGTACACATCCTTCAAACATTTGGGCCTTCAAACACCTTCTGTAGCTAAAAATTGAATAACCGCTCGCTGTACATGTTTGGACGAATTCATGTCATCAATGACGTAGCGAGCATAACTGGCGCCCGGGGCACGATACATTTTTGGCGCCCTCCTTTCCGAAAAACATATAGTAATATAATGTATAGAATTAGTGAAAAGGACCATTTGGCGCCCCTGTGCGAGTGGCGCCCGGGGGATGATAGACCCCCTTGCCCACCCCTCGCTACGCCACTGCATGTCATGACCGTACGTAGTCAACGGGCTTAAGCACGTGAAAACAGTACATTGACCCTTTCTTACGATGACAGCTTTGCTTCGTGACATAATAGAGTCATCTACCAGCGGTAACGCAAAACTCTGACTATAGAACCACTGCCTCTAATGCTAGAGTATCACTTTCTATTGGGCCACCCATGTATTTCTGATTCACAACACCATATAGAGAGAGAGCAAGGAAGTCACACAAATGAGTTTAAGTTTAAGAAGATAAGGTAAAAGCTGCAAGGCTCTATCTGTGAGATCTGAAGAAGTGCATCCTAAAATCTTAAAACGTTAGACTATTTCGTTTAAAAACAATTACTTAGAAGCATTACACGATAGACTTGTAAATATACTCTACTCGCTAATTGACATATTAAAAAAAATGGGATATTTTCTCATGGTGTATCTATAATCCCACTTTAGAAAGAATTGGAAGATGTTGAAAGAAAAAAGACAAACTCTAGGAATGAACAGTTGGCTCTTATTTCACGAGTCCCTAGGTGTCCGAACTGTACTTCTAGTACAACAACTAATTGTTCAACCTTCACATTTACGGTCCCACAAACAATAATTATGCGAAATATAGCAACCAATAATATATCTGTATAATGAGCGTATTCTCATAAACTCGTGTTGTAACCAATATTTTTGGCTAAACATAGTTAGGGCTAGGGATGCGACATCGATGTCGATGTTTTCAAAACATCGATGTTTTGATAAAGACATCGATGTTTTAGACATCGATTTATTGAAGCCGATATTTTTTTAACATCGATGTCTTTTGCTCGATGTTTTACGTTGGCTCGATGTTTTTTTTTTTTTTAATGAAAAAGTACCATAATAAAAGAATTTACCACGTAGCATAATTTTCACACTCAGTAAATGTAAGTCGGAATTCTGAAAAGGACGAATACAAAAGAGGGAACGATTCTTAGCAAACAGACAAATGGCAATCAACAACCAATGAACCAATCAGAGCGCTTGGAATGTTCCCGACACTCCAGAACTTTCCATGGGGTTTTATTTTATAAATAGTATATACACGACAGCAGCCATTTAAGTTTTTGTTTTGTTCTGTTTTATATAAGTTGACGTTAATATTATTAGTAAGATGTCTCCCAAAAGTACCGTTTAGAAATATTTTCGAAAAACCTCTGACAAATTGGCGAAGTGCAATATTTGCCTTAAGTCCCTCAAAACTTCTGGCAATACCACGAATTTATCTGGACATTTGAAGTCCAAAACATGGCGATATTTACAACGAGAATTTTGAGTCATCAATGTAGCCCAAGGCCAAAGCAACCAAGTTTTTGTCGTTTGTGTCAGCCCAATCAGAGAGTAAAATTAAATCATCCCCCCCCCCCCCCTGACTAACCGAAGTAACATTAATGTTAAAGGTTACTATATCAGTTTTAAAAAAAGGATGTTCTAAAACATCGATGTTTAAAAACATCGATGTTTAAAAACATCGATGGTTTTTGGGCGATGTTTTATTAGCATCGATGTTTTAATATTGAATATCGATGTTTCAAAACATCGATGTTTTGTTATCGATGTCGCATCCCTAGTTAGGGCCACAAATCTGAATGATTATGCGCTTTCAATAGTTTAAGCTCCATGTTTAAAGTTCACCAAATCCTAGTGACTTGACGCAAATTGAATCATAGGATAAAAACCAATAGGCTAGGCATCATATTTATATTTTAAATTTATAATAAAATGCTCATGTTAACCTTTAGCTCACGGGGCCCATTTTTCCGATTCCCTATTTAGAACGGGAAATTTCATACCCCCTATGTAAGAACGGCAATTAAGGGGGTCATATATATATATATATATATATATATATAAGACAAAGTTGAAAGAGAAAAACCAGTATGAGCACTAAAACTACTTGCAGCCAGGAACTAAAAACATGAAAAGATAAGAATGAAAGAGGTTTTTGACAGCATCTCTTCATCAGCGGTGTCAATACTGTCAAAAAGCCAATGGATTGTTTCTGATAAGTATGATCTAAACAATAAACATACTTAGACACCGTACAATCCATGAGAAACTGTAGAATTGAATAAATAGTTACGTACTTATCCATAGAACACCAAGCCTGACGCTAGACAGACTGGAAGTTAAGAATAGGTAACCGCAAGATGACTGACGTCACAAAACTTGCAACGCAAATGGAAACACAGAAACTGACCTACTATGGAGACTGTGTTGTAGGACAATTAAACCTATATATATATATATATATATATATATATATATATATATATATATATATATATATATATATATATATACAGTAGAACCCCGATTTTACGTTGTCCGTTTCGTAAGTTATCCCGCTTCATACGTCATTTTCTGATGGTTCGTGAAATTGCCTATACTATGCTTAGATTATGTTTTAACCCCGATTTTACGTTTTCCCGTTTCGTACGTTTTTTACACGTTGGTCCCATGGAAAACGTAAAATCGGGGTTCCACTGTATATATATATATATATATATATATATATATATAAATAAGAATAAGATGAAAGAGAAAACCAGTAATAGCTCTAAAGCTACTTGAAGCCAGGAACATCCAACATGTAAAGAAAAGTATGAATAAGGTTTTTGACAGCATTTCTTCATCAACGGTGTCAATACTGTCTAAAAACCAATGGATTGTTTCTGATGAGTATGATCTATTAAATAAACACACTCAGACACCGTACAATCCATTATTAACAGAAGAATTGAATAATAAATGAATTAAGTTTGAATAAAAGTACTTAACCAAAGAACACCAAGCCTGGCACTAGTCAGAGTGGAAGTTAAGAACTTGTAACCACAAGATGACTGACGTCATATAACTTGCAACCATTGAGGTAGTGGATACTCAGTTACAGACTTACTTAGGTTACCATATTTTAAGACTATTATTCCTTTATTTATTTAGTTTTTATTATTGTTTCTACTATGAGTTAATTATTTTTTATTTTTCTTATGATTTTTATTTTTGTTTTTAGTAGTTATTATTTTTATTTTAACCTATTGTTATGTTTAACTTATTAATGCAACAGAACAAACTATTCATTAAAACAAAAACAACCAATTATGTTTTTGGATAGACTTACTGGGTAATTATTACGAGTTAGCACAGCTTTCAAGTCTATAATATGCTTAATCCTATTGTCTTTAGAACATAGCCTATTTATACGAACTAACTGATTTACAATAATGTTATTAAAAACAGATTTATGTAAACAGGTTAGATAATTTTGAAATTTAACAATATTAAAATTATAGTCAGATCTTTTATCGTATAAGTCAAAAGTAAATTTATTGTTACTACTTAATTTAATATTAATATCTAGAAAGTTTACATTAATATTATCATGGCTACTTTTAATTAGTTCCAAATTAGGAGGGTAAAAATTTAAGTCTGTAGGGTTATTACTTTTATTAATTACTATTATATCATCTATATATCTAATATATTGTAATTGCTATTTTCTTATATTATTAATTTCAAAATAATATAAGTATAAATTAGCTAGCATACTTGAAGCATTACCACCTTGTGGTACACCTTTGGACTGTAAGTATATACTATTATTATGAACTATGTAATTATGTTTAGTTACTAATTCTAGGAGCCTATTGAAACGAGTTAGTTTAATTTCGTTGTTTAAGTATTGAATATTATTTTGTACTAACTTATGATTATTCTATTTAAATCAATTATATCAATATTATTAAATAGATCTTTAAAATCATAAGTTACAATATATTTACAGTTATCTAATGTTTGTAGTTTTCTAATTAGACTATAGCTATTATCAATTATACCACAAACACCAGATGTTATATTTTATAGATTAATTTAAGGTATTTTAATAATAATTTACTTGCTTTTGTAGCATAAGTATTATGACCACAGGTTACTGCTCTAAAAGCAATAGGAGTTTTATGAAATTTTGGAACTAAAGTTATATAAGGAAAATGATAAATGTTAGATGAAATACCTAGTAGTTTATATTTAGCTATGATTTTCTTAATAATAATATTAGTAGTTTCTTTTAATGGCTGAAAAAGATCACTATTTTCTAACTGTTTTTTTAAACATATGGCAAAATATTTTTTACAAATTATAGCATAGTTGTTGGCTGCTTTATCTACATAAGTGACTATAAAGTCATCTTGTAATTTTGTAATAGCAGCTTTAAAGTGTTTATAAGGATTATTAATGTTATTACTATTATTAGGTAATTTAGCTTGTACTAGTTTTAGTAAATTAATTTTCCAAGGGTTGAAAGCTTCAGTAGGTACAGAATAATTAATTGCTACTTTATATATATATATATATATATATATATATATATATATATATATATATATATTGCTATTTTATATATATATATATATATATATATATATATATATATATATATATATATATTCAGTCTTGGGTCCGTATTCTTGGGGTACATGCTATCCCATACCGCAGGGAAAAGGTTAACGGAGTGGATTTCGCTAGCTGTCTACAAAATTATCACTCTATCGGATAATTTAACAGCTGAAATTTAACAACTTTATTTTATAAAGAGGGTCTTCTCATTTTTTTAATTTTTTTATTTTTATTTTATGTCATCCTGGAAGAAATTCCCGCTGACTTTTCAAAGCTAAATAAAATAGGGAAGAAAATAAATAAAACTGACGCCCATTAAGTCATAAGCGAGTGAATTCATATTTTTATCATTCTTCCGTCTCGCAGGCGAAATTTCAACGCTTTCTCTCTCTCTCACACTTTTCAACCCTACGTATCCTCCCAAAACACTCCTAATTAAGACACGCCGCTCTCTTCCGACAGCTATCGCATAATAGCAGGTGTTAAAGTCAAACATATTCGACCCGTTTTGCCTCTCAGCATCCCCCCTCTTCATCAAGACCGTGTCAGAAATCCCCGGCTTTGATCGACAACCGAACAAGAAAAACCCCGCCTTCCAAAGTCGAAGCTCGGTGGGGAGCAATCCCAAGTAGAGCTCGGCTCAAGACGCTAAGTGGCGTTAGGAATTCCTCGTCACCTCCGCGTTATGGATGGTTTTTTGTGTGGGAGGTGGGTCGCGGGAGGTCATGTTGACGGGCACGAGATGCTGCTTTTTCGGAGAACAGCTGACAAGGAGGGATTTTTTAATACGGGAATTGTGTGCGCGCATCGGTATTTTAATAATCGCCTCTCATTAATTCAGGCATCGCTGAGGTATTTATTGCGTCTGTGTTTCGAGGCCTTGTCTACTCGAGAGTGATATTGGGGCCTGTTTCGCCGTGGGTGTGGCGGAATAAATCGGGAAAAAAAAAGCGCATTTGTATGCTTTTTGGTTTTTTAGGAAGTCCTTCTGAGTGTTTTTCAAGGATCATGGTTCGAGTGGAGTTGTCGAGGGCTCTTGGAGAGAGAACCGAGAGAGATCAAACTTTTATAAGGGGTTTTGGAGGATGGGGAGGTGCTGTAGCCTATCCCTAAATCGGGAAAGGTTAATGCTTTTTAATACTTTTGACGCTGGAGAAGCAGTTGCTCCTCGTCGTGGAGTACATTTCATTCGCAACCGACGGAATAAAGGATCATGGATTGATTAAGAAGAAAAACTAATTGGATAATTTTTGATGAAATCATTTAGACAGAGTTAAAGGGAAATAGAGTGTAAAATATAAACAATAGAAACAAACAAAAATTAAAATTCAAGCATAGACTGCTAAATCACTTTAACATAAAACTTATCCTGCAATTAAAAGATAAACATTTTCAATAGAGGATAGCGCAGAAGCTTCATATTCCCATAATGAAAAAAAAAACAAACAAATAAATAATCCAACAGAGACAGATAAAAATAATACGAATATAGACAAAAATCAAACAGAAATCAAGCACTCTGGGCATCCACGCACCAACGGCAAGATTCTGTATAAGTGCCGGAACTGAACTATAAAACAACAGAGAGGTAACCGACATGTCTCGTCATCAGGGAGCCTAACCATATCAGTTACCTCAAGGGGAACTTTCTGAATAGGATGCAGGTAAGCCCAAAAGACATCCCAAGGCCCCGAGTCCCCCAAGGAAGCAATAAGTCAAAAAGAAAAAGAAAAGACAAACACAACTTACAGTATGGCTCAACGCACCGTACATGCAAGCATACAACAGGGAAATAGAGGGTTTTCAGATTGGTAGTTTGGTTGTTTGGGGTTTAATGACGCCAAAATCCAGAGAGGACATGCTGCGCCAAATACATGGTGAAACCCGAAAAACATTTGAGTCAGCATTTCAAGACCATAACCCGGTAAAACATAATAAAAATATTATTTATAAACAGAAACGTTGTATAAAGATGACACAAACGATGATGTATAAAGGTGGCAAAAAAGATGATATAAAAACTGA
The DNA here is from genome assembly GCA_907164885.2 of Dolomedes plantarius. Taxonomy (NCBI): domain Eukaryota; kingdom Metazoa; phylum Arthropoda; class Arachnida; order Araneae; family Dolomedidae; genus Dolomedes; species Dolomedes plantarius. Next base: position 14,621,002 of record OU015498.1, read on the forward strand.
TGATATGATTCAATGGTTTGAACGGTGACAATGATATCTATAATTGTTAAACTATGACATATCAAGAGGTCGTAAGTGAAACAAGGGGTTTTCAGAAGGCAAAAATAAGTCTATGATCATGTTGACGGAGAAGCAAAACTAATTACATAATTTTTAATGAAAACCAAATAAATAAAAAATTAAAGGGAAGTAGAGTGTTTTAGGAGGGCTAAAATAAGTCTTTATTAAAATATTTAGAAGTTTCGTTATATTTATGCAAGTCATCAATTAAATTTTGTGAGTTATTAAATAGCATACAAATTCATTAGAACTATGGTGCCTATAATATTTTTGGAGTAAAATAACTCAAGATTGTGTTTAAAAAATATTCACTTCCTATATTTACTTATAATGAGCATTTCACTCTCTTGTTTTGCTCAGAAATCTGCTGTAAAACTTATAATTAATAGTAATCAAACAAAATCAAAAAATCATTCATATTTACTGATTTTGTGAAAGGTTGAAGCTGTGGAAAATAACCTTTAGATGTAAAACAGATTTTTGAATGTGTAAAAGAATCATAACCCTATTTTTAGTTTATTTACTGTCATCTTTAGCACCACGCTGGGCTAATCTAGGATTTCGACTTCAGATATTAATGTTTGGTCCTTTTATACATCTGTCGTTTATTTAAACTAGAAATAAGCGGGATTTAGGGCGTATGTATGTGTACAGGTGTTATGCTGTTTGCTAGGGATGGTTACCACGCATGATATCTAAATGACGAGTATCTTAGCACTGTATCTCCCCACCATGAAACTTTTCTTGACAGTTCATGGTTAGGGCTATATTTGAATGCTAATTTATTTTAAACTTCTTCGCGAACGTCCTATGCAAGAAGTATCAAGGGTCGTTTCATAAGTCCACTCAAAATCCGAATGTCTGCTTAGAAATTGTGGGCGCTCTCACATTTGACAAGCTTCAAAGCACGCATGTCGAATTGTAAACAGATCCGACGCCTAGCCTGTGATTGACAGCTCTTTTAGTCGGCCAACTATTGTTACTGCTCACACAAAGGGGTTTTCCCCGTTGTGGGAACGCTCTCAACATGTTGATAAAACACTTTTTAAAAAGTAAAACAACGGCAGAAACAAAATCCAGGCTTGATAAATATTATGGCAAGTCTGCACCTTCGATTAGAATAATTTAGAAGTGGTTTGCTGGTCTTCGTTGTGGATGAATGTATACGAATGACGCTGAACATTCCGGTCGCCCTGCTAAGGTAACTGCGCCGTGCAATTTTGAAAAAAAAAAACCATGCTATGGTGATGACGGATAGAAAATCGAAAGTGCGTGAGATTTCTGAAGCTGCTGGCTTCTCATCAAAGCGCGTACATAACCTTATGCATGAATATTTGGATATGAGATAGCTGTCGGCAAGGTGGATGCCGCGTTTGCTAACAATCGATCAAAAACTCGAAAGAGTTAACACTTCGAAGCAGTTGATGAAACATGAATAGATCACTACCAGCCAGAAACGAAAGATCAGTTTAAAAAAAAAAACTGAGTAGAAGCAGGTGACCCAGCACCAAAAAAACCGGAAATGGTTCCATCAGCAGGAAAGATTATGGTCTCTGCTTTTTGTGACGCCCATGTTTTAATTTTAATTAAAGTAATAAAGGAAAATGGCAAAACATACAGCAAGGGCAAACATTTAGTGTTAAGGCACACCGGAGAGTACTATGTATGTTTGCTGGATCGTTTGAATAGTGAAATTAACCTTTTCCTTACGGGGTGGGATAGTATGTATTCCAAGAATAAGGGCCCAAGTATATATTTATCTATATATATATATATATATATATATATATATATATATATATATATATATATATATATATACATACACACACACACACACATACACTGGAACCTCGATATATCGAACCTCAGGGGAACGAGAAAACTTCGAATTATCGAGGATTTCGATATACTGAGGTTCGATTTAATAATAACATGGTAGTGTTAGGCAGATTCAAGGGGAACGGAAAAACTTATCTATCAAGGAATTCGATATCTCGAGATTCCACTGTAAGTTTTTATATATATATATATATATATATATATATATATATATATATATATATATATATATATATATAACCCCCTTAATAGCCGTTCTTACAAAGGGGTATGAAATTTCCCGTTCTAAAGAGGGAATAGGAAAAATGGGTCCCGTAAGCTAAAGGTTAAGAACAGAAATGTCCGATTTACCGAGAAAAAGGTTCTTTTCCATCATGACAGTTCTCCGGTTCATTCGTCTTCGATTGCTGAGGCAAAACTTTTAGAATTATGGTACGAAATTATTCCCCACCTTCCGTATTCCCTAGATTTCGCCCACTCGGACGACTATTTGTTCCGAAAAAGAAAAAAATCTTTCAGGGCAGAAATTTGCATCCAATTCCGAAGTGATCAGTGAAGCAATTTATTACGTATTCTTTCACTGCTTACTTTGTACAGTCGGAGAAGTTGTGTTTGCTTACTTATACAGTCGCTTATTTTGTACAGTCGGAGAAGTCTTTACTTTATGTACAGAGAGGATAAAAAAGGCTTGTAAATCGTTAGACGGAATGTATCGACCTGAAGGCCGTTGGGTAGTAGGCATACTAGATTTACTCAATTCCATGTTAACCTATGGAGCAAATTTTTGTAGTGACTGTCGACTTTGAGTGAAAGATTATTTTTTAAAAATTGTAATCCGTAATACAGAAAGAAATTTTTCTACCCGGGTGTCTTTATTATTCTTTGAAATAAACGCAAATAATATTTTTAAATTTGAATTTTCAGTGGAAAGATGGGGTACACTGTGTTTTAAACGCAAATAATTTCCGTTGGTGGATGAAATTTCTAAAATGAATAAGATAGCTCAGAAAAAAAATGTCTTTCTTTATTACGGAGTACAATTTGAAATAAAATCTTTCAATCCAAGTCGACAACGAAACGATAAATTTTCTCCACGGGTTAACACTTTGAGCTGAATAAGATAATAGAGTAAGGAGTTTCTTTATGTATTATGGAGTAAAATTTAAAAAAGAAACTCTTTAAATCCAAGTCAACAATCAAGGAAAAAATTCGCCCATAGGTTAACACTGAGCTGAATAACACAGCAGAGTAAAAAATTCCTTTCTCTGTTAGAAGTACAGTTTGAAAAAATCATTAGGTTCAAGTCGATAATCAATCGAAAAATTTTCTCCATAGATTAACATTGAGCTGAATAACATAGCAAAGTAGATAATTTATTTCTCTATTACGGAGTACAGTTAAAAAATCTTTAGATCCCAGTCAACAATTAAATGAAACAAAAATTCTCTATAGTGTCAACAGTGAGCTGAATAACATAGCAGAGAAGAAAAAAATATTTCTTTATTATGGAGTATAATTTGAAATAAAATCTTTATATCGAAGTCGACGATCAAAGGAAATCTTTCTCCATACGTTAACACTGAGCTGAATAGCATAGCAGAGTAAAAAAATTCTTTCTCTGTTATGGAGTATAACTGAAAAAAAATCTTTAAATCCAAGTCGGCAATCAAAGGAAAAAATTTGCCAATAGGTTAACTCTGAGCTGAATAACACAGCAGAGTAAAAAAATTCTTTCTCTATTACGGGAGTACAGTTAAAAAAAATCGTTAGGTTCAAGTCGATAATCAATGGAAAAAATTTCTCCATAGGTCAACATTGAGCTGAATATCATAGGGGAGTAAATAATTTATTTCTCTATTACGGAGGGCAGTTAAAAAAATCTCTAGATCCAAGTATACAATTAAATGAAAAATTTCTCCATAGTGTCAACAGTGAGATGAATAACATAGCAGAGAAAAAAAATCTTTATTACGGAGTATAATTTGAAATGAAATCTTTATATCGAAGTCGACTATCAAAGGAAAACTTTCTCCATAGGTTAACCTCGGGCTGAATACCATAGTAAAATATTTATTTATCTATTACAGAGTACAGTTAAAAAATCGTTAGGTTCAAGTCGACAATCAATGGAAAAATTTTCTCCATAGGTTAACGTTGAGCTGAATAACATAGCGAAGTAGATCATTTATTTCTCTATTACAGAATACAGTTTAAAAAAATCTTTAGATCCAAGTCGACAATTAAATTAAAACAATTCTCCATAGTATCAACAGTTAGCTAAATAACATAGCAGAGTAAAAAAAATATATATTTCTTTATTACGGAGTACAATTTGAAATAAAATCCTTATATCGAAATCGATGATCAAAGGAAAACTTTCTCCATAGGTCAACCTGGGGCTGAATAACATAGCAGAGTAAAAAATGTATTTCTGTATTACGGAGTGTAACTGAAAAAAAAATCTTTAAACCTAGTCGACAATTAAATAATAAAAAAAAAATTCATCCGTAGGTTAATATTGATCTGTCCGAATTCAATAGGGGTAGTACGTAACAGATTGAAGGGAGATTATGTTGGAAAACAAATAAAAATGTTTAAAAAGCCCCCCCCCCCCAAAAAAAAAAAAAAAAAAATATAAATAAATAAATAAATAATTATTTTTGCACGGACTTATCAAACGGTATGGTATTAACCACCCCAATCGCTAACTTTCCATAGCTCATCTTCTTCCGCATTGCTAGACAGATGAAACCCTCCAAATGCTGCGTCTTCAATCTCAGTCCTGACGCGTCACATCCCTTTTTTTTTTTTGCTCGTCTTCTTCCTTTCATTCAAGTGTTGAAGATACTGCTTTCCAGCTCTTTTTAACGTCCCTTAATAAAAAGGGTTGTGGCTCCAAGCTGAGAAGGATGATGCATGGTCCTAATTAAAAAGTTGGGGATTTGGAGCTCTGTGCTTCACCCATCCATTATCACTATAACAGCCAGATTCGCGGAATCTCTCCAGTGGGGGGTCCGATAACGGGTAGAAAAGGGGCCGTTTACAAATACGGTGATTTGGGAATCTTTATAAGTGAAACTATTGGGAGATTATTATTGTCGTAAGTCGCGCACGATTGAAGAAACGCTGTTATGTTTGGGGGGCGAAATAACATTTTTTTATACAGAGGAAAAGTTTATTTCTGCTGAATAAATTACGCCAAAAAAAATCTTAAAGAAAAGGAAAATTTCGAGAACAATGTATTAAGATTATTTTATAAAGGTAATAAGTATTATATTTTTGGGTCGAAATAACATTCTTTAATACAGAGGAAAAAGTTCATATCTTTTGAATAAATGAAGCAAAAATGGAAATTTAGAGAACCATATATTATGATTATTTTATAAAGTAATCAGTATAATTTTTTACCTTTTGAACAAATAACGCAAAAAGGCAAACTTAGAAAACTGTCTATTATGATTATTTTATAAAAGTAATCAATATATTTTTGGGAGGAAATAACATGCTTTAATACAGAGGAAAAGTTTATATTTTTTGAATAAATGACGCAAATAAGGAAATTTAGAGAACTGTCTATTATGATTATTTTATAAAAGTAATCAGTATAATTTTTTACCTTTTAAATAAATAATGCAAAAAGGGAAACTTAGAAAACTGTCTATTATGATTATTTTATAAAGTAATCAATATATTTTTGGGAGGAAATAACATGCTTTAATACAGAGGAAAAGTTTATATTTTTTGAATAAATGACGCAAATAAGGAAATTTAGAGAACTGTCTATTATGATTATTTTATAAAAGTAATCAGTATAATTTTTTACCTTTTGAATAAATAATGCAAAAAGGGAAACTTAGAAAACTGTCTATTATGATTATTTAATAAAAGTAATCAATATGTTTTTGGGAGGAAATAACATGCTTTAATACAGAGGAAAAGTTTATATTTTTTGAATAAATGACGCAAATAAGGAAATTTAGAGAACTGTCTATTATGATTATTTTATAAAAGTAATCAGTATAATTTTTTACCTTTTGAATAAATAATGCAAAAAGGGAAACTTAGAAAACTGTCTATTATGATTATTTTATAAAAGTAATCAATATATTTTTGGGAGGAAATAACATGCTTTAATACAGAGGAAAAGTTTATATTTTTTGAATAAATGACGCAAATAAGGAAATTTAGAGAACTGTCTATTATGATTATTTTATAAAAGTAATCAGTATAATATTTTTGGGAGGAAATAATATGCTTTAATACAGAGGAAAAGTTTATATCTTTTGAATAAATGACGTAAAAAAGGAAATTTAGAGAACCATCTATTAAAATTATTTTATAAAGGGGACTAATTTTTGGGACTAAACAATATTATTTAATACAGAGGGCAAGTTTATTTCTGTTTAGTAAATTACACAAAAAAGAAAATTTAACGCATCATCTGATAAGATTAATTTGAAGAGTTTTTGTGATGCATTATCTCTCGGATTAAAATATTCTTTTATTAAAATGAAATATTATTTCAAGTTAAGTTTTATAAAATATTTTAATTATAATTTTTATGTGTTAATTATGAGATAATTTAATTTCCAGCTACTCGTGAAAAACTCCTTAAGTTACAGCCAATGTTGAGGCAGAGCCAGAGGTCACGTTTGGACCTCCACTCTCGGCTAGCGGTACTATACTGCCCTCTTAAGCATAAAAGACGTATCTCAATTTTTTTTGAGCGAAAAAAAACTGAGATATGGCCAATTCCCTTAGGACTTCAACAGTTTTTTGAGATACACTGCTGGCTACTGTAAATGCAACACCCTGAAGGAAACATGCAAATAACATGAAATTTACAACATGCATTAGCGGAGGTGAGATATGCAAATGATTAGAATTTCAGCGCAGGCGCACATCACGCGCGCCTGTGGCGCCACTTCAAAGCGCTATTTATGGCTTGGAGATTTCGACGATTTCAAGTTCGGCAATTGTGTTTTTCTTGTGGTTTTTTTCAAAAAAAACGATCAATTATGCTTCGTCGAAAACAGCGATCATCTTTTGATCAAGTATCCGAGTTCGACAGAGAAAGGACAGTGGCCTACCGAGATTGTGGATTATCTTTCAGGGAAATCGGTAGTCGTGTTGGACGAAACCAAACAACTGTAATATGGATATGTGATCGTTGGATGCAGGAGGGTACGACGGACCGGCGTGTTCGATCGCATCCACCTCAGCGCACCACTTCACGTGATGACAGGCAAATTGTGCCCATGGCAGTGACGGATCGCTCAATCACATCACGAACCATAGCACAGCACATGCAGTCTGTAACGCATCATCCAGTGTCTGCGCGTACCATTCGACGCCGTTTACAGCAGAGTGGTCTGTCCGCAAGACGCCCATTGCGTTGTCTACCCTTGACGCAGAACCACAAACGTCTCCGCCGCCAATGGTGCTATGACAGAAGGATGTGGACGGCAGAATGGAATGAAATTGTCTTTACTGACGAGTCACGCTTCTGTCTGCAACACCACGATGGTCGCATTCGAGTCTTGAGACACCATGAAGAGAGGATGCTGAACAGCTGCGTTATGCACCGCCACACTGGTCCTGCACCGGGTATTATGGTATAGGGCGGTATTGGATATCACTCTCACACACCTCTAGTACGCATTGCCGGTACTTTAAACAGCCAGCGCTACATCTCCGAGGTGTTGGAGCCAGTTGTCCTTCCTTACCTTCAGGGCTTGCCCACAGCCATATTTCAACAGGATAATGCGCGACCACACGTGGCACGCATTGTCCAACGGTTCTTCGTCAATCACCAGATTGAATTGCTTCCCTGGCCGCCTCGCTCTCCGGATCTTTCGCCGATAGAAAACATGTGGTTCATGGTTGCTCTACGATTGACCCAGATTCCATCCCCAGCTGCCACAGCAGATTAACTTTGGCAACGTGTGGAAACTGCTTGGTTTGCTGTACCCCAAGAACTCATCCAAAGTCTCTTTGAATCAATGCCGAGGCGTGTGGCAGCGGTGATCTCCAACAATGGCGGCTACTCTGGCTACTGATTTTGGCACGAACCACACTTCACAGAAGTCTATAAATTTAATCATTTGATACTTGGTCAACATGTTATCTACAAAATAAATTTTGTTGTGATATCTCTTGTCTTTCTTGGTGTTGCAATTTGGGTGGCCAGCAGTGTACATCTTATTTCTTTAATGATTTTCTACTATTTCTAAATAAGATATGGCCTTCGGGCTTAGGAATAATGTCAGGTAGCCCCACAAACAAGAAAAAACGTAAAAATGGAAAAATATTGAGATAGGTCTTTTATGCTTAGGAGGGCAGTATAGCTGTGATTTTTAACCTTTTAAGAGACGCGGAACACTGTTATGACTAACTATATATATATACAGTAACCACCGCTTATAGTGGTCAGTGGTTATAAGAATCAATATCGCGAAAACAAAAACAAATGAATTATTTCCATGTTAAAATTTTCGCTTTAAAGAATCAATCCACCGGTTTTAAGAATCAGTTTACACTCTTCGCTTCCTTTCATTTTTCGAAAAAAAGCCATTAAAACCCCTCAAACGGCACGAAGTTCTTCTTTTTTTTTAAAAGAAAGATTGATAAGATGGGATGGAATATAGTTATAAAATTCATCCTTTCTTTGTTAAATAACATAAATAGTCTCTCCCCTTAAACGCTTCAGCACCACATGTCCTATTAGCTTGACCCGGGGCAATCTTTACCGTCCGGTTCTAAACTTTTTCTTGCTCACTTCCTGTAGTTGAAATGTTAAAACTGTCAAGCAGGTATGTTGTAACAAATATTGGATTTTTTTCTCTTACTACAATCATGTGAATCTACTTATAGGTCTAAAAATTAAGTTGTATTTTAAAATTATAAAGAATAATTTTAATAAACTACGAACTTCTTATATAAAATACGAAATACGCGGTTTTAATATTGGAGAAATTCAGAGCAGGGATTGAGATCAGCTCTACGAACTTCTATATAAAACTCAGAATACATGTTTTAATATCGGAGAGCAGGAATTCAGAGTAGCTCCACGAACTTCTTATATAAAATACGGAATACGTGGTTTTAATATTGGGGAAAATTCAGAGCAAGGATTCAGAACAGCTTTACGAACTCTTATATAAAACACGGAATACATGATTTTAATATCGAAGAGCAGGAATTCAGAGTAGCTCTACGAGCATCTATATTAAATACGGAATACGCTGTTTTAATATTGGAGAAAATTCAGAGCAGGGATTCGGAACAGCTCTACGAACTTCTTATATAAAACTCGGAATACATGTTTTAATATCGAAGAGCAGGAATTCAGAGTAGCTCCACGAACTTCTTATATATAAAATACGGAATACGTGGTTTTAATATTGTGGAAAATTCACCCACATTTTTAACTTTTCTCAACTGACAAACAAAAATAGGGACTCTTTTTTCCCACCTCCCACATCCTGGTTGCGGCTTCCTGGACCCTGAAACACATAAATCTTCGGCGAAGTGTCTACTATCACTTAGGCAAACGTGACGTTAGTAGATTCAGCACGTTATCAAACCGTGAAACGTAAGCTAGAAGGTGAATCTTCGTCCGAGACTATTAGTATTGAAAGAGGTATAAACAGCCTCCTGAAAACTTCATTACGTCAAACTACCATAGAAAACTTTTTCTTGCTCACTTCCTGTAGTTGAAATGTTAAAACTGTCAAGCAGGTATGTTGTAACAAATATTGGATTTTTTCTTCTCTTACTACAATCATGTGAATCTACTTATAGGTCTAAAAATTAAGTTGTATTTTTAAAATTATAAAGAATAATTTTAATAAAAGATAATTAACGTAAATTAAAGAGTATTTTATGGTAAATTATATAATATATGTATATATAGGTTTGTGTGTGCCTGTCCAAAGACCTAAATTTCGGCTATAAGAATCAACCGTTTATAAGAATCAAAAACAGTAATAACAAACGTGATTCTTATAAGCGGAAATCACTGCATATATATACAGTATATATATACTATATATATATATATATATATATATATATATATATACATACATATAAAACTAAACTAATTGCACAGCAGTCCGAATGTGGATCAATGCCGGTGGGGCTTTCTCCGCTTTCTAGTTCGTGGGCTTGGGGGCTATACAGCATATGTCTCAGGTCAGGTGGACCTGACGCGGGACCCCAAGCATGCTTGGTCCTCATTTTATCGACCAACTCTAGGGATAAAAGGCGTGAGTCGACCTTGCGAATCGGTTACATCTAAAATTCATTGTAATGATCTTCTTATGTAATGAGTTTGTGCATGACGATTTTCGCTATGACATTGGAATAGATTTATAAGTAAATAAATTATAATTTTTTTATACCTTTTCATGTAAAGCCACTACAGTTCATTATTCCTTCCCGTCATTATTTTAAGGTAATTTAGTTTTTAAATGTGTTAAACAAAAATCATGTTATCTAGTGCTGTATCAGTGGCGTAGCGAGCATAACTGGCGCCCGGGTCCCGATATCTTTGTGGCGCCCCCCCCTGAAAAACATATAGTAATATAATATATAGACCCTATATTGGCGCCCTCGATAAACATATAATAACATAATATATAGACCTTATATTGGCACTCCCCCCCCCCGAAAAGCATATAGTAACATAATATATAGACCTTATGTTGGTGTCCTCCCCTAAAAACATATAGTAATATAATATATAGACCTTATATTGGCGCCCCCCACAAAATAATATAGTAATATAATATATATACCTTCTATTGGCGCCCTCCCCGAAAAACATATAGTAATATATATATAGACCTTATATTGGGGGCCTCCCCTGAAAAACGTATAGTAATATAATATATAGACCTTATATTGGCATCCACCTCGAAAACTTATAGTAATATAATATATGGATCTGACATTGGCGCCCCTATGCGAGTGGCGCCCGGGGCATGATAGACCCCCTTGCCCCTCCTTTGCTACGTCACTGTGCTGTATAAGTACAGTGTTGTAGAAAGGTTTTCGCAATTTTTTTATCGTATTAGAGCGAAACCGTGTTACAGGTTGCAGTGTTATCCGAGGATTCCCGCACTTTATCCTATCGTGTTAGAGCGAAACCGTGTTGTAAGATACCGTGCTGTAGGAGGGCTACCTGTACTTAAATTAAAAATACTTACATAATTATTCCGATTAATGGGAAAGCAATTATTCAAACTTTTTACCTTTTATTTTTCCCTATCATTACAAACTTATGACTTTAAATGATATATTGGAGGGCTCAATCGGTGACATCTGTTCATCAGTTTTTAGAAATGATGAACCACACATGATCGCTGGTAATTGAAAACTTGAAACTATGAGCAAATTTCAAATGTAAGTGGGAAAAAAAATCTGAAATGTAACGCTAATCTTCAGTTCCTGTGTCTAATGAAACTGAAAGTTAAAGTAATTTCTTCTGCATTGCCAGACAGCTGATATCCGAAATCATGTCTCTTCAATCTCCTTCTCGTCAACCCCGTTTCCCGTCTCTTTCTTCATCATCCCTCTTTCTTTTCTGTCGTTCAGTTTTGTTTTTAGTTTTCTCCGATTCGGATGAATTTATACAAAAAAAAAGTGTCTCGTTATCTCGTTAGCCATCTGTTAAAGTGAATCTGTGAAGAGACAAAGAGCGATCGGGGTTAAATTTAAAGCCAAGAACTGCCTCTCAATAATGTAATTACGTGAAAAATTCAGAGCAAGAATTCAGAGCAGCTCTACGAACTTCTTATATAAAACTCGGAATACATGTTTTAATATCGAAGAGCAGGAATTCAGAGTAGCTCCACGAACTTCTTATATAAAATACGGAATACGTGGTTTTAATATTGGGGAAAATTCAGAGCAAGGATTCAGAACAGCTTTACGAACTTCTTATATAAAACACGGAATACATGATTTTAATATCGAAGAGCAGGAATTCAGAGTAGCTCCACGAACTTCTTATATAAAATAAGGAATACGTGGTTTTAATATTGGGGAAAATTCAGAGCAAGGATTCAGATTAGCTTTACGAACTTCTTATATAAAACACGGAATACATGGTTTTAATATCGGAGAGCAGGAATTCAGAGTAGCTCCACGAACTTCTTATATAAAATACGGAATACGTGGTTTTAATATTGGGGAAAATTCAGAGCAAGGATTCAGAACAGCTTTACGAACTTCTTATATAAAACACGGAATACATGATTTTAATATCGAAGAGCAGGAATTCAGAGTAGCTCTACGAGCATCTTATATTAAATACGGAATACGCGGTTTTAATACTGGGGAAAATTCAGAGCAGGGACTCAGATCAGCTCTACGAACTTCTTATATAAAATACGAAATACGCGGTTTTAATATTGGAGAAAATTCAGAGCAGGGATTGAGATCAGCTCTACGAACTTCTTATATAAAACTCAGAATACATGTTTTAATATCGGAGAGCAGGAATTCAGAGTAGCTCCACGAACTTCTTATATAAAATACGGAATACGTGGTTTTAATATTGGGGAAAATTCAGAGCAAGGATTCAGAACAGCTTTACGAACTTCTTATATAAAACACGGAATACATGATTTTAATATCGAAGAGCAGGAATTCAGAGTAGCTCCACGAACTTCTTATATAAAATAAGGAATACGTGGTTTTAATATTGGGGAAAATTCAGAGCAAGGATTCAGATTAGCTTTACGAACTTCTTATATAAAACACGGAATACATGGTTTTAATATCGGAGAGCAGGAATTCAGAGTAGCTCCACGAACTTCTTATATAAAATACGGAATACGTGGTTTTAATATTGGGGAAAATTCAGAGCAAGGATTCAGAACAGCTTTACGAACTTCTTATATAAAACACGGAATACATGATTTTAATATCGAAGAGCAGGAATTCAGAGTAGCTCTACGAGCATCTTATATTAAATACGGAATACGCGGTTTTAATACTGGGGAAAATTCAGAGCAGGGACTCAGATCAGCTCTACGAACTTCTTATATAAAATACGAAATACGCGGTTTTAATATTGGAGAAAATTCAGAGCAGGGATTGAGATCAGCTCTACGAACTTCTTATATAAAACTCAGAATACATGTTTTAATATCGGAGAGCAGGAATTCAGAGTAGCTCCACGAACTTCTTATATAAAATACGGAATACGTGGTTTTAATATTGGGGAAAATTCAGAGCAAGGATTCAGAACAGCTTTACGAACTTCTTATATAAAACACGGAATACATGATTTTAATATCGAAGAGCAGGAATTCAGAGTAGCTCTACGAGCATCTTATATTAAATACGGAATACGCTGTTTTAATATTGGAGAAAATTCAGAGCAGGGATTCGGAACAGCTCTACGAACTTCTTATATAAAACTCGGAATACATGTTTTAATATCTAAGAGCAGGAATTCAGAGTAGCTCCACGAACTTCTTATATATAAAATACGGAATACGTGGTTTTAATATTGTGGAAAATTCACCCACATTTTTAACTTTTCTCAACTGACAAACAAAAATAGGGACTCTTTTTTCCCACCTCCCACATCCTGGTTGCGGCTTCCTGGACCCTGAAACACATAAATCTTCGGCGAAGTGTCTACTATCACTTAGGCAAACGTGACGTTAGTAGATTCAGCACGTTATCAAACCGTGAAACGTAAGCTAGAAGGTGAATCTTCGTCCGAGACTATTAGTATTGAAAGAGGTATAAACAGCCTCCTGAAAACTTCATTACGTCAAACTACCATAGAAAACTTTTTCTTGCTCACTTCCTGTAGTTGAAATGTTAAAACTGTCAAGCAGGTATGTTGTAACAAATATTGGATTTTTTCTTCTCTTACTACAATCATGTGAATCTACTTATAGGTCTAAAAATTAAGTTGTATTTTTAAAATTATAAAGAATAATTTTAATAAAAGATAATTAACGTAAATTAAAGAGTATTTTATGGTAAATTATATAATATATGTATATATAGGTTTGTGTGTGCCTGTCCAAAGACCTAAATTTCGGCTATAAGAATCAACCGTTTATAAGAATCAAAAACAGTAATAACAAACGTGATTCTTATAAGCGGAAATCACTGCATATATATACAGTATATATATACTATATATATATATATATATATATATATATATACATACATATAAAACTAAACTAATTGCACAGCAGTCCGAATGTGGATCAATGCCGGTGGGGCTTTCTCCGCTTTCTAGTTCGTGGGCTTGGGGGCTATACAGCATATGTCTCAGGTCAGGTGGACCTGACGCGGGACCCCAAGCATGCTTGGTCCTCATTTTATCGACCAACTCTAGGGATAAAAGGCGTGAGTCGACCTTGCGAATCGGTTACATCTAAAATTCATTGTAATGATCTTCTTATGTAATGAGTTTGTGCATGACGATTTTCGCTATGACATTGGAATAGATTTATAAGTAAATAAATTATAATTTTTTTATACCTTTTCATGTAAAGCCACTACAGTTCATTATTCCTTCCCGTCATTATTTTAAGGTAATTTAGTTTTTAAATGTGTTAAACAAAAATCATGTTATCTAGTGCTGTATCAGTGGCGTAGCGAGCATAACTGGCGCCCGGGTCCCGATATCTTTGTGGCGCCCCCCCCTGAAAAACATATAGTAATATAATATATAGACCCTATATTGGCGCCCTCGATAAACATATAATAACATAATATATAGACCTTATATTGGCACTCCCCCCCCCCCGAAAAGCATATAGTAACATAATATATAGACCTTATGTTGGTGTCCTCCCCTAAAAACATATAGTAATATAATATATAGACCTTATATTGGCGCCCCCCACAAAATAATATAGTAATATAATATATATACCTTCTATTGGCGCCCTCCCCGAAAAACATATAGTAATATATATATAGACCTTATATTGGGGGCCTCCCCTGAAAAACGTATAGTAATATAATATATAGACCTTATATTGGCATCCACCTCGAAAACTTATAGTAATATAATATATGGATCTGACATTGGCGCCCCTATGCGAGTGGCGCCCGGGGCATGATAGACCCCCTTGCCCCTCCTTTGCTACGTCACTGTGCTGTATAAGTACAGTGTTGTAGAAAGGTTTTCGCAATTTTTTTATCGTATTAGAGCGAAACCGTGTTACAGGTTGCAGTGTTATCCGAGGATTCCCGCACTTTATCCTATCGTGTTAGAGCGAAACCGTGTTGTAAGATACCGTGCTGTAGGAGGGCTACCTGTACTTAAATTAAAAATACTTACATAATTATTCCGATTAATGGGAAAGCAATTATTCAAACTTTTTACCTTTTATTTTTCCCTATCATTACAAACTTATGACTTTAAATGATATATTGGAGGGCTCAATCGGTGACATCTGTTCATCAGTTTTTAGAAATGATGAACCACACATGATCGCTGGTAATTGAAAACTTGAAACTATGAGCAAATTTCAAATGTAAGTGGGAAAAAAAATCTGAAATGTAACGCTAATCTTCAGTTCCTGTGTCTAATGAAACTGAAAGTTAAAGTAATTTCTTCTGCATTGCCAGACAGCTGATATCCGAAATCATGTCTCTTCAATCTCCTTCTCGTCAACCCCGTTTCCCGTCTCTTTCTTCATCATCCCTCTTTCTTTTCTGTCGTTCAGTTTTGTTTTTAGTTTTCTCCGATTCGGAAGAATTTATACAAAAAAAAAAGTGTCTCGTTATCTCGTTAGCCATCTGTTAAAGTGAATCTGTGAAGAGACAAAGAGCGATCGGGGTTAAATTTAAAGCCAAGAACTGCCTCTCAATAATGTAATTACGTGAAAAATTCAGAGCAAGAATTCAGAGCAGCTCTACGAACTTCTTATATAAAACTCGGAATACATGTTTTAATATCGAAGAGCAGGAATTCAGAGTAGCTCCACGAACTTCTTATATAAAATACGGAATACGTGGTTTTAATATTGGGGAAAATTCAGAGCAAGGATTCAGAACAGCTTTACGAACTTCTTATATAAAACACGGAATACATGATTTTAATATCGAAGAGCAGGAATTCAGAGTAGCTCCACGAACTTCTTATATAAAATAAGGAATACGTGGTTTTAATATTGGGGAAAATTCAGAGCAAGGATTCAGATTAGCTTTACGAACTTCTTATATAAAACACGGAATACATGGTTTTAATATCGGAGAGCAGGAATTCAGAGTAGCTCCACGAACTTCTTATATAAAATACGGAATACGTGGTTTTAATATTGGGGAAAATTCAGAGCAAGGATTCAGAACAGCTTTACGAACTTCTTATATAAAACACGGAATACATGATTTTAATATCGAAGAGCAGGAATTCAGAGTAGCTCTACGAGCATCTTATATTAAATACGGAATACGCGGTTTTAATACTGGGGAAAATTCAGAGCAGGGACTCAGATCAGCTCTACGAACTTCTTATATAAAATACGAAATACGCGGTTTTAATATTGGAGAAAATTCAGAGCAGGGATTGAGATCAGCTCTACGAACTTCTTATATAAAACTCAGAATACATGTTTTAATATCGGAGAGCAGGAATTCAGAGTAGCTCCACGAACTTCTTATATAAAATACGGAATACGTGGTTTTAATATTGGGGAAAATTCAGAGCAAGGATTCAGAACAGCTTTACGAACTTCTTATATAAAACACGGAATACATGATTTTAATATCGAAGAGCAGGAATTCAGAGTAGCTCCACGAACTTCTTATATAAAATAAGGAATACGTGGTTTTAATATTGGGGAAAATTCAGAGCAAGGATTCAGATTAGCTTTACGAACTTCTTATATAAAACACGGAATACATGGTTTTAATATCGGAGAGCAGGAATTCAGAGTAGCTCCACGAACTTCTTATATAAAATACGGAATACGTGGTTTTAATATTGGGGAAAATTCAGAGCAAGGATTCAGAACAGCTTTACGAACTTCTTATATAAAACACGGAATACATGATTTTAATATCGAAGAGCAGGAATTCAGAGTAGCTCTACGAGCATCTTATATTAAATACGGAATACGCGGTTTTAATACTGGGGAAAATTCAGAGCAGGGACTCAGATCAGCTCTACGAACTTCTTATATAAAATACGAAATACGCGGTTTTAATATTGGAGAAAATTCAGAGCAGGGATTGAGATCAGCTCTACGAACTTCTTATATAAAACTCAGAATACATGTTTTAATATCGGAGAGCAGGAATTCAGAGTAGCTCCACGAACTTCTTATATAAAATACGGAATACGTGGTTTTAATATTGGGGAAAATTCAGAGCAAGGATTCAGAACAGCTTTACGAACTTCTTATATAAAACACGGAATACATGATTTTAATATCGAAGAGCAGGAATTCAGAGTAGCTCTACGAGCATCTTATATTAAATACGGAATACGCTGTTTTAATATTGGAGAAAATTCAGAGCAGGGATTCGGAACAGCTCTACGAACTTCTTATATAAAACTCGGAATACATGTTTTAATATCGAAGAGCAGGAATTCAGAGTAGCTCCACGAACTTCTTATATATAAAATACGGAATACGTGGTTTTAATATTGTGGAAAATTCACAGCAAGGATTCAGAAAAGCTTTACGAACTTCTTATATAAAACACGGAATACATGATTTTAATATCGAAGAGCAGGAATTCAGAGTAGCTCTACGAGCATCTTATATTAGATACGGAATACGCGGTTTTAATACTGGGAAAAATTCAGGGCAGGGATTCAGATCAGCTCTACGAATTTCTTATATAAAATACGAAATACGCGGTTTTAATATTGGAGAAAATTCAGAGCAGGGATTCAGAACAGCTCTACGAACTTCTTATATAAAACTCGGAATACATGTTTTAATATCGAAGAGCAGGAATTCAGAGTAGCTCCACGAACTTCTTATATAAAATACGGAATAAGCTGTTTTAATACTGGGGAAAATTCAGAGCAGGGATTCAGATCAGCTCTACGAACTTCTTATATAAAATACGAAATACGTGGTTTTAATATTGGAGAAAATTCAGAGCAGGGATTCAGATCAGCTCTACGAACTTCTTATATAAAATGCGGAATACATGGTTTTAATATCGAAGAGCAGGAATTCAGAGTAGCTCCACGAACTTCTTATATAAAATACGGAATACTTGGTTTTAATATTGGGGAAAATTCAGAGCAAGGATTCAGATCAGCTCTACGAACTTCTTATATAAAATACGGAATACGCGGTTTTAATATTGGAGAAAATTCAGAGCAGGGATTCAGAACAGCTCTACGAACTTCTTTTATAAAACTCGGAATGCATGTTTAAATATCGAAGAGCAGGAATTCAGAGTAGCTGTACGAAGTTTTTAAATAAAATTACGATATAGGTGGTTTTAATACCGGAGAAAATTCAGAGCAGGGATTCAGAGCAGCTCTACGAACTTCTTATATAAAATACGGAATATGTGGTTTTAATAACGGTGAAAATTCTGAGCAGGAATTCTGAGCACGAACTTCGTATATAAAACACGTAATACGTGGTTTTAATATGAAACAAGTCAGAGCTAGAATTCAGGGCAGCTCTACGAAGTTCTTATATAAAATAGGGAATAAGAGGTTTTATTATCGGAGAAAATTCAGAACAATTCTACGAAGTTCGTATATAAAAAACGGAATACGTGGTTTTAATATTGGAAAAAAGTCAGAGTAAAATTTCAGAGCAGCTCTATGAGGTTCTTATATAAAATACGTAATACGTGGCTTCTATTTCAGACGCTTTTATTTATTTATTTTTTTTATCTTTGATGTGTTTCATCTTTTTATGATTGTAATCATTAAAAAGCTTTTCGGAATTTTGTGTCCAATTACATGTTTTACTTGTGTTAAAAAAATTACGAACAGATATTTTACTAGCAGGAATTTTGCTCTGTAAATATCTCTTTCGATTCGGAGGAAAGATCAAAGGGAAAAAATTTCGAAAAAATGCTTATTATGTACTACATGCGACATAAAAATCGTGATTATAAAAACCCAATTTTGTATTTTTACCCCTCTGTTAAATGTTATTTTCGGTAAACTAGAAAAAAAAACTCAATCTGATTTTAACTTTCACAATCATCTGTCACTGTGTTCACTCGGCAAATTAAGGTTTATTGGACAAGTCAAAACGCATCAAAGTACAGTAACCACCGCTTATAGTGATCACTGGTTATAAGAATCAACCGTTTATAAGAATCAATATCGCGAAAACAAAAACAAATGCATTAATTCCATGTTAAAATTTTCGCTTTAAAGAATCAATCCACCGGTTTTAAGAATCAGTTTACACTCTTCGCTTTACTTCCATTTTTCCAAAAAACCTACTTAAACCCTCAAAAGGCACGAAGTTCGTTCTTTTTTTTAAAGAAAGATTGATAAGATGGGATGGAATATAGTCGTAAAATTCACCCCTTTCTTTATTAGACATAACATAATCGTTTCCCCTTAAACGCTTTACCACAACACTGTCCTATTAGCTTGACCCGGGGGCAACTTTACCCGTCAGAGTGAATCTTCGTCTGAGACTATAAGTATTGAAAGAGGTATAAACAGCCTTCTGAAAACTTCATTACGTCAAACTACAGTAGAAAACTTTTTCTTGCTCCCTTCCTGTAGTTGAAATGTTAAAACTGTTAAGCAGGTATGTTGTAACTTGTAACAAATATTGTATTTTTTTCTTCTCTTACTATAATCATGTGTATCTACTTATAGGTCTAAAAATTAAGTTTTATTTTTAAAACTATAAAAAAAATTTTAATAAAAGATAGTTAATGTAAATTAAAGAGTATTTTATGGTAAATTATCTAATATATGTATATATAGGTGTGTGTGTTCCAGTCCAAAAACCTAAATTTCGGTTATAAGAATCAACCGCTTATAAGAATCAAAAACAGTAATAACAAACGTGATTCTTATAAGCGGAAATCACTGTACTTGAACTATATTTCGGGTTTAGGTATTCTTTCTCAATAGTAACTCTGACAATTATGAGGCTAATTCTTTAAGAAGATTTCTTTATGATATACATCACACATCATGTGATTTAGATTTTGTGATACCATATTTCTATCATATTTACAAATACACTGAATTGCTTACTATCCGTACTAATGTATTCACCCTTATACATTAATATGTTATGTAACACTGGAAATCGTAGAAATTTGAAAACCTCAACTGTATAAGGGAAAAGAGGAACTACCTGTAGATGTGTTAAATGAACTACATAGAGTGATTTAAAGAGAGTTCAGTTAAAATAATAATAATTCTTGTATTTATTTTCAGGTTTTATTTAAAAGAAAAATCTGTTTATCTCTGCTGTCAACTTTGTCATTTTTTCCGGATAGTTTAAATTTTATTTAATATGCTTTTCTCTTGTGAGATATACAGAGGCTTGTTCACACATTTTTTAGACGATGTATATTGTATTCACAAAACTAAATTACATAAAATTCTTGTGTTTTAAATGTTCTATTTGACATCCCTTATTCTGAACTATCTTTCGACACCGCAATTTCCAGGATAATAATGCCTTTTGAAGTGTCAGAAGAGGTATTCTATCCCATTCCTCCTGAACAGCTTTCCAGAGTCCTGTAAGGGTTTTGGGACGACGTTTGGATAATGCAGATTTTAAAAGTCCGAAAGCACAAAAATCCATAGGTGATACATCGGGAGACTTAGTAGGGATATCAGTGAAGGGTATGGCCTTGATACCAGCTTTTTGTTCCATTTCTTTTAGGAAATTTACCGTGGATTTTGATGTGTGACTGCTAGCTTTGTCCTGATGGAGTCTCACAGATTGATGGCACTGTGGGTAAAGCGATGGTATTTCATTCAGAAAAATTGGCGATAAAATATGTTCCTGATAGTATTTGGAGTTAATCTTGACATTTTTTTCCACTCTCTTTATTTTTAACTTGCCATTATAAGAAAAACCAGCAACAATCATGAATCCCTTAGAAAAACTTTCTTTCGATTCTTTGAACCATGTGCTTAAACTTTTTTCTCTCCTTTTATGATAATAAATGGCTCTTTTTTTGTTGCAATCATTTAAATACACCCATGATTCATCTATTGTGACAATTGTTTTCCATTTTTCTTTGGATAAGTGTTTCTCATATAGAATTCTGCAGCGTGTCCTGCGTTCAGCGATATGATTTGGAAGACGACGATGCACATTGCGTTTTTTCGCTTTCTTAAGATTTACATCAACGTTTATCATTTTGTTTACAGTGGACACCGAGCATTTTAATGATTTTGCAACTGTCCTTTGACTAGGGGGATTTTCTTTTAACATTAAACAACTTACCTTTGCAATAGTCGGAGATGTCCGTTCTTTCTTTGGATACTTGTTTGGAATTTTTGTCCCACTTGAGGCTCCAATGTGACGTTTTTTTCCTTTCTTGTTGACGATATTACCTATCGACGCTTTAGATATCACAAAACCATGACTCTCGCATCGTTTTATGGATAACGGAGTATGCATATTTCTCTTCGGAAAGAGCATAAATGTAGCCTCCGAACCACTGCTTTGTTAAAAACGCCATTTTGAATAAAAACAAAACTTTCAAGCCGCAGACGATAATTTTGACTTTTAAAAACATAGTACAATTGCAATTATTTCTTTTGCAGAAAACGATTTTTTATTACCGCTTACCAAAATCGTCTAAAAAATGTGCGAACAGCCTCTGTAGACCACACGCAAAACGAACAATTTCCATGGATTATTAGGTACTTTGTCAAGGATTTCTGTTAGAAAACATAAACATCGAATATAGGTTTTTATAACTCCTCTAACAGTTTAATATCTCCTAAATAAGATACAATGCAGTTGAAAAACGTGATAGGGTTTAAT
This sequence comes from Dolomedes plantarius, assembly GCA_907164885.2. Taxonomy (NCBI): domain Eukaryota; kingdom Metazoa; phylum Arthropoda; class Arachnida; order Araneae; family Dolomedidae; genus Dolomedes; species Dolomedes plantarius. The sequence goes on from OU015498.1 coordinate 14,642,862, forward strand.
GTGATAGTGATAAGTTTGAGTCTCAATGCCGTTTATTACCATGTTTCTATTAACTCGCTTTCTTGTTTGTATGTGTGTAAGTTTGTCCAGTACAAATCTTGCAATCGCTTTTTAACTAACTTCCCGACTAGCTAGACATTTGAAACTTTTAGAATAGCTCAGAACACGATGACAATGCATTATTTTAATACTTTTAGCCATCTTTAAGTAGAATTTAATCCATTTTCAGTTAATTTTGCTTTGTAGACTGTTGCAGCCATCTATCGGCCGGGACGGGAACGGAAAGTTAAACGCAAGCTAACTTCCAATTAACTTAATTTTCTTTCAAGTTGATGGGATAATTCATCAGAAAATTTTTCAAAAAGTATTTATTAAAACATAGAATTGTCAAATTTATATGATTCAACAGAAAATTCCATCATATAAACATCATATACCATGTAATATATATAAACCCATCATATAAACATCATATACCATGTTTTTCCATTTAAAAACATGGTATATAAAAAGTTCTTTTATCTTATAATTATATTAATTATGAGGCCCTTTTTCAGTGATTTAACAGATCCTTTCCATGGATTTTCAGGATTTCTGTAAACAAAAATTTGTTTCAACGTGATTTGTAAAATGAATTTCCCTTTAAGTTTTTATGGGAGTAGTTTTCCTAAATATATGCACATGAAAAGCAACTGATGACGCTACAGTACCTATTGATTTCTGCTTTTGGTCTTATGCTGTTTTAATACACTTTCAGATCAGATTTATGACTTTTATCATGAGCGGACGAGTTGAATACAAAATATGCGAGTATTTAGAGTAAACGTTGACTTTCGATGCTTTGACAGAGTGATATTTCCTTATTGACAGAGTTTTAATCTGCACCTTTTTGTGGAGTAATACTGTTTTTGTCTATTTTTTTATTTTGGTTGACTACTAGAGAAGTTAAGAGCAGTTTACTTTGTGACATTAAAGTATATATGTTACTTGTGTGTTTTATGGGTATTTTTTATTATTAATAGCATCAGTAATAATCAGTTGGAAAATACATGCTGTTTTATAATGCTGGACTGCCGTAGGAAAAAATGCGATTAATGTGTGATGAAAATAAAGGACTGACAACTTTACGGGAATAGTCAACAGCTAAATAAATTACTCAACAAGAACACTCAAAATTCTCAAGACATTTAAGACATCGTATGTCTTATTTTGTACATGGAAATATATTTCATATCATAAAAAAAATAATGATTTAGGTACATTTTTCTTTTTTTTTTTTATTTTACTACGTTCACCATAGAATATATTACTGTAATTAGCGGTTTTCAAACATTTTGGGGGGAAAAATCTAATTGTTTTGAACCTCATAGTATTAACACTTCCGAATGAAAAATTTTCCTAACCCATACTGTATTTTGTACAAGTCTGGCAATGTGATGGAGGCTGTACACATCAAGGAATGCCTAACATTGTCAAGGAATATCTATGATAGATACTAAAAAGCTAAGGATTGACTCTGGCCCATTCAGAATGGTAGACTATTTTACTTTGACTCTTTTAATTTGATAATTTATTATTATTATTTTTTTAACCTTTGTGCCTAACCTTTGTGTTTTAACTTTGTGCCCAACCTTTGTGTTTTAACCTTTGTGCCCAACCTTTGTGTTTTAACCTTTGTGCACCCACTGGCAGTTTTAGATGTAATCTGTTTAATTTTTACCATGTTTTTATTAACTTGCTTTCTTGTTTGTTTGTTTGTTTGTTTGTGTGTGTGTGTTTGTCCCTTACAAATCTTGCAATCGATTTTTAACTAACTTCCCGACTAGCTAGACATTTGAAACTTTTAAAATAGCCCAGAACACGATGACAATGCATTATTTTAATACTTTTAGCCATCTTTAAGCAGATTTGAATTCATTTTCAGTTAATTTTGTTTTGTAGACTGGTGCAGCCATCTATCGGCCGGGACGGGAACGAAAACTTAAACGCAAGTTAACTTCCAATTAACTTCATTTTCTTTCAAGTTGATGGGATAATTCATCAAAAATTCTTTAACAGCATTTATTAATACATAGAATTGTCAAGTTTATATGATTCAACACAAAATTTAAAAACATGGTATATAAAGACTTCTTTTTATCGTGTAATTATAGGTATTTCATTCGCTTATGCTGTTTATGCTATGTGTAGGTATACTCTACAGAATGACTTTATATCAAGTGCCACCGCTAAAAATAAATTCAAAAAAATATTAACACCGTTTTCATAGGGTGGCTCAAGTTGTCAACTGACTCTTAAGCTGAAATTAAGACCTTCGTTTCAATTTAATCCTCGGCATGCTAAATACTTCTCATGCTACAATAAGGTAATTAACTGTTTCTCTGAAACCCGAATCTGCGTTTGCACAGCCTAATATTCGTGGTCATTGCACTACTATATTGAGTTGCTGATTTGCTGGACATCCATGTTTCCTCCTCTCATTCCACACCAGAAAAAAAAAAAAAAAGTTCTCTCTGGAGCAAACTGTGAGAAATGATGCATGATTCTAATTAAACTGTGGAGATTCGAGTCTCAATGCTTCTCACATCCATTATATAGATAGTAAGAGATTCGGAGAATCTCTTCTCTGGAGGTCTGGAGAAAAAGCAAAAGGGGGGCATTTAAAAATTGAGGTATTCATCTAAACCGTTTTTGACTGAACATCGATGAATGATTTTTTTTTTTCATTTTACTGGGTTAAAATAAATTAGCTACCTCCCCTGCTCGTTTGAAGACCAAGTTATGATATATATATATATATATATATATATATATATATATATATATATATATATATATATATATATATATATATATATATATATATATGTATATATATATATGTATATATATATATGTATATATATGTATATGTATATATATGTATATGTATATATATGTATATATATATATATGTATATATATATATATGTATATATATATATATGTATATATATATATGTATATGTATGTATGTATATGTATGTATATATATATATATATATATATATATATATATATATATATATATATATATATATATATATATATATATATATATATATATATATATATATATATATATATATATATATATATAAAGACAAAGTTGAAAGTGAAAATCCAGTATATGCTAAAAACTACTACAGCCAGGAACTAAAAACATGAAAAGTTAAGTGAAAAATAGGGTTTCGATAGCATCTTTTCATCAGCGGTGCCGATACTGTCTAAAAACCAATGGATTGTTTCTAATAAGTATGATCTGAGCAATAAACATACTTAGACACCGTACAATCCATAAGAAACAGAAGAAGTGGATAATCAGTTGCTTTATCATTGAACACCAAGCCCGGCGCCAGACAAAGTGAAAGTTAAGTTAAGGAGACCGCAAGAAGACTGACGTCACAAACATTGCAACCATGGAGCAAATGGAAACACAGAAGCAGACTTACTAAGGATACTGTGCTATAGGACAAAATAACCAAAGTTAACTTAGACATTTATTATGACCAAGAGTTATTATTATTTATTATTACTATTACACTAGTTTTTTGTTATTTTTTATTTTACTTTTTTAGTAGTTATTTACTATCATTAAGCATTTAGTTTTGTATTACTTATTAATAGCAACAGAACATGCTATTCATTAAATCTAAAACAACCAATTATGTGCGTGGAAAGACTGTCAGGGTAATAATTACGTTTTAGCACTACTAACAATTCTATAATATGCTTATGCCTATTGTTCTTAGAACAAAGCCTATTTATTCTTACTAGTTGATTAACTATAATATTATTAAATACAGATTTGTGTAAGCATGTTAAGTAATTTTGAAATTTTACAATATTAAAGATATATATATAATATATATATATATATATATATATATATATATATATATATATATATATATATATATATATATATATATATATATATATATATATATATATATATACATATATCTTTACACGTATCTTGTAGAAAAGAAATAGGCAGAAAAGATAAGAAATATTAAACTGTCTTACCTTGTTTACCACCTTACTTTATACAGAGGCTGTGCAGTTATCTTTGAAAGTAAACTATGAATACTGAGTTGATATAATAGTTTCCATATATTTAATTTTCATAGTGTAAGAGAGAATAACAAAAATTAATGCTCCTACGGATGTTAATATTTTTCTTCTTTGCGATCTATTTAGAAGATTGGAATTAAGTTAGAACTTACGGTATGACTCAATTTATGTCTAATAATGCATTAGAATTAGCCATGCTACGGTTCTTTATCTAGCGTTAATGGTTTTGTATGAGGTCCATGTAATGAATAACAATGATCTCGTTAGCACTAAGGTGCTATGAAGTATGCCTTAATAATGCATTAGAATTATCCATGCTATGGTTCTTTATCTAGGGTAATACGTTTTGTATAAGGTCTATGCAATGTACAACGATAATCTCGTTAGAACTAATGTGCTATCGAGTACGCTTAATAATGCATTAGAATTATCCATGCTACGGTTCTTTACCTAGGGTTAACAGTTTTGTATGAGGTGCATGCAATGAAAAACAAGGATAATCTCGTTAGAACTAATGTGCTATCGAGTACGCTTAATAATGCATTAGAATTATTCATGCTACGGTTCTTTATCTAGGGTTAATGGTTTTGTATAAGGTCCATGCAATGAATAACAACGATCTCGTTAGCACTAAGGTGCTATTAAGTATGCCTTAATAATGCATTAGAATTATCCATGCTATGGTTCTTTATCTAGGGTAATAAGTTTTGTATAGTGTACATGCAATACACAACGATAATCTTGTTAGCACTAATGTGCTATCGAGTACGCTTAATAATGCATTAGAATTATCCATGCTACGGTTCTTTACCTAGGGTTAACAGTTTTGTATGAGGTCCATGCAATGAAAAACAACGATAATCTCGTTAGAACTAATGTGCTACCGAGTACGCTTAATAATGCATTAGAATTATCCATGCTACGGTTCTTTACCTAGGGATAACAGTTTTGTATGAGGTGCATGCAATGAATAACAATGATCTCGTTAGCACTAAAAAGCTATTTTTATCATTCTGACTGATAAGCCTTATTATTCAAGTTTGCCAAAATTTCCAATAAAACAAGTAATATAGCAATGATTTGACAACGTTTAACAGAGGATGAGAAAATAATGAATGTAATCAACAACACTGATGCGTATTTAAAATCTCGAACTGATTTTTTTTTTCAATACTTTTTGGCACTAAAGTGTTATTCTTATCACTGTGACAGATTTGTGATACTTAAGTTCGCCAAAATCTCTACTAAAATAAAAAAAAAAAATATAGCAATGCGTTGGCGACGTTTAACAGAGGAAGATAAAATAATGAATGTGATCAATAATACTAAACGGATTCTTTTAATAGTTTTTAGCACTTAGATGTCACTCTTATCTCTGTGACAGATTTGCGTTTCTGCCTATCTTCAAGTTCGCCAAAATTTCTACTAAAATGAACAGTGTAGCAATGCGTTGGCGACGTTTATCAATAGGAGGGAGAAATGAATTTAATCTATAGCACCTTGGTGCTTATTCAAAGTCTTGAACAGGTCTTTTTTGTACAGTTTTTAGCACTAAGGACTTCCCCCCCCCCAATGCGGAGGACTTGTCCTTATGGCGTTTTCACATACATACAGACATATCTGCAGTAAACACCCCCCGACTCCTCTTGACACATTTTGGGGTCGATTAGTCACGCTCCTCCCCCCAAGCGATGTGTGAAGGAACATTAGACTGTCTTCCAGATATTCCCCCATTTAACCCCCCCTCCCAAGGTCACTCGTGTCTCTTTGATGATCTGTGGAAAAACCGCTCGATGGAGGGATCGCTGCACAGCGCTCTGCCCCATAAATCACCATTTTCCCCCCGTAATTCTGTGCAGTGCAGATGTGTGCGGACGCAGTATTAGACATTCGCCTGTTATCACCGCGGTATTGCCGGCCTGTTTATTATGGGGCCACCCTATAGGTGGCCCAGCTTCACCCCCTATGAACCGGTCCCGCAATTTTAAACCGAGTCACGTGACGAGACCGGTACACTTGACCCCGTACCTCCAGAGGTAAATTTGATAACTTGTAGGACATTGCAGCCACGACAGATATTTCGTGCACCAGCCGCCGTTAGTGTACACGGCAGTGGATCTGTCAGCGACCGGCATCAGACCAGGGACGTTCAAATCACAGGCTCGCTATCTTTGCCAACTGGGTCACTGTGCCCGTCACACTAAGGACTTATTGTTAACACATTGACAATTAATCGCACCTTTTTAGAATTTCATTTTCGCAATTCCTGGAACGAATTTCGCAATTATCTTAGGAATAAGTTCAATAAAAAAAGAAAGAAACGCAGTGAAAAACAAGGCATACATTTAAAAGAAAATTTTGTATCTTTCCCAATTGAATCTGAATTCAAATACAAACCTGAAGCTCTTGGTTAACTTATTAATGTTTTATTATAACTAACTCAAAGTACGGTTGGTACTTCATAACGGTTACTATACTTTATACAAATTTCATGTGAAGTTTCTTTACATAGCAATTCTGTGGCTTGATTTTAAAAGGCCCAATGTCATTTTTTTCAGATTTCGAGTTATTTATACCAAAAGTTTCCATTTTAGTGAATCTTTAATCCTAAAAATGCCAATGACAAATAACAATATCAGCCAATGTCATTTAAGATGCAGTAAATTTAGATCCAAAAAGGGCCAAAGGTATATGTTTTATATAAAATAGTAACAGATGAAGAATTTTTATATGATCAAAATAATGTTTTTTTTCGCTAACAATGAGCAAGTAAAAAAATAATAATGTGAGGCAGTATAAGAAAGATATAACATTCAGCAAATTGTTCAATATCTTTGAATGCCTTTTTCTCGAAAATAACAATTTTGACACAGGCCCTTTTAGAACCAAGACACAGAATTAACCTTTAACTATATATATATATATATATATATATATATATATATATATATATATATATATATATATATATATATATATATATATATACATATATATATATGTATATACATATATATATATATATATATGTATATATATATATATATATATATATATATATATATATATGTATATATGTATATGTATATATATATATATTATATGTATATATATATGTATGTATATATATATATATATATGTATATATATATATATATATATATATATATATATATATATATATATATATATATATTTTCATTCTTGGTCCTGTATTCTTGGGATACATGCTATCCCACCCCGTAAGGAAAAGGTTAAAGCTGTGTTTTAGTAACTACATTTACAAATGTTTCATAACATTGCTGTTATATTATGCAGTCCAGGTTCTTAAGTCTGCTGTGTACTAACCCTATTGGATTCGGTCACCTCAATGCTAACCTATGGAGAAAAATTGTCAACTATTTTCAGCTATATAAATGGATGATAATCCAATAAAAATGCCATTTTCAGATAGCCTGAATTTTTCTGCATCTTGCAACAGGATTCGCTTTATAGATTTCGCCCACCAAAGGAATTTAAGAGCGTTTAAAACACACTCTACCAGATTTCCACACCCCCGAATAATTTAAATTTCAAAATATTATTTGCATTTTTTAAAACGAAAAATGCCCCAAGGGGTAAAATTTCGTTCTATATAATAGAGTAAAAATTAAAAAAAAAAAAAATCTTTAAATCCAAGTCGGCAATCCTGAAACAAATTTTCTCTGTAGGTTAACACTGGGGTCAGCGCAGGGCCCGATTATGAAAGTTGGGGGCCCCTGGGCAGATGCTATTTGGGCCCCCTCCTTACGAACATTTATAAAAATAAGAACTATCCATAAGCTATACATACTATTAGAAGTACTAGGTGCATACACCAAGGGGGTTTGGGGGCCCCCTACTATCAGGGGGCCCTGGGCAAAGTCCCGATTTGCCCATGCGATAAAAAGGCCCTGAGTCAGCCAATCCAATATAGTTAGTACACAGCAGCCTTAATGAAACACATTTGAAAAAACGAAACTGAAATTCCGTTATAGGATGAAAGTTTTACTGAATTATTCATAAAGCATTTCACAATGAAATAGTCACTACATAAATGCTTTTAAACAAATATTGGTTAGCCTGTAAAATATTTATATTGAAATAGTTTAAGCAAACGAATCTAATAAATAAGAATTCAATATTTATCTCGTCCCTAATGTCAAAAAAAATTTTTTTTTTCACTGAGAAAAAGAGTTTCTTTCTGACCTTATTTCTTCTTTTTTTTTTTACGCCTTAATTTCCGCGGAATAGCATCATCCGAGCACAACAAATATTAGAGACGTGTGCGCGAAGTGACCTTTAAGCACTAAAATGTGACAGCGTGGATAGATTGGATACATCTAAGAGGATTTAAGATTTTACAGAAAGTGTCAAGTAACAGATATCGTTCATTAGATTTGCTTGTTAGCCAAAATGTGACTTGTCGGTTTTATCCACTAGATGGCAGCACTACTCGAAAAACTACGGTACACCTTTCTCGTGTTATTCGGAAGAATTGCTGCACCAATTTCTTTTAGGATGTTTAGTTACATTAAAATATGCAGTGATAGTGAGAGATATTGTAGACTTCGGAACTGTTAAAGAATTTTTCTCTTATTTTTAGATTTTGAAACCATGCTAAGAAGAGAAAGACAGACGTTGTTTAACTAGATAAAATATAAAATATCGATGAAACACTTTGAAAATTTTTTCTAGATCCAAAGATTCATTGATCGTGGAAAAATATCAGAAATCCATAACTATTTATATAAAGTATAAAACTGTACACACACACACACACACACACACACATATATATATATATATACACAAAGAAAAATATTGCTGTTACTTAATCCATCAAATTGACCTTATTTTCTTTAAAACATAAATTTCTATCAGTTTATATCATTACTAGCTGAAAACCCGCGCTTCGCTACGGAGTACATTCAAATTAAATACAACGGTCAATGTATGCAATTAATGCCAAAAAAAATAAATATATATATTTATAATAAATGCGACGATCAATGTATACAATTGATGTAATATATATATATATATATATATATATATATATATATATAATCGTAAGAGATATTTATTTTTTTGGATAATATCCAATCGTCTGCTGCATTAGAAAGAAAAGGAATATTTTTTTTTGTCTATTTAGTCGTTATGCACGTGACGATAAATTTATTTAAAGTACCAGAAAAAGAAATCACGTGATCGGCATTTAATAAATTAAATTCTAAAAATGAATCTTTAAAAATTCACCAAAATTTAGAAAATCGAGGTAAAGGATCGAAAAAGATTTCATTTTAAAGGAATTTTTATGATCTTTCTCGTGATATAAATTTTATAACCCTCAAATTATTATTTTAAATGCAAACTTAAAAAAAGTTACAAAAACAGCTTAAAAATTTAATTAAAAAAAATCTAAGGAGAATGTTTCAAATACCTTTCTTAGTGCACCCCTACACCATAAGAAGAATCGCCGTGCAAAATTTCAGCTCTTTAGGTCCAGCGGTTTGGTCTGTGCGTTGTATGTCAGTGAGTCAGTTACGGAACTGTTTTATATATATAGACAAAGGTAGCTATAAGATTTATCTACTCGTAATTCAGCTTATCTAAGTTCTGCATTATGTTTATTACAGCTGAACCATGTATGTTTGACACTGTTCAGTTGTTAGTGAGTATGTAAATTTGGGGGTCTTCAAACCTTGAACTGCGTGCTTCAGGCAGTCTGTTGACTTTAGTCAGGGCCGGCTCTATGCTTAGGCACAGGAGGCAATTGCCCAGGGGCGCAATGGCTGTGGGGTGACACCATCCTAAAAAAAAAGGAGTAGTTTATTGAATAATTGTTATTTTTTAATAATTATTCTTAAACTAAGTTATTTACTTTATTAAAGATTTTTTTAGCTTTGTTTTGGAAAATTATTTCATTTGCTATCATTATGTATCTATTTTATAAGCATCATTTTAAGTATTTGATTAACGTTATTTTTTTGTTTAGCTGTTTTTTTTGTTTAATTATTCTTACTATTATTCTTAAACTAAAGTTATTTACTTTATTAAAGAAGATTTTTTTTTAGCTTTGTTTTGGAAAATTATTTCATTTGCTATCATTATGTATCTATTTTATAAGCATCATTTTAAGTATTTGATTAAAGTTATTTTTTTGTTTAGCTTTTGAATAATTTATTGTTCTTTTATAATATGTCATATTATATGGTCACCTTTTGTAAATAAATGTTTGTAAATTTAATTATATATATATTTAAATTTATCCATATCAGCATTTAAGAAAGTTATAATTTTTTTATTATTTAAAGTACTAGGTAATCTATATTTAGTTCCTAAATTCATCAACTCACGCAGTGCTAAATTATCAACTAGTTCCAAATTGCCTGTTATTACATGACATGGTCATGTAATAACAGGCAATATGATGATGATGATGATGATATATATATATATATATATATATATATATATATATATATATATATATATATATATATATATATATATATATATAAGACCAAACTGACCTTGGTTTGCCACATGTCCACGAGCCTCACAATAGTAGTAACGTGGTCCACTAAACAAATTCCCTAAATTGGGATTTAAAATTCAAAAAGTTAGAAAAAAATAGCTGATTTCCTGAAGCCTGAAGGGGAATAAAGACCGCCATTTGCAAAAGAAAAAATTTTTAATCAGCGGTTACTCGATGTCTGAGAAAATCTTAGAGTGTTTCGCCAGAGTTTTATGACCCAATCCAGGCAAGATGAACTGTAACGTGTATCTAAACAATTCATTTCATACCTTTAGACAAATAAAAGAAATTCAAAAGAAGTACTGATACTAAGTATATATTGTCTTAGGCTCCTGGGTAGCAGCTATATCGGATTAACCCAGGCCAATGTTAACCTATGGAGAAAATGTTTTTAATGATTGTCGACTTGGATTGAAAAAAAAAATTCTTTAACTGTACACCATAAGAGAGAAAGAAAATTTGTACTCTCGTACATTTTTTTTCTCTTTAATAGAAGCGCAAATAGTATTTTAAAATTTGAATTATTCGGGAGAGCGGGAACTGGTGGTATATTGTGTTTCAAATGCTAATAATGGCTTTTGTTGGAGGACATTTCTAAAATGAATAAAATACCCGAGTAAAAAAATTCTTTCTGTAGTACGGAGTACAATTAAAAAAAAAAGCAGTCTCTAAATCGAAATAGACAATCATTGGAAAAATCTTCTATATAGGTTAACATTGAGATGAGCGAATTTAAATAGGTTTGCGAGATACCAGCCTTAACGAAGAAAGCCAAAACACAGTACAGAGCCAAAAAGGCAGCCAAATTGGGGCACATTGCAAGTCGCTGATCCTACCTCATTATGTAGCTCTATTCAAGTAAGACGGATGTCAGATTTCTCATGACTTTAATGGCAGCCATCTTTGCCATAATGTGAAAATTTTATTGGTAATAAATTTTATTTTTAGTATAGTTCTATAGGAGCATACTAGTATAGTTGTATAGTTGTATAGACCGCATGTCTTCGTTTTAAAAACGTACAAAGTATATCGCAGGGGGGATGGGGCAAAAATAAACAGTTTTAAGAACCATTTGAGAACGTCCTCATACTTAGCCAAACATAACAGATAAAGGTTATGTTTGTTACAGAAGAAATTTAAGCGTTGTTTTTCAAATGTTTTTATATTAAAAATATATTATTCTCCAACTGTTATAATAATTAAAATTTCTACATTCTTAAATAGATTTAATGGATGTCATAGTTATTTTAAAGTGATTATAATGAAGTACTTTCAGAAATGTTTTTTTTTATGAATGGGTCAGATTCAAAAAGAGAATGCCCCATTGAAGAAGAGAACTCGCATTCCCTTCAATTGCATCAGTTATTTGTCTGTGCCTGTAGAGGTGTGACCCCATTACAAATTATTCTCTCATTATTTACAAGCTCACACAATGCTGTAAAATTTCAAGAACTTACCTACTGTTTTTATGCGAGTAGCTCAGGGAAAATTGGACAAAAAAATCAAACGTTTAAGGGGGTCCAGGATACAAAATTTTTCGAATTTTCGAAAAAAAATTTTACTGCATTAAAAATTTGTGTGTTCGTTTGCGCTTAAAATGACGTTTAAACCGTGTTTCTATCTTAATTAGAACGGGAGAAATTATTATTTTTTTTTGCAACATTCTAATAGTAGCCAATCGTTGTTTAAACCTGTAAGTGCGTTTTTCTGCATGATGGGTTTTTTCCCCATTTCTCGTCTTTAAATTGTTATAAGTCAAGAACTGTTAAAAATAAATGGTTGAAACTTGTAACATGTCTTTTTCAACTATTTTACTTTAATTTTGATTCAGCAAATTTGAAAAAAATATTTACTTTTGAAAATATGATTTTTTAAAAATAAGTTACATCATTTTTTTCGTAATTTTTAATCTAAATATTTTTAATTAAAAAAAAATTAATATTTTAAAAAATGGTGAATCATAATTAAAACTTAAATATTTCTGTTTAATTAAATGAAAAAAAAATTGAAATTCGACCAATAATATTTCGAGTTATAACGATTTTAAATTACCCCACTTTTATTAAAAACTAGCTGAAAACCCGCGCTTCGCTACGGAGTACATTCAAATTAAATACAACGGTCAACGTATGCAATTTATGCCAAAAAATAAATATATATATTTATAATAAATGCGATCATCAATGTATACAATTGATGTAAAATATATATCTATCTATGTATATATATTTATAAAAAATCGTAAGGGATATGCATTTTTTTGGATAATATCCAATCGTCTGCTGCATTAGAAAGAGAAAAAAATATTTTTTGTCTATTTAGTTGTTACGCACGTCACGATAAATTTATTGAAAGTACCAGAAAAAGAAATCACGTGATCAGCATTTAATAAATTAAATTCTAAAAATTAATCTTTAAAAATTCACGAAAAATCAGGAAATGGAGGTAAAAATTCGAAAAAAATTTCATTTTGAAGGATTTTTCATGATCTTTCTCGTGATATAAATTTTATAACCCTCAATGTATTATTTTAAATGCAAACGTAAAAAAAAGTTTAAAAAACAGCTTAAAAATTTAATTTAAAAAAATCTAAGAAGAATTTTTGAAAAATCTTTCTCAATGCACACCTACACTATTAGAAGAATCGCCATGCAAAATTTCACCCCTTTAGGTCAAGCGGTTTGGTCTGTGCGTTGTATGTCAGTCAGTCAGTCAGTCAGTGAATGAATGAGTGAGTTACGGAACTGTTTTATATATATAGATAGATATAGATTAAACGCTTGTCATTTGGAGAAATGTTTAATTGACAAAACGTTTACAATATAGACGTTTACAATATAAACGTTTACAATTGACAAACGTTTATAGATACACATTGGTATCTCAAAATTAGAGTAAGAGATGAAATAAAAATACAAAAATAAAAAAAGGATTTTAAGTAAAGAATGTTTTTTTTAATTACTTTAAGCACCTAAAATAATATTCAAATTAATATTACGTTACATAATAATTGTGTGCACGTCCGCCATCTTGGATTTTTTTACGCCAACTTGGCGATTTCACCGTGTTTTGAGGAGTGGAAAAATTCTCGCCAATGTGTTTTAAGCGGTGTTTTCAAAACGCTGGACTTCGAATTTTTTTAGCTTTTTTAATAAAAACCACCTGTTTAAATTATGAAACTTAGAAAATTTTTTGAAAAATCATTTAAACGTTGGACTTAGATTTATTGTTGGGTTTTTGATAAAAACCACTTTTTTCTGAAAAAATCATTCTCAAATATTGGAAATTTTGGGTTTTTCTTTTAGCTTTTTTAATAAAAACGACCTTTTTAAATTGTGAAACTTAGAAATATTTTTGAAAAATCATTTAATCGTTGGACTGAGATTTTTTTTTGTCATTTTTAATTAAAAACTACCTTTTCAAATTATGATCCATATGAAAAATTTGGTCAAATGAATTTTACTTACAGATAAAATTTCAATGCCATCTATTCAGTTTGCCCTAACTCTTTGACTAATAGCAATGAATCACCAAAATATTATGCCAAAATATTGTTAATTAGAAAAAAAATACAGCATTTTCGTACCACCTAAATAACTTGCAATTTAAAAATTATCTAAAATTCAGCTTTGAAAAATGAAAAATAATTATGAACCCATAAATTTATGGTGAGTAACCAGATCCTCTTCTTTTTTTTTTTTTTCTCTTTTTTTTTTAGGGCATTGTGGTAATGAAATTTTACTTCAGATTTGACCTTAACCAAATATTTGGTGCATACAATAAAATCGGGACAAGGATTATTTGACCATTTATCCTGCTGTGTTGGAAATAAGAAAAAAAAAACCTTTTCCTAAACCAATAACTTAACCTTAACTAACTTTTTAACTTAGGTTCCTGGGGAGAGAGAAGTTGAACTTCAGTTATTTAAATTTATTTGTAATCCACTACAACTTGGAATTATAAAATATTTTAAAATATATTGTATTTAAAATGTATACTGTATTTTACATTTTACGAAAAAATGATGGCAGATAATTTTTACTTCAAATAAATGAAATGGTATATCATTATAGTATACTAATTGACAATCGATAAACAAAATTAAAAGCAACTTAAATTTAATAAGTTAACGAAAAACTGATAATGGATTCAAAAAGTTTCAACAAAAAGACTCTTAGTTTTAAAAATAATTTACTCTTTTGAGTCTAGTCAATTTGACTCAGATTTCCAGGTCAAGGCCAAGATCTGACCTAAAATTATTATACTGTAATTAAAAGATCACATCAGAAATAACTGTTTGATCTTAAAATTAGAGAATTTGACATTAGGTTATTTTTACCAGACCGCAATAATTATCGCCATGCGAAATGCGCCAAACCCTGGCGGAAAAATCCAAGATGGCGGCCGTGCACACAAATCTAGAGTATCCCCTCTAACTTTATTTCTACTGATCAGATATATATAATATATAGCCTATGTCCATCTGGAATAATGTACCTTTCAAACAGTGAAATAATTTTTTAAATAGGTGCAGTGGTTCCGGAGATTACCCTCCACGTACAAAATCTGCTCTCTCTTTATATATTAGTATAGATTTTAAATTTTAAAATTTTTTAAAAACTTTATAAGAAGTTTTATGATGTGATTTTGTTTGCAAATTATATGGTTAAGCATCACAAAAAAATTCAAAATTTTAACTCAATAAATAATAAAATTTTCAAAATGTGTCCTGGACCCCCTTAAAAACAAAGATTTTTATACCGAGGCACTTTTGGCGTAATATGAAATTTGTCGAAGCTAAAATATACTAAGACGTTTTAAAAAAAGAATACGTAAAAAAAATATTTGAGAAAGAGTACACTCATGTCAGCATAGTTTAATTTATTAGATTAGCCACCAATACGGTAATGCGTGATGATATCCTCAATTATGAAAAGACTTCAATAAATGGAGCAGAAAAAATTTCTGCCAAATAAATCTATTGCTAAATTCCTTTTTTTTTTTACCGTTTGACTTGTTGCCTATTTTTCGCTTAAATTCTCGCATAAAAATAGTAGCCGAGTTCTTGGAAATTTTACATCCATGAGAGAGTTTATAAAAAGTGAAGGAATAATTTGCAATGGTGTCACACTTGTACAGGCGCAAATAAATAACTGATGCAAATTGAAGAGAATGCGAGTTCTCTTTAAATTGAGCATTCTCTTTGTGGATCTTAATGGAACCCATTCATAATAAAACATTTCTGGAAGTACAGTGATTTCCTGCTTATAAGAATCACGTTTGTTATTACTGTTTTTGATTCTTATAAGCGGTTGATTCTTATAGCCGAAATTTAGGTTTTTGGACAGGCACACACACACACCCATATATACATATATTAGATAATTTACCATAAAATACACTTTAATTTACGTTAATTATCTTTTATTAAAATTATTTTTCATAATTTTAAAAATACAACTTAATTTCTAGACCTATAAGTAATTATCCAATATTTGTTACCACATACCTGCTTAACAGTTTTAACATTTCAACTACAGGAAGGGAGCAAGAAAAAGTTTTCTACGGTAGTTTGACGTAATGAAGTTTTCAGGAGGCTGTTTATACCTCTTTCAATACTAATAGTCTCAGACGAAGATGCACCCTCTAGCTTACGTTTCACGGTTTGATAACGTGCTGAATCTACTAATGTCACGTTTGCCTAAGTGATAGTGGGCACTTCGCCGAAGATTTATGTGTTTCAGGGTCCAGGAAGCCGCAACCAGGATGTGGGAGGTGGGAAAAAAAGAGTCCCTATTTTTGTTTGTCAGTGGAGAAAAGTGAAATCGGGCCGGGACGGGTAAAGATGCCCCCGGGTCAAGCTAATAGGACAGTGTTGTGCTAAAGCATTTAAGGGGAAACTATTATGTTATGTCTAACAAAGAAAGGGATGAATTTTATGACTATATTCCATCCCATCTTATCAATCTTTCGTTAAAAAAAAAAAGAAAGAAGAACTTCGTGCCTTTTGAGGGTTAAAGTGGCTTTTTTGGAAAAATGAAAGGAAAGCGAAGAGTGTAAACTGATTCTTAAAACCGGTGTATTGATTCTTTAAAGCGAAAATTTTAATATGGAAATAATACATTTGTTTTTGTTTTCGCGATATTGATTCTTATAAACGATTGATTCTTATAACCACTGATCACTATAAGCGGTGGTTACTGTGCTTCATTATAATCACATTAAAACAACTATGAAAGCTATAAAACTATTTAAGAATTTAGAAATTTTAATAATCATAACAGCTGGAGAATGATATACTATAGTATATGTAATAGCTAATTAATGGTTGGCGATAATTTGAAGTAAACATTTCCATTAAGGCTGCCGTGTACTAACTCTATTGGATATTCGCTCACCTCAGTGTTGACCTACGGAGAAAATGTGCCAACTATTTACAGCTACATAAATGCTGCTAATCGAACAAAAAATGGTATTTTCAGACAGCCTGAATTTTTCTGCACCTTGCAACAGGATTCATATTATAAATTTGACACCAAAGGAATTGAAGAGCGTTTAAAACACGCTATACCGTATTTTACCCCGAATAATTTAAATTTTAAAATACTTGCATTTAAAAAAAACGGAAAATGCCGCAAGGTGCAAAATTTTTTTTCCTCTATTACTGAGTACAATTTAAAAAATAATTCTTTAAATCCAAGTCTGAAGTCCTTGGACACATTTCCTTCATAGGTTAACACTGAGGTGAGCGAATCTAATTGGGTTAGTACCAGTGGCGCACCCAGGATTTTTTCTTGGAGGGGGGGCGAGATGAACGGATAAAAATAATTATAATGCAAAATCAATATTCATAATGCAATTTCTATTTCTTTGGGGGAGGGGGTCCAGGGCCCCTCGGGCCACCCTCCTGGGTGCGCCAGTGGTTAGTACACAGCAGGCTTAAACAACTAAACAAAATTATAACTTTTGACTCTTGGGGCAGGTTTTTTAAATAATTGCCCGTAAAAGGGAAAAGAGATACCATGCTACTTTTATCTCACACTTAATAAAAAAAAAATAAATCACACTGAGAATGTTTTACTTTATATATAAATTTTTTGAAGTATGTATTCATATGACTTTTTCCTTACGTTTCCTAGTTTTCACACATAGTAGAGGTACATTCGCGAGACTTTCTTTAAGATTGCTACTGCCATCTACCGAGAAGTTCAAGACTTTAAAACGTTAGAACTTTTCTTGAAAGTACTGGTTGCTTTTTAAGAAAAGGAATTATAAGAAAGATTAACGAAACTTCTTAAAATAATGATTCTATTCCACTAGAATTCTTGAAAGAAATGTTCATAACATTCTCTGAGTTTGAACTGAATAATAAGAGAAATTTATAAAATTATTTATTGAAACATTTATAAAATTATAAATTGAACATATTCATCCATATAAAATAAGTTGAAAATAGGAAAAAAAATCCAGAAGAACAAGCTTTAAGAGAATATATCTACAAGGATAAAGATCTTGGTTATTCGTTTGAACAATTATAATGTTCAGGAATGTTCACAGACCAAGGGTGGAGGAGATTTTCACCCCCCTTCCATTGAGTTGGAAAAAAAAAATCCAAAGCTAATACACTCAAAGCTTTCTGAAAAACCTACCCATTATAAATAATCACTCAAATTATCCATATTATAATTCGGCATCGTGAATTGTCCAGTATTTTCGTAGGGTAATAAAATTAAATGGGGTAATTCAAAAATTTTACTTATAAGTCAAAGTGTGGTATTACAATTTGCTAGATGTTAATTACTTAATAATTTTATCAATATACTACGGCAAAAATTAACTCCTGTTTTACTTTTTTTAAATGTAAAGACCCAAGAATTTTTCAGGAGAAGGGCCTTTATTGGAAGGAAACTAGAGCATAAGCTTTTTTCAGTACAGGCTGAGTGAAGATTTTATTTTATTTTATCGAATTATTGTTTTAAATTACGTTTGTCTAGTTTAGAGATTCTGCATAAAAGAAACAACCCATCAATTTATAAATTGCCTAGTAAAATTTGAAATTTTCTGATTTTCAGGAACGAATTAATTCAGTTTACATTAATCCTTATGGGAAAAATTCGTTCGGTACTCGCTGTGCCTTCAGGAATCAATTAACGACGGGTACCGAGGTACCAGTGTACCACTCTTAGAAATTGTCTACTTAATAGAATAACGAACCTTTTGGGAAAATATGTATTAAATAAAATAAGTTTTTTTTACTTTAGAAAGCCTTAAACATTTTATATATTACAGAACAATTGGAAATATGCATTCAAAATCAACATGCAAAATCTACATGCAAAATTTAATACTTCTTGCGTATTTTTTCTTCATTAGGTTACATAACACAAAAGTTTATAAGTTCCTCTTTCAGTTCCTTTTCCTTAATTTTATTGGAGGAACTGCATTTTCTATGTCTTTCTCGACAAAAGTCACTTGTTGCATTCAAAGAGTTTGAAAATATCCTGTTGTCTATAATCTTTAAAATGCTCTATTAAATTTTTAATCATGGAAATACAGTTTGAAACGTTGAATGTTGGACTCTGAAGCAATTTAGATGAAACATTTGTTTTTGCAAGGATATCATACCAAATGGCAACCCTTTGAATGAATTTGTTATCTCGTGATTTTTTCAAGTACACATTCAGTCTCATGTTTAGCTTCATAATGTTTATAGGGTAGGTGGGGGCAAAGGTTTGCAGTTTTGAGCTTTGGGTTTCTTACGGGCCTCCGTTAGATCCTATCGCCCCAAAAAGTCACTTGTATTGTAGTTGGGTATCCCCTCTACCTTCTATAAAATAATGAATTTTTTCCCGAAATATTTAGTCACCGAATTTTTAATTTTACCAAAAGACCTGTTTGCGAACCTTTGCCCCAATCGGTGGGGCAAAGGTTCGCACTGCAAACCTTTACCCCACTCGTTGGTTTCTTACTGGATAGGCATCGAAAATCACAAAAAGAGTTGTCTAAATAATTTTATTTCACATTTTGTAATCTTTTTAAAGGTGTTACATATATAGAAAATCACAAATTGAACAGGTTAATCTCAATAATTTTTTTCTTAAACTAAATAACTTCAAAATGAAATATCAACTATTAACACAGAAAGTTGAATCTAACAAAGAAATTCACAAAATGAAAAGGGGTTAATCTCAATAATTTTTTTCTTAAACTAAAGAACTTCCAATTAAAATATCAACTATTAACACTATCGTTATATGATATCTTAGGCTTTACTCATTCTTTTAAAACCCGTAAAAATTAAGCAAATTAAGGGGATGGGGGACATTACAAAGCAATTTTTGAAATTTTTATCTCAGAGATATGAAATTGGGCATAAATATTCATTAAAGTAAAACTATTTCAAACACCTTATAAAATTTTATAAATATTTAAAATTTTATTTTTTATATTTAAAAAATTGAAATTTTTATTATGTTTTATAAAATGCTCCTTGCGATCCAATTTTTAGTCTTATCCTTAATTTTGCATTTAGATTGCTTATACATTTTGATAAGGGTTATGTTTTGATTTGTGCTTTAGTTGAATAATTAATTTTTAGGAAGTATTTTTAGGCTTGTACTCTGAATTCTCGTGAAATTTTTGTACTTTTCCACGCTTAAGTTTAACTTTGATAATCTGAATGATGTCGAAACCTGAAATGGATACATAACTTTATTTTAATGTATAAGAGGAGTCTTTGTAATAAAGTTTATAAAATTTCGTCAAAAATTGTGACGCAAGGAGCATTTCAAAGACTTGCAAATCTGGAAATTACTCATTTAGAGCTTTTTTCCCTAACCAGACCTTCGAAGCTTATAATGTCTTGTAACATTTAATTCTTTTATCTTGTAAAATAGGTCTTTGTTCAGAGCTATTTTATTTTTGTGTTGTACTAATTTATTTTAATTTTAATTTATGGATTTTCAAGCATTTTACAAAAAATTTTCTGATTAAAAACAGGCAGTTTTTATCAAAAACCATAATTTTTTTTCAAATTACAAAAATGTGAATTCCCATTAATAATAAAAGACGTTGTTAATAAGGATTCCTAATGAAAAGAGGACATGAAACAAATGTTAATAGTTAGAGCGGCAAAAGTTTGCAGATGGTGCAAAGGTTTGCACTGCGAACCTTTACCCCATGACTCCTGCAAACCTTTACCCCATTTCGTGCTGGTTCTGTTTCTGCAGAATGGACGCCACTGTATTTGAGTTAACCCAAAACTTAAGGTAGGATTTGAAAGGTTATTTACCACCCTAACATGCGAAAATAAGCCCAAAACAGTTCGTGAGTTTGAGTGATGCTAAAAATTACTCAAAAGTTGCAAAAAATTACATTAAAAGAGACGAAAATAAATTTACCTCATTTTCTCTGCAAAAGGGGGTCTTAACTCCAACATTTTTTACGAGGCAACTGACTGGAAGTAGAGGAATGCATTGCCTACCCTATTCTTCCTAAAACTCTTCCCGGTCATTTTAAAATGTATGTGCGAACCTTTGCCCCATACGAACCTTTGCCCCCACCTACCCTACTGCAGTTTGATATTAACGGCTAACGACAGATAGGCTACATCGCAGAAATAAATCGCATAGAGTGGAGTCTAATTTTGCGTGTAGTCAAAATAATACAAAAAGCTCAGACACAGGGTCTCAGGCGATATCTACTAGCAATGTAGTACACGGGCGACAAACACACGACGCCAGATGAAAAGTGCACATCTATTTCTCATAATCTCAAATTCAGCAATTTTTTTTTTTAAAGAAGATAAATATTCGCTTACATTTGCGTATTTTTACGCATTGCATTCTGTACAGCAGGGGGCCCACCTACCCTATTATTCTGAATATTTAAATTTTTGTTTGTGCATTAAAAAACTGTTACGTTTTTAAAACGTTATAACGGGGAGAGTTAAATTAAAATAATTTATTAAGATTGTTAAAGCTTAGATACGCTCTTAGAGGTGTTTAAAAAAATTACATGAAACCTATTAATTCACTTGCGTCGTGGTTAGTACCTTTTAAAGATGCGGGTTGTGATAAGCAATAACCCATTAAAATACAATATCTGGTTCACTGCTGATGCCCCTGCTGTAGAGGGCTGAATCATGAAAATTATTTTAAATTAACTTGAAAATAGTTCACTGAAAAGAAAGCTGAAATAAAAATTATCTAAAAGGAACGAAGAAAACTACGAGGCAACTGAACGACATGACAAAATTTATACCTAAAATTAACATAATTTATTTGAACGTCGTTCGACCATATATTTTACACTGGCTATAGGCAGATTACACTCTGAGGATTTACTCTCCTCTAATTTTCATCAACATCACCTTTCACAATATAATTTAATTTAAACAAGTTCGCGTAAGTGGCTGGTAACCAAAACTTTTAAATCATTGATAATTAAGTTAATTAAAATAAAAAAGATTTAAGGAAAAACAACATTAATGCTGCAGCGAATAAATAAAAAAAGGGGGTCGGTACCGTCTTCAATAGCAGAATTTAAAAGGGAATGGGCCAGCAGGTCTTTCTTCCCTTCCTCAGACATCTAGGACACGCTCGGGCTAAAATCGAATCATCTCCAGATCCATCTTGCATCTCTCGGCTAGTAGAGTTGAAGGCTCCCCACTTTTCAAAGTCGCCGGTCCAGAGAGACAGCCTGCCCAAAAAACTCACTCCCCCCTCCAAAAATCTCCATTCGATGACCCTCTCACCCCTTTGTATGGCTACTCGTGGGTGAAAAGGAGTGCGTCTTCGCTCCTTGATTTTAACAGGGAAATTCGGACCAACAGAATTTGAGGGGCTTGAATTATAATTTGATAGGCAGTATAGTATTTTATTTTCAAACTTTGATCTTGCATCAAATCAGGATTTATTTTTTTTTTCTAAACTCTGGGACTAACTCGGCGTTTGGCGATCTCAGGCGTATCCGTGCGCCTACCCCTCATCAAAACGGTTGTTTCGCTTATCTCTTGGCCAGCTGTAAAAAGGGGTTGTTTCTTGAAATGGATACTTCTGTTAATCCCTTTATCCGGTGTAGTCCTGGGTATGTGCTGTGAAAATACTGTGAAAATGGAGGAGATCTCGTTACATTGCCTACCAGCCCAGCTTACACAAGGGTTTGGGTTCATAATCCAAAATTTACTATTAATTGAAAAAACAAAGATAAAACACTCTAAAATTAATAATTAACTATGTTGAATACATACCAGCCACCAAAAAAACTAATAAAAATCAATATACCAGCCACTTTAACAAGTAAAAGAATAAAATGCACATAAATGTTACAGTCATATTTAGTTATTTAATTATAAATTATTAGTAAAGTTAAGGAATCCAATATTAGTGCTAGCCGTGATCCAATATTTTAATATACTCTCATGCTACCTCCCATTATCAAAAAAATTGCGCACCTTTTTCTAATAATCTTCAGTAATAATCAAGCAATTAAAAAATTGGATCGCCGCTAGCTGGAACAAGTTGAGTCGAGGCTTACAGAGTTTCAACAATGCAAATATATTTAAAACAGACATTACCACGCGCGTTATGTATTAATTATATGCTATCATCTTAATTATTAAGTGTAATTTACCTACATCACAAACCGCTACTATCATTGACCAGTATCAGTGGCGTAGCAAAGGGGGGGCAAGGGGGTCTATCATGCCCCGGGCGCCACTCGCAGAGGGGCGCCAATGTAAGATGTATATATTATATTACTATATGTTTTCGAGGTGGATGCCAATATAAGGTCTATATATTATATTATTATATGTTTTTCAGGGGAGGGCCCCAATATAAGGTCTATATATTATATTACTATATGTTTTTCGGGGAGGGCGCCAATATAAGGTATATATATTATATTGCTATATGTTTTTAGGGGAGGGCACCAACATAAGGTCTATATATTATGTTACTATATGCTTTCCGGGGGGGAGTGCCAATATAAGGTCTATATATTATGTAATTATATGTTTATCGGGGGCGCCAATATAGGGTCTATATATTATATTACTATATGTTTTTCAGGGGGGGGGGGCGCGCCACAAAGTTATCGTGCCCCGGGCGCCAGTTATGCTCGCTACGCCACTGACCAGTATGGAAAGTAATTTGCGTGAGAACTTCCATTTTAATTTTAGTGAAACAAAATCTTTGCTTTTTTTTTTCAAAATATTGCTCATTATAAATCACTGTACGATCAGAAACAACTCCCGAGCGTCGTATTTTAGCAGACAAACCCAAACAGATGCCTGTCTACACATACAAAGCCAAAACAATGAATGCCGATTGTAAGTAGTTAATACATGGGTTGTGAGAAATTATCTTTGGTATGCTGCAAACAGATATCTGTTTATCTGTAGGAATATTTCTATATAGTTACTGTTGCAGCTGGAAGTGAAATATGTTTCGCTTTCTACTCTACTCTGCTCCAGTGTTTAATTTTCTGTCAGATAGTCATAAATAATCTGGATTTGTAGCAGTTAAATTTCAATGGGAATTTGATAACAAGATGATTTAACTCCCTGTTGTTTTGAATTGTCTATTGAGAAAGACTTTTTCGGACGATTTGCAGTTTCAATTTTTAGTTTCAGTTCCACAAGCTGTTTGTATAAAAGATTCTTCTAGATTTTTTTCCTTTCGTTTAGATATCCCTAGACCAGTGATTCTCAACCTTTTTTTCGTCACTGTACACTTTTAATAATTTAAAATTTTGGCGGCACACTAACAATAAGATGACTCTAAGAGAATTTAACTTTGATAATTAATTGATGCATCTATAATATACAGCAGGGGTACGGACCATTCCAGGGTACGGGCTACTTCTTATTTTTTCAAGGTGTTGCGGTCCACCCAGTGGCGTAGGTGTGGTGAGCTAAAAAAAGGGTCTACAATATTTATTACAACTTAATAATAAATACGGAATATGTACTTACCTACATAACTACAATAAAAAAACTTACTCTTTTAAAACCGCGTTTAAAGCAAAAAGCAAGATACAAAAATAATAATAATAGCCTCAAATATAATAATATCAAATGATGCAAATATTATCAAACAATTCAAATTACATTAAAAAATAAATCATTTTCATCTAAAGTTAGTTCTCGTAGTTATAGTTAGTAGAAGACTTAGTCTGCGTACTTAGTCTCTATAAATCTGTTTCTTTTAGTATGCGCGTTTTAGGTCTTAGTAAAGGCGGCCACCCCAAAATGTCTTGGTGGTCCACCGGTCGATCGCGATCGACTTAATGCCCACCCCTGTTATACAGGATTCCCTATATCCGTTACACCCCCCTTAATTTCTAAACGGTGACAACTTAGGCCATAAAGTTGGTGTCCAGGTATAGTAAAAAGGCTATGCGCTACTCGATGAGACAACTTACAACGCCATCTATCGGCAAATTTTGGAATTAGCATTTTTACCTCAAAAACGGTACGAGATACGTGAAAAAAGTCAGTTACAAAGTTGTTCAGCATCATTGATTTAGTAAGAAAAGATACCTTGCATACATTAATACTTAAAACAGAATGTAGAAAATGAACATCTGTTTAGTCACGATTTCGAAAATTGTCATGTGATAAAGAGTGGATGTTGCACAATGTGCAGCGAGAAATCCAGTCCAGAGTGCAAATGTGTATAGTGGCTAATGGAGAGCATTTTCATCAACATATATAAATGATCCGGAAGATAGGGAAGTGAGTCAGTTTCTTTCTTCCACTCTTTATGACATGACAGTTTTCGAAATCGTGACCAAACCAATGTTCATTTTCTACATTCTGTTTTAAGTATCAATGCGCGCAAGGTGTCTTTTCTTACTAAATCGATGATGCTGAATAACTTTGTAATTGACTTTTTTCCCGTATATTGTCCCGTTTTTGAGATAAAAACGCTCATTCCAAAATTTGCCGATAGATGGCGTTGTAATTTATCCCATCGAGTAGCGCATAGCCTTTTTACTATGCCTATATACCAACTTTATGGCTTAAGTTGTCACCGTTTAGAAGTTAAGAGGGGTGTAACGGATGCAGGTGGGAACCAATCCTTTGCACAACATTTCTAACACTGCAATTTGGAGATAATCACTTAAAACACAAATTGTAAATTTTAACGATATTCTTTCATTGAACGATATTTTTTTTAAAATTAGGGCACGAATACAACGCATGGGTTTCATTAGTTTCAAACAAAACAGACTTAGGATATTTTACTTCAGAAACAAAAACATAGTGTATAAGTGAATAGTGTTGTTAAAATTTCATTTTCAGTTTTAAAATAGTTAGCCGGGATTCAGTATTTATTACAATTTCAGTCCGAACGTAAAAATAACTGGGATGATAACACAATCATCCCCGCATCACTCTCTTCCTGTCATAAGGTAAATTAACACTTCAGCGGGCGCGCCAATTTTTGGAACACCAGCAGGCGCGCGTAGCGCAAAGTGCAACGTCTCTTTCAACCTTGATTATTCCTTTTATAATAAACTTTTTTTTTTCAAATTGAAAATAATAATTCTGCTTTTTATGACAAGATATAAAATGTTGATAATACTGAGATATATTTATAATTAAAGGCCAAAGAATGCAGATACAATCCCCTTATTTCAAACCTGTCCGGTTTATTGGATCTAAGGACAACTTGCGAATAGATTCCTATTATGTCCCAAAACCTAGAAAAAACAATGAGATTGTCCATCTTCGTGATATGCGGGATACCGTGCAATAGCTGCACATTTGATCGAGTACATCAACTCCTGCTTTTGTCGTATTGTGATCCAGTATAATCGCTGGTTTACCACGGTTCAATCACGACTAACAATGAATGGACAGGAATACAAGGGTCAGAAAATCAGACCTGCATTAGGAAGGGTGTAGTTATAAATAGAAACTGCTTAGAACATTCAAACCTTACATGTAAAAAAAAAACATTCAAAATTACGAAAATGTTGCACTTTGTACACGGGCGCGCCGGCTGAAGGGTTAATTATAATAATTCTATGTTATATATTTTTGCCTACAGAGGCGAAACGTAATTATATCCATCTTTCCTACCGTTGGAATAATTTTAAAATTTCTTTTAACATTACCAGTGAGCAATGCTGAAGAAAAGCATTAATTTTCCGTACTGAAACTGGCAAAAAATGATTGATGTAGTACTTTTTCGAAAAAAAGTCTCTGGCAGTATAATAAAGCTTTTTAACGCACTGGTAATACTTTGCGTAAAAAATGAATGTTCTAAAAATTCTTTGTTATGGGGATATTATTAAATTTACACGACAACTTTCACTTAGAACTTTGTTAAAAAAAGAAAATTAAAAACCAACATTAAAAACCAACTCACAATTTTGTCAACATTGGAAAACAAAAATTTTAAATTTCTTAAAATTTAACCCTCAGACGGTAGGGGTCGGATCCGAGCCAAGGGTGTGTCTTCCCCTCCCGTACTCTTCTAAACTCTCATTGCAAGAGACAGTCGCGCACCCAGGGGGGGGGGGATCCAGGGGGCCCTGCCCCCCCCCCAAAGAAGTAGAAATATTGATTTTGCATTATAAGTATTTTTATTCGTTCATCTCGCCCCCCATGCATTATAAATACTTTTTATCCATTCATCTTGGCCCCCCCCAAGTGGCGTAGCGAGCATAACTGGCACCCGGGGCACGATATCTTTGTGGCACCCTCCCTCCGAAAATCATATAGTAATATAATATATAGACCATATATTGGCGCCCCCGCCCGATAAACATATAATAACATAATTTATAGACCTTATATTGGCGCCCTCCCGATAAACATATAACATAATATATAGACCTTATATTGGCTCCCCCCCCCGAAAAACATATAGTAATGTAATATATAGATCTTATATTGGCGCCCCTCTGCGAGTGGCGCCCGGGGCATGATAGTCCGCCACCCCCCCCCCCCCCCAAGAAAAAATCCTGGATGCGCCACTGGCAAGAGATCGAGTTGTCAAGGAACCCTACCAGATAGACCTACTGGACCAGTGCTCCCCAACCTTTTTATCGCCGCGGACCGGTCAACGTTTGATAATTTTGCCGCTGCCGGAGGGGGGGGGGGGGGGGTGATTGTTTATATTTCAGATTGTTTTGATTTTATAATTTTAATTTAATTGTACTTAAACATGCCTTCAAAATGAAATACGGTTACACCCAAAAAAAAAATGAATATAAAGGGATTTAGCATTTTAACTCACTAGAACGCTAAATTAATGAGAACCTTGAGCTTGTGGCCCTAAGCTGGCGGCCCGGGGGTTGGGGAACCACTGTACTAGACCACCTACTAGATATAGAAATAAGTAAATACGAGTGTCTTTGTTGAAAAACGTTATTCATGATCACAAGTCTTTCTTTTTCAGATTTTTTAGATTTTTAAATCTTTTATTTCGATGTTGAAGGGCATAAATGTCAGTATATATTATTTTTTACATCTTTGTGCTCGGAAAGGTGGTTTCACTAACTTCTAAAACTAGGTAGAGTAAATTACGTACCTGACCAGTGGCGTAGCGAGCAAAACTGGCGCCCGGGGCACGATACCTTTGTGGCGCCCCCCCCCCCGAAAAACATATATAATATATATACCTTATATTGGCGCCCCCCTATAAACATAGAATAACATAATATATAGACCTTATATTGGCACACACCCCACGAAAAACATATAGTAATAAAACATACAGATCTTATACTGGCACCCCCCGAAAAACATATAGTAATATAATATGCAGACCTTATACCGGCTTCCTCCCCCCCCCCCAAAAAAACATATAGTAATATAACATATAGACCTTATATGGGCAGCCCCCGAAAAACATATAGTAATATAATATATAGATCATATACTGGCGCACCTCTACGAGTGGCGCCCGGGGCATGACAGACCCCCTTGCCCCCCCCCCTCGCTACGCCACTATATCTGACCTAATATATACAACATTCTATGTAAATGCCAGAGAGATTTTTTCTGTTTAGCAAAATTACAATTCTTTGGTCATTTTCTCTACAAAAAGGTTTTTATTTCATGTAATATATTATCAATAATTGTTATTATACAACAAACATGCTTAGTGTGTACTTATTTGTATTTCTACCAAAAACCTCATCAAAAAAGAGATCGGGTCGGATCCGACCCGACTGTACAATCTATTTCGTTTCAAACAACTGTTTCGTTTGAGGGTTAATATTGATCTTTTATTTTATTTCAACTTTTTGTTTTGTTAACTGAAACTTATAATATAAATTAACACAACTTCAAAAAATTATGATTTTAAGAAAACAAATATCACCTTCATTCTTGTTTATGTAAGAAAGGCCCTGACTTTCGAAATTTTACCCGTTACGCTCTTACATTTTCATAGCAGCTGACAAATTTCGTCTATTATGAAACATTTTAACCCTTCGGCGGGCGCGCCAATTTTTGGGGAACACCAGCAGGCGCGCGTGGCACAAAGTGCAACGTCTCTTTCAACCTTGATTATTCCTTGTGTAATAAACTTTTTTTTTCAAATTGAAAGCAATAATTCTGCGTTTTATGACAAGATATAAAATGTTGATAATAGTGAGATATATTTAAAATTTAAGGCCAAAGAATGCAGATACAATCGCCTTATTTCAAAACTGTCAGGTTTATTGGATTTAAGGGCAACTTGCGAATGGATTCCTATTATGCCCAAAAACCTAAAAAAACAGTGAGATTGTCCATCTTCGTGACATGCGGGATACCGTGTAATAGCTGCAAATTGGATCGAGTACATCAACTCCTGCTTTTGTCGTATTGTAATCTAGTATAATCGCCGGTTTATCATGGTTAAATCGCGACTAAAAATGAATGGAAAGGAATACAATGGTCATAAAATCAGACCAGCATTAGAAAGGGTGTAGCTATAAATAGAAACTACTTCAAACATTCAACCTTTACATGTCGAAACAAACCATTCAAAATTACGAAAATGTTGCACTTTGTACAAGGGCGCGCCCGTTGAAGGGTTAACATTCAATACTTTTCTTTTGGCGGGCTACATCTCCTATACAACAAATCTCGAGACGCTAGCAAAAGCATGATTCCCTGCGCTTTCTCAATCAATTAGCAGCGATGCACTTATTTACCTATCCGCAAGGCTGTTTGACTTATGCCAGACAAAAGAAAAAAAATTTTTTTGCAAAACTAGCACCACTTTCCAAGAAAATTTAATTTTTAGTTTCGCTAACATACTTTATGATATTTTTCCTGCACCACGAAAACCCCTTGTCACAACGTAATTTAATGAGAAAAACGCGTTGAAAACCGTCCACCTCATCACGCACATGTCAGAATGTTTTAAATTCTTTATTTATTACCCGTAATGAACCTGACGCCATGATGTTCATCTCTCTATTAATAGCGCCATCTGTCGACGAAATGCTGCGGACGAAAATACACAGCGTATTTATTTTAAAAAGCCTGCCTTGTTATCAAACACAGTCACTTCTACTAAACGCTGCAGTTTATTTTTCCAACCAGAGCAAGGCTAGATTTTTTTTTTTGGTTTCTTTTTTTTATTATTATTTCCTTCCAACTGTTTAGAATAGAATAAAACGAAAACGATTTTTCTCTCTGCGCATTTGGCTGCCTTGTTTAGAAGAGATCTCGAGGAAATCTTGATAACCATATGCTTATCAATAATTACGCTTAGAGATATGTATCATCCATTTCGTATGTCATAAGCTTTCACACAAATATTTAAAACATTAAAATGCATTTTAAGGGGATGGTGGACCTTTCACAGCGATTTTTGAAATTTTTGCCACAGAGATATGAAACTTTGCTTATATATTCATTAAAGTCTAACAATATTAAACACCTTATAAAATTTTATAGATATTTTTAAAAAAATATTTATAGTTAAAAAATTGAAATTAAATTACCCTTCTTTAAAATGCTCCTTTCGACTCAATTTTAAACTTTTCCCCTTAATTTTACATTTATATTGCTTATAAATACTTTCTGAACAGAGTTATGTATTTTTTTGTACTTTCGTTGAATAGTTAATTTTCAGGAAATATTTTTATGCTTGTACTCTGAATTTTCTTGAAATTTTTGTACTTTTGTACACTTAAGTTAAACTTTGATAACCTTAATGACCTCGAATCCTAAAATGGATACATAACTTTATTTTCATGTATTACAGGAGTCTTTATTATAAATTTCATAAACTTTCGTCAAAAATTATGACGCGAGGAGCATTTTAAAGACTTGCAAATCTAAAAAATACTCATTTTGAGAAAAATACATTTAAAACATGTTTTTACACCTACCTTTAATACTAACTTTTGTAAAGCCACCAAGTTTTCATTTTACTTTTCACTACATATTTTAAATGCATTTCATTCCAATATTTACATGTTTTTAAAATATTAATACATCCCCCCCAAAAAATTCCAATTTTTGCTCGATTTTTGGTAATTTGAAAGTCCAACATCCCCTTAACAGCCTATGCGTTTTAATTTTGATAAGTATACTTCATATTAATATTTATCATATATAATTATCCTGTTGTTAAAATGCGCATTTCGATATGGACTTGAAATCTACTCGCATTTTTTCTTTTCGCAGTAAATTGTTTATCTTGTAAATAAACAAAGGCAGTAGGATGTTTACTTCCAGTTCTAAAAATTTTCGTTCCACTGAATGATGAAATAGACTCTATTCAGTACAGTGGTTTGAGACGAAATATATGGTACGGTTGCGCAGTGTTGCCAACTTGGGGGTAAGTTAGACGAAAAGGGTTTATTTTCGGAGCATTTTGTGTGTGGGGGGGGAGGGGACATTTTTTAATATTTTGTACAGTCGAGACGCCTTTTTTTATTATTAGATTATAAGTTCCATACACATGTGAAATGTAAATAAACCTCCATTTCAATATGTAAGTGTGTATTTTCTATTTATTTCAATTTATCTCTCAAACAGGATGCCTATTAGGAATCAGAATTTCTTTTAGGAAGGTCTAGGGCAGGGGTGTCAAACTCGCGGCCCGCGACGAACATTTTCGCGGCCCGGCCAATATATTGGCACACAATAATATATAATAAAATAACCAACGCAGAATTATAATAAGATAGGAAGAATTCGCTAAATGTTTTTTAATGACACTCTTTTTTTTTGCTATTATTAAACAAAATGCATATATTTATGTTGAATATACTGTAATTAGGTAAATAACAACCCAAGGGTGTGTCTTCTCCCTTGGGTTGTTATTTACCTTGGGTTGTCTTTTCCTGAAACACTGTACCGTTTGAGGGAAAACTTACGTTTCTATTAATATTGATTTTTTTACGGCCCACCTATAGTTAAACCTTGTTTGTTTGGCCCAAGGTAGCCTTTGAGTTTGACACCCCTGGTCTAGGGTGATCTCAAGTTGGTTTTAGGGAGAAACAGGGGGATTTCGAGATGGCGCTAGGGGGGGGGGGGGGGAGGAGCTTCGCAGAGGTTGGCAACACTGCGGTTGGGTCTGATCGAACCAGATCTCTTTTTTGATAAGTTTGGTATACTTTTGGTAGAAATAAGTACACAATAAACATTTTTGTTGTATAATAACATTTATAGATAATCTATATATATAAAACAGTTCCGTAACTGACTCACTGACATACAACACACAGACCAAACCGCTGGAGCTAAAGGGCTGAAATTTCGCATGGCGATTCTTCTTATGGTGTAGGGGTGCACTAACAAAGATTTTTGAAAAATTCTTCTTAGATTTTTTAAAATTTAATTTTTAAGCTGTTTTAGTAACTTTTTTTAAGTTTGCATTCAAAATAATAATTTGAGGGTTATAAAATTTATATCACGAGAAAGATCATAAAAATTCCTTTAAAATGAAATCTTTTTCGAATCTTTGCCCCGATTTTCTGATTTTTAATGAATTTTTAAAGATTAAATTTTAGAATTTAATTTATTAAATGCTGATCACGTGATTTCTTTTTATGGTACTTTAAATAAATTTATCGTCACGTGCATAACAACTAAACAGACAAAAAAAAATTTTTTTCTTTCTAATGCAGCAGACGATTGGATATTATCCAAAAAAGATAAATATCCCTTACGATTTATATATATATATATATATATATATATATATATATATATTTACATCAGTTGTATACATTGATCGTCGTATTTGTTATAAATATATATATTTATTTTTTTGGTATTAATTGCATACATTGACCGTTGTATTTAATTTGAATGTACTCCGTAGCGAAGTGCGGGTTTTCAGCTAGTATTTTTCATAAAACCCTTTGTGTAGAAAAAATGACCGACCGACGAATTATAATTATGTTAAACAAAGAAAATCTCTTTGGCATTTACATAGAATGTTGTTTATATTAGGTCTAATATGTAAATTAGTCTACCTAGTTTTAGAAGTTAGTGAAACCAACTTGCCGAGCACAAAAATGTAAAAAATAATGTATACTAACAATTTTGGCCTTCAAAATGACTAGTGATCATGAATAATGTTTTTAACAAAGACACTCGTATTTACTGTTTTCTATATCTAGTAGGGTGGTCTAGTAGGTCTAACTGGAAAGGTTCCTTTTCAACTCGATCTCTTGCAATGAGAGGGGAGAGTACGGGAGGGGGAAGACACACCCTTGGGTTGAATCCGACTCCCACTGTATCGTTTGAGGGCTAATAACTGAGTATAGTAGATTATTCTTTAACCTTAATCGCTTGTTGTTTGAAATTTCAATCAATTTTGGTAAACTCTAGGATGGTGTACCAACTGACCCCAATTTATCAAAAGGAAAACTTATTTCAAGGGACCTTCAATCTCGAATTTTTTAATTATTAATATTTAATTCTATATATAAAATGATAATAATTTGTATCCTTTTCTACTGCATTACTGACCCTTCGAATTCGAAATAAGGATTTATTGACAGAATAGTCCCTGTTTTTCAAATTTTCTTTCAAAAATGCTAGCATTATTCAAATGCTCCGTGCTCATTTTAAATCCTTTAAAAACCTTAATTTTTTTTAAATATAAATTTACCTTATATATATAAACATAACTGTGGATTGATTTTTTTTGTATGAATCCAAAACCATAAATAATAGTTATTTTTTTAATCTTCCTGTTATTTTTTTTTATATTTTTGCTTTATTTCATGGTCTATAAGGAGGAAAAATATTTGTGGTTTCAAAGAATTTTGCACAGTTTTATGGTAAACCCTTCAATTTACAATTCTGAGAAATTTAGAAGAAATTCAAAGAAAATGAATGCGCGTGGAGGATTTTGAAAAATTCTAGCATTTTTGAAGATTTTTTTGAAAAACGGGTCTTTTTCCTCCACAAAATACTTATTTGTGAATTCTAAGTGTCCTTAAGTATTCTTATTTTGTATATAGAGTGAAATATGGAAAAATTTAAAAGAAACAGGTTGAAGGTCCCTTGTAAGTAAAAGAACTTTACAAAACTCACATATACAGTAACCACCGCTTATAGTGATCAGTGGTTATAAGAATCAACCGTTTATAAGAATCAATATCGCGAAAACCAAAACAAATGTATTATTTCCATGTTAAAATTTTCGCTTTAAAGAATCAATCCACCGGTTTTAAGAATCAACTTACACTCTTCGCTTTCCTTTCATTTTTCCAAAACAGCAACTTATACCCACAAAAGGCACGACGTTCTTTCTTTATGTTTTTTTAAGAAAGAGTGATAAGATGGGATGGAATGCCATCGTAAAATGCGTTCCTTTCTTTGTTAGACATAACATAATAGTTTCCCCTTAAATGCTTTAGCACATCACTGTCCTTTTAGCTTGACCCGGGGGCATCTTTCCCCGTCCGGGTCCGATTTCACTTTTCCCCACTGGCAAACAAAGACAGGGACTCTTTTTTCCCACCTCCCACATCCTGGTTGCGGCTTCCTGGACCCTGAAACACATAAATCTTCGGCGAAGTGTCCACTATGACTTAGGCAAACGTAACATTAGTAGATTCAACACGTTATCAAACCGTGATACGTAAGCTAGAAGGTGAATCTTCGTCTGAGACTATTGGTATTGAAAGAGGTATAAACAGCCTCCTGAAAACTTCATTACGTCAAACTACCATAAAAAACTTTTACTTGCTCCCTTCCTGCAGTTGAAATGTTAAAACTGTTAAGCAGGTATGTTGTAACAAATATTGGATTTTTTTTCCTCTCTTACTATTATCCTGTGTATCTACTTATAAGTCTACAAATTAAGTTGTATTTTTAAAACTATAAAAAATAATTTTTATAAAAGATAATTAACGTAAATTAAAGAGTATTTTATGGTAAATTATCAAATATATGTATATATGGGTGTGTGTGCCTGTCCAAAAACCTAAATTTCGGCTATAAGAATCAACCGCTTATAAGAATCAAAAACAGAAATAACAAACGTGATTCTTATAAGCGGAAATCACTGTATATAAGTAGAAAATTTTTGATTAACATAGAGACGCCAGGCTCCATTATTTCCCAAATTTTCAAGTAATACAAGTAAATTATATTTTGTTGATTAAATTCGATCGTACTGTGAAAAATGCAGTATTTACCGAGTTGAAATTATAATTATAATGTAAGCAATTTCAAGTCCGAAGAATTATAGAAAATCATTTTCTACAGGGATTTTAGTCATAAGTACATTTCAAAATTTTGCTGAAATGTTAAGCTACTAATAAAGCTGGTAATGCTACGTTGTTAATATATTGGGGTAAAACCGACATATGATCACGATGTTCTGGATCTGCATGGGAAGGTTGGAGGTAAACAATCCATCTCGTGCTACAATATCGGTATTTTCCATTTTGGATCTTCAGGACTGCTTTGTTTCCTCTCAGATACAGTGGAATCTCGATCGATCGTTTTGCAAGGGACCGATTGAAATGAACGAAAAATGCGGGAAAACGATAGATGCGGAAACATAACAAAGCAATAGGATCGTTGGGACTGGATAAAATGAACGACACATACGGAAAAACGATGGATCCGAAAACGATCGATCGAGATTCCACTGTATTTAAGAAAAGTAGGAGCACGCATCTGCTTGACTGGCAGAGTCATAAACTTGTCAAGAATTAGCTTACAAGAGCAAACTTATTTCATTGTTTAACCGATTAACTACCGTCATGCACTAATTTTGTTTACAGTTTCGATAAAACGGAATACAGTGGAATCTCGATCTATCGTTTTGCGAGGGACCGATTGAAATGAACGATAATGCGGGAAAACGATAGATGCAGAAACATAACAAAGAAATATGATCGTTGGGACTGAATAAAATGAACGACACATACGGAAAAACGATGGTTCCGAAAACGATCGATAGAGATTCCACTGTATATATATATATATATATATATATATATATATATATATATATATATATATATATATACAGTGGAATCTCGATCTATCGTTTTTCAAGGGACCGATAGAAATGAACGATAAATGCGGGAAAACGATAGATCCGGAAACATAACAAAGCAATATGATCGTTGGGACTGGATAAAATGAACGACACATACGGAAAAACGATGGATCCGAAAACGATCGATCGAGATTCCACTGTATACTATGTAGAGCAGGGGTGGGTAGACTTTTCCAGGGTACGGGCTACTTCTAATTTTTTCAAGGTGTTGCGGTCCACCCAGTGGCATAGGTGTGGTGTGCTAAAATAAAAAGGTCTACAATATTTATTAAAACTTAATAATAAATACGGAATATGTACTTACCTACATAACTACAATAAAAAAACTTAACTCTTTTAAAACCGCGTTTAAAGCAAAAAGCAAGATACAAAAATAATAATAATAGCCTCAAATATAATAATATCAAATGATGCATTTATTATCAAACGATTCAAATTACATTAAAAATAAATCATTTTCATCTAAAGTTAGTTCTCGTAGTTATATTTAGTAGAAGAATTTAGTCTGCATACTTAGTCTCCATAAATATGTTTCTTTTAGTATGCGCGTCTTAGGTCTTAGTAAAAACGGTCACCCCAAAATGTCTTGGCGGTCCAGCGGTCGATCGCGATCGACTTAATGCCCACCCCTGATGTAGAGGGTATTCCATTGCTTGTCTTTTCATTTTTAAATATCATCGACTTTATTGCACCGATAAATTTATATGTCATAGCATTTTTTTATTCTTAAATAACAAGAATATAAATATTAATAATACATATAAATATTTATCAAAGATAATTATTTTATTGTCAGAAAACGTCACTCGAAAGGACTTGCTCAGATTTTTTTAACAGTAAATTGTTTATCCTGTACATATAAACTAGGGCAGTGATATGTTTACTTCCAACTCTAAAATTTTAGTTCAACTGGATGATGAAATAGACCCCATTATAAAAATTGAATACAGTAATAATAAATACGGAATATTTTTTTATTCTTAAATAACAAGAATATAAATATTAATAATACATATAAATATTTATCAAAGATAATTATTTTATTGTTAGAAAACGTCATTCGAAAGGACTTGCTCAGATTTTTTTAAACAGTAAATTGTTTATCCTGTACATATAAACAAGGGCAGTGATTTTTTTACTTCCAACTCTAAAATTTTAGTTCAACTGGATGATGAAATAGACCCCATTATAAAAATTGAATACAGTAGATTATTCTTAAACCTTCCTCTAAATGAATTTTTGGAAACTCTAAGATGTGGTACCAACTGACACCAATTTTTAAAAAAAGAAAACTTATTTAAAGAAGTTGAGGAAATGCGTTCTTGTGCCTCCATCTTTATTTTTCCATGAGCAATATGCATCTATTGTTTTTTAAGTCTAGTTAGAGAGTGTAATTACTTTCCAAGGACTTTCTTGTGCAAAAGGTTTTTTCTCTCTCTCTCTTTATTTTTTTAATTTTTTACATTTTTTTGAAACTGTATTCGGAAATAGGGTCAGGTGGGGTAATTGTAAATGGTATATGAATGATCGGAATATTTTAACTTATAAAAAAATATGACTTGGGTTTAAAGTTATAATAACTGTAAATAAGTTATAATAACTCTCCATAACAGTTATTTTAACCCCTTTTCTTATGTTGCACATAAAAAATTGATAAAATATCAGTATCAAAGAGCTCTAAAATACAATTTTTAATTTACTCCTATAGTATAGGGGAAATTGTAAACAAATGACTTTTTTTATCTTCTAATTAAAATACAGATATGCAAATGGAGGTGACTGTAAATCAGTCAATACTGTATTGCTTCATGTTGTATTTTAAAACCTAACCTTGCTTAAAACAACAATCAGCAACAATCAAACAACAATCAGCATCTTCAAGTCGTTTGATCTTCAAGGAAAATGTTGTGCATTAAACTTAATAAAACCAGTTTATTACAGTACATTGTATTGTATTGTGTTTTTATACAATATTCATTATTTATAAGTATATTTTTCTTACTTAAGTGTACATGTAGCAAAAAATTGCGGTCATTTGGGGGTGACGGAACGGATTAATGGCATTTAATTAACGGATTTAATTTAACGGATTAATGGCATTTAATTTAACGGATTAATGCCATTCAAATTCTTTTAAGCTTCTACCGAAGCTTACAATTATAATTTTAAATGATAAAGTAGTAAGGTGCCCTATGAAACAATGGTACGAATCAGTTCCTGGACCACCATCCTTAAATAGTGTATTGAGATTGTTTGCATATTCAGCGATAGTATTAACAATATCATATTTATAAAAATATTGATGACAATACCATATTTATAGCTTGCAAAGATAACCCATTCCAGCTTTAGCATCAATGCAATTCACCGATTAAGTTTACCTCATCTACCCAAGTGTATCACTACGGGTAGTTCTCGAGCAGGTTTCGTCTACTATCTTCACCAAATCTATTTCATCGTGTTGCGACAATGCTGTAGGAACAACCAGCACCTAATCTATATACAGTGGACGCTCGTTAATTCGAACTCGGTTAATTCGAACTTTCGGTTAATTCGAACTAATCCAAAGGCCCCAAAACACTTGTATTGGAGTTAATGTTAAAAATATCTCATTAGTTCGAACTAAATTTTTATCACTTCGGTTAATTCGAACTAAAAATTTGACAAAAAAAATTCTTTTTCCTCGTTTAATAGAGAAAATACACACTGTATTTATTATTTTGTGTGTCCAAATTTCTTTTCTGTGTAAAGAGGCCCATTATTGCATGTCCGCTAAACGTTAGTAGCTATTGTCCATCTTATTAGTGCTAAACGGAAAAAGCAATTTTCCTTTATTCGGATCGATTTTCTCAGAATTTCAGAAAAACTAGTCTTTACTATATATTCTAGGGAGCTGCGTCAGTTATAACTGCAGTGCAGACAAGTTAATGTGGTCTAGTTTTTCTTCCTCATTGTGTGGTGTGAACATGTAAAAATTCAGGATGTCTACACGTGGAAAGTACAAAACCCTAACTTTGAAGACAAAGGTAGAAATTTTAAAGAAAGTAGAGAATGGCGAATGTAAAACAAAGTTAGAAGCTGACTATAGAATTAAAAAAAATGCCTTGTCAACTAATTTGAAAAACAAGGAGTCAATTTTAGATTCATGTGAAAAATCAAAATTTGCTAGAGGAAGGAAACGCATGGGAAATGCGTCCCAAGAAGTTCTAGAAAAAGCTCTACTGCTATGGTTCCAGGTTGTTAGATCTCGAAATTTTCCCATAAATGGACCCCTAGTGCTGACGAAGGCTGATGAATAGGCAATTCGAATGGGTATTGAAGATTTTAAATGCAGTGATGGTTGGCTTTCTCGATTTAAGTCAAGGCACAATATTTCTTATCAAACTGTATGTGGCCAAAGATCTGATGTAAACGAAGACGTATGCACTAATTTCGGTAGGAAACTGCCAGGGCTTTTCTCTACTTACCTTATAGAGAATCTATGCTCACTTCTACCCAGACTTGGGTGTATATAATTTTAAGTGGCACTCTATTTGAATTTGAAGCAAACACAGTTTATACATGAAACAATGTTTATTGAATTCGTTGCACATATAATTGGCTTTTAAAGCAATAAGCATGCGTACTACTTGTACGGAATGTATAAACACAGCTTTCAAGAACAATATATTTTTATACTCACGAACAGTAAGTCAAACCAGCAGTACTGCCATGTAAACTTCTGGCCCGCTAAGCACTAGCGCAGGATAACACCTTTTCAACCTTAACAACCTTCCCCTTTTTATTAATGACGCTGCGTGGTATTTATACTAAGCGCGTATGCCGAAATTAGCATATCTAAAGCAGCTTCTTTAATTCACTCAAAAGTTCGATTCTTGTGAATCGAATCTTGTGTATACCTTACAACCTGCCGAAAGATATTTTTAATGCGGCCATAATGGACAAAGCTGTAATGGACTCTATTAAAACTCTGAAAGCATTTATTTAGATGGAACCTTCCTCTGAAAATGAATTGAAATGTTTACTTCAAATCGAGAAGCTGGCTGAACAATGTAGGCATCATAAACAGAACCAAACATCCATTTTACAGTTTTTCCCCAAAGTGTAATTCATATTTTTAATAAAAGTTTACTTTATACTGCATATCTTCTGTATAATTTTATGATTAATGTAAGTCTGTATTGCTTTTTAATATGTTTAACTTTAGATAACACAGTATAATATATTTTCTGGGGTTATACATACTATTAGAGTTTCTTCTTCAGTAATACACATTTAAAGTTATATATTTTCTCTTAACATCGGATAATTCGAACTTTTTTCAGAGAACCTTCAAG
The DNA here is from genome assembly GCA_907164885.2 of Dolomedes plantarius. Taxonomy (NCBI): domain Eukaryota; kingdom Metazoa; phylum Arthropoda; class Arachnida; order Araneae; family Dolomedidae; genus Dolomedes; species Dolomedes plantarius. Next base: position 14,683,376 of record OU015498.1, read on the forward strand.
TTCGAATTAACGAGCGTCCACTGTATTTATAATAAATAGGACAATCAATGTATACAATTGATGTAAAAAAAATATATTTATAAAAAAATCGTAAGGGATATTTTTATAATAAAGACAAAATAAAGTCCAATCGTCTGCCGCATTAGCAAGAAAAAAATATTTTTTTGTCTATTTTTTTTTGCACGTGACGATAAATTTATTTAAAAGTACCAGAAAAAGAAATCACGTGATCAGCATTTAATAAATTAAATTCTAAAAATTAATCTTTAAAAATTCCCCAAAAATCAGGAAATGGAGGTAAAAATTCGAAAAAACTTTCATTTTGAAGGAATTTTTATGATCTTTCTCGTGATATAAATTTTATAACCCTCAATGTATTATTTTAAATGCAAACGTAAAAAAAGTTTAAAAAACAGCTTAAAAATTTAATTTCAAAAAATCTAAGAAGAATTTTTGAAAAATCTTTCTTAGTGCACCCCTACACTATTAGAAGGAAGAATCGCCATGCAAAATTTCAGCCCTTTAGGTCTAGCGGTTTGGTCTGTGCGTTGTATGTCAATCAGTCAGTCAGTCAGTGAATGAATGAGTCAGTTACGAAACTGTTTTATATATATAGATCAGCATTTATGTACCTGTAAATAGTTGACAAAAATATATTTTAAATAAAAAATTGGGGGGCAGCGCTTAACTCCCCTATGGAGAGAGAGCCATTACGATCCCTCAAAATGTCAATCCTAAGGGGGATGGAATTCTCGAACTGTCAACTGGACTCCTCCCACCACAAGAGTTTGCAAGAAGAGGAAAAGGAAAATACGACATTTTTTTCTTAGTACATAGCAGCCTTAACACCCTTTGCACAGCAAACATAGAAATATTCTTCTGCTTCTTCTACGTATACACATTATACAGTTCCTGTTCGATAAAAAAAATCGACGCAAATAAATACCACTAAACAAAGAATACTGGTAAAGTAAACAAAACCAAGTAGTTATTTATGAAAAGAGAGAAATAAATGCTTTATAACCTCGCGAAAATCCAAAGCTGCAAAACACTGAAAATTTGCTTAAGATACATTTTTTTAATAGTTATGTGTTTATAAATGTAGTTTTTGTTGATACTCTACTTAGGGTTAAAAGCTAAAACATCTACGCTCAAAATATGTGTTGAAACTGATGAATATTACTTCCCCGACGCCTTGTTATCATAAACTCCCCACCGCTTTGATCTCATGAAAAAGTATGTGGGAAAACGCTTTGAAAATAAAGTATCTATTGAGGGAAATGCAGAAAACATTTCAGTTTAAAAATCAAAATATAACTATACTAATTCTTTCACTACCTTAATTTTGTATACCTATAATATATCTTTTGTATCTTTAATGTTTTTTTTTTCTTTTGCCTTTTTTCATCGTTACTTTAGTCTTCTTTATCACACTAAATGCATACAAATTACTAACAAATTTTTTTTTATCTCAACTGATGATGATAACCTGAGAATAACGGTGCTTTTGAAGTATAACTCACTCTTATTTAATTTAATATTTTTCCTATAGATTTTTATTATCTTACTTTCATATGCACCAAAATGCAACTGTTTACATTAACTATTCCTAACAAATGAAAACAAAAATCATCCGTGCCTTAGTAATTTACTTTTGCTGAAGTAGAAAAAAACCATTTTGTGGCTTAATATATTCTTTGTAAAATGGAAGTTTTTTTACAACCCTTTTCAGCGCGTTCGTAAAATGCCTTTCTTTTTTTATTTTGCTAACAAATTCCATACCCGTGAGTCTAAAAAAAGTTTAAGGCACTCACAAAGTGAGTGATTTAATAATCCAAACATCTAGTTTCTAGAGTTTGCTGAAATAAACGGACCGTTCAAAAACAAGGGTGCTTCGTATAACAGAGATAGCCTATTAGAAAAATAAACACGCGCAAGTCCCTCAAGTTTTTCTTAGACAAGTGCTGATTTTGGCGGATGCAGAGAGATTTAAACTCACGCTAAAGGAAAATGGAAATAAGCATCTCATTTTAATAGGGTTTATCCCATAGTCAGCTTCAAAATTCATTTATTAATACAGTAACCGCCGCTTATAGTGATCAGTGGTTATAAGAATCAACCGCTTATAAGAATCAATGTCGCAAAAACAAAATCAAATGTATTATTTCCATGTTAAAATTTTCGCTTAAAGAATCAATCCACCGGTTTTAGGAATCAGCTTACACTCTTCGTTTTCCTTTCCATTTTTCCAAAAAAGTCACTTAAATCCTCAAAAGGTACGAAGTACTTTCTCTATTTTTTTAAAAGAAAGACTGATAGGATGGGATGGAATACAGTCGTAAAATGCATCCCTTTCTTTGTTAGGCATAATATAATAGTTTCCCCTTAAACTCTTTAGCTAAACACTGTCCAATTAGCTTGACTCACGACCATCTTTACCTGTCCGGGTCCGATTTCACTTTTCTCCACTGATAAACAAAGACAGGGACTCTTTTTTCCCACCTCCCACATCCTGGGTGCAGCTTCCTGGACCCTGAAACACATAAATCTTCGGCGAAGTGTCCACTATCACTTAGGCAAACGTGACATTAGTAGATTCAGCACGTTATCAAACCGTGAAACGTAAGGTAGAAGATGAATCTTCGTCTGAGACTATTGATATTGAAAGAGGTATAAACAGCCTCCTGAAAACTTCATTACGTCAAACTACCATAAAAAACTTATTCTTGCACCCTTCCTGTAGTTGAAATATTAAAACTGTTAAGCAGGTATGTTGTAACAAATATTGAATTTTTTTTTCTTCTCTTACTATAATCATGTGTATCCACTTATAGGTATGGAAATTTAGTTGAATTTTTTAAATTATAAAAAAAAAATTTAATAAAAGATAATTAACGTAAATTTAAGAGTATTTTATTTTAAATTATCTCATATATGTATATATAGGTGTGTGTGTGTGCCTGTCCAAAAATCCAAATTTCGGCTATAAGAATCAACCGCTTATAAGAATCAAAATCAGTAATAACAAACGGGATTCTTATAAGCGGAAATCACTGTATATCACTCTGCTTTGAGAGTTATGTATGCGTTATTGCTACAACAAGGATGGAAAGATTGTAACTTAATTTATTACAATAGAAAACATCTACGATGTAATTGGCAAATTATGAATCCCAGTTTTTACTTCTGGTCATTATTATTAAAAAACTTAGAGACAGACATCTTATTTTTTAAAATTATTTTCAAGAGATATGCGTTTCTTTTTTTTAGATTTTATCGTCTTCATCTGCCTGTGAAATCTCCGTTTCGAAGTCAAAGGGACATCTTAGAATAGGATTTTTTTTTTTTTTTAAGATTGGGTTAAATGGAAAAAAATTAATATGTCAGGCTGGCTATCTTAGCTAAACACTTAATTTTTTACATATCTTTTTTTCTTTTAATTTAATAAAATTTACAGATTATTAAAATAGAATTGAGGTAATAAGATTTTAGGAAAATAAGATAGTTTAACTCCAGAATTCATTTAAACAATATATTTATTACATCAGGCATTAAATAATACATTTACACAATCCAGAATAACAACAATAAAGCGAAAACATTAGGTTTACAGGCATTATCAATTAAAGAATTCATCTCGGGCAAAAGGGGGGGGGGACTTAGGGTACAACTCACGCTGCTACCTCGTTCATATTCAGCTCAGACTGGCTTCAGTTCAACAATAAAGCGAAAAACAATAAAGCGAAAAAACAATATAGCGAAAAAACAATAAAGCGAAAACATTAGGTTTACAGGCATTATCAATTAAAGAATTCATCTCGGGCGAAGGGGGGGGGGGACTTAAGGTACAACTCATGTTGCTACCTCGTTCATGTTCAGCTCAGACTGGCTTCAGTTCAACAATAAAGCGAAAACATTAGGTTTACAGGCATTATCAATAGAAGAATTCATCTCGGGCGAAGGGGGGGGGGGGGACTTAGGGTACAACCCACGCTGCTACCTTGTTCGTGTTCAGCTCAGACTGGCTTCTTTTGTTGTAACCGCACGGTGGCGCTGCTCTTTCTCCTGGTGGTACGACCGTACTGGTTACAGTATCAAATACAAAAATTTTTAAAAAGTATTGAAAATTTAATTATAAAAATATAGCATTAATGTTTATCATAAAGCACCTCACACTGCATGGTAATTAGCGCTACAAGCTTCCACCGCGTGGTCTAGGGCAGGGGTGCTCAAATTGTGGGTTGCAACCCACTGGGAGGTCGCTAAAAAAATAGGTCGGGTCGAGGATAGTTTAAAGTCAATTTGTATCACACTGAATTATTTAATTAAAAATTATGCTATACGTTTTCGCTGATTACATATTTTTAATATTATTTATTTTTATATATGTTAAAAATATAGGATATAGTATTGTTAACCCTCAAACGGTGCAGTGGTTTAGGACGAAATAGATGGATCCGACCCGATCTCTTTTTTGATGAGGTTTTTGGTAGAAATAAGTACACAATAAGCATTTTTCTGTATAATAACATTTATTGATAATATTTTACATGAAATAAAACCTTTTTTATAGATAAAATGACCAACGAATTGTAATTTTGGTAAACAAAGAAAATATCATTGGTATTTACGTAGAATGTTGCATATATTAGGTCAGATTCGTAATTTAGTCTACCTAGTTTTAGAACACTAAGCATGTTTGTTGTATAATAACAATTATTGATAATATATTACATGAAATAAAAACCTTTTTGTAGCGAAAATGACCAAAGAATTGTAATTTTGCTAAACAGAAAAAAATCTCTCTGGCATTTACATAGAATGTTGTATATATTAGGTCAGATACGCAATTTAGTCTACCTAGTTTTAGAACACTAAGCATGTTTGTTGTATAATAACAATTATTGATAATATATTACATGAAATAAAAACCTTTTTGTCGAGAAAATGACCAAAGAATTGTAATTTTGCTAAACAGAAAAAAATCTCTCTGGCATTTACATATAATGTTGTATATATTAGGTCAGATACGTAATTTAGTCTGCCTAGTTTTAGAAGTTAGTGAAACAACCTTTCCGAGCACAAAGATGTAAAAAATAATATATACTGACATTTATGCCCGTCAACGTCGAAATAAAAAATTTAAAAATCTAAAAAATCTAAAAAAGAAAGACTTGTGATCATGAATAACGTTTTTCAACAAAGACACTCGTATTTACTTATTTCTATATCTAGTAGGTGGTCTAGTACAGTGGTTCCCCAACCCCCGGGCCGCCAGCTTAGGGCCACAAGGGTTCTCATTAATTTCTAATATGTAATTTAGTCCACCTCGTTTTAGAAGTTAGTGGAACCACCTTGCCGAGCACAAAAATGTAAATAATAATGCATACTGACATTTTTCGCCTTCAAAATCGAAATAAAAAAATTTAAAAATTTAAAATAAAATTTTAAAAATGACTAGTGATCATTAAATTTTTTAAAACAAAGACACCCGTATTTACTTATTTCTATATCTAGTAGGGTGGTCTAGTAGATCTATCTGGTAAGGTTCCTTGTCGACTCGATCTCTTGCAATGAGAAGGGAGAGTACGGGAGAGGGAAGACACACCCTTGGGTCGGATCCGACCCGCACCGTACCGTTAGAGGGTTAAATAAGGTACATACAGTCATACAGTCTTTGAAGGCTATACTTCCATTCCTTCCATTCGTTTCTATCTATCTGAGTGAGACTAGGTTTTTAAAATGAGTAACGATAAAAAACCAAACCCCGAACAAGACTTATCCACTAGACACTCAAATGTTTCACGAAATATTGAACAAATTTTATCTGAGGTCCAGAATCATCTTCTAATTAATTTTTTTTATATTACATTATATATTTTTTTCTATTTTAATGTTATATCAATCAATGAAGTTTTTAGTTTTCAATATTTTAATACGAAGCTTTTAATTTTTAAATCCTGCTCGTCTTCAATCTTCGTTAATTTTTACCGAAATGAAACCCCAAATATATATTAATTTTTTAACTATGAAGTCCCATGAGTTTTGGCAAAAATAAGCGTAGAAGGTAAGTGAGACATTTTCCGTTGTTTTTATGCAAAGTAAATATGCACCCAAAATCTTCAGTTTGTTGATTTTTGAAATAGTTTGTCAAAACTTGCTTATTTCAGTTTTATTTTAATTTGTTAGCATTTTCCTAATTATTTTTTTTCAAAAAAATATTTGTTACTTACCAAACTATTTTCATTGGGGGTCGAGTGATTTTTATTGAAAAAAAAAATGGGTCGCGGTCGAAAAAGGTTTACGAATCACTGGTCTAGGATTCGAATCCGGGCCAAGCACGAATGTTTCTGTGCGGTATGTTCATTGAGAGCAATAACCGTTCACCAGGTGCTCTCACAATAAAGAAACCAACAAACCTCGCAGTTTATATGATTGAATGTCTCAAGATGAAATACCTTCCGCATTCATTAAGAGAGTTTATTTTAATAAATTTCTGCGGGAAGGTACGCTGGCGAGTAGTGTGTCGCATGTGACTGTGAATGGACATTCGAGTTTATCATAGCCTGTTTCAAATTGTAACGTGGCAACTCTCAGAAATGATCCAAGTGTTCAGCTATCATTACGTTTCAAACACTTGTTTTCACAATGTTGTTACAGCGAAAGTTATATCGTCGTTGTCGTCGTCGGTGTTGACGTTGTTGATGTTGTTGCATTAATTTGTTGTTGTTGTTGTAGACGAGGAAATGTTGTTGTTGAAGACGAGGAAATGTTGTTGTTGATGTTGTTGTTGACATTGATGTCGTCGTTGTCGTCGTCATCGGTGTTGACGTTGCTGACGCATTTGTTTGTTGTGTTGCTGTTTGGCTTTGTTGTTGTTGTTGTAGACGAGGAAATGTTGTTGTTGAAGATGAGAAAATGTTGTTGTTGTTGAAGACGAGGAAATGTTGTTGTACACGGGGAAATGCTGTTGTTGAAGACGAGGAAATGTTGTTGTTGTTGACATTGATGTCGTCATTGTCGTCGTCGGTGTTGACGTTGCTGACGCATTTGTTCAAATTAAATACAACGGTCAACGTATGCAATTTATGCCAAAAAATAAATATATATATTTATAATAAATGCGATGATCAATGTATACAATTGATGCAAAATATATATCTATCTATATATATATATTTATAAAAAAATCGTAAGGGATATGAATTTTTTTTTGGATAATATCCAATCGTCTGCTGCATTAGAAAGAGAAAAAAATATTTCTTTTGTCTATTTAGTTGTCACGCACGTGACGATAAATTTCTTGAAAGTACCAGAAAAAGAAATCACGTGATCAGCATTTAATAAATTAAATTCTAAAAATTAATCTTTAAAAATTCACCAAAAATCAGAAAATGGAGGTAAAAATTCGAAAAAAATTTCATTTTGAAGGAATTTTTACGATCTTTCTCGTGATATAAATTTTATAACCCTCAATGTATTATTTTAAATGCAAACGTAAAAAAAGTTTTAAAAACAGCTTAAAACTTTAATTTAAACAAATATAAGAAGAATTTTTGAAAAATCTTTCTTAGTGCACCCCTACACTATTAGAAGAATCGCCATGCAAAATTTCAGCCCTTTAGGTCCAGCGGTTTGGTCTGTGCGTTGTATGTCAGTCAGTCAGTCAGTCAGTGAATGAATGAGTCAGTTACGGAACTGTTTTATATATATAGTAGATTATTGTGTGACAATATATTGGCCGGGCCGCAAAAATGTTCGTCGCGGGCCGCAAGTTTGACACCCCTGTTATAGATGATAAGAAATTATATGATGTTCGCGTTCATCAGGTAAACTGTTCTTCATTTCAGCCATGGTTCACAATAAAAAAAATCACTGCCACTGACATCTCTATATATTGTTGCTGGAAACATTCCATCCAAGACTCCAAGGCAGGAAGTTTACGTGCACCCATCGACACACATTGCTCGGCTGTAAAGAAATATTTTGCTAGGTTTGCTTTACACGCTGTCGTCACTGTTCAAATACAGCAGAGGCTGGTTGGTTAGATAGTTTCGAACGCTTCAGTAACTTAAAAACGATGGCTAAACAAAGCGAAGGATTGATTAAAATTAGGTATATTCTCTATGGTGCTCAAATCTTGAAAAAAAAACGACATGGCCGAGGATAGGACTGCAAGTAGCTTATAAGCTGTGGCGTAGCGAGCATAACTGGCGCCCGGGGCACGATACCTTTGTGGCGCCCCCCCCTGAAAAACATATAGTAATATAATATATAGACCCTATATTGGCGCCCTCGATAAACATATAATAACATAATATATAGACCTTATATTGGCACTCCTCCCGAAAAGCATATAGTAACATAATATATAGACCTTATGTTGGTGCCCTCCCCTAAAAACATATAGTAATATAATATATAGACCTCATATTGGCGCCCCCCACAAAATAATATAGTAATATAATATATATATATATACCTTATATTGGCGTCCTCCCCGAAAAACATATAGTAATATAATATATAGACCTTATATTGGGGCCCTCCCCTGAAAAACATATAGTAATATAATATATAGACCTTATATTGGCATCCACCTCGAAAATATATAGTAGTATAATATATGGATCTTACATTGGCGCCCCTCTGCGAGTGGCGCCCGGGGCATGATAGACCCCCTTGCCCCCCCTTTGCTACGCCACTGGAGGAGGAATAGGTATGCTTGGGAACGGATTGCTTGGGAATTGTGTTTGAGATCTTTTGTCAAGATATTCCTCAGACTCAACGAGGAAAATGATTGACTTATGTTTTTATGGTAGCAATGGGTTGACTTGTGGTTTATGTTAGCAATTTATATTAGCAATAGGTTGCATGATCCAGATTTCAGCGAGCACAAGAGAAACCAAAGCCAGTATTAAGACTAATTTAACGACAAAAGCAGCTTACGCGGGTTAAAGAATTGCTGAAGAATTTTGTACAGGTACTCAATGGTGGAGGACTAAGAAGCAAATATTTGTATTTTAATTGGAAATATCGTATGGGGAGTTGACTACTGGCCTAATGAAGTACTCCCCAAAATTTTTGCAAGGCAAAAAAAATAAAGATTCCATTCCAGTCTCTGGACAAATGTTAGGGTGTGAAAGGCTCGACCGAGTTAATGCTGCTACGTCTCACCATGCTGTGAACGCTCGTGTGAAGGACAAGAGCCTGGTAATCCCCCCAGCCCTACATAAAGTTGAGTCCGAATAAAATTCTCTGAGGACGCAGTGGCTCAGTTGGCAAGAGCAAAGGGCTAGTGATCTGAAAGTCATTGTTTCGATGCTCGTCTCTGACTAATCCACTGCCATGTACACTAATGGCGGCTGGTGCCCGTAAAATCTGTCGTGGTTGCAATATCCTCCAAGTTCTCAAAATTACCTCTGGAGGTGCGGGTGAAGTGTTCTGGTCTCGTCACCTGACTCGGTTCAAAATGACGGGACTGGTCCTTTGGCCAAGTCGGACTCCGACCCTTGTGTCTCCAGTCAAAACAGGAGCCGAACCTTCATCGCCCATAGCCTTCGGTACTTGATCTGATGATTGCTGTCAAGTGACATAAGCAACAACAACAAAATTCTTTAGGGGTCGGCAGTGGTCGTTTAGGGAATCTTTTACTTCCCCCGTTTACTTCAGTCGTTCAGTGGGTTTAGAACGTTCAACTTAGTTATACAAAAGCTTATAGAGATTAATCACTTGTACCCAGACTTGGGTGTATATAATTTGAAGTGGCACTCTAAATGAATTAGATTCAAACACAGATCTAAACTGATAAACATGTTTATTTAAATATTTGCACATATAGATTTTGCTTTTCAACAATAAGCATACGTACTACTAGTACGATGTATATATATGTGAGGCTAAAAATATGGGGGGGGGGGGCGATCGCGCTACCTTAAAACGGGATTTAGTTATTAAAATATAGGATTAACAATTTAAAAGTCTGGGAGTTCAAATAAGCGGCATAAGGTATTGCAGTGAAAATAGGATTAATGGGTTCGACTTGATTCAATTTTCGAAGAACCGAGGAGAATTCTAGGTAGACGTATAGCCTTGCAGTTAGGCGCTAAGAAAGGTAGTGTTTAGATCAGCAAAAAGAGCATGTACGTTATGACGACACAAATAAGTAATGAGCGTCACTAAGCGTTGGCTTTTAAAGTTGAAACAAAGGAAATCTTCAGAGCCATGGAGAGATAGCAACGAGTAAAGATGTGTGCTGTAGGCGCACAGATTTTAATGGGGATTGGGAAGGAAATTATTAAGTTATGGAGCTGAGTAATTTATTGGAAATTTAATAAAGATGTTTAGGATGCTCAATTGGAGTGTTTTTATGCCTGTTGTGTTAACATCTTGCTGTTTGATGGATTTATTAATGATGAATGTCCTCGCCACCGGAACACGGACTGCAAAATGATTCTCAGGATGTTTGGAATAATGTGTTAATAGGATTGGGCGTGAAGAATACCAAAACCGACATATATATATATCATTCAAGAAAAATACACTTTGCAATACTCACAAACTAGAAAGTCAAACCAGCAGTGCTGCTACGTAAACTTTGGGCCTAACGAGAACTCGAGTAGGTTAGCACCTAGAGCTGCTGCTCGCAAACTCCTTTCACTTCCTTAACACTTCCTTAACACTTCCTTTCACATCGTCGACCCTTCATTAATCTAGCTGCTTGGTATTTATACCAACCGCTTATGCCTTGAAATTAGCATACCTCAAGCGGCTTCTTTAATTTATTCCCTTAAAAGTTCGATTCTTGTGAATCGAAACTTATGTAAACCTTACAAGCTTAACTGAGATCTACAGCTTAAAGTTGATTTCGAATGGCTACAAACATCCTTGCCTACAGCTAGATTTAAACCTCTAGATATGGGTATAAGATATATGGTCCTCGTCGAACTTGGTGTGATATAAGTATGCTAATGCACCTGCGATTACTTATTAGGGTGTTAGTTGGCATAAATTTATCAAACTTCAAGTTGGGATAGCATTAACACAGTATCTTGTTGAGTGTTATTGCTGGCTCTTTAAGCCACCAAAGGGTTTCTAGGAGAATCAACAGCTGCAAGTCATGTTTAAGATTCTTTATGCATTGTAAAACGTAGTGAAAGGATAAGAAATAAGAAAAAGGTCAGCTATAAAATTGGATACGCAGAAGAAAGGTAGATTCAGGATTTAGCCGGTTATAGTGGTCAGCATAAGAATTACTTATTTACTTATCAGCGATTACTTATTAGGGTGTTAGTGGGTATAAATTTATCAAATTTCAAATTGGGATAGCATTAACACATTATCTTGTTGATTGTTATATTTTATTGATTGGTCTGATACATCACAATGCATGTGTGGTTTCTCATTTGACATTACTTAATAGAAATTTATCAAAGTATTACTATACACACATTATCCTGCCGATCGCAAAACGATAAGTCAAAAATAGTTTCTATTCAGTTGTTGTTCGTTCACAACACTCGAAAAATCGCTATCTTACTCCGCGATACGAACTGGAGAATTCAAATATTTGACTTTATCATAACAATATCTTCAGCGATATCCCCGGGCTGCAAATATCTTTTTTCAACACGTAAAAATTCGAAAAACAAATGTAAATAATCATTTTATCAGCAATTCCAGAAAAGGCGGAGGGTGTCGCAACAATGAAGGGGCTTCTTATGCCAATCTCAGTATCGCCTCATTCACCTTTGCCCCACCCCAGCCCGATATCGCACTTAAAATATGAATTAAAATAAAAACTGACAGTAAAAAAAAAAACTGCCGCAAGAAATCTTACATTCCCGCATGTGTAAAGAAGAAGAGTCTCTAGTTTGAAGAGCTTTCGCTCTAACACATACAAGACAATATCAATGTTTACCAAATACCGTTATCGCTGAAAAAGACATTACTTGTTTTCCGTTAAACTTTCTTTTTTCTTATTATATTTTCTCTCTCTCCGATAAACTTCACAATGGAGCGATAAAATGTGTATATTAAGGAGGAAGAGGAGAGATGTTATGTGTTGCAATTGGTTTCTAACAACAAATTCATTATCTTCCCGATAAGAAAGGGTTCTCTTGTTAGAACCGCGTGAGAAGTTTATAACATGGGTTTGCGGCTAAATAAATATTATAAGGAATCGTATTTGCAGGGCTTGACCCCGGCGCTGTCATCGTGATCGTAACCGGATCGGAAAGATTAGGGGATCGTAATTTAGCCAAACAGAAGTTAGAGCGATGAAAGGATCGAAGACCACGCCCGGATTGAAGGGATCGGTGTTGAATTGCGGACGGAATCGCCAAGATGGTTGGGAAAACGTGTTTTTTTTTTTTTTTTTTAATCGCGGTGACTTTGAGCTTAAACAAGCATTTTGGGATGGAGGAAAAGTGATAAGGAGTATTTCTCTGCAAAGTTTAAATTTATTTTTAAACAAGCTAAAATAAGTTTGTTTATAGTATATATATGAAATATAGTATGCAGTTTCTGAGGAATGGAGAAATTTGCAACTTTGAAGGAAAGATTCATAAATAGCTAAATAAGGGCCATGTGTTTGGTTATAGCGATGAATTTATACAGCATCTGCTTTTGAAAAGACTAATGTACCGTAATAATGTGATGATGATTTTTGAAAAAAGTAAAGGAATGTATAGTTTCCAAAAAATCTTTCAATTGTCGTTCTCTCATGGTCGAGAACACTTCTGACTATACATTTCTTTACTTTTAAAAAAAGTAAAGAAATGTATAGTTTCCAAAAAATCTTCCACTTGTTCTCTCATGGCCGAGAACACTTATGGCTATACATTTCTTTACTTTTTAAAAACAGTAAAGAAATATATAGCTTCCAAAAAAATCTTTCAATTGTTCTCCATTGGTCGAGAACACTTATGAATATACATTTCTTTACCTTTAAAAAAAGTAAAGAAATGTATAGTTTCCAAAAAATCTTTCCCTTGTCGTTCTCTCATGGTTGAAAACACTTATGCGATATACAGGGTGTCATAATTAAAGTCCCACTTTCAAAAGGTTGTAAAAATAGAACCACTGGTCAGAATGACTTCAAATTTGAACTGAATATACTGGAAGAAGGGGGAAACGATTTGGCATAATAAAAAAAGTTCCAAAATGTATGAATAGATTGCGCTGTAAGCGGCATAACGAAAGTGGATTCGGCTACAAGTGACATTTTGAATCGAAATACGGCGGCTTTGGCATGAGTTGCACAATAAACCAACTGTAGTGTTCAATGTGCATGTGTGTTTGGGTCGTTTGACGGAAAAAATGACTTCCAAGTCAGTGAACAGTTGTGGCACTGCTAGTGGAAAGCCCATCTACCACGGCAAAGTCGTACCACATTGGATGGGAAAAACTGGTTTTTAATTGTCCTTGGGCCAAAAACCGCATAAAAAGCAACATTGAAAACGCCTGTTAATTATCACTAGACTTGCAGCAGACAGGTTCAATATGCTTTCAACCATTGTCCGCCACAAGCTGAAAGCGATAAGCAGCATGTTCCACAGCAGACCGGAGTGTCTCAGGGGTGACGTTGCGAATGTGGTGCGTAATCCGTGCCTTCAATTCAGCCAAATTTGCAATCGGGCCACTGTACACAACATTTTTAAGATAAACCCCACAGCCAGAAGTCACAATAATTGAAGTCTGGTGATCTTGGAGGCCAGACTGTTGGACAATGACGGCTGAGAAGTCGATTATTTCCGAAATGCCTCTTGAGCAGTTGCATGACTGGCTTTGCGATGTGCGGAGGAACGCCATCTTGCATGAAAATGATTCTATCCAGACATGCACGCTGTTGAAGTGTTGGAATGACCTGGCTGCGCAAAAGACTCGCATACCGTTTACCATTCACGGTACAGGTAACAAGATCCACAGGACCTACCTCCTCGAAAAAAAATGGCCCTAACATACACGATGCCGACAACCCGCACCACGCAGTTACCTTTGGCGAATGCATCGGTACTGGTTGAGTTGCGAATGGGTTTTCCTTTGCCCATATCCTGCAACTTTGTGTGTTGACAAACCCGTGGAGGTGGAAATGGGCTTCATCTGTCCACAAAATGTTCCATGGCCATTCATTTGTCCACTTCCATGTGAGCGAGAAATTCCAGAGCAAACGGCCTGTCTTCTTGGCAGGTCAGCAGGAAGCAACTCCTGAACATGTGTAATTTTGTATGGATGGCAATGCAGGATATTGCGTATGATTTTGTGCACCGTACTCGCAGGCATGTCTAAGCATCGGGCAATACCACGTGCACTGCACGTTTGCACACCACTGCTCGTCCCTTCCTCTAATGCATGTGGTCACATCTTCTACTACCACTACTGACGTCGAAGCAATTGATTTCCTCCCTCTGCCAGATTTCACTTCAAAAGAACCTGTTTCTTCAAATTTCTGAATCCTATTCTTTAGACCCTTTGCAGAAATCGGACCACAGCCTTTTTTCATTCCCTTTAATGACCGGAATTTCTTTAAAGCTGCAGGCACACAGTCGTCGTTCTTGTAGAAGAGCTCCGCCAGAAGAGCGCGATCCTTCATTGAGAGACTCCCAAAAAGCACACATCAGGCCCGACCTGACCGAAGCCCCACTGGGTTAATCCTGATGGTGCGGATAGACCCGCAGCAGGCAACCACTCCGCGCACGACCCAGACAAGGTCCCACACACACACAACCCACAAGACCCACATCACAGAACAAGCAGCACAGTCGGGCTCCAGGCAGAACAGACGGTTGTGCCAGAAGAATAATAACTTTTAATTTAGAAGACAAAAGCTCTGCCGGAGGACACTCGAACACACCAACCTTCAAGACGATAAGAGAAAAAGGAGGTGGCGATAAGAGAAAGAGCCCAAACGAAACGACAGCACAGAATTAGGGACTGCGAGCGATTACGCGAAGACAAGTACCTGTTTAGAGTTAGTAGCAATTACTGGCACTGACTAAGAAAAATAGTTAAAAGAAGACGGCATCGATACAAATCCCAGATAGGAGACGACCTGACCTAAATTCGGAATGGTCGATTTTGAGAGGGAACAGTCGTAACCCTGGGCGCAAAACCAAAAACATGGTTAAAACCTCATCGTTGCTGTGCAACCCACCCTGCGGAACCTTCGTGAGCCGGCGTGTCCTGTATTCGCCAAAGGGCACCATCCCAATGACGAGGACCGTGACCTCTAGGGTTGGACCATCTCAAGGAAAGCCCAGCTTACCTAACAAGGCTGCAGTCGATAGGTCTTCATTGAGAGACTCATGACAAGCTACTCAGATACAATTTGATGGAAACGCCACGTATCCCGCGCTTTTATACCACATGCAATGTGTCCTGCACATGAGTGTCTTTTAATTAGTTTGCATAGTATGCCGCTTACAGAGCACTCTATTGATACATTTTGGAACTTTTTTTTATTATGCCAAATCGTTTCCCCCTTCTTCCAGTATATTCAGTTCAAATTTGAAGTCGAAAGTGGGACTTTAATTATGGACACCCTGTAAATTAAAGGTGATCAATCTATCGTGAAATAAAGAAATGCCTGAAAATGAAAGTAGTATACGTGAAAATCAAATACATGAAGGTCCCAATTCTTGCGAAAGTAGACTGCATTAATTTTTAAAAAAGCTTCAGAAAAAAAGCATTCGTAGTTGGTTATTCTCTACCACTTCATCGTTTTTATTGATTAAGAATGTAATAACATTAAAAATCTAAGTAATACTTGATTCAATTAGTGTTGTTCATTTTTTTTATTTGAAAAACATTGAAAACTGTCCAAGTACGTATCAACAGAGTATATTTAATCCAATAGGTTTTTACGAGATGGGCAAGCCTACAGCATCTTACCAGGCCCCTGCTCTTACTACTACACTCGATTCTAATTACAAACTAATTAATTCACCGGGGGGCGAGACGAGCATGCAATATCTCGCCAGCCCTCCTAACGCTACCAGAGACGCTTTCTCTCTGTCTCTATTCTAATTAAAGAATAATTAATTCACCGGAAGTGAGACGAGCCTGCGTATATCTCGTCAGACCTCCTATCGCTACCAGAGACACTTTCCCTCTGTCTCTATTCTAATTAAAGAATAATTAATTCACCGGAAGTGAGACGAGCCTGCATATATCTCGTCAGACCTCCTATCTCTACCAGAGACACTCTCTCTCTGCTTGTCTCTCTTGCTGCGTTTGCATTCATGTGTTCTGCTCTGCTCTGCTCGGGGTAAGCCAGTGATTTTATGTTCACTGCGTACTCCGTATATGCGTGGATCTCCTCCTCTCGCGGTCCTGCTACAGAGCATCAAAGATCCCGGGGTCCCGGGGGTCAAATGGTGTCAAGCGGGGGCGGGGGACACTAGATCAAGAAACACGAGGGACCTTGGGGGTGGGAATGGGGGGGGGTTCTAAATGGGGGAATATCTGGAAGACACGTGTTCATTCACATCGCTTTGGACGGGTAGGGTTACCGTGAGAAATGTGATGACAGGAGTCGGGGGGTCTCCATGCAGAGAACTCTGCATGAATGCAGATGCACCATCAGACTGACTGCCTGATAATCCCCACCACCCCTTTGGGTTTTCCCGCCCACCCAGCCAATCCTCTGATTGGTGAGGGGGGGATTACGGGGTACATCATTTGCGTTTTAGGCAGCACTCAAACATTACACTACAATCATCCAAATGATTTTTTGTTTAAAAATAGTTCTGATTTAACTGAAAATTAGAAATTAATAGCCCTTCTAGTTATAAAGTTCCATGCGGTATACAGTCAACATGTGGTTGTACAGTCAATTGACAGTCACGAGAATAAGAGAATAAATATAAATGACTTCACAGCAATTAGCCTCATAGGTTTCACAACTAATACAAATCCTACACTACAATTCTGCAACAATCATAACGTCATGTAGAAGCTCTAAGACAAGCGCTGTATGTTCTAGAGAGAAAGTTGGTTGGTTAAGAGTGCTGCGGTCAACTTTTGCTAAAGAAGGGCTAATTAGACTCAAGGACTACAGTTTAAAACGGATTCCGATAATTTATAAGCTCACTTGCCAACAGCAAAATCACGAATCTTTACACTGAGAATGACATATGCTGATAGCATTTGTCTGGAACTTGTCAAACTTATACTTTGCAACTATAGAGTCCAAAATTTTATCCTGAGTCATCGCCTTATAAAAAGCAATCCCACAGAACAAGCACAGCTAATTTAACAGCTCTTTACGCTTTTACCTAGTGACATCTCTGCAGCTAATTCAAGGCTTGTTTGTCAGAGGCTCCCAAGCAAAATGAAATCACACTAGGAATTCTCAGAGAGTTCGTACATGTTAGCGTCCCAATTTCATAGAATGTTGTTAAGGAAAATTTCTATTTTATTTAACACACTTATCTCTTTCTGCGGACCAAGGCAGTGAGATAAGTCAGCCTATACCAAGTCGTACTTGAACCGATGTCATCCATAAGGCTTCATTTTAATGCTAACCTAACTTTTACGTTTATGGTAAAGGCTAGCGTCCCAATTTCATAGAATGTTGTTAAGGAAAAATTATATTTTATTTAACACACGTATCTCTTTCTGAGATAAGTCAGCCTATACCAACTTGTACTTGAACCGATGTCATCCATAAGGCTTCATTTAAATGGTAACCTAACTTTTCAGTTCATGGTAAAAGCTAAGCAAGGCAGAAATTTCTAAATAGCCTTATTTTGTTGCTGGCATAAAACTGGAACACGGAGAAAACCTTTGAATTCTATATCTGAATGCTTCCTGAACACGGTATAAGTTACGTCTCTGGCATATTTAGTCAGATTAACTACGACGAATTCGTATACAGATCCTTTTGGCTATCAGTAAAGTATTTCTGACGGGTAAACGGAAATAATGAAACTTCAATGCAAAACTATTCAGAACTTTATCTTAGGGCTAATACAGTGACGTAGCGAGCATCACTGGCGCTCGGGGTACGATACCTATTTGACGCCCCTCCCTCGAAAAACATATAGTAATATAATATATAGAATTAGTGAAAAGGACCATTTGGCTCCCCTTTGCGAGTGGAGCCCGGGGCATGATAGACCCCCTTGCCCCCCCCCCTTTGCTACGCCACTGGGCTAATACAGCCGACTTTCCCGCTTGTAATAGGAACACGCAGCTTCTTAATATCCACAATAAAAAACTGGAACCTCAATTAGTTTCGACCTAATTAATTCAGTTCTTCACCAGGCCGAGAAACAGCACGAGTAGGTGTGCTTAAAGACAATTCAGAAATGTGAATATTAAGAAGTTGGGGGATCCTGTTATTTGTTTCTCACATGTCGTATAAGTAATATTCCTTGCCCCTGGTTTCTTCATAGCTTTATTTTGGTAGTAAACAGTAACAAGAAGAACGGACTTAACCATCAATATATAAAGCAACTGACAAGTGAGTAACTCTGTTGTTGTTGTTGTTTCCAATCCTCTTGGTGTAGGAAAGACTACACCAAGTCCAAAGGACCTAGGTCCTCAAATCCTAGGTCCTTGGCGAAGGGTAAATAAGCAGCTTCACTTTAAGGCGAGGTACCTCTAAGGCTGAAGTCTGACTTGACCTCGAAGAACATCGGTCCCGTAATTTTGAACCGAGTCAAGTGACGAGACCGGAACACTTTACCCCGCATCCCCAGAGGTAAATTTCAGAACTTGGAGGACATTGTAGCCACGCCCTATTTTACGTGCCCGGACCACCATTAATGAACACGGCGGTGGATTTGCAGCGACGAGCATCGAACCAGGGCCGTTCATATCACTGGGTCGCTGCTCTTACTAACTGGGCCACCGCTCCCCGTGAGTAACTCTTTCAGAATCATTGTCAAAATTATGATCGAAGAAGATCGTTGATTTGACCTAAATTTTCAGAGTAGGAAAATCTATCCACTTGATGGAAAATAAATACGTGTTTATTTTTGTTACAGTCATGTACTGATACATTAATAATTAACTTATTTCTCCGGCGTCGTAGGACATCTGTCAAGATTTGGTGGATAATTTGACAGAAAAGTAGAAATTCCAGGTGATGTGCAATTCCCTGACGATTAAGTCTGTAATGAGAAACGTTTAGTTTTTAAGGGATTTTCTTGAAACATTGTGGAAATGGGATACTGGATTTGCTGTCTAGACATTGCGCGATGTACTTCGATGTACGTTAAACCAGGGTCTATGACTTCCTTTAGGCTTACGGAGTAGATGTATGTACCTTGGGTTCAACGTATTTCCATTTTGTCAATATAAAAATATCGATACAAAATTCCGGGTCAACAGTTCATTTGATCTCGACTAAAGGCGAAGAAATACTACGCCCTTAGAATTCCACTTAATGCCAGAACCCAGATTCAATAATTCCTCTTCCTGTCTAAATTGTTTCTGTTAGTAGAGATTTGCTTATATGATGTTTAGATCTTTAAGATTGTTGTATACTTTAAATTTTAGAACAAAGAAAATTATGCCTTTCAAATGTAGGTTTGTAGTACAGTTACAGTTACAGTTACAGTTTGCTTAATTCTCTACTTTTTTCCAACGCGGCAGTCACCTGTTCTGAGAACATTCACCCTTGGACGACTTTATAAGGGAGCATAGTATAGGTGAACCAACATTGCTCCCTATTAACAGTACAGAGACATCTATTCCTCAGCTGAGGTTCGAACCTGGGCATACTGTGCAGAGGCTTGCGACGCTAACCGCTATAAACCGCGGCCCTGCTGACTTCTTCATATACTGTCATTAATTCAATTTGCTTCTCCTACACATACTATTGCTGTCTCAGCTACATAAGCTTCAGTTTAAAGGTTCGTAAGATTATACATAGTGGGTGAGAAGGTGACAATGGGTGTCAGGAGCTAGTAATGGACACCGATCCAAGATATCCTCTGTAGGATGACCATCAAGATTGTCAGAAAAGTTAGGACCTTCATTTGAGTCACGCACTTTGATGTTGAGATTCCAATCTGTTTCTGCGAGTTGGGGCAGTAACGTTTTCAGAAATAGAATAGTCAGAGTTTAAAATCGACAGGAAAGAGGAAGGGTCATAAGTTGAAAATTTAAATTCCAGGATTAGCAAGTCTAATATATATATATATATATATGTGTGTTAGAAGGGCACCCGCTTACAGAGAAAAACTGTGAATATCTCTAAGGCTCCTCATACTCCTGACAGTTGAAAAGCGTAAGAGGGCTGAAACAGTTGAGATGGCTTTTAAACAATTTCAGGAAAAGTAAAACATTGTACTGTATTGAATATATGACGTGACGTAGTATGTCTTATGTATTTGAAGTTTCAATTCCAAAACTCCAGGCTAGTTTTGCTTTTTTTACTGTGAGACAGACCTCTCAAAGAGAGAGGTTGGGAAAAAGGTATTGAATATTCTTTCAATGTATTTGTTACATGTACGACATTTAATAACAGTAAAAATAATAAAATCAATGAAACATAATTAAGCACTGTTCAGAATTTCATAATCCCTGAAATCTGTAAAACTTAAAAAAAAAAATTCTATTAGATTATTTATTATTGATTGTGATCTCACGAATGATAAAATCTACAAGAATTTAAGCGTGGTAAAGTTTAGGTTCGAGTATGACTGGTGTAAAATCGATGTTAAAAATATTAATACGGCTTTATTGAACTACGGTTCACGAGCCGCTTGAGTTTTTTCCCCCCTTTTTTGGGGGGGATCTTGGTTCAGTGATTAGTCTTTCAAAAATTTTATTCAAAAAACCTTAAATATAGCCCTCTGATTTTTTAAGAAATTTTCTTATTTCGCCCTTTTTTCTGTAGCTAGAGCAAAAAAAAATTTAGCTGTGATTCTTTGCATTCTACATTTAGGTTGGTAAAAACTAAACAACGCCCAATGTAGGCAAATCAACATTTAACGAAATGGTTACGAACTGCAACAACTCAATATATTGGCAATTTTGAATAATTAGGCAAAACATTTAAAAGAAGAATAATTAATAAAGTTATTAAAACTATTAGAATTAAAAGAAAACCCCGATTAAATTTTTCTTTCATATCAGTTTTAGCCTTTTCCTGAATTTGGCTGCTCTGAGTATGTAGACATTCTCAAATGGCTCTTATCACTTTTTATCTTAGCCATCCCTGGAATATACGCTGTCACTATGTGTGTCACATGCACAATATTTAATGAAACATAATTGTACACTGTGTTTTGTAAACTTTCAGAATTTTATAATTTTAGATTGCTGTAAAGCTTAAAAAAATTCTACTCGATTATTATTAGAGACGAACGAATGATCAAATATTACAACAATTTAAGAGAGAGAAAGTTTAGGTGCTACTATAATAGAAAAAAAACAGTGTTAAAATATCTATACAGCTCATATTTTTTAACGGTATATAGTGAAACTTCTCTCCCCGGCCACCCCTCAAAACGGACACTTTATTTCGGAACAATGACTGGCAGCCATAGGGACATCAACCCCTATTCGACGGCCACCCCCGAAAACGGCCACTTTTTTTCTGAACTATGACTTACCATAGGGAAATCGACCCCTATTTAACGGCCACGCCCCGAAAATGGCCATTTTTTTCAGAACCATGACTGGCCCTAGGTAATCGACCCCTATTCAACGGCCATTCCCGAAAACGGCCACGTTATTTCGGACCCATGACTGGCCCTAGTGAATCGATCCCTATTTAATAGGGATTCAATGGCCATCCCCGAAAACGGCCACTTTATATCGGAACCATGACTAGACTTAGGGAATCGACCCCTATTCAAAGACCACCCCTGAAAACGGCCACTTTTTTTCGAAACCGTGACTATCCGCCTTAAGAGAAGTTCCACTGTATACCATTTTAAAAGAAAGAGTCGAGAGGATTTATTCCAATGAAAAAAAAAAATCGGTTTTCATTTGACCATATCCATTAAAGATCGCTCTGAACCGAAATACGACGAGACAGCCCCTTCGAAAGCAATCTTTTATAAATTTAATGTGCCGGTCTTTCACTCGACATTGCGGCCGACCCCCTGAAGCAAGATCCGCCGGTGCGTACGTGACGAGATCGGGATGCTGGCCGCGATTAGGTCTCAAGTACGCGCGGCGGTATTTGTAAACATGTGTTGCTATCGAGGAATTCCCTACCGATGACACGCCCGAATCTTATCGCCTTTCTTCCGCTGCGCCTTTTATGACGCGAAACGTTTATTGCCCCAATTGTTTATAACGAGCCTTAAATAATCTACGGCTTAAGGGTGGTGAATGCGGTCCGTTATTCCTCAGA
The DNA here is from genome assembly GCA_907164885.2 of Dolomedes plantarius. Classification (NCBI taxonomy): domain Eukaryota; kingdom Metazoa; phylum Arthropoda; class Arachnida; order Araneae; family Dolomedidae; genus Dolomedes; species Dolomedes plantarius. The sequence goes on from OU015498.1 coordinate 14,705,694, forward strand.
TCTCGAGGATTTCCTGGAAAACGCTGAAAGGCATCGTAGATCAAATTTGAATAATCTCGCAAGCTATCGATTGGAGAATTCAGTCTGATATTAGTATTCATTAGCGCTCTGTAAATATGCCAGGGGTGGCATTTTATTTGCGGCTCTTTTCTTCCTTTTTTTTGTGTGGCTCATAGCTCAATGATTAATTTTTCAAATACAGTGATTTCCGCTTGTAAGAATCACGTTTGTTATTACTGTTTTTGATTCTTATAAGCGGTTGATTCTTATAGCCGAAATTTAGGTTTTTGGACAGGCACACACACACCTATATATATACATATATTGGATAATTTACCATAAAATACTCTTTAATTTACGTTAATTATCTTTTATTAAAATTATTTTTTATGATTTAAAAATAAAACTTAATTTCTAGACCTATAAGTAGATACACATGATTATAGTAAGAGAAGAAAAAAAATTCAATATTTTGTACAACATACCTGCTTAACAGTTTAACATTTCAACTACGTGAAGGGTGCAAGAAAAAGTTTTCTATAGTAGCTTGACGTAATGAAGTTTTCAGAAGGCTGTTTATACCTCTTTCAATACCAATAGTCTCAGACGAAGATTCATCTTCTAGATTACGTTTCGCGGTTCGATAACGTGCTGAATCTAATAATGTCACGTTTGTGTAAGTGATAGTAGACACTTCGCAGAAGATTTATGTGTTTCAGGGTCTAGGAAGCCGCAACCAGGATGCGGGAAGTGGGAAAAATTAGAGTCCTGTCTTTGTTTGTCAGTGAAGAAAAGTGAAATTGGATCCGGACGGGTAGGATGCCCTGGATCAAGCTAATAGGACAGTGTTTAGCTAAAGCTTTTAAGGGGAAACTATTATGTTATGTCTAACAAAGAAAGGGATGCATTTTACGACTGTATCCCATCTTATCACTCTTTCTTTAAAAAAATAAAGAAAGAACTTCGTGCCTTTTGAGGGTTTAAGGGGCTTTTTGGGAAAAATGAAAAAGAAGCGAAGAGTGTAAACTGATTCTTAAATCCAGTGGATTGATTCTTTAAAGCGAAAATTTTAGCATGTAAATAATACATTTGATTTTGTTTTTGTGATATTGATTCTTATAAACGGTTGATTCTTATAACCACTGATCACTGTAAGCGGTGGTTACTGTAATTTATACCAGTGGCGCACCCAGGATTTTTTCTTGGGGGGGGGCTAAGATGAACGGATAAGAATATTTATAATGCATGGGGGGGGCCGAGATGAACGGTTAAAAATATTTATAATGCAAAATCAATGTTCATAATGCAATTTCTATTTCTTTTGGGGGGGCCAGGGCCCCCTGCCTCCCCCCCTGAGTGCGCCACTGGTTTATACAAGAATGCCTTATAAATTATCAACTGAATTTTAATTTTTTCCTTCTAAATTTGGCGATTTCACACTTTTTTTTGTAGCTACAGTGTGCGGCAGAAAGAACGTTCCGATTTGGAACGTCAATAACGATTATTACAAGATAAAAAGAACTTTTTATATACCATGTTCTTAAATTTTCTGTTGAATCATATAAACTTGACAATTCTATGTATTAATAAATACTGAAAAAAAATTTTTATGAATTATCCCATCAACTTGAAAGAAAATGAAGTTAATTGGAAGTTAACTCGCTTTTAACTTTTCGTTCCCGTCCCGGCCGATAGATGGCTGCACCAGTCTACAAAACAAAATTAACTGAAAAATAATTCGAATCTGCTTAAAGATGGCTAAAAGTATTAAAATAATGCATTGTCATTGTCTTCTGAGCTATTCTAAAAGTTTCAAATGTCTAGCTAGTCGGGAAGTTAGTTAAAAATCGATTGCAAGATTTGTACTGGACAAACACACACACAGACACAAGCAAACAAGAAAGCGAGTCAATAAAAACATGGTAAAAATACAAAGCAAGATAGAGAAAGAAATCTTTTATACCTGAGAAGTACACAGTATTTCATTGTCATCCATTAAGTTTTAAAGATTACATGAGTTAAATGGTGACCGTCATTTTCGATGCAGTTTTTTTCTACTGCCCTGCAAGATGCTTACTCACTTTTTCTTATACTATGAACTCACGGATTAGCAGCGGCCCAATCATTTCACTCCTTTCCTATACTCTGTTTCATTTGTTCCCCTCTGCTTATTACCCGAAAGTCTGCAATTGAGGGCGTGGCCCAGGAATTGCAGTTGCGACCCATTTCCTATGGATGCAGTTTTGAAGTCTTTCGGAAATTTCGCATGGATCTGCGGATAATGTCCCGCGGAATCTCCGTGATTTCTTGCATAATTGCTGCTTTGAGTGCTTGCAAATTTGTTGGTTAGTGTTGGTACACTTTTGATTTGAGATAGCCCCACAGAAAAAAATTTGCAAGCACTCAAGGCAGCAATTACTCAAGAAATCACTGCGATTCCGCGGGACGTGATCCGCAGATCCATGCGAAATTTCCGAAAGAGACTTCAAAACTGTATCGAAAATGAGGGTCGCCATTTAACTGATGTAATCTTTAAAACTTAATGGATGACAATGCCATACTGTGTGCTTCTCAGGTATAAAATATTTCTTTCTCTATCTTGCTTTGCATTTTTGCCATGTTTTATTAACTCGCCTTCTTGTTTGTTTGTGTGTGTGTTTGTCCAGTACAAATCTTGCAATCGATTTTTAACCAACTTCTCGACTAGCTAGACATTTGAAACTTTTAGAATAGCTCATATCACGATGACAATGCATTATTTCAATACTTTTAGCCATCTTTAAGCAAATTTGAATTCATTTTCAGTTAATTTTGTTTTGTAGATTGGTGCAGACATCTATCGGCCGGGACGGGAACGAAAAGTTACACGAAAGTTAATTTCAAATTAACTTCCTTTTTTTTTCAAGTTGATGGAATAATTCATCAAAAAATTTTTAAAAAGTATTTATTAATACATAGAATTGTTAAGTTTATATGATTCAACAGAAAATTTAAAAACATTGTATATAAAAAGTTCTTTTTATCTTGTAATTATTGTTATTGACGTCCCAAATCGGAACGTTCTTTCTTTCGCACACTGTATAATCAACATTTAACTGAATATCTATGAATTGCAAGATCCCAATGTATGCCAAATTGGGATAATTTAACAAAACAATTATAAAATATAATTATTAAAGATTAAAACTATAAAATTAGAATCATTGATTATTTTAACGATTGGAGAATGGCATATTTAATAAAAGTATTAGAAAAAGCAAAACTTAAAATTTCTTTCATACAGCCTTTTTCTGTTTTGCGTTGTTCTGAGTATGAAGACATTCCCAATACTGTTTATCTTGAACACTTCTGAAAAATGCAGTTTACCTTGATCGCGAAATAATTTAAAGGTAAATTTGCCACAGTCATCTGGACACAATCCAGAAACTTAGGAAGGGGAAATAAGTAAGAGGTCTTTGAGAAAAAAATATATGTGAATCATTATACGCTCCTAAAGACTAAAATTCACTATTGAATACTATGACGAGTCGCATACTAAAGAGACTGGCTTTATAAAATCAGTTTCATGGAATGTGTTTCTTGAAACTAGTTTCACGTGAGGACGCACACTGGGTAAACCGCAGTTTTAAGTTTCTACGATGTCACCAGATGTGTCATTCGCATATCAAGAATCATACTTGCCAGGAAATATCGCAAGGTTTTCGTGAATGTAAGCCAAACGTTTCAAAAACATCCAGTTCTGATTTCTTCTTTATTAAAAGCTTAACAGGCGAGTAAAATAATAAAAAAATATTTAAGTTCAACGAAACATTTCAAATACCTGAAACATTTATTTATTCTTAAATAAATGTTTATTAATACTTTAAACGTATAATATTTGGTCTAGAAGAGCTTTTTGTTGTTATTAAGGTTTGAAAGTTCCTGGCATTTAAAGATAGCATTGAATGCAGATACTGTACGGAAATTATGAGTGGTCTTCAGCTTTTTTTTTCTCCTTTATCGTATAACATAAAACTTCCAAAATCATACCGGGTCGCTATTGTTATAAGTGTAATTTTAAACACAGCCTTGCTATATTTTCAAAATTGCTTTTCCTGATTATACTCCCTGTTATTTAAATAGACTCAGCAGAAGAACTGCAACTTACGTAAGAGGACGATTTTGGTACTAATCAATATTAAGAAATAAAATGTTATTTATCTATATACAGTGGACGCTCGTTAATTCGAACTCGGTTAATTCGAACTTTCGGTTAATTCTAACTAATCCAAAGGCCCCAAAAAACTTGTATTGGAGTTAATGTTAAAAATATCTCATTAATTCGAACTAAATTTTTATCACTTCGGTTAATTCGAACTAAAAATTTGACAAAAAAAATTCTTTTTCCTCGTTTAATGGAGAAAATGAACGTGCCTTCGGGATTTCATTCGAACGACGTGCTGCCCGAATTCATTGATACGTTCATTCCCCGGTCCTGAAAGGTTGAAGAACTCCAGTCGAGAAAATAGCATCGTTAACTTTTGACATTTTCGACCAAAGCTAGCAATTAGCGATATTTGGTAGCCGGAAAATTACATAAATGATGAAGTAATAATTACAAGATAAAATCTTTTTATATACCATGTTTTTAAATTTTCTGTTGAATCATATAAACTTGACAATTCTATGTACAGTGGACGCTCGTTAATTCGAACTCGGTTAATTCGAACTTTCGGTTAATACGAACTAATCCAAAGGCCCCAAAAAACCTGTATTGGAGTTAACGTTAAAAATATCTCATTAATTCGAACTAAATTTTTATCACTTCGGTTAATTCGAACTAAAAATTTGACAAAAAAATTCTTTTTCCTCGTTTAATGGAGAAAATACACACCGTATTTATTATTTTGTGTGTCAAAATTTCTTTTCTGTGTAAAGAGGCACATGCCTGCATTCCTAGACTATTGCATGTCCGCTAAACGTTAGTAGCTATTGTCCTTCTTATTAGTGCTAAACGGAAAAAGCTATTTTCCTTTATTTGGATCGATTTTCTTAGAATTTCAGAAAAACTAGTCCACTACAGATTCTAGGGAGCTGCGTCAGTTATAACTTCAGTGCAGACAAGTTAATGTGGTCTAGTTTTTCTTCCTCAATGTGTGGTGTGAACGTGTAAAAATTCAAGATGTCTACACGTGGAAAGTACAAAACCCCAACTTTGAAGACAAAGGTAGGAATTTTAAAGAAAGTAGAGAATGGCGAATGTAAAACAAAGTTAGCAGCTGACTATGGAATTAAAAAAAATTCCTTGTCAACTGATTTGAAAAACAAGCAGTCAATTTTAGATTCATAGGAAAAATCAAAATTTGCTAGAGGAAGGAAACGCAGGGGAAATGAGTCCCAAGAAGTTCTAGAAAAAGCTCTACTGCTATGGTTCCAGGATGTTAGATCTCAAAATTTTCCGATAAATGGACCCCTAGTGCTGACGAAGGCTGAGGAATTGGCAAGTCGAATGGATATTGAAGATTTAAAATGCAGTGATGGATGGCTTTCTCGATTTAAGTGAAGGCAAAATATTTCTTATCAAACTGTATGTGGCCAAAGCAATGATGTAAACGAAGACGTATGCACTAATTTCGGTAGGAAACTGCCAGGGCTTTTCTCTACTTACCTGCCGAAAGATATTTTTAATACGGCCATAATGTACAAAGCCATAATGGACTCTATTAAAACTCTGAAAGCATTTATTCAGATGGAACCTTCCTCTGGAAATGAATTGAAATGTTTACTTCAAATCGAGAAGCTGGCTTAACAACGTAGGCATCATAAACAGAACCAAACATCCATTTTACAGTTTTTCCCCAAAGTGTAATTCATATTTTTAATAAAAGTTTACTTTATACTTCATATCTTCTGCTTCATTTTATGATTAAGGTAAGTCTGTATTGCTTTTCAATATGTTTAACTTTAGATAACATAGTATAATATATTTTCTGGGGTTATACATACTAGGAGAGCTTCTTCTTCAGTGATACACATTTAAAGTTATATATTTTCTCTTAATTTCGGATAATTCGAACTTCGGATAATTCGAACTTTTTTCTGAGAACCTTTGAGTTCGAATTAACGAGCGTCCATTGTATATAAAACAGTTCCGTAACTGACTGACTGACTGACTCACTGACATACAACGCACAGACCAAACCGCTGGACCTAAAGGGCTAAAATTTTGCATGGCGATTCTTCTTATAGTGTAGGGGTGCACTAAGAAAGATTTTTGAAAAATTCTTCTTAGATTCTTTTAAATTAAATTTTTAAGCTGTTTTAGTAACTTTTTTAGTTTGTATTTAAAATAGTGATTTGAGGGTTATAACATTTATATTACAAGAAAGATTATAAAATTTCCTTTAAAATGAAATCTTTTTCGAATCTTTACCTCCATTTTCTGATTTTTGGTGAATTTTTAAAGATTAAATTTAGAATTTAATTTATTAAATGCTGATCACGTGATCTCTTTTTCTGGTACTTTAAATTAATTTATCGTCACGTGCATAACAACTAAATTTTTTCTTGCTAATGCGGCAGACGATTGGACATTATCCAAAAAAATATTAAAATACAGTAAAAGATATTATGATCCTCAAACTATGCTATATTAACTGTACTATATTAACTGAACTATATTCTTTAGTATGTCCTATTACATTTAATTTGAATATTTTCTTCTACATTATTTTGTCTATAAAAATATCCCTTACGATTTTTTTATAAATATATTTTTTTTTACATCAATGGTATACATTGATCGTCGTATTTATTATAAATAAATATATATATATTTATTTTTTTGGTATTAATTGCATACATTGACCGTTGTGTTTAATTTGAATATACTCCGTAGCTAAGCGCGGGATTTCAGCTAGTCATGTATAAAACTATACCATCTCGTATCTAAATCGAATCTTTAGGTGTTTAATGGAGAAATTCCCCCATTTCTGTGTATTTTTTATGATAATATGACCTTAGAAAATAGTTTTAGACACTTAAATACAGGGTGTACACTTAAATAAAGGTATCCAAAAGTCATGACTTATTTTTACGGAACTACCCATTAGAATTAAAAAAAATTATTTAAATAGAAAGAACATCTCACCAAGTTTTGATATCAGTCATAGATTTCTATCATCTGTATATATAAAACAGTTCCGTAACTGACTCATTCATTCACTGACTGACTGACTGACTGACATACAACGCACAGACCAAACCGCTGGACCTAAAGGGCTGAAATTTTGCATGGCGATTCTTCTAATAGTGTAGGGGTGCACTAAGAAAGATTTTTCAAAAATTCTTCATAGATTTTTTTAAATTAAATTTTTAAGCTGTTTTTTAAACGTTTTTTACGTTTGCATTTAAAATAATACATTGAGGGTTATAAAATTTATATCACGAGAAAGATCCTAAAAATTCCTTCAAAATGAAATTTTTTTTCGAATTTTTACCTCCATTTCCTGATTTTTGGTGAATTTTTAAAGATTCATTTTTAGAATTTAATTTATTAAATGCCGATCACGTGATTTCTTTTTCTGGTACTTTCAATAAATTTATCGTCACGTGCGTAACAACTAAATAGACAAAAAAAAATATTTTTTTCTCTTTCTAATGCAGCAGACGATTGGATATTATCCAAAAAAAATGCATATCCCTTGCGATTTTTTTATAAATATATATATATAGATAGATATATATTTTACATCAATTGTATACATTGATCATCGCATTTATTATAAATATATATATTTATTTTTTGGCATTAATTGCATACGTTGACCGTTGTATTTAATTTGAATGTACTCCGTAGCGAAGCGCGGGTTTTCAGCTAGTATGTATCATAGATTTCGAAGTGTGCACATTTTGTAGCACGACTAACGTCCAAATGGTAATCCAGTACTCTCCAAGTGTTTCGTAGCATATCAGGCGTTATTAGACTTTTTTTGCTTGGGGATTCATTAAATCCGTTGTGTATAAACAAAAAATTGAAACTCTAGATGAGTTGAGGAAGCGTATCATTCAAGCAATTCGTGCAATAACTCCTGATACGCTACAAAACACTTGAAGAGAACTGGATTACCATTTAGACGTTTGTCGAGCTACAAAAGGTGCACAACTCGAAATCTACGTTACTATGATCGAAATTTATAATTGATATTAAAACTTGGTGAGAGTACTTTCTATTGAAATAGTTTTTTTTAAATTCTAATGGTTAGTTCCGTAAAAATAAGTGATGACTTTTGAATACCTTTAGCCCGGACTTTAGAATAAATATTATAAAGTAGCCGTATTTTAGAATAAATATTATAAAAAGAAATGCCATTTATTTTAAACGTCTAAAATGAAATGGCATTTATCATGAGTAATTCTCATGAATAAGTCGGACCATTAATTTACCATGCAGAAGTTATCCAGTTAGTATTATGTTTACTATGATAATATGGCTCGAGAAGCTATTTTTAGAATCAATATTATAAAAAGAAATGCCATTTATTTTAAACGTCTAAAATGAAATGGCATTTATCATGAGTAATTCTCATGAATAAGTCGGACCATTAATTTACCATGCAGAAGTTATCCGGTTAGTATTATGTTTACTATGATAATATGGCTCGAGAAGCTACTATTTTTAGGACCTGAATTACGTCAGATGGTAATCTCGATTTAGCCAAGGTTATTGAATGAAACGGTATTCCTCATTTATAAAATTGCGTCATTCTCATGAATAACTCTGACCTTATAGGTGTCAATGAAGAAGTTCTTCGATTATAGCAAATATGATAATATGGCCTAAGGAAAAAGTTATAGAACCTTCATCGTATTATATATATAATAGCCGTTGTCTCTGTATAACACTTCCGGGCTGTACTCATCTTTCAATTGAAGCCCTCAGTACACAAACGGCCGGTTAGGCTTAATTTCAATTTCAGATGTGGATCAGAATTTTTTCTTACCTAACAACTAATATCTTCTCCATCAAATCACGTTTGTTCAGCTAATTTTTCTATAAAACATTCAGAACTAAAAAAAATTGGACGTTTTTAGCTGTATATTTAACAGTTTTTAAAAATCTGTTTACTTTTGCGATGAATTCTGAAAGTAAACAAACTTGAATGTGAATGAATCAAGTAGCTGAAGTATTCATATCGCGTAGTGAGCTGTAAAAAACTGGATGGCAGTCTACTACTCCAATCGCATGAAAAACTAAATAAATAAAAAATAATGAAAGGGTTTGCTTTTACAAGGTGTGGATTAAATGCAATATTGTTAGATAATTCGGGATATTTTTTAACTTTCATATACTTTTTCCATTATGACGTCGTTATTAGTAATATGACGTCAAAATGACGGGTTACCTTCTAGTTTTAACGAATAGTTCAGCTAAAAGTTTCAAAATTTCTCCATTTCAAAATATTTTCAAAATATTATACTTTTATTTTTACATTATACCTTGTTTCATAGATAAATGGTACTTGGTACGAATGCGTTAATTATGAATCTTTGAAAACTCTATTTGATCTAGTTATGTGAAGAGAGAAAAAATTCTGCTAAAACCATTAGTACCACACGAATTTGCTAGATTTGACGCCAGGGAAACGTCCCAGCGATGCGTGCATTTGGCGCAGAAATATTTATTTTGACGTATTTGATTAAAATAAAGAACGACCGCATGATGAATCTGTGTCGCGGGGTGATGCTAGAACTCCATTCATCCTCGCCAAGGCTCATCAGGGCTGTCAGCGACGGAAATTTTTTAAACACGTCGCTCAGGAGTTCCGTTTACTGCCACACACATAGATGACTATTAATAGAGCACTAGAAAACAACACCACAGATTGATCTGAAAGGCGTAAAGAGAATGATTCGCTGACGCTCATGAAAGGACATCATCGAAAATATCCGTTGTTTACCTTTATAACGAGTGAGTTATTCAGGATTTAAGCGTTGCTTTAAATTTTTCTTTAGGGCACATTTGTTCATTTCCGTTGAAAGTGTTTTATACGAACTGCAGATGTTGTAGGATGTTGGGAAGGGTAAGAGACCGGATATCTTCATAATAGGGATGCGACATCCAGTGGCGTAGCGAGCATAACTGGCGCCCGGGGCACGATACCTTTGTGGCGCCCCCCCCGAAAAACATATAGTAATATAATATATAGACCCTATATTGACGCCCCCCGATAAACATATAATAACATAATATATAGACCTTATATCGGCACCCACCCCGAAAAGCATATAGTAACATAATATATAGACCTTATGTTGGTGCCCTCCCCTAAAAACATATAGTAATATAATATATAGACCTTATATTGGCGCTCCCCACAAAATAATATAGTAATATAATATATATATATACCTTATATTGGCGTCCTCCCCGAAAAACATATAGTAATATAATATATAGACCTGATATTGGCGCCCCCCCCAAAAAAATATAGTAATATAATATATAGACCTTATATTGGCATCTCCCTCGAAAACATATAGTAATATAATATATAGATCTTATATTGGCGCCCCTCTCTCTGCGAGTGGCGCCCGGGGCATGATAGACCCCCTTGCCCCCCCTTTGCTACGCCACTGGCGACATCGACAACAAAACATCGATGTTTTGAAACATCGATATTCAATATTAAAACATCGATGCTAATAAAACATCGCCCAAAAACCATCGATGTTTTTAAACATCGATGTTTTAGAACATCCATTTTTTTAAAAGTGGTTTAGTAACCTCTAACGTTAATGTCACTTCGGTTAGATTGGGGGGGAGGGATAATTCGGTGGGGGGGATTAATTTTACTCTCTGATTGGGCTGACACAAACGACAAAAAACTTGCTAGAGTCAGCGCATATCGCAGAATTTCCCTGATGCATTTTATTACTTTTACCAGAAAACTGAGGAAGAACTTATTTCTATAAAAACAATTGATAGGACCAAAGCCATGAAAAAAAATCTGTGATGTTTTATAATTTAAATTGGCTGAATGGGAAAAATTATTGTAATATTTATTTATAAGTTGGAGAATAATTTACTTCCAGGAGGCTTAAATAATTTAGTAAAAAAAAAAAAATCAGAAGTTCTTACATTTAACAAGTGTTTAAAACCCGCGTCTTCAATACTTGAGCAATACATAGCCGAGAATCTCTACAAATCATGTAAAGAATAGCTTGAGAAACTTTGCCTTGCATATCTACATCAAATTTTTTTATTACGGGGCTTTTTCATTGAAAAAAAAAACATCGAGACAACGTAAAACATCGAGCACAAAACATCGATGTTAAAAAAACATCGGCTTCAATAAATCGATGTTTAGAACATCGATGTTTTTTATCAAAACATCGATGTTTTAAAGACATCGAAATCGATGTCGCATCCCTACTTCATCAGTGGCGCACCCAGGATTTAATCAAGGGGGGGGGGGGGTTGATTTATAATGCAAATTCAATATTCATAATGCAATTTATATTTCTTTAGGAAATTCCCAGGGGGCAGGTCCTCTTGCCCCCCTGGGTGCGCCACTGATCAAACTAATGAAACTGATGAAAATTTTAATTTTAAATTTTATTTTAAATTGGGACTTCAAATACTTGTAAAATACTCATGGATCTAAAATTGACTGCATGAATACTTCTGCTTGGGCAAGAATTTAGGTAAATAAATGAATTATTGATACGTAGATTTGAAGGTAATGTCTTAAATTTGAGTATTTTCACATCAATTTATTTTCCGTGTTAACTGATTTCGTAGTTTCCTTCTAAAAATAGATAATCTCAACTTTTTGGACAGGTGTTCTTTCCTCGGTCTGCAGGGAGTCATTTCTAATGCTTCATCTAAGAATTGAACAGGTATGTCTAAATATTGTGGATGTTTAAATTGGATTTAAACTGATCTTAAAATTTGTGTATAAATCAAGTTCTGTTGGATTAAGCAGGAAAAATAACTAAGTAAAATCGTGTTTTAAGGGCGTATTTATCAATGATTTTAAAACTTCGTGGATAAATCAAGTTCTTGTATGTGGAGTAAGCATGGACATCAACTAACAAAAATCACGTACTTGATTCAGTAATCAAACTTGTTAATTATGCCAAATGCGTAGCACTTAACACCCGTATTTTTAGAGAATTTTGCAAAGACATGAATGCAGATCGTGAAGTTCTGCTGTTTTACTCAACTGTATGCTGGCTATCAAAGGAAAACGTTCTGAACTGTGTTTATGAGATGAAAGACGAAATCAAGTTGTTCTTAGAAATTCAAGAACGAGCTTTAGTCTCGCTTCAGCGATGAACTGTGCAAGAAAAGAATTGCTTATTTAGCAGATATTTTTGAACAGTTGAATAATTTTGACACTCACACTATTCAACTACAGGATAATTTGAGGGCTTTTGCCTCGAAATTGCAGAACTGGCGTCGAAAAATAAACCAACGAAACATTGCCATGGTTGAAAAATTGTCCAGTGTTGTTGAAGAATCTAAAGAACTCGATGAGCATCTAAAGTTATTACAGGGAGTCTTCAATCTATGGAAAAAGAGTTTCAACTGTATTTTGCTGAGCTCAAAGAAGAATCTGCAGTTGCACGAAACCCATTCTCTACTTCGTTAGACGTGATCAGTATTTTCGATGAAATACAAGATGGATTTTTGGATCTTAGGAATGATTCATCGGCACGTGATTTGTTTAGAGAAAAATAGCTCTTTCAGTTTTGGTGTGCTCAATCCTACCCTGAAGTATCAAAGGTTGTAATACTTCTAGGATTCAATCTTACCCAGAAGTATCAAAAGAATCAATCTTACCCAGAAGTATCAAAAGAATCAATCTTGCCCAGAAGTATCAAAAGAATCAATCTTACCCAGAAGTATCAAAAGAATCAATCTTACCCAGAAGTATCAAAAGAATCAATACTACCCAGAAGTATCAAAAGAATCAATCTTACCCAGAAGTATCAAAAGAATCAATCTTACCCAGAAGTATCAAAAGAATCAATCTTACCCAGAAGTATCAAAAGAATCAATCCTACCCAGAAGTATCAAAAGAATCAATACTACCCAGAAGTATCAAAAGAATCAATCCTACCCAGAAGTATCAAAAGAATCAATCTTACCCAGAAGTATCAAAAGAATCAATCCTACCCAGAAGTATCAAAAGAATCAATACTACCCAGAAGTATCAAAAGATACATTTCGTTTTTTGGTGCCATTTGAAAGAACGTATCTCTGCGAGAGTGGTTCTCTTGTTTACATCAAAACAAAGGTACGGAATCGACTGAGTGTCGAAGATGATATGAAGATAGCTTTGTCATAGAACGCAAAGCTACTTTGAAGCAACTGTGAAGCAACTTTGCTACTTTGAGGCAATTTTGAAGCTACTTTGGGACAAATCTACATTGAAGATAGCTTTGTCCCAACCACGAATTTCGATGCTGGGTATGCAGTTGCAAGTACAGCCAACACAATTAAAATTATTTCATTTACTTCATTTTTGTTAAATTAAATATTTAGTTCCAATTAAATTATAGAAAATTCTGTTCATTGAAAATTATTGACAATTTAGTGTTTTTTTTCTTACTGTCTTAAAAGACCTTATTTATGAAAATATATAGGGTATTATATGGTGTGGTGTGGAGTGTGTTTGTATGTGTGTGTGGGGGGGGGTGTCACAAGATGCGTAAAAACCCTTGAAAGGGGTCGCGACTCAAAAAAAGTATGGGAAACACTGCCCTAGATTAAAAAAAAAATATGACTGAATTGATTAATGAAAGTAATGCTTGTCCAGAGAGTGAGATTATCTATTTTAGGAGAAAATGTGGTAAGAGGTGATAGGAAATATAGGTTAAAGGGGAAACATCTCAAAAATGAGGCATTATCTTAAAATCTAAGCAAACAGCGATTCATTTATTTACCTTAATTCTTACCAATGCGGAAGTTTTCGTTGAAGCAGATTTAGACTTGTAATGATTTTACAAGGATTTGGACTCTAGAATACCGAAAAGTTAATTTTATCGACAGCGTTGATTTTCTTATACTTGATTTTTGTTATACTTGATAAAATTCTGCTGTCCTACTACCACCATAGATCAATCGTTAAATAACTGGTCGAACACCAGCGGACGTGTGTTCGTTTCTAACTGTTGGCATAAAAACTACTTATGAAAACTTTCAGTTCGTTAATAATTGTAGTGTTATAAAATGTGTTACCTGATTCTTCCTACCATATATAGCAAAAAAATATATATATAAGTTATCATGTTTCCTTTGTTTTTTTTTATTTTGTGTTTTACGACACACCATTGAAATCAAATTTCCCACGAAGAAAAAATTACAAAGTTGATTAAATTAACTTCTCGATATTTAAGTGTTCAGAAATTTGTAGTATTAAAAAAGTATTCTTAAAGTCATCGATAACGTTCTAACCTCCGGTGGACAATCCTTGTCCTCATTTTCATTGTTCGGAGCAAAATTAAACATAAATCAATTTTTTATAAAGAAAATTTCTTAGGCATTTTTAATAAATATTTAAACTCGCATTTCATCTTATAAAAAGAGAGTAAATCTGCTTTTTTTTTTTAATTAGGGAAAGAGAGCTAAGTTGGTTTTACTGCTATATACTATTGCTATGTAGTTACTGCTATATTGTTCCTATATTAATTTTTCACAGATATGAAATATGTGAAGCAAAGGCCTTATTTTTATAGACTACGCAAGATTTGAAAAAATAAATTTTTTTTAATTTCCAATGCAAGCAAAATACACAGAATATAAAAATACTGTAGAAAAAAAAACTAAGGAACAAACAACAAAAGCAAAAACAGAGAAAGGAAAATCAGCGTTTGAAGAATATTATGATGTTAATTATGTTTATAAAAGCTTCCATCGCCCGTTGCCACCATAGCTCAGCGGTTAGAGCACTGGTCTTGTAAACCAGGGGTCGTGAGTTCAAGTCTCACTGGTGGCTTGGCTTTGTGACTGCTCTCTATTTTGCAAACATTTTAAATCTTAAACTTTAAAAACCTAAATTTATTGAAGACATTATAAAAGATATGTCTTCAATAAATTTAGGTTTCAAATATTATTAATAACTTAAGAATATTTGAACGTAAAATTTTGAGGAAGGTATATGGACCAATTCAGGTAAATAGTAATCTATGGAGAATAAGAACTAACAAGGAAATAGAAGCGCTCATAAAATGCAAAGACATGGTAAAATTTATTAAAGCACAACGAATATCTTGGCTCGGCCACATCGACAGACAAACTGATAAGCGAGTGGCAAAATTCTACTGGAAGCCAATGTGCAACAGACCAAGGGAAAGACCAAAACAAAGATGGTTAGATGATGTCTTGAATGACATAAAATGTCTGAAGATAACCAACGGAAACGGGAAGACTGGAGACAGAGTCGTCTGGAAAGGGATTGTGCGGCAGGCTAAGGCCCATCACGGGCTGTAATGTCAACTAAGAAGAAGAAGAAGAAATTTATTGAAAGTGAAAAATGTCCTTACATTTTTTTTTAGATATTAATTATGCTTCATAAAGTCTAGCTGGTCATAAAGTCCAGCTGCCTCTGCCATCATCGCTAAATACAAGTAGCGCCCATAAAGTAACCGGACAATTTGTTATAAATAAGAAAAATATTGCTCACCTTCAAATAAATTTATCTCCTTCAAAATAATCGCCAAAGGAGTCTATACAATTTTTCCAACGTTTCTTCAAGTCATCGAAACACTGTTTATAGGCGTTGGAAATAACCCTTCTCAAAATACGCGTAACATTTGATTTAATATCCGAGAAGTTTTCAAACCTCTGTCCTTTCATGGCCATCTTAAGCTTCGGAAAAAGGAAAAAATCAGCTAGCGATAAGTCGGGAGAATATGTTGGGTGATTTATCACCGTAATTGAATGCTTAGAAAGACATTGCTGTGCAGAAATTGCTGTATGGGGGCCTAGAATTATCGTGTAACCAATGCCCAGAATCAAACGGTTCCTTCCTAACTCGCCTTATCCCGTTTCTTAATCGAAAAAGCACCTCCTTGTAAAAATACTGATTAATTGTTTGATTTTCAGAAACAAATTCGTGGTGAATAAGTCCTTTGTAATCAAAAACTGCAAAATCCACGAAAGGACAGCGATTTGAAAACGTCACGGATATTAAATCAAATGTTACGCGTATTTTGCGAACGGTTAGTTCCAACTACTACTTTTTAAATTTTAGAAATATTTCAAATTTTTAATGCAGAGAATTTTTTACACAGACTGCCCAAGATTTGCATGAATAATGTTTCAATTTTAATAATGTCTATAAAAAGCTTTCCCATATGGCTACCACTGTAGCTCAGTGGTAGAATTGTAGTCTCGTAAACCAGGGGTCGTGATTCCAAATCTCATTGGTGGCTTTGTAACGGCATTTCATTTTTCTAAAACTTAATATTTGTGAAGTTAAATTCACAGACAATGTAAGTTTTAAAAATAATTTTTATATATTACTTATGTTTCATAAAATCTTTCTAGTTCCACTGCTACAAAATTTAAGTGATCACTCTAAAATCCCATCACTCTAAAATCGTGAGCTGGAACATTCCTAGTGGTTCCAGTACTACGTTTGTAATTTTACAAATTTTGAAAATTTTTTAAGTAGAAAATTTATTTAGATAGACTAAACAAACTTGCACGAAGAACATTTAATTTTAATAATATTTATAAAAGCTTTATCATCACTGGTATTGTAAACTAGTGGTCGTGAATTCAAGTATCATTGTGGCATTGTCACTGCATTTCATTTTACAAAGATTTTAAAGCTTAAAATTTGAAAGGCTAAGTTCGTAGATAACATAAGATTTATTATAGAATTTTTTCGATTTATTTACATTTCATAAAATTTTGTTCGCTGTCACTGGTTAAAGTACTGTTCTTTAAAACCAAGAAACGCGAGCTAGAACATTTCTGGAGGTTTTAAGACTACTGTTTTTAAACAATTTAGAAGTAGAGAACCTATTTATATAGACTGCCGAAGATTTACCTGAAGTATATTTTATTTTTAATAATGCCTATAAAAGTTCCTTTTACGGCTGCCACCATAGCTCAGTGGTAGAGCACTGGTCTCGTAAACCAGGGGTCGTGAGTTCAAACCTCACTGGTGGCTGGGCATTTAATAAGGTTTTTATCTTAAAATTTAAAACGCTAAATTTATAAACAGCGTAAGTTCTTCTTAAAGAATATAATTACGTTTCACAATATCTTATTGATACCGCTACTAATTCTAAGCGGTTAGAGTAGCAAAAATCGCGTGATGTAACATTATGGTGGCTTACTACTTTTTACAAAGATTTGAAACATTTAGAGTAGAGAGTTTATTTATATAGACTGGGAAAGATGTGCATAAATAATTTGATTTTAATGATGCTTATAAAATCTGATTGGTGGTTGAAACATTGGCTACTCCGCAAAATAATTTTTTAACTTGCTTGAAGATTATTGTAATTTTAATTGTAAAAGTTTTCGGATACTGTTGACACCGTAGCTCTGTGGTTAGAGCACTGGTCTTGTAAACCAGGGGTGGTGAGTTAAAATCTCGCTGGTTGCGTTCTAAATATTGCATTTTTCAAAGAGTTTTCAAAACAAGAAAAAATTGAAAAGCTAAATTCACAGAGAACAGTTATTCTACGGGCCTGTTCACATAGGAGTCCGGTAGCGGAAGTGTTGAAAGTATTGAAATATATTTAACCAATGACAAACCTCCGAACGATTAGGAACGAAATTTTTAACTCCTATGATTGGTTTATTTCCGTCTCAGCGCCATCTTTCCTTTTACGTTTCCGCTACTGGACTCCTTTCTGAACAGGCCCTTAAACTGTTTTATGTATTGTTTATGTTTCGTAATATCTTGCCAGTAGCGCTTGCCAATAAGTAAATCTTGCCAGTAGCACACCAAAGTTAAGTTGTCGGAGCACTTTTCTCTAAAACCAAGAATCTTGAACTGAAAAATTTCAACATTTCTTTTAGCTTCAGTGGTACATTTTTACTACGCCATATATGGAAAGCAGAGAACTTTTTTTATAAACTGCGCAAGATTTTCGTGAAAAATATTGCCATTTTAATTATGTTTATAGAAGCTTTTATGTCCGTCTGCCACCAAAGCTCAGTGGTTAGAGCACTGGTCTTGTAATCCAGGGGCCGTGATTTCACGTCTCACTGGTGACTTTCTGACAGGCATTCGTTTTGCAAACATTTTAAATCTTAAAATTTAAAAACCTAAATTTAATGAAAGAAAAAATTGCTCTTATAGTATTTTTAAATTTTAATTGTGTTTATTAAGATCTTGCCGCTGCCGTCATAGCTGAATACTTAGAGACTTTAATACTATTTTTATTAATTTTAAAAGATCTGAAATATTTTCAGTAGAAAATTCCTCTGTATATACTGGGCAAAATTTGCATAAAGAATATTATGATTTTAATTACATTTACAAACACACTCCCCCTTTACTTCCACCATATCTGAGTGGTAAGATCACTGGTTTGGTAAAATAGTGGTCATGAGTTCGAATTTCACGAGCAGCATTGCGACTAAATGATTTAAAAAAAAAAAAATTATAAGCTTTAAACTTTAAAAGGTAAATATATGCACAGCGTAGGTTGTTCCTAAAGAATATTTTTATATTCCATATAACCTTACCAGTACCTCTATCACCATAGAGAAGTAGTTATAGAGAACTGGTTGACTAAAGTCAATAAATCCTGAGAAGGACATTTCTGGTGCCTTTAGTACTACTTTTTTAATATTACATAGATTTGAAATATGTAAAGCAGAGACCTGATTTTTGAAGCATGTACAACATTTAAATGAAAAAATTTATGATTTTTTATTAAGTTTAAAAAAGCTTTCACTCTCCACTGCCACTATAGCTGAATGATTAGAGCAGTGGTCTTCTAAACCAGGGGCCGTGAGTACAAGTATCATTGGTGGCCTTTTTAATATATATATTTTCATAAGGTCCTACGCCATAAAACCCCAACAAACAAACCAACCAACCAACCATCAAAAGTATTTTAAAAATTTAAATTTGGAAGGCTAAATTCATAGGCAGCATAAGTTTTTCTTAAAGGATTTTAAGATTTTAAAAGAATATATCATAAAATGTTGCTGGAACCGCAGAACCGTAGATAAGTGTTTAGAATACGGTTCTCTAAAAACAGGATACGTGGGTAAAAATTATTTTTTCAATACAACAGAGAATTCCCATATTTAAAGAAGAGAATTTACATTTTATTTATGATTTATACATTTTACTAATGATTCATAAAATTTTGTTCTCTGCCACTCATCGGGGCACTGTTATCCAAAAACAAGAATCGCGGGCAATTTAAAATTTTACAAAGATTTTAAAAATTTGAAATAGAGAATCCATTTATATAGACTACCCAAGATTTGCATGAAGGATATTTAATTTTTAATAATACCTGCAAATGATTAACTACGGCTGCCACCATAGCTCAGTGGTAGAGCACTGGTCTCGTAAACCAGGGGTCGTGAGTTCAAACCTCACTGGTGGCTTAAAGAAAGTTTTTTTTTGTTGTATGTTTTAACAAATACATTAAATTTTAAGATTGAAAAAGATAATTTTATAGACAGCGTAAAATGTTGTATAAAATTATAACGCTTCATAATATGTTACTAATATCGCTGCAACCATAGTTAAGCTGTTAGAGCAGTCTTCACTAAAACTAAGATTCGGGGGTCGAAACATTCCTACGGGCTTCAAAAATAATTTTTCAATACTTCAAAGATTTAAAATGTTTAAAGCAGAGAGAGTGTATTTAAAAACTGCAGATTATTTGCGAGAAGAATACTATGATTTTAATTATATTTATAAAAGCTTCAAACTTGCACTGCTGCAGTAGCGCAGTGGTTAGAGCACAGGCCTTATGATCCCGGGATCGTGAAATCAAATCCCACTGATGACTTTCTGAAAGCTTTCATTTCACAAAGTTTTAAATTTTTAAAACTAAATTCATAAAAGACGTAAGAAAAGCTGCAACATTCCTGGTGGCTAAAAAAAAATTATTTATAATACATAGATTTTCTACATTTGAAGTAGAGAATTTGTTCATATAAACCGCTAAAGATTAGCAGGAAGAATATTTTAGTTTTATTAATATCAATAAAAGCTTCGAGTTGGGCTGCCACCATAGCTCAGTGGCAGAGCACTGGTCTCGTAAACCAGGGGTCGTGAGTTCAAACCTCACTGGTGGCTTTACAAACCTGTTTATTTTTTTTTTTGTTTCTTTGTTGTTTATTTTGAAAAAAACATTAAATTTTAAGATTAATAAGATAATTTTATAGAAAACGTAGGATGTTCCTAGAGAATATCATTATGCTTCATAATATGTTACTAATATCTGTGCCACCATGGTTAGCTGTTAGAGCAATTTTCACTAAAACTAAGTTGAAACATTCCTAGGGGGCTTCATAAAATAATTTTTCAATATTTCAAATCTTTAAAACGTTTAAAGCAGAGAGAGCATTTTTATAAACTGCAGATTATGTGCGAGATAAATATTAGGATTTTAATGCATCCGTTAGGATTAAATGCATTCGTTTTACAAAGGTTTTAAAATTAAAGTTTTGAAAGATAAATTCATAAACAGCTGAAGTATTTTTAGGTTTAAAAAGGTATCACAGAAGTTTGCAGGTCCCACTGCCACCGTAGTCAAGAGTTTAGACCATTGTTCAATAAACGCAAAATACGTGGGTAAAAACAATTTTGACGGCTTTGAAACTATTTTTTCAATATTGCAGAGAATTGAAATATTTAAAGCCGATAATTTATTTTTATAGGATTCGTAAGGTTTGCGATAAAAATATTATGATTATAATTGTATTTATAAAAGCTTTGAAATTTCGTTGCCACTATAGCTCAGTGGTAGAGCACTGGTCTCGTAAACCAGGGGTCGTGAGTTCAAACCTCACTGGTGGCTTAAAGAAGGTTTTTTTGTTGTTTTTTGTTTTAACCAATACATTAAATTTTAAAATTGAAAAAGATAATTTTATAGACAGCGTAAGATGCTCCTTAAGAAAATTATAACGCTTCATAATATGTTACTAATATCGCTGCCAACATAGCTAAGCTGTTAGAGCACTCTTTTCTAAAAATAAAATTCGTGGGTTGAAAAATTCCTACGTGCTACAAAAAATAATTATTCAATACTCCAAAGATTTAAAATGTTTAAAGCAGAGAGAGTGCATTTATACACTGCAGATTATTTGCGAGAAGAATACTATGATTTTAATTATATCTATAAAAGCTTCAAACTCGCACTGCTGCAGTAGCGCAGTGGTTAGAGCAGTGGCCTTATGATTCCAGCATCGTGAGATCAAATCCCGCTGATGGTTTTGTGAATGCTTTCCTTTTACAAAGTTTTAAATTTTTAAAGCTAAATTCATAAAAGGCGTAAGGTAAGCTGGAACATTCCTAGTGGCTATAAAACAAATTATTTATAATACATAGATTTTATACATTTGAAGTAGAGAATTTGTTCATATAATCCGCAAAAGATTAGCAGGAAGAATATTTTAATTTTATTAATATCTATAAAAGCTTTAAGTTCGGCTGCCACCACAGCTCAGTGCCAGAGCACTGGTCTCGTAAACCAGCGGTCGTGAGTTCAAACCTCACTGGTGGCTTTAGAAACCTGCTTGGACCTGTTCATACATTTGTGTATTTAAAGACAAGCAGTTTTGTTACTGAACATGTAGATGCTCCCTGTTGGCTTCACAAACGTATTATTGGGAAAAGAGGAGCTAATATAAAGAAGATCGCTAATGATTTAACTAAAGTTCAAGTGAATTTTGCTGATGGGCATGACAGCATTAATGTAGAAGGATCCCCTGATGAAGTTAAGGAAGCTTGCCGAAAATTAAAAGAAGTAACTAAAGAACTTAAAACACAAGTTGCCTATGCAGGCATCACGATAACACCAGCTTTCCACCCTCATATAATTGGAAAACATGGCGCAAATATGAACCGTCCGAAGTAGAAGACAAAATCTTTAATCAACGTTCTATCAGATGACAGAGATGTTCGATTTGAAGGGGAACAAATTAGAAAAGTTAGAGATTCAGTCAGGTTATCGTAAACTTTCCGAAACCTGGTTTACCTGACAAGGTTGTAATTCGTAGACCAAAGCAATATGCAGATGCTTGCTATAAATATTTACAGCGAAGAAATGAGTACAGCCTGTCTAAATTTGCAAGACTATATCTATACCTGAAAAGGGTATTGTAAAAATGTAGTACTGTATTTGTTATTATATCTTACTATTAACAGCTGAAGGTAAACAAATGTTAGTTTGTTAGTTAGCAGATACGGGGACGGGCTAATCTCGCGAACCGAGCATAGCAGGATATCGCGACTGGTACCGATATACGCGGACGGCCGAGACGCGTGCACTGATGCTATCCTCAACTTTCAAAAATTTAAACTTTTATAATTATTCAATTAAAACTGCCGAACTCAATAGAAGAGGACAGCAGAAAAAGTTGACATTCCGGGTGGGCCAGCTCCTTTCCGTTTCTCGAAGTTCCGTTCACCGAAGTAACGGTGGCTCAGAGGTATCGCTCCTGACGTCTAATCCTAAGGTCCCGGGTTCGAAACCAGCCGCCGTCGGGTGCAAGAACGTATTAGAAGAACATAATTGAAATCCACAAGAACATAATTGAAATAAATTTGAAGTACCAGAAATAATTTTAGTTTTAGGAAAGGAGAAGTTAAAGCCTTTAGAATTTTTTTGTAATTGAATGAGCTTTTTTGCTTAAAATGCAAAATTTGAAAAAGGAAATTTTAAATAATTATTTTTTTTAAAAATCTAATATATTTTTAAAAGGGAATAAACAGTTTTTAATCTTTAAGATATAAAGCCATTTCATTTTAAATCAAAAAAAGCAACACATCGGGTTGCCACTCAGCTAGTCTATATAATAACAGCTGAAGGTAAACAAATGTTAGTTTGTTAGTTAGCAGAAAACGGGGACGGGCTAATCTCGCGAACCGCGCATAGCAGGATATCGCGACTGGTACCGATGGACGCGGTCGGACGAGTCGCGTGCACTGGTACCATCCTCAACTTTCAAAACTTTAAACTTTTTAAATTATTCAATTAAAACCGCCGAACTCAAAAGAAGCGGGTAATAGAAACATGTCATTCCGGGTGGGCCAGCTCCTTTCCGTTTCGCAAATTTCCACTATTTTCATGCAGGCAAAATTAAACTTTTCCGCCCACCAGTCGACAAATTTTTTATTTCCATGTGTTCTACAACTCTTCGTCTTTAAGCATATGCACATTTTCAAAAAGTTAAAAGTGTTTTTCACTGCAAACGAAGCTTTTTCCCCAAAGCAGTTTTCCGAATTTCGCGAAATCGACAATTTTGATGGACAAATATTTCGGTTTTCTGCACCTATTAATGTCAGTTTTACAAATTATCGGTATTTTATAGATGTTCAGCTTCCAAAATATACCAAATACATTTAGTAGAAAAAATGTTATCATTCTAAAAAAGCGTACTTACAAAACTCACTTTTGAAATTTCCCGCACTCATCGGCATTATATCTTAATGTAACTTCAATGCCGAGTTCGTAATTTTTCGACTTAATATTTTACTCACTAATAATTCCAGCAAGTTCGTGAAATTTGTTTCTAATTAATGAGCAACTAATGAGGATTCTTCCGCCGCCAATTTTGAATTCCTGAGAATTGTCTTTCTATTTTTTTAAGCACTTTTTCGCCCATGAGAATTTCTATTTACATTCGCCATGTTGCCAAAACGAAAAAGTATTAGTTGAGAACGAGTCATTTAATAACTGAAATCCAGAAATAATTTTAAACAACCAGAAATAATTTTAGTTTCAGGAAAGGAGAAGTTAAAATCTTTAGAATTTTTTTCTAATTGAATAAACTTTTTTGTTTAAAAAGCAAAATTTGAGAACGGAAATTTGAAAGAATTATTTCAAAAACCAAAAACCAAAATTTGAAACAGAGACTTTTAAATAATTATTTCGTTGTTTAAAAATTCTAATATATTTTTAAAAGTCATTAAACAGTTTTTAATCTTTAAAAAATAAAACCATTTAATTTTAAATCGAAAAAGCAACACATCGGGTTGCCATTCTTGAAGTAATGTAATAGCTGCCTGCTCATCTTTAGGCAAATTCCATATTTGAAAATCAATTACGTAAAAATACGGTCCGATTTTCTGATGGACTCTAAATTCATTGCAATTTAAAGTAAGCATATTAAATGACGGCATTCCATGAAGTTTCGTTATCTCCATGACCACGAAAATAGTATATCTTATATCGTCTCGTGATCCTTGAATCTCGAGATTTGTATGTTTTAATATTGTAATTTACCAATCATTAGTGTCATTATATCGCGTTACTCTTCTCTCGCTGCGGTGATTTTTAAAAATGCGCCAAATTGGCGTCAAAACGATTGTAGTGCTTATAACGGAAAAGTACCGTTTTTAGGTATCCGATTACCTTTAAAACGTCGATTTTAACGAACATTCCGAAAGTGATTTTATTAATTTTCTTAAAGATTGTAAATTTGTGTTTCTAAATCTGCTTTTATTTTTTTCTGAATGATCATTAGAAATGAAATGAGAGCGATTTAAAGGTCAGCAGCAGCTATAATTTCAATACAAGTTGAAATATTTAATTATGTTTTCTGAAGAATTTATTTTTCATAAAAAATGCAAATAAATGTTGTGATATGTAATGAAATTTTTTACGTATGTTTTTGTTAATATTTAGAATTCAATGAACTACAGATTTAGTTCTGTGTATTTTATTTGTTGATTTATAGCTGCATTTATAGAAAATCTCATAAGAAATTACTAAAATTTTACATGTAATCCTATATATAATAGCCGTTGTCTCTGTATGACACTTCCGGGCTGTACTCATCTTTCAATTGAAGCCCTCAGTAAACAAACCGCCGGATAGGCTTAATTTCAATTTCAGATTTGGATCAGAATTTTTTCTTACCTAAAAACAAATATCTTCTCCATCAAATCACGTTTGTTCAGCCTACTTTTCTATAAAACATTCAGAACTAAAAAAAATTGGATGTTTTTAGCTGTATATTTAACAGTTTTTAAAAATCTGTTTACTTTTGCAATGAATTCTGAAAGTAAACAACAAACTTGAATGTAAATGAATCGCGTAGTGAACTGTACAAAACTTTCATATAAATTTTTCATTATGACGTCATTTTTAGTATTATGACGTCAAAATGACGGGTTGGATGGCAGTCTACTACTCCAATCGCATGAAAAACTAAATAAATGAAAAAATAATGAAAGGGATTGCTTTTACAAGTTGTGGATTAAATGCAATATTTTAGATAATTCAGGATATTTTTTAACTTTCATATACTTTTTCCATTATGACGTCAAAATGGCGGGTTACCTACTAGTTGCATATAATGATCTGTAATTTTTTTAGGTTTCGCGATATCGATTAGCTGGGAAGAGTTCCATATCCTGTGCCGCTTGGCGCTATTTGGCGTGGTTTCTGATTTTTCCGCGTTAGGCGGAAAACTCAGATTATTGCAACCTATCTAAGCGACGCCATCTTTTCGGTGTCACTTAGGCTTAAAAACAAAACAAATAGAAACAAAATAAATTTTATAACTTACACATATATATATATATATATATATATATATATATATATATATATATATATATATATATATATATATATATATATATATATATAGGACCTATATATTTAAATACCCAATAAGGGTGGTTTGGACTGGGGCCTCATACTTCAGCAAGAAAGGTCACATGAAATGAGCTCCTGTTTATGGACATTTCTATGAGAATCTACCGGGGAAATGTTACAACATTCCTAGGGCTTCATAAAATAATTTTTCAATATTTCAAAGGTTTAAAACGTTTAAAGCGGACAGAGCGTTTTTATAAACTGCAGATTATGTACGAAATGAATGTTAGGATTTTAATTATACCTTTAAAAGGTTCCTATGTTCACTGCTACAGTAACGTATTAATTAGAGCACTGGGCTTGTGAAGTCGGGATCGTGAGACAAAATCCCGTTGGTGGCTTTGTAAATGCGATCGTTTTACAAAGTTTTTAAAATTTAAATTTGGAAAGATAAATCCATAAACAGCGGAAGTATTTTAGGTTTAAAAAGGTATCACAGACGTTTGCAGGTCCCACTGCCACCGGAGATAAGAGGTTCGACCATTGTTGAACAACGCAGGTTTCGTGCGTTGAAACAATTTTGTCGGCTTTGAAACAATTTTTCAATATTACAGAGAATTCAAATATTTAAGCCCGATAATTTCTATTTATAGAATGCCTAATGTTTTCGATGAGAATATTATGATTTTAATTGTATTTATAAAAGCTTTATCCCTTCGCTGCCACCATATCTCATTGGTTAGAGCACTGGTCTTGTAATCCAGGGGTCGTGAGTTCAATTCTCACTGGTGGCTGTATGACTGCTTTTCGTTAAGCAAGCATTTTAAGTCTGGAAATTTGAAAACCTAAATTTAATTAGCGAAAGTTGATTTTACAGGATTTCTATTTTTTTATTTTTTAATAAGATTATTTTTGCTGCACCGTAACTTAAATATTTAGAGCTGAAGATTCCTGTTGATTTTAATACTAATGATTAGCGCACAACTCTCTAAAACCAACAATCGCGAGATGGAGCGTTCCTGGTGGCGATAACAGAATTTTTTATAATACATAGATTTTATATTTGTTGAGTAGACAATTTGTTCATACAATCCGCCAAAGATTAGCAGGAAGAATATTTTAATTTTATTAATACCTATAAAAGCTTCGAGTTCGGCTGCCACCATAGCTCAGTGGCAGAGTACTGGTCTCGTAAACCAGGGGTCGTGAGTTCAAACCTCACTGGTGGCTTTACAAACCTGTTTATGTTTTTGTTTGTTTGTTGTTAATTTTGAAAAAAGCATTAAATTTTAAGATTTAAAAGATAATTTTACAGAAAACGTAGGATGTACCTTGAGAATATCATTATGCTTCATAATACGTTACTAATATCTCTGCCACCATGGTTAGATGTTAGAGCAATCTTCACTGAAACTAAGTTTCGGGGGGTTGAAACATTCCTAGGGCTTCATAAAATAATTTTTCAATATTTCAAAGGTTTAAAACGTTTAAAGCGGACAGAGCGTTTTTATAAACTGCAGATTATGTACGAAATGAATGTTAGGATTTTAATTATACCTTTAAAATGTTCCTATGTTCACTGCTACAGTAACGTATTAATTAGAGCACTGGGCTTGTGAAGTCGGGATCGTGAGACAAAATCCCGTTGGTGACTTTCTAAATGCGATCGTTTTACAAAGTTTTTAAAATTTAAATTTGGAAAGATAAATCCATAAACAGCGAAAGTATTTTTAGGTTTAAAAAGGTATCACAGACGTTTGCAGGTCCCACTGCCACCGGAGTTAAGAGGTTCGACCATTGTAGAATAAACGCAGGTTTCGTGTGTTGAAACAATTTTGTCGGCTTTGAAACAATTTTTCAATATTACAGAGAATTCAAATATTTAAGGCCGATAATTTATTTTTATAGAATGCGTAAGGTTTTCGATTTGAATATTATGATTATAATTGTATTTATAAAAGCTTTATCCCTTCGCTGCCACCATAGCTCAGTGGTTAGAGCACTGGTCTTGTAAACCAGGGGTCGTGAGTTCAATTCTCACTGGTGGCTGTATGACTGCTTTTCGTTAAGCAAGCATTTTAAGTCTGGAAATTTGAAAACCTAAATTTAATTAGCGAAAGTTTATTTTACAGGATTTCTAGTTTTTTATTTTTTAATAAGATTATTTTTGCTGCACCGTAACTTAAATATTTAGAGCTGAAGATTCCTGTTGATTTTTATACTAATGATTAGCGCACAACTCTCTAAAACCAACAATCGCGAGATGGAGCGTTCCTGGTGGCGATAACAGAATTTTTTTATAATACATAGATTTTATATTTGTTGAGTAGACAATTTGTTCATACAATCCGCCAAAGATTAGCAGGAAGAATATTTTAATTTTATTAATATCTATAAAAGCTTCGAGTTCGGCTGCCACCATAGCTCAGTGGCAGAGCACTGGTCTCGTAAACCAGGGGTCGTGAGTTCAAACCTCACTGGTGGCTTTACAAACCTGTTTATGTTTTTGTTTGTTTGTTGTTAATTTTGAAAAAAGCATTAAATTTTAAGATTTAAAAGATAATTTTACAGAAAACGTAGGATGTACCTTGAGAATATCATTATGCTTCATAATACGTTACTAATATCTCTGCCACCATGGTTAGATGTTAGAGCAATCTTCACTGAAACTAAGTTTCGGGGGGTTGAAACATTCCTAGGGCTTCATAAAATAATTTTTCAATATTTCAAAGGTTTAAAACGTTTAAAGCGGACAGAGCGTTTTTATAAACTGCAGATTATGTACGAAATGAATGTTAGGATTTTAATTATACCTTTAAAAGGTTCCTATGTTCACTGCTACAGTAACGTATTAATTAGAGCACTGGGCTTGTGAAGTCGGGATCGTGAGACAAAATCCCGTTGGTGGCTTTGTAAATGCGATCGTTTTACAAAGTTTTTAAAATTTAAATTTGGAAAGATAAATCCATAAACAGCGGAAGTATTTTAGGTTTAAAAAGGTATCACAGACGTTTGCAGGTCCCACTGCCACCGGAGTTAAGAGGTTCGACCATTGTTGAATAAACGCAGGTTTCGTGCGTTGAAACAATTTTGTCGGCTTTGAAACAATTTTTCAATATTACAGAGAATTCAAATATTTAAGGCCGATAATTTATTTTTATAGAATGCGTAAGGTTTTCGATGAGAATATTATGATTATAATTGTATTTATAAAAGCTTTATCCCTTCGCTGCCACCATAGCTCAGTGGTTAGAGCACTGGTCTTGTAAACCAGGGGTCGTGAGTTCAATTCTCACTGGTGGCTGTATGACTGCTTTTCGTTAAGCAAGCATTTTAAGTCTGGAAATTTGAAAACCTAAATTTAATTAGCGAAAGTTGATTTTACAGGATTTCTAGATTTTATTTTTTAATAAGATTATTTTTGCTGCACCGTAACTTAAATATTTAGAGCTGAAGATTCCTGTTGATTTTAATACTAATGATTAGCGCACAACTCTCTAAAACCAACAATCGCGAGATGGAGCGTTCCTGGTGGCGATAACAGAATTTTTTATAATACATAAATTTTATATTTCTTGAGTAGACAATTTGTTCATACAATCCGCCAAAGATTAGCAGGAAGAATATTTTAATTTTATTAATATCTATAAAAGCTTCGAGTTCGGCTGCCACCATAGCTCAGTGGCAGAGCACTGGTCTCGTAAACCAGGGGTCGTGAGTTCAAACCTCACTGGTGGCTTTACAAACCTGTTTATGTTTTTGTTTGTTTGTTGTTAATTTTGAAAAAAGCATTAATTTTAAGATTTAAAAGATAATTTTACAGAAAACGTAGGATGTACCTTGAGAATATCATTATGCTTCATAATACGTTACTAATATCTCTGCCACCATGGTTAGATGTTAGAGCAATCTTCACTGAAACTAAGTTTCGGGGGGTTGAAACATTCCTAGGGCTTCATAAAATAATTTTTCAATATTTCAAAGGTTTAAAACGTTTAAAGCGGACAGAGCGTTTTTATAAACTGCAGATTATGTACGAAATGAATGTTAGGATTTTAATTATACCTTTAAAAGGTTCCTATGTTCACTGCTACAGTAACGTATTAATTAGAGCACTGGGCTTGTGAAGTCGGGATCGTGAGACAAAATCCCGTTGGTGGCTTTGTAAATGCGATCGTTTTACAAAGTTTTTAAAATTTAAATTTGGAAAGATAAATCCATAAACAGCGAAAGTATTTTTAGGTTTAAAAAGGTATCACAGACGTTTGCAGGTCCCACTGCCACCGGAGTTAAGAGGTTCGACCATTGTTGAATAAACGCAGGTTTCGTGCGTTGAAACAATTTTGTCGGCTTTGAAACAATTTTTCAATATTACAGAGAATTCAAATATTTAAGGCCGATAATTTATTTTTATAGAATGCGTAAGGTTTTCGATGAGAATATTATGATTATAATTGTATTTATAAAAGCTTTATCCCTTCGCTGCCACCATAGCTCAGTGGTTAGAGCACTGGTCTTGTAAACCAGGGGTCGTGAGTTCAATTCTCACTGGTGGCTGTATGACTGCTTTTCGTTAAGGAAGCATTTTAAGTCTGGAAATTTGAAAACCTAAATTTAATTAGCGAAAGTTGATTTTACAGGATTTCTAGATTTTTATTTTTTAATAAGATTATTTTTGCTGCACCGTAACTTAAATATTTAGAGCTGAAGATTCCTGTTGATTTTCATACTAATGATTAGCGCACAGCTCTCTAAAACCAGTAATCGCGAGATGGAGCGTTCCTGGTGGCGATGACAGAAATTTTTTATAATACATAGATTTTATATTTCTTGAGTAGACAATTTGTTCATACAATCCGCCAAAGATTAGCAGGAAGAATATTTTAATTTTATTAATATCTATAAAAGCTTCGAGTTCGGCTGCCACCATAGCTCAGTGGCAGAGCACTGGTCTCGTAAACCAGGGGTCGTGAGTTCAAACCTCACTGGTGGCTTTACAAACCTGTTTATGTTTTTGTTTCTTTGTTGTTAATTTTGAAAAAAGCATTGAATTTTAAGATTTAAAAGATAATTTTACAGAAAACGTAGGATGTACCTTGAGAATATCATTATGCTTCATAATACGTTACTAATATCTCTGCCACCATGGTTAGATGTTAGAGCAATCTTCACTGAAACTAAGTTTCGGGGGGTTGAAATATTCCTAGGGCTTCATAAAATAATTTTTCAATATTTCAAAGGTTTAAAACGTTTAAAGCGGACAGAGCGTTTTTATAAACTGCAGATTATGTACGAAATGAATGTTAGGATTTTAATTATACCTTTAAAATGTTCCTATGTTCACTGCTACAGTAACGTATTAATTAGAGCACTGGGCTTGTGAAGTCGGGATCGTGAGACAAAATCCCGTTGGTGACTTTCTAAATGCGATCGTTTTACAAAGTTTTTAAAATTTAAATTTGGAAAGATAAATCCATAAACAGCGGAAGTATTTTAGGTTTAAAAAGGTATCACAGACGTTTGCAGGTCCCACTGCCACCGGAGTTAAGAGGTTCGACCATTGTAGAATAAACGCAGGTTTCGTGTGTTGAAACAATTTTGTCGGCTTTGAAACAATTTTTCAATATTACAGAGAATTCAAATATTTAAGGCCGATAATTTATTTTATAGAATGCCTAAGGTTTTCGATGAGAATATTATGATTATAATTGTATTTATAAAAGCTTTATCCCTTCGCTGCCACCATAGCTCATTGGTTAGAGCACTGGTCTTGTAAACCAGGGGTCGTGAGTTCAATTCTCACTGGTGGCTGTATGACTGCTTTTCGTTAAGCAAGCATTTTAAGTCTGGAAATTTGAAAACCTAAATTTAATTAGCGAAAGTGGATTTTACAGGATTTCTAGATTTTTATTTTTTAATAAGATTATTTTTGCTGCACCGTAACTTAAATATTTAGAGCTGAAGATTCCTGTTGATTTTCATACTAATGATTAGCGCACAGCTCTCTAAAACCAGTAATCGCGAGATGGAGCGTTCCTGGTGGCGATAACAGAATTTTTTATAATACATAGATTTTATATTTCTTGAGTAGACAATTTGTTCATACAATCCGCCAAAGATTAGCAGGAAGAATATTTTAATTTTATTAATATCTATAAAAGCTTCGAGTTCGGCTGCCACCATAGCTCAGTGGCAGAGCACTGGTCTCGTAAACCAGGGGTCGTGAGTTCAAACCTCACTGGTGGCTTTACAAACCTGTTTATGTTTTTGTTTGTTTGTTGTTAATTTTGAAAAAAGCATTGAATTTTAAGATTTAAAAGATAATTTTACAGAAAACGTAGGATGTACCTTGAGAATATCATTATGCTTCATAATACGTTACTAATATCTCTGCCACCATGGTTAGATGTTAGAGCAATCTTCACTGAAACTAAGTTTCGGGGGTTTGAAACATTCCTAGGGCTTCATAAAATAATTTTTCAATATTTCAAAGGTTTAAAACGTTTAAAGCGGACAGAGCGTTTTTATAAACTGCAGATTATGTACGAAATGAATGTTAGGATTTTAATTATACCTTTAAAAGGTTCCTATGTTCACTGCTACAGTAACGTATTAATTAGAGCACTGGGCTTGTGAAGTCGGGATCGTGAGACAAAATCCCGTTGGTGGCTTTGTAAATGCGATCGTTTTACAAAGTTTTTAAAATTTTAATTTGGAAAGATAAATCCATAAACAGCGAAAGTATTTTTAGGTTTAAAAAGGTATCACAGACGTTTGCAGGTCCCACTGCCACCGGAGTTAAGAGGTTCGACCATTGTTGAATAAACGCAGGTTTCGTGCGTTGAAACAATTTTGTCGGCTTTGAAACAATTTTTCAATATTACAGAGAATTCAAATATTTAAGGCCGATAATTTATTTTTATAGAATGCGTAAGGTTTTCGATGAGAATATTATGATTATAATTGTATTTATAAAAGCTTTATCCCTTCGCTGCCACCATAGCTCATTGGTTAGAGCACTGGTCTTGTAAACCAGGGGTCGTGAGTTCAATTCTCACTGGTGGCTGTATGACTGCTTTTCGTTAAGCAAGCATTTTAAGTCTGGAAATTTGAAAACCTAAATTTAATTAGCGAAAGTGGATTTTACAGGATTTCTAGATTTTTATTTTTTAATAAGATTATTTTTGCTGCACCGTAACTTAAATATTTAGAGCTGAAGATTCCTGTTGATTTTCATACTAATGATTAGCGCACAGCTCTCTAAAACCAGTAATCGCGAGATGGAGCGTTCCTGGTGGCGATAACAGAATTTTTTATAATACATAGATTTTATATTTGTTGAGTAGACAATTTGTTCATACAATCCGCCAAAGATTAGCAGGAAGAATATTTTAATTTTATTAATACCTATAAAAGCTTCGAGTTCGGCTGCCACCATAGCTCAGTGGCAGAGCACTGGTCTCGTAAACCAGGGGTCGTGAGTTCAAACCTCACTGGTGGCTTTACAAACCTGTTTATGTTTTTGTTTGTTTGTTGTTAATTTTGAAAAAAGCATTAAATTTTAAGATTTAAAAGATAATTTTACAGAAAACGTAGGATGTACCTTGAGAATATCATTATGCTTCATAATATCGTTACTAATATCTCTGCCACCATGGTTAGATGTTAGAGCAATCTTCACTGAAACTAAGTTTCGGGGGTTTGAAACATTCCTAGGGCTTCATAAAATAATTTTTCAATATTTCAAAGGTTTAAAACGTTTAAAGCGGACAGAGCGTTTTTATAAACTGCAGATTATGTACGAAATGAATGTTAGGATTTTAATTGTACCTTTAAAAGGTTCCTATGTTCACTGCTACAGTAACGTATTAATTAGAGCACTGGGCTTGTGAAGTCGGGATCGTGAGACAAAATCCCGTTGGTGGCTTTGTAAATGCGATCGTTTTACAAAGTTTTTAAAATTTAAATTTGGAAAGATAAATCCATAAACAGCGAAAGTATTTTTAGGTTTAAAAAGGTATCACAGACGTTTGCAGGTCCCACTGCCACCGGAGTTAAGAGGTTCGACCATTGTTGAATAAACGCAGGTTTCGTGCGTTGAAACAATTTTGTCGGCTTTGAAACAATTTTTCAATATTACAGAGAATTCAAATATTTAAGGCCGATAATTTATTTTATAGAATGCCTAAGGTTTTCGATGAGAATATTATGATTATAATTGTATTTATAAAAGCTTTATCCCTTCGCTGCCACCATAGCTCAGTGGTTAGAGCACTGGTCTTGTAAACCAGGGGTCGTGAGTTCAATTCTCACTGGTGGCTGTATGACTGCTTTTCGTTAAGCAAGCATTTTAAGTCTGGAAATTTGAAAACCTAAATTTAATTAGCGAAAGTTGATTTTACAGGATTTCTATTTTTTTATTTTTTAATAAGATTATTTTTGCTGCACCGTAACTTAAATATTTAGAGCTGAAGATTCCTGTTGATTTTAATACTAATGATTTGCGCACAACTCTCTAAAACCAACAATCGCGAGATGGAGCGTTCCTGGTGGCGATAACAGAATTTTTTTATAATACATAGATTTTATATTTCTTGAGTAGACAATTTGTTCATACAATCCGCCAAAGATTAGCAGGAAGAATATTTTAATTTTATTAATATCTATAAAAGCTTCGAGTTCGGCTGCCACCATAGCTCAGTGGCAGAGCACTGGTCTCGTAAACCAGGGGTCGTGAGTTCAAACCTCACTGGTGGCTTTACAAACCTGTTTATGTTTTTGTTTGTTTGTTGTTAATTTTGAAAAAAGCATTAAATTTTAAGATTTAAAAGATAATTTTACAGAAAACGTAGGATGTACCTTGAGAATATCATTATGCTTCATAATACGTTACTAATATCTCTGCCACCATGGTTAGATGTTAGAGCAATCTTCACTGAAACTAAGTTTCGGGGGGTTGAAACATTCCTAGGGCTTCATAAAATAATTTTTCAATATTTCAAAGGTTTAAAACGTTTAAAGCGGACAGAGCGTTTTTATAAACTGCAGATTATGTACGAAATGAATGTTAGGATTTTAATTATACCTTTAAAAGTTTCCTATGTTCACTGCTACAGTAACGTATTAATTAGAGCACTGGGCTTGTAAAGTCGGGATCGTGAGACAAAATCCCGTTGGTGGCTTTGTAAATGCGATCGTTTTACAAAGTTTTTTAAATTTTAATTTGGAAAGATAAATCCATAAACAGCGGAAGTATTTTAGGTTTAAAAAGGTATCACAGACGTTTGCAGGTCCCACTGCCACCGGAGTTAAGAGGTTCGACCATTGTTGAATAAACGCAGGTTTCGTGCGTTGAAACAATTTTGTCGGCTTTGAAACAATTTTTCAATATTACAGAGAATTCAAATATTTAAGGCCGATAATTTATTTTTATAGAATGCGTAAGGTTTTCGATGAGAATATTATGATTATAATTGTATTTATAAAAGCTTTATCCCTTCGCTGCCACCATAGCTCAGTGGTTAGAGCACTGGTCTTGTAAACCAGGGGTCGTGAGTTCAATTCTCACTGGTGGCTGTATGACTGCTTTTCGTTAAGCAAGCATTTTAAGTCTGGAAATTTGAAAACCTAAATTTAATTAGCGAAAGTGGATTTTACAGGATTTCTAGATTTTTATTTTTTAATAAGATTATTTTTGCTGCACCGTAACTTAAATATTTAGAGCTGAAGATTCCTGTTGATTTTCATACTAATGATTAGCGCACAGCTCTCTAAAACCAGTAATCGCGAGATGGAGCGTTCCTGGTGGCGATAACAGAAATTTTTTATAATACATAAATTTATATTTCTTGAGTAGACAATTTGTTCATACAATCCGCCAAAGATTAGCAGGAAGAATATTTTAATTTTATTAATATCTATAAAAGCTTCCAGTTCGGCTGCCACCATAGCTCAGTGGCAGAGCACTGGTCTCGTAAACCAGGGGTCGTGAGTTCAAACCTCACTGGTGGCTTTACAAACCTGTTTATGTTTTTGTTTGTTTGTTGTTAATTTTGAAAAAAGCATTGAATTTTAAGATTTAAAAGATAATTTTACAGAAAACGTAGGATGTACCTTGAGAATATCATTATGCTTCATAATACGTTACTAATATCTCTGCCACCATGGTTAGATGTTAGAGCAATCTTCACTGAAACTAAGTTTCGGGGGGTTGAAACATTCCTAGGGCTTCATAAAATAATTTTTCAATATTTCAAAGGTTTAAAACGTTTAAAGCGGACAGAGCGTTTTTATAAACTGCAGATTATGTACGAAATGAATGTTAGGATTTTAATTATACCTTTAAAAGGTTCCTATGTTCACTGCTACAGTAACGTATTAATTAGAGCACTGGGCTTGTGAAGTCGGGATCGTGAGACAAAATCCCGTTGGTGACTTTCTAAATGCGATCGTTTTACAAAGTTTTTAAAATTTAAATTTGGAAAGATAAATCCATAAACAGCGAAAGTATTTTTAGGTTTAAAAAGGTATCACAGACGTTTGCAGGTCCCACTGCCACCGGAGTTAAGAGGTTCGACCATTGTAGAATAAACGCAGGTTTCGTGCGTTGAAACAATTTTGTCGGCTTTGAAACAATTTTTCAATATTACAGAGAATTCAAATATTTAAGGCCGATAATTTATTTTTATAGAATGCCTAAGGTTTTCGATGAGAATATTATGATTATAATTGTATTTTTAAAAGCTTTATCCCTTCGCTGCCACCATAGCTCATTGGTTAGAGCACTGGTCTTGTAAACCAGGGGTCGTGAGTTCAATTCTCACTGGTGGCTGTATGACTGCTTTTCGTTAAGCAAGCATTTTAAGTCTGGAAATTTGAAAACCTAAATTTAATTAGCGAAAGTGGATTTTACAGGATTTCTAGATTTTTATTTTTTAATAAGATTATTTTTGCTGCACCGTAACTTAAATATTTAGAGCTGAAGATTCCTGTTGATTTTCATACTAATGATTAGCGCACAGCTCTCTAAAACCAGTAATCGCGAGATGGAGCGTTCCTGGTGGCGATAACAGAATTTTTTATAATACATAGATTTTATATTTGTTGAGTAGACAATTTGTTCATACAATCCGCCAAAGATTAGCAGGAAGAATATTTTAATTTTATTAATACCTATAAAAGCTTCGAGTTCAGCTGCCACCATAGCTCAGTGGCAGAGCACTGGTCTCGTAAACCAGGGGTCGTGAGTTCAAACCTCACTGGTGGCTTTACAAACCTGTTTATGTTTTTGTTTGTTTGTTGTTAATTTTGAAAAAAGCATTGAATTTTAAGATTTAAAAGATAATTTTACAGAAAACGTAGGATGTACCTTGAGAATATCATTATGCTTCATAATACGTTACTAATATCTCTGCCACCATGGTTAGATGTTAGAGCAATCTTCACTGAAACTAAGTTTCGGGGGGTTGAAACATTCCTAGGGCTTCATAAAATAATTTTTCAATATTTCAAAGGTTTAAAACGTTTAAAGCGGACAGAGCGTTTTTATAAACTGCAGATTATGTACGAAATGAATGTTAGGATTTTAATTATACCTTTAAAAGGTTCCTATGTTCACTGCTACAGTAACGTATTAATTAGAGCACTGGGCTTGTGAAGTCGGGATCGTGAGACAAAATCCCGTTGGTGGCTTTGTAAATGCGATCGTTTTACAAAGTTTTTAAAATTTTAATTTGGAAAGATAAATCCATAAACAGCGAAAGTATTTTTAGGTTTAAAAAGGTATCACAGACGTTTGCAGGTCCCACTGCCACCGGAGTTAAGAGGTTCGACCATTGTTGAATAAACGCAGGTTTCGTGCGTTGAAACAATTTTGTCGGCTTTGAAACAATTTTTCAATATTACAGAGAATTCAAATATTTAAGGCCGATAATTTATTTTTATAGAATGCCTAAGGTTTTCGATGAGAATATTATGATTATAATTGTATTTATAAAAGCTTTATCCCTTCGCTGCCACCATAGCTCAGTGGTTAGAGCACTGGTCTTGTAAACCAGGGGTCGTGAGTTCAATTCTCACTGGTGGCTGTATGACTGCTTTTCGTTAAGCAAGCATTTTAAGTCTGGAAATTTGAAAACCTAAATTTAATTAGCGAAAGTTGATTTTACAGGATTTCTAGATTTTTATTTTTTAATAAGATTATTTTTGCTGCACCGTAACTTAAATATTTAGAGCTGAAGATTCCTGTTGATTTTCATACTAATGATTAGCGCACAGCTCTCTAAAACCAGTAATCGCGAGATGGAGCGTTCCTGGTGGCGATAACAGAATTTTTTTATAATACATAGATTTTATATTTGTTGAGTAGACAATTTGTTCATACAATCCGCCAAAGATTAGCAGGAAGAATATTTTAATTTTATTAATACCTATAAAAGCTTCGAGTTCGGCTGCCACCATAGCTCAGTGGCAGAGCACTGGTCTCGTAAACCAGGGGTCGTGAGTTCAAACCTCACTGGTGGCTTTACAAACCTGTTTATGTTTTTGTTTGTTTGTTGTTAATTTTGAAAAAAGCATTAATTTTAAGATTTAAAAGATAATTTTACAGAAAACGTAGGATGTACCTTGAGAATATCATTATGCTTCATAATACGTTACTAATATCTCTGCCACCATGGTTAGATGTTAGAGCAATCTTCACTGAAACTAAGTTTCGGGGGGTTGAAACATTCCTAGGGCTTCATAAAATAATTTTTCAATATTTCAAAGGTTTAAAACGTTTAAAGCGGACAGAGCGTTTTTATAAACTGCAGATTATGTACGAAATGAATGTTAGGATTTTAATTATACCTTTAAAAGGTTCCTATGTTCACTGCTACAGTAACGTATTAATTAGAGCACTGGGCTTGTGAAGTCGGGATCGTGAGACAAAATCCCGTTGGTGGCTTTGTAAATGCGATCGTTTTACAAAGTTTTTAAAATTTAAATTTGGAAAGATAAATCCATAAACAGCGAAAGTATTTTTAGGTTTAAAAAGGTATCACAGACGTTTGCAGGTCCCACTGCCACCGGAGTTAAGAGGTTCGACCATTGTAGAATAAACGCAGGTTTCGTGCGTTGAAACAATTTTGTCGGCTTTGAAACAATTTTTCAATATTTCAGAGAATTCAAATATTTAAGCCAGATAATTTATTTTTATAGAATGCGTAAGGTTTTCGATGAGAATATTATGATTATAATTGTATTTATAAAAGCTTTATCCCTTCGCTGCCACCATAGCTCATTGGTTAGAGCACTGGTCTTGTAAACCAGGGGTCGTGAGTTCAATTCTCACTGGTGGCTGTATGACTGCTTTTCGTTAAGCAAGCATTTTAAGTCTGGAAATTTGAAAACCTAAATTTAATTAGCGAAAGTGGATTTTACAGGATTTCTAGATTTTTATTTTTTAATAAGATTATTTTTGCTGCACCGTAACTTAAATATTTAGAGCTGAAGATTCCTGTTGATTTTCATACTAATGATTAGCGCACAGCTCTCTAAAACCAGTAATCGCGAGATGGAGCGTTCCTGGTGGCGATAACAGAATTTTTTATAATACATAGATTTTATATTTCTTGAGTAGACAATTTGTTCATACAATCCGCCAAAGATTAGCAGGAAGAATATTTTAATTTTATTAATATCTATAAAAGCTTCCAGTTCGGCTGCCACCATAGCTCAGTGGCAGAGCACTGGTCTCGTAAACCAGGGGTCGTGAGTTCAAACCTCACTGGTGGCTTTACAAACCTGTTTATGTTTTTGTTTGTTTGTTGTTAATTTTGAAAAAAGCATTAAATTTTAAGATTTAAAAGATAATTTTACAGAAAACGTAGGATGTACCTTGAGAATATCATTATGCTTCATAATACGTTACTAATATCTCTGCCACCATGGTTAGATGTTAGAGCAATCTTCACTGAAACTAAGTTTCGGGGGTTTGAAACATTCCTAGGGCTTCATAAAATAATTTTTCAATATTTCAAAGGTTTAAAACGTTTAAAGCGGACAGAGCGTTTTTATAAACTGCAGATTATGTACGAAATGAATGTTAGGATTTTAATTATACCTTTAAAAGGTTCCTATGTTCACTGCTACAGTAACGTATTAATTAGAGCACTGGGCTTGTGAAGTCGGGATCGTGAGACAAAATTCCGTTGGTGGCTTTGTAAATGCGATCGTTTTACAAAGTTTTTAAAATTTTAATTTGGAAAGATAAATCCATAAACAGCGAAAGTATTTTTAGGTTTAAAAAGGTATCACAGACGTTTGCAGGTCCCACTGCCACCGGAGTTAAGAGGTTCGACCATTGTTGAATAAACGCAGGTTTCGTGTGTTGAAACAATTTTGTCGGCTTTGAAACAATTTTTCAATATTACAGAGAATTCAAATATTTAAGGCCGATAATTTATTTTTATAGAATGCGTAAGGTTTTCGATGAGAATATTATGATTATAATTGTATTTTTAAAAGCTTTATCCCTTCGCTGCCACCATAGCTCATTGGTTAGAGCACTGGTCTTGTAAACCAGGGGTCGTGAGTTCAATTCTCACTGGTGGCTGTATGACTGCTTTTCGTTAAGCAAGCATTTTAAGTCTGGAAATTTGAAAACCTAAATTTAATTAGCGAAAGTTGATTTTACAGGATTTCTAGATTTTTATTTTTTAATAAGATTATTTTTGCTGCACCGTAACTTAAATATTTAGAGCTGAAGATTCCTGTTGATTTTCATACTAATGATTAGCGCACAGCTCTCTAAAACCAGTAATCGCGAGATGGAGCGTTCCTGGTGGCGATAACAGAAATTTTTTATAATACATAAATTTTATATTTCTTGAGTAGACAATTTGTTCATACAATCCGCCAAAGATTAGCAGGAAGAATATTTTAATTTTATTAATATCTATAAAAGCTTCGAGTTCGGCTGCCACCATAGCTCAGTGGCAGAGCACTGGTCTCGTAAACCAGGGGTCGTGAGTTCAAACCTCACTGGTGGCTTTACAAACCTGTTTATGTTTTTGTTTGTTTGTTGTTAATTTTGAAAAAAGCATTAAATTTTAAGATTTAAAAGATAATTTTACAGAAAACGTAGGATGTACCTTGAGAATATCATTATGCTTCATAATACGTTACTAATATCTCTGCCACCATGGTTAGATGTTAGAGCAATCTTCACTGAAACTAAGTTTCGGGGGGTTGAAACATTCCTAGGGCTTCATAAAATAATTTTTCAATATTTCAAAGGTTTAAAACGTTTAAAGCGGACAGAGCGTTTTTATAAACTGCAGATTATGTACGAAATGAATGTTAGGATTTTAATTATACCTTTAAAATGTTCCTATGTTCACTGCTACACTAACGTATTAATTAGAGCACTGGGCTTGTGAAGTCGGGATCGTGAGACAAAATCCCGTTGGTGGCTTTGTAAATGCGATCGTTTTACAAAGTTTTTAAAATTTAAATTTGGAAAGATAAATCCATAAACAGCGAAAGTATTTTTAGGTTTAAAAAGGTATCACAGACGTTTGCAGGTCCCACTGCCACCGGAGTTAAGAGGTTCGACCATTGTTGAATAAACGCAGGTTTCGTGCGTTGAAACAATTTTGTCGGCTTTGAAACAATTTTTCAATATTACAGAGAATTCAAATATTTAAGCCCGATAATTTATTTTTATAGAATGCGTAAGGTTTTCGATGAGAATATTATGATTATAATTGTATTTATAAAAGCTTTATCCCTTCGCTGCCACCATAGCTCATTGGTTAGAGCACTGGTCTTGTAAACCAGGGGTCGTGAGTTCAATTCTCACTGGTGGCTGTATGACTGCTTTTCGTTAAGCAAGCATTTTAAGTCTGGAAATTTGAAAACCTAAATTTAATTAGCGAAAGTTGATTTTACAGGATTTCTAGATTTTTATTTTTTAATAAGATTATTTTTGCTGCACCGTAACTTAAATATTTAGAGCTGAAGATTCCTGTTGATTTTCATACTAATGATTAGCGCACAGCTCTCTAAAACCAGTAATCGCGAGATGGAGCGTTCCTGGTGGCGATAACAGAATTTTTTTATAATACATAGATTTTATATTTGTTGAGTAGACAATTTGTTCATACAATCCGCCAAAGATTAGCAGGAAGAATATTTTAATTTTATTAATACCTATAAAAGCTTCGAGTTCGGCTGCCACCATAGCTCAGTGGCAGAGCACTGGTCTCGTAAACCAGGGGTCGTGAGTTCAAACCTCACTGGTGGCTTTACAAACCTGTTTATGTTTTTGTTTGTTTGTTGTTAATTTTGAAAAAAGCATTAAATTTTAAGATTTAAAAGATAATTTTACAGAAAACGTAGGATGTACCTTGAGAATATCATTATGCTTCATAATACGTTACTAATATCTCTGCCACCATGGTTAGATGTTAGAGCAATCTTCACTGAAACTAAGTTTCGGGGGTTGAAACATTCCTAGGTCTTCATAAAATAATTTTTCAATATTTCAAAGGTTTAAAACGTTTAAAGCGGACAGAGCGTTTTTATAAACTGCAGATTATGTACGAAATGAATGTTAGGATTTTAATTATACCTTTAAAAGGTTCCTATGTTCACTGCTACAGTAACGTATTAATTAGAGCACTGGGCTTGTGAAG
This sequence comes from Dolomedes plantarius, assembly GCA_907164885.2. NCBI lineage: Eukaryota > Metazoa > Arthropoda > Arachnida > Araneae > Dolomedidae > Dolomedes > Dolomedes plantarius. The sequence continues at coordinate 14,748,125 of OU015498.1, forward strand.
TCGGGATCGTGAGACAAAATCCCGTTGGTGGCTTTGTAAATGCGATCGTTTTACAAAGTTTTTAAAATTTTAATTTGGAAAGATAAATCCATAAACAGCGAAAGTATTTTTAGGTTTAAAAAGGTATCACAGACGTTTGCAGGTCCCACTGCCACCGGAGTTAAGAGGTTCGACCATTGTTGAATAAACGCAGGTTTCGTGCGTTGAAACAATTTTGTCGGCTTTGAAACAATTTTTCAATATTACAGAGAATTCAAATATTTAAGGCCGATAATTTATTTTTATAGAATGCCTAAGGTTTTCGATGAGAATATTATGATTATAATTGTATTTATAAAAGCTTTATCCCTTCGCTGCCACCATAGCTCAGTGGTTAGAGCACTGGTCTTGTAAACCAGGGGTCGTGAGTTCAATTCTCACTGGTGGCTGTATGACTGCTTTTCGTTAAGCAAGCATTTTAAGTCTGGAAATTTGAAAACCTAAATTTAATTAGCGAAAGTGGATTTTACAGGATTTCTAGATTTTTATTTTTTAATAAGATTATTTTTGCTGCACCGTAACTTAAATATTTAGAGCTGAAGATTCCTGTTGATTTTCATACTAATGATTAGCGCACAGCTCTCTAAAACCAGTAATCGCGAGATGGAGCGTTCCTGGTGGCGATAACAGAAATTTTTTATAATACATAGATTTTATATTTCTTGAGTAGACAATTTGTTCATACAATCCGCCAAAGATTAGCAGGAAGAATATTTTAATTTTATTAATACCTATAAAAGCTTCGAGTTCGGCTGCCACCATAGCTCAGTGGCAGAGCACTGGTCTCGTAAACCAGGGGTCGTGAGTTCAAACCTCACTGGTGGCTTTACAAACCTGTTTATGTTTTTGTTTGTTTGTTGTTAATTTTGAAAAAAGCATTAAATTTTAAGATTTAAAAGATAATTTTACAGAAAACGTAGGATGTACCTTGAGAATATCATTATGCTTCATAATACGTTACTAATATCTCTGCCACCATGGTTAGATGTTAGAGCAATCTTCACTGAAACTAAGTTTCGGGGGTTTGAAACATTCCTAGGGCTTCATAAAATAATTTTTCAATATTTCAAAGGTTTAAAACGTTTAAAGCGGACAGAGCGTTTTTATAAACTGCAGATTATGTACGAAATGAATGTTAGGATTTTAATTATACCTTTAAAAGTTTCCTATGTTCACTGCTACAGTAACGTATTAATTAGAGCACTGGGCTTGTGAAGTCGGGATCGTGAGACAAAATCCCGTTGGTGACTTTCTAAATGCGATCGTTTTACAAAGTTTTTAAAATTTTAATTTGGAAAGATAAATCCATAAACAGCGAAAGTATTTTTAGGTTTAAAAAGGTATCACAGACGTTTGCAGGTCCCACTGCCACCGGAGTTAAGAGGTTCGACCATTGTTGAATAAACGCAGGTTTCGTGTGTTGAAACAATTTTGTCGGCTTTGAAACAATTTTTCAATATTACAGAGAATTCAAATATTTAAGGCCGATAATTTATTTTTATAGAATGCGTAAGGTTTTCGATGAGAATATTATGATTATAATTGTATTTATAAAAGCTTTATCCCTTCGCTGCCACCATAGCTCAGTGGTTAGAGCACTGGTCTTGTAAACCAGGGGTCGTGAGTTCAATTCTCACTGGTGGCTGTATGACTGCTTTTCGTTAAGCAAGCATTTTAAGTCTGGAAATTTGAAAACCTAATAAACCTAAATTTAATTATCGAAAGTTGATTTTACAGGATTTCTAGATTTTTATTTTTTAATAAGATTATTTTTGCTGCACCGTAACTTAAATATTTAGAGCTGAAGATTCCTGTTGATTTTCATACTAATGATTAGCGCACAGCTCTCTAAAACCAGTAATCGCGAGATGGAGCGTTCCTGGTGGCGATAACAGAAATTTTTTATAATACATAAATTTATATTTCTTGAGTAGACAATTTGTTCATACAATCCGCCAAAGATTAGCAGGAAGAATATTTTAATTTTATTAATACCTATAAAAGCTTCGAGTTCGGCTGCCACCATAGCTCAGTGGCAGAGCACTGGTCTCGTAAACCAGGGGTCGTGAGTTCAAACCTCACTGGTGGCTTTACAAACCTGTTTATGTTTTTGTTTGTTTGTTGTTAATTTTGAAAAAAGCATTAAATTTTAAGATTTAAAAGATAATTTTACAGAAAACGTAGGATGTACCTTGAGAATATCATTATGCTTCATAATTCGTTACTAATATCTCTGCCACCATGGTTAGATGTTAGAGCAATCTTCACTGAAACTAAGTTTCGGGGGGTTGAAACATTCCTAGGGCTTCATAAAATAATTTTTCAATATTTCAAAGGTTTAAAACGTTTAAAGCGGACAGAGCGTTTTTATAAACTGCAGATTATGTACGAAATGAATGTTAGGATTTTAATTATACCTTTAAAAGGTTCCTATGTTCACTGCTACAGTAACGTATTAATTAGAGCACTGGGCTTGTGAAGTCGGGATCGTGAGACAAAATCCCGTTGGTGGCTTTGTAAATGCGATCGTTTTACAAAGTTTTTAAAATTTTAATTTGGAAAGATAAATCCATAAACAGCGAAAGTATTTTTAGGTTTAAAAAGGTATCACAGACGTTTGCAGGTCCCACTGCCACCGGAGTTAAGAGGTTCGACCATTGTTGAATAAACGCAGGTTTCGTGCGTTGAAACAATTTTGTCGGCTTTGAAACAATTTTTCAATATTACAGAGAATTCAAATATTTAAGGCCGATAATTTATTTTTATAGAATGCGTAAGGTTTTCGATGAGAATATTATGATTATAATTGTATTTATAAAAGCTTTATCCCTTCGCTGCCACCATAGCTCAGTGGTTAGAGCACTGGTCTTGTAAACCAGGGGTCGTGAGTTCAATTCTCACTGGTGGCTGTATGACTGATTTTCGTTAAGCAAGCATTTTAAATCTGGAAATTTGAAAACCTAAATTTAATTATCGAAAGTTGATTTTACAGGATTTCTAGATTTTTATTTTTTAATAAGATTATTTTTGCTGCACCGTAACTTAAATATTTAGAGCTGAAGATTCCTGTTGATTTTCATACTAATGATTAGCGCACAGCTCTCTAAAACCAGTAATCGCGAGATGGAGCGTTCCTGGTGGCGATAACAGAAATTTTTTATAATACATAAATTTTATATTTCTTGAGTAGACAATTTGTTCATACAATCCGCCAAAGATTAGCAGGAAGAATATTTTAATTTTATTAATATCTATAAAAGCATCCAGTTCGGCTGCCACCATAGCTCAGTGGCAGAGCACTGGTCTCGTAAACCAGGGGTCGTGAGTTCAAACCTCACTGGTGGCTTTACAAACCTGTTTATGTTTTTGTTTGTTTGTTGTTAATTTTGAAAAAAGCATTGAATTTTAAGATTTAAAAGATAATTTTACAGAAAACGTAGGATGTACCTTGAGAATATCATTATGCTTCATAATACGTTACTAATATCTCTGCCACCATGGTTAGATGTTAGAGCAATCTTCACTGAAACTAAGTTTCGGGGGTTTGAAACATTCCTAGGGCTTCATAAAATAATTTTTCAATATTTCAAAGGTTTAAAACGTTTAAAGCGGACAGAGCGTTTTTATAAACTGCAGATTATGTACGAAATGAATGTTAGGATTTTAATTATACCTTTAAAAGGTTCCTATGTTCACTGCTACAGTAACGTATTAATTAGAGCACTGGGCTTGTGAAGTCGGGATCGTGAGACAAAATCCCGTTGGTGGCTTTGTAAATGCGATCGTTTTACAAAGTTTTTAAAATTTAAATTTGGAAAGATAAATCCATAAACAGCGAAAGTATTTTTAGGTTTAAAAAGGTATCACAGACGTTTGCAGGTCCCACTGCCACCGGAGTTAAGAGGTTCGACCATTGTTGAATAAACGCAGGTTTCGTGCGTTGAAACAATTTTGTCGGCTTTGAAACAATTTTTCAATATTACAGAGAATTCAAATATTTAAGGCCGATAATTTATTTTTATAGAATGCGTAAGGTTTTCGATGAGAATATTATGATTATAATTGTATTTATAAAAGCTTTATCCCTTCGCTGCCACCATAGCTCAGTGGTTAGAGCACTGGTCTTGTAAACCAGGGGTCGTGAGTTCAATTCTCACTGGTGGCTGTATGACTGATTTTCGTTAAGCAAGCATTTTAAATCTGGAAATTTGAAAACCTAAATTTAATTATCGAAAGTTGATTTTACAGGATTTCTAGATTTTTATTTTTTAATAAGATTATTTTTGCTGCACCGTAACTTAAATATTTAGAGCTGAAGATTACTGTTGATTTTCATACTAATGATTAGCGCACAGCTCTCTAAAACCAGTAATCGCGAGATGGAGCGTTCCTGGTGGCGATGACAGAAATTTTTTATAATACATAGATTTTATATTTCTTGAGTAGACAATTTGTTCATACAATCCGCCAAAGATTAGCAGGAAGAATATTTTAATTTTATTAATACCTATAAAAGCTTCGAGTTCGGCTGCCACCATAGCTCAGTGGCAGAGCACTGGTCTCGTAAACCAGGGGTCGTGAGTTCAAACCTCACTGGTGGCTTTACAAACCTGTTTATGTTTTTGTTTGTTTGTTGTTAATTTTGAAAAAAGCATTAAATTTTAAGATTTAAAAGATAATTTTACAGAAAACGTAGGATGTACCTTGAGAATATCATTATGCTTCATAATACGTTACTAATATCTCTGCCACCATGGTTAGATGTTAGAGCAATCTTCACTGAAACTAAGTTTCGGGGGGTTGAAACATTCCTAGGGCTTCATAAAATAATTTTTCAATATTTCAAAGGTTTAAAACGTTTAAAGCGGACAGAGCGTTTTTATAAACTGCAGATTATGTACGAAATGAATGTTAGGATTTTAATTATACCTTTAAAATGTTCCTATGTTCACTGCTACAGTAACGTATTAATTAGAGCACTGGGCTTGTGAAGTCGGGATCGTGAGACAAAATCCCGTTGGTGGCTTTGTAAATGCGATCGTTTTACAAAGTTTTTAAAATTTTAATTTGGAAAGATAAATCCATAAACAGCGAAAGTATTTTTAGGTTTAAAAAGGTATCACAGACGTTTGCAGGTCCCACTGCCACCGGAGTTAAGAGGTTCGACCATTGTTGAATAAACGCAGGTTTCGTGCGTTGAAACAATTTTGTCGGCTTTGAAACAATTTTTCAATATTACAGAGAATTCAAATATTTAAGGCCGATAATTTATTTTTATAGAATGCGTAAGGTTTTCGATGAGAATATTATGATTATAATTGTATTTATAAAAGCTTTATCCCTTCGCTGCCACCATAGCTCAGTGGTTAGAGCACTGGTCTTGTAAACCAGGGGTCGTGAGTTCAATTCTCACTGGTGGCTGTATGACTGCTTTTCGTTAAGCAAGCATTTTAAGTCTGGAAATTTGAAAACCTAAATTTAATTAGCGAAAGTTGATTTTACAGGATTTCTAGATTTTTATTTTTTAATAAGATTATTTTTGCTGCCCCGTAACTTAAATATTTAGAGCTGAAGATTCCTGTTGATTTTCATACTAATGATTAGCGCACAGCTCTCTAAAACCAGTAATCGCGAGATGGAGCGTTCCTGGTGGCGATAACAGAAATTTTTTATAATACATAAATTTTATATTTCTTGAGTAGACAATTTGTTCATACAATCCGCCAAAGATTAGCAGGAAGAATATTTTAATTTTATTAATATCTATAAAAGCTTCGAGTTCGGCTGCCACCATAGCTCAGTGGCAGAGCACTGGTCTCGTAAACCAGGGGTCGTGAGTTCAAACCTCACTGGTGGCTTTACAAACATGTTTTTGTTTGTTTGTTGTTAATTTTGAAAAAAGCATTAAATTTTAAGATTTAAAAGATAATTTTACAGAAAACGTAGGATGTACCTTGAGAATATCACTATGCTTCATAATTCGTTACTAATATCTCTGCCACCATGGTTAGATGTTAGAGCAATCTTCACTGAAACTAAGTTTCGGGGGGTTGAAACATTCCTAGGGCTTCATAAAATAATTTTTCAATATTTCAAAGGTTTAAAACGTTTAAAGCGGACAGAGCGTTTTTATAAACTGCAGATTATGTACGAAATGAATGTTAGGATTTTAATTATACCTTTAAAATGTTCCTATGTTCACTGCTACAGTAACGTATTAATTAGAGCACTGGGCTTGTGAAGTCGGGATCGTGAGACAAAATCCCGTTGGTGGCTTTGTAAATGCGATCGTTTTACAAAGTTTTTAAAATTTAAATTTGGAAAGATAAATCCATAAACAGCGAAAGTATTTTTAGGTTTAAAAAGGTATCACAGACGTTTGCAGGTCCCACTGCCACCGGAGTTAAGAGGTTCGACCATTGTAGAATAAACGCAGGTTTCGTGTGTTGAAACAATTTTGTCGGATTTGAAACAATTTTTCAATATTACAGAGAATTCAAATATTTAAGCCCGATAATTTATTTTTATAGAATGCGTAAGGTTTTCGATGAGAATATTATGATTATAATTGTATTTTTAAAAGCTTTATCCCTTCGCTGCCACCATAGCTCATTGGTTAGAGCACTGGTCTTGTAAACCAGGGGTCGTGAGTTCAATTCTCACTGGTGGCTGTATGACTGCTTTTCGTTAAGCAAGCATTTTAAGTCTGGAAATTTGAAAACCTAAATTTAAGTATCGAAAGTTGATTTTACAGGATTTCTAGATTTTTATTTTTTAATAAGATTATTTTTGCTGCACCGTAACTTAAATATTTAGAGCTGAAGATTCCTGTTGATTTTCATACTAATGATTAGCGCACAGCTCTCTAAAACCAGTAATCGCGAGATGGAGCGTTCCTGGTGGCGATAACAGAAATTTTTTATAATACATAAATTTATATTTCTTGAGTAGACAATTTGTTCATACAATCCGCCAAAGATTAGCAGGAAGAATATTTTAATTTTATTAATATCTATAAAAGCTTCCAGTTCGGCTGCCACCATAGCTCAGTGGCAGAGCACTGGTCTCGTAAACCAGGGGTCGTGAGTTCAAACCTCACTGGTGGCTTTACAAACCTGTTTATGTTTTTGTTTGTTTGTTGTTAATTTTGAAAAAAGCATTAAATTTTAAGATTTAAAAGATAATTTTACAGAAAACGTAGGATGTACCTTGAGAATATCATTATGCTTCATAATACGTTACTAATATCTCTGCCACCATGGTTAGATGTTAGAGCAATCTTCACTGAAACTAAGTTTCGGGGGGTTGAAACATTCCTAGGGCTTCATAAAATAATTTTTCAATATTTCAAAGGTTTAAAACGTTTAAAGCGGACAGAGCGTTTTTATAAACTGCAGATTATGTACGAAATGAATGTTAGGATTTTAATTATACCTTTAAAAGGTTCCTATGTTCACTGCTACAGTAACGTATTAATTAGAGCACTGGGCTTGTGAAGTCGGGATCGTGAGACAAAATCCCGTTGGTGGCTTTGTAAATGCGATCGTTTTACAAAGTTTTTAAAATTTAAATTTGGAAAGATAAATCCATAAACAGCGAAAGTATTTTTAGGTTTAAAAAGGTATCACAGACGTTTGCAGGTCCCACTGCCACCGGAGTTAAGAGGTTCGACCATTGTTGAATAAACGCAGGTTTCGTGCGTTGAAACAATTTTGTCGGCTTTGAAACAATTTTTCAATATTACAGAGAATTCAAATATTTAAGGCCGATAATTTATTTTTATAGAATGCGTAAGGTTTTCGATGAGAATATTATGATTATAATTGTATTTATAAAAGCTTTATCCCTTCGCTGCCACCATAGCTCAGTGGTTAGAGCACTGGTCTTGTAAACCAGGGGTCGTGAGTTCAATTCTCACTGGTGGCTGTATGACTGATTTTCGTTAAGCAAGCATTTTAAATCTGGAAATTTGAAAACCTAAATTTAATTATCGAAAGTTGATTTTACAGGATTTCTAGATTTTTATTTTTTAATAAGATTATTTTTGCTGCACCGTAACTTAAATATTTAGAGCTGAAGATTCCTGTTGATTTTCATACTAATGATTAGCGCACAGCTCTCTAAAACCAGTAATCGCGAGATGGAGCGTTCCTGGTGGCGATAACAGAAATTTTTTATAATACGTAGATTTTATATTTCTTGAGTAGACAATTTGTTCATACGATCCGCCAAAGATTAGCAGGAAGAATATTTTAATTTTATTAATATCTATAAAAGCTTCGAGTTCGGCTGCCACCATAGCTCAGTGGCAGAGCACTGGTCTCGTAAACCAGGGGTCGTGAGTTCAAACCTCACTGGTGGCTTTACAAACCCGTTTATGTTTTTGTTTGTTTGTTGTTAATTTTGAAAAAAGCATTAAATTTTAAGATTTAAAAGATAATTTTACAGAAAACGTAGGATGTACCTTGAGAATATCATTATGCTTCATAATTCGTTACTAATATCTCTGCCACCATGGTTAGATGTTAGAGCAATCTTCACTGAAACTAAGTTTCGGGGGGTTGAAACATTCCTAGGGCTTCATAAAATAATTTTTCAATATTTCAAAGGTTTAAAACGTTTAAAGCGGACAGAGCGTTTTTATAAACTGCAGATTATGTACGAAATGAATGTTAGGATTTTAATTATACCTTTAAAAGGTTCCTATGTTCACTGCTACAGTAACGTATTAATTAGAGCACTGGGCTTGTGAAGTCGGGATCGTGAGACAAAATCCCGTTGGTGGCTTTGTAAATGCGATCGTTTTACAAAGTTTTTAAAATTTAAATTTGGAAAGATAAATCCATAAACAGCGAAAGTATTTTTAGGTTTAAAAAGGTATCACAGACGTTTGCAGGTCCCACTGCCACCGGAGTTAAGAGGTTCGACCATTGTAGAATAAACGCAGGTTTCGTGCGTTGAAACAATTTTGTCGGCTTTGAAACAATTTTTCAATATTACAGAGAATTCAAATATTTAAGGCCGATAATTTATTTTTATAGAATGCGTAAGGTTTTCGATGAGAATATTATGATTATAATTGTATTTATAAAAGCTTTATCCCTTCGCTGCCACCATAGCTCATTGGTTAGAGCACTGGTCTTGTAAACCAGGGGTCGTGAGTTCAATTCTCACTGGTGGCTGTATGACTGCTTTTCGTTAAGCAAGCATTTTAAGTCTGGAAATTTGAAAACCTAAATTTAATTATCGAAAGTTGATTTTACAGGATTTCTAGATTTTTATTTTTTAATAAGATTATTTTTGCTGCACCGTAACTTAAATATTTAGAGCTGAAGATTCCTGTTGATTTTCATACTAATGGTTAACGCACAGCTCTCTAAAACTAGTAATCGCGAGATGGAGCGTTCCTGGTGGCGATAACAGAAATTTTTTATAATACGTAGATTTTATATTTCTTGAGTAGACAATTTGTTCATACAATCCGCCAAAGATTAGCAGGAAGAATATTTTAATTTTATTAATATCTATAAAAGCTTCGAGTTCGGCTGCCACCATAGCTCAGTGGCAGAGCACTGGTCTCGTAAACCAGGGGTCGTGAGTTCAAACCTCACTGGTGGCTTTACAAACCTGTTTATGTTTTTGTTTGTTTGTTGTTAATTTTGAAAAAAGCATTAAATTTTAAGATTTAAAAGATAATTTTACAGAAAACGTAGGATGTACCTTGAGAATATCATTATGCTTCATAATTCGTTACTAATATCTCTGCCACCATGGTTAGATGTTAGAGCAATCTTCACTGAAACTAAGTTTCGGGGGGTTGAAACATTCCTAGGGCTTCATAAAATAATTTTTCAATATTTCAAAGGTTTAAAACGTTTAAAGCGGACAGAGCGTTTTTATAAACTGCAGATTATGTACGAAATGAATGTTAGGATTTTAATTATACCTTTAAAAGGTTCCTATGTTCACTGCTACAGTAACGTATTAATTAGAGCACTGGGCTTGTGAAGTCGGGATCGTGAGACAAAATCCCGTTGGTGGCTTTGTAAATGCGATCGTTTTACAAAGTTTTTAAAATTTTAATTTGGAAAGATAAATCCATAAACAGCGAAAGTATTTTTAGGTTTAAAAAGGTATCACAGACGTTTGCAGGTCCCACTGCCACCGGAGTTAAGAGGTTCGACCATTGTTGAATAAACGCAGGTTTCGTGCGTTGAAACAATTTTGTCGGCTTTGAAACAATTTTTCAATATTACAGAGAATTCAAATATTTAAGGCCGATAATTTATTTTTATAGAATGCGTAAGGTTTTCGATGAGAATATTATGATTATAATTGTATTTATAAAAGCTTTATCCCTTCGCTGCCACCATAGCTCAGTGGTTAGAGCACTGGTCTTGTAAACCAGGGGTCGTGAGTTCAATTCTCACTGGTGGCTGTATGACTGCTTTTCGTTAAGCAAGCATTTTAAGTCTGGAAATTTGAAAACCTAAATTTAATTATCGAAAGTTGATTTTACAGGATTTCTAGATTTTTATTTTTTAATAAGATTATTTTTGCTGCACCGTAACTTAAATATTTAGAGCTGAAGATTCCTGTTGATTTTCATACTAATGGTTAACGCACAGCTCTCTAAAACTAGTAATCGCGAGATGGAGCGTTCCTGGTGGCGATAACAGAAATTTTTTATAATACGTAGATTTTATATTTCTTGAGTAGACAATTTGTTCATACAATCCGCCAAAGATTAGCAGGAAGAATATTTTAATTTTATTAATATCTATAAAAGCTTCGAGTTCGGCTGCCACCATAGCTCAGTGGCAGAGCACTGGTCTCGTAAACCAGGGGTCGTGAGTTCAAACCTCACTGGTGGCTTTACAAACCCGTTTATGTTTTTGTTTGTTTGTTGTTAATTTTGAAAAAAGCATTAAATTTTAAGATTTAAAAGATAATTTTACAGAAAACGTAGGATGTACCTTGAGAATATCATTATGCTTCATAATTCGTTACTAATATCTCTGCCACCATGGTTAGATGTTAGAGCAATCTTCACTGAAACTAAGTTTCGGGGGGTTGAAACATTCCTAGGGCTTCATAAAATAATTTTTCAATATTTCAAAGGTTTAAAACGTTTAAAGCGGACAGAGCGTTTTTATAAACTGCAGATTATGTACGAAATGAATGTTAGGATTTTAATTATACCTTTAAAAGGTTCCTATGTTCACTGCTACAGTAACGTATTAATTAGAGCACTGGGCTTGTGAAGTCGGGATCGTGAGACAAAATCCCGTTGGTGGCTTTGTAAATGCGATCGTTTTACAAAGTTTTTAAAATTTTAATTTGGAAAGATAAATCCATAAACAGCGAAAGTATTTTTAGGTTTAAAAAGGTATCACAGACGTTTGCAGGTCCCACTGCCACCGGAGTTAAGAGGTTCGACCATTGTTGAATAAACGCAGGTTTCGTGCGTTGAAACAATTTTGTCGGCTTTGAAACAATTTTTCAATATTACAGAGAATTCAAATATTTAAGGCCGATAATTTATTTTTATAGAATGCGTAAGGTTTTCGATGAGAATATTATGATTATAATTGTATTTTTAAAAGCTTTATCCCTTCGCTGCCACCATAGCTCATTGGTTAGAGCACTGGTCTTGTAAACCAGGGGTCGTGAGTTCAATTCTCACTGGTGGCTGTATGACTGCTTTTCGTTAAGCAAGCATTTTAAGTCTGGAAATTTGAAAACCTAAATTTAATTATCGAAAGTTGATTTTACAGGATTTCTAGATTTTTATTTTTTAATAAGATTATTTTTGCTGCACCGTAACTTAAATATTTAGAGCTGAAGATTCCTGTTGATTTTCATACTAATGATTAGCGCACAGCTCTCTAAAACCTAGTAATCGCGAGATGGAGCGTTCCTGGTGGCGATAACAGAAATTTTTTATAATACATAGATTTTATATTTGTTGAGTAGACAATTTGTTCATACAATCCGCCAAAGATTAGCAGGAAGAATATTTTAATTTTATTAATACCTATAAAAGCTTCGAGTTCAGCTGCCACCATAGCTCAGTGGCAGAGCACTGGTCTCGTAAACCAGGGGTCGTGAGTTCAAACCTCACTGGTGGCTTTACAAACCTGTTTATGTTTTTGTTTGTTTGTTGTTAATTTTGAAAAAAGCATTAAATTTTAAGATTTAAAAGATAATTTTACAGAAAACGTAGGATGTACCTTGAGAATATCATTATGCTTCATAATACGTTACTAATATCTCTGCCACCATGGTTAGATGTTAGAGCAATCTTCACTGAAACTAAGTTTCGGGGGTTTGAAACATTCCTAGGGCTTCATAAAATAATTTTTCAATATTTCAAAGGTTTAAAACGTTTAAAGCGGACAGAGCGTTTTTATAAACTGCAGATTATGTACGAAATGAATGTTAGGATTTTAATTATACCTTTAAAATGTTCCTATGTTCACTGCTACAGTAACGTATTAATTAGAGCACTGGGCTTGTGAAGTCGGGATCGTGAGACAAAATCCCGTTGGTGACTTTCTAAATGCGATCGTTTTACAAAGTTTTTAAAATTTAAATTTGGAAAGATAAATCCATAAACAGCGAAAGTATTTTTAGGTTTAAAAAGGTATCACAGACGTTTGCAGGTCCCACTGCCACCGGAGTTAAGAGGTTCGACCATTGTTGAATAAACGCAGGTTTCGTGCGTTGAAACAATTTTGTCGGCTTTGAAACAATTTTTCAATATTTCAGAGAATTCAAATATTTAAGCCAGATAATTTATTTTTATAGAATGCGTAAGGTTTTCGATGAGAATATTATGATTATAATTGTATTTATAAAAGCTTTATCCCTTCGCTGCCACCATAGCTCAGTGGTTAGAGCACTGGTCTTGTAAACCAGGGGTCGTGAGTTCAATTCTCACTGGTGGCTGTATGACTGCTTTTCGTTAAGCAAGCATTTTAAGTCTGGAAATTTGAAAACCTAAATTTAATTATCGAAAGTTGATTTTACAGGATTTCTAGATTTTTATTTTTTAATAAGATTATTTTTGCTGCACCGTAACTTAAATATTTAGAGCTGAAGATTCCTGTTGATTTTCATACTAATGGTTAACGCACAGCTCTCTAAAACTAGTAATCGCGAGATGGAGCGTTCCTGGTGGCGATAACAGAAATTTTTTATAATACGTAGATTTTATATTTCTTGAGTAGACAATTTGTTCATACAATCCGCCTAAGATTACCAGGAAGAATATTTTAATTTTATTAATATCTATAAAAGCTTCGAGTTCGGCTGCCACCATAGCTCAGTGGCAGAGCACTGGTCTCGTAAACCAGGGGTCGTGAGTTCAAACCTCACTGGTGGCTTTACAAACCCGTTTATGTTTTTGTTTGTTTGCTGTTCAAATTTACATAGATTGTAGATCAAATTTACAAGTATTGATAGATCGACGCTGGACACGGAGGTGTTCAGACGTGTGCCACTACTGCTCCGTTAAGCCTAGCACGGAAACACACGTGGTTCTCCCACGTGTAGTAGTTTTACTGCCACAAGCTATCTCGCTCGTACGTTTTCGGGTACGTTTTGTCGGGGAATTCTGTAGGGCTATTTTAGCTTGTACATGGATAACCCGGCGGATGTATCTGGACCGTCGGGCGTAAGCCCTGCTGGCTCCTTTTACAGGACTCTGTCTTCCGATTCGGAAGATGATGGATCTACTGTTTCGTCGACGCCACTCTCTCGCCGTGACTTCTTCAAGGACTCGCCTAAACCGAACAACGATGCCCTGCAGCGTTTAGCTACGGACATTAAAAACGGACTTAACGCCAACCCTGGAAAACGTTCCAAGGGTCAAAAGAAGAAACAGGCTGCTGCTAGGAAGCTAGTACAAGCCGTTAATACTGCAAAGTGCAGCTCTACTACTGAAGGTCATCTGATGACCCCGGAACTCAACGAAAAGCGTGAAGCAATCCTCGATATCATCGACAATGGAATCCCGAAAGTTTATTTCTCACAGATTATAAGGAACTTTACTAACGACGTGTGCAACGGACTCTCGTCGGCTGCAGAGACTCCCACGGTAAGTGATACTCTTGATCGTGTATATTCAGTGCTCACTATGGTAACCAGAGAATTAGAGTTAAAGAATTTTATGATTATTGACAGTTTTAGAAGTTATGTAGAAGCAAATATTACTTGCTGTAATTTTAATCTTCTTGCTTATGGCATGGAATTATTCCGTAACGAGGAAGGTGTTTTGAACACCAGAACTAAAACAACTAAGCGCCAGAGAGAGGATTCTGACCCTTCCCTAGAACCTAATGTTAAAATTAGCTCCATTAATTCTGAACGGCCGAGCGCCGCCAGTACTGAAATTCCTGAAGGTAATACCTCTGCTGAAGCTGTAGACATGGAGACGCAGGAAACTGCCGAACCTACTCGCACCCCTAAATACCACATCTACTTTGAATCCGGAACTAACTATAAAAGCCTTATTAACTTAATCAAAACTAGCTGTCCCGAAGCCGAGCCAGAAATGGCCGGTTCTCTCATACACATAATTTTTAATGACATTATTAGCTACCAAAATGCTCAGGGAATCCTTACCAGTAATAATACTCCCTTCAGAATTATGGATCCTAGGTCGGAGAGACCAAGAAAATTTTTGATCAGGGGCCTGCCCGCCACTACTGACAGACAGGACATACACGACGCACTCACTAACATAGGCATTGTACCAATTAAAATTGCGTACCTCACTAACAAACAAACGAAAACTATTCTTCCTCTATTTATGATCTCTATTAAACCTTCTCCCAACATTGACAATCTCAACAATCTAACTAGTATCAATTATTTAAAAATCAGAATTACACCATTTAAAAATTCAGGTACGGCTCAATGCTACAACTGCCAGCGGTTCGGGCATGCGAGCACGACTTGTAATCTCACTCCTAAATGCCTCTTATGTGGCGACAAACATCAAGCTAGGATTTGTCCCATTAAGGGAAATCCTCAGCTTTTTAGGTGCGCAAATTGTGGAGGTAACCACACTGCAAACTACTCTAAATGCTCCAGACACCCTAAAAATATATCTAAAGCTAAAAAAGATTCCAACACTAATAACTCAAACAGTAATACTAACACCAACTCCAGCAATTCCAAAAGAAACACCAACACATTCATTCCTGCCCCAATTCCTAGCACTTCAGCTTGGAATAAAAATTCCCTCCCCACTAACAATAGTAACCCTGCGGTTAATGTTGAAACCAACTCAACGACCCTTACTGAAACTCAAAATAACACTCCTAGTGCTTCGGAACTAGTCTATGCTAGGACCGCGCCTAGGAAAAAAATTGACATAGAAAAACCCATCTCTAAGTACAATGTTCAACCCAATCCTTCTAACGATAACCACATCACTAACAACACTGGCCTCTCCGACTTTTCGGAAATCATAAAACTTGTAAGGGAATTTTCCCAAACCTACTCCATCTCTGATGTCTTACAGCTTCTCAGAAACATTGCCGCGGCTCTTAGAAAGCCTGACGACGACATAACTAAAATGCTTAATGTATTCAAAATTATTTGTGACTACTTCTGCCCCGATCCGGGTTCGAACCCAGCTCGGGGAGTTTCTGGCTAGTCCCCTCCTCCTGTTCTGTTTGCTTAAATAGGTCTGCTTTTATGGGCTTCTTGGAAAGCGCGTTCTCTTACTTTTAACTTAAAATTTTCCCCTACTCACTTAGCCGTAATATTAATGTTGTTACTTAATTAAATTTTTTTTAACTATATTTATTTTTTCACTTTTTTTTTTATTTTTTTTATTTATTTTTTTTTTTCTCTCCCCTTAACTACTTGTTTTATTAACTTGCTAATTTTTCCCTCGCGTCTTTAAAACTGTCTAGTAATTTTTTACTTGAGCACTGAAATAACTCGATTCTCGAGTGTCACTGATACTGTTATAGAACTTCATGTTCGAAGTGTTACTGGAGTTACACTGTAACTCCCATCTTGCGCATGTCACCTTGAAGAAATTTATCGTGAAACTGGAGATAAATCCGTCAGGACCAGGCACTCCAGAAGTTCAAAAATACCATGAGTTCCCACCATAGCTCAGTGGCAGAGCACTTTTCTCGTAAACCAGGGGTCGTGAGTTCAAACCTCACTGGTGGCTTTACAAACCCGTTTATGTTTTTGTTTGTTTGCTGTTCAAATTTACATAGATTTGAAATGTATAAACCAGACACCTTATTTTTAAAGGAAGGGCAACTTTTAAAAGAAAAATATTATGATTTTTATTATGTTGGTAAAAGCTTTTTGCCGCCGCTGCCACCATAGCTAAGTTTTTAGAGCACTGGTCTTATAAACCAGGAATCGTGATTTCAAGTATCATTGACGACATTGTCACTGAATTTTATTTTACAAAGATTTTGAAATTTAAAATTTGAAAGGCTAAATTCATAGGTAACATGAGTTTTCTTAAGAGATTTTTACATTTTACTTACATTTCGTAAAATTTTGCTCGCTGCCACTGATTTGCGCACCGCTGTCTAAAACCAATAATCTCGAGCTGAAACATTCCTGGTGGCTATAACACAAACTTTTTATAATACACTGATTTTATACATTTGAAGTAGAGAATTTGTTCATATAAACCGCCAAAGATTAGCGCGAAGAACATTTTAATTTTTTTAACATCTATAAAATTGCCAAAAGCGACTGGCACCATAGCTCAGTGGCAGAGCACGTGTCTCGTAAACCAGGGGTCGTGAGTTTAAACTTCACTGGTGGCTTTTGAGATGCACCTTTTTTTTGTTGTTTTAATTTTACAAAGACGTTAAATCATAGACGTTACGTAGACGTTCTTAATTGCGTTCTGTGCCACTATATCTATGCTGTTAGAGCACTGTTCTCTAAAACTAAGATTCTTGGATTGAACGATTTTTTGCGGTTTCAAGAAAAAAATTTCCAATTTTACAAAGATTTTGAATATTTAAAGCAAAGAGATTATTTGCCTAAAGTGCTGAAGAATATTTGCGTGAAGAACGTTATGATTTTAATTATATCTATGTGATCTCTCTATATCTACTGCTGTCGTATCGCAGTTGTTAGAGCACTGGCCTTTTAAGCTCAGAATCGCGAAATCAAATTATATTGGTTTCTTCGTTATTCCTTTTTACTTTATAAAGTTTTTAAAACTTTGTTAAAAATTTTTATTTTGAAAATAAACAGAGATTTCAAATTCATAACCGGAGATTTCAAATTCATAAACGGCATAAGGCTTTCTAAAAGAATAATGATATTTTAAGAATCTATCTTTAAAATCCTGCTGGTACCGCTGCCACCGTAGCTAATTGTTTAGAGAACTTTTCGCTGAAAGCCGCATTCGTGGGTTGAAACATTCTTGTCGGTTTTGAAACTATTTTTTGAATATTATAGAGTATGTAAATAAAATAAATTTGATAAAGTAGAGAATTTTTTCTATAAACGGCGAAATGTATGCGATAAGAATATCATGATTTTAATTGTTTTTATAAAAGCTTTCAGCTTTCGCTGTCATGCTAGCTGAGTGTGTGGTTAGAGCACTGGTCCAATAAACCAGGGTCTTGTAAATCAGGCGTAAAATTTAAGAAGCTAAATCTATAGACAGCGTAAGATGTCCCTACCCAATATCATCTATATATATAAAACAGTTCCGTAACTGACTGACTGACAGATAACGCACATACCAAACCTCTGGACCTAAAGGGCTGAAATTTTGCATGGCAGTTCTTCTTATAGTGTAGGGGTGCACCAAGAAAGACTTTTGGAAAATTCTTTTAGATTTTCTAAAATTAAATTTTTAGGATGTTTTTTTAATATTTTTTTAAAGTTTGCATTTAAAATAATAATTTGAGGGTTATAAAATTTAGATTAGGAAAAAGTTCATAAAAATTTCTTTAAAATGAAATCTTTTTTGAATCTTTGCCTCTATTTTCTGATTCTGGATGAAATTTTAAATAATATTTTTTAGAATTTAATTTATTAAATGTGATCACGTGGTTTCTTTTCTTTTTGTGATACTTTAAATTGAATTTGCGTGGCGTGCATATCAACGAAATAAATTGACAAAAGAAATATTAAAATACGGTAAAAGATAAAATTTAACCACTAGACTATTTGAGATGGATGTTTTTTAAGAACTTAATTCGAATTAGTATGTTTTATGGATATTAATAATACAAATTAATTGCGTACATTGAGTGTTGTATTTAATTTGAATATTTTCTTTTACATTATTTTGTCTATAAAAATATCCGTTACGAATTTTTATAAATATATAAATAAAAATATAAATAAATTTAAATATATATATATATATATATATATATATATATATATATATATATATATATTTGCATTAATTGTTTACATTGACCGTTGTATTTAATTTGAATGTACTCCGTACCGGAGCAAGGGTATCCAGCTAGTGTTTCATAAAATCTTCCTGATACCACAGCTCAGTGATTAAAGCACTGTTCTTTGAAACTAAGATTCGTGTGAACCCCTTCCCAGCGGCTTGAAGACATAATTTTTCGAATTACAAAGATTTAAATAATTTAAAGCAAATACTTTACTCTTATAGAATGGGAAAAATTTGCATGTTGAGTATTAAAATTTTAATTATATTTCTAAAAGTTTTTCATTGCCAATGCAACTGTAGCCTGCGTGGTTAAAGTTCTGGATCTTTGAGAGCAGTGCTCTAACCACTTAACTAAGGTGGCAGCAGAACCAGCCTAATTTTATTGAACACAATATTGTTATGTAAGAACAAATTACTATAGTTAAAGCTTTTTAAAATTTTAAGATTTAAAATCTTTGTAAAAGGAATTTCATTCGCAAAGCCACCAGTGAGGTTCGAACTCACGATCCCTGGTTTACGAGACCAGTGCTCTACCACTGAGCTATGGTGGCAGCCGGTAGAGGCACTTTTATCGATATTATTAAAATAAAATATTCTTCTTGCAAATATTTCTGTCTATATAAATAAATTATCTAGTTTAAATCTTTCTGACCTTCGTAAAATTAGAAAAGTAGTATTGAAGCCACCAGTAGTGTTCGGGCTCTCGATTCTTGGTTTTATAGAACAGGTCTCTAACCATATGCAGGGAACAATATTTTATTAAACACTAGCATTATTGCCCGGCGTTGCCCGGGTAGATATATAGATATAAAATTATTCATGCATTCCATCAAAAAAATACTGGGCTGCATCCCCGCTCTTCATGTTCATCTGGCCAGTTGTGTTTATTTGGGGAGCCAGGGCCAAAGGTCATTCCCAACCCTCTTCCTCCCGCGCATTGGAATTTGACCCCTCCGTCACCCCCAAATCATCTCTCTTAACGCAGCTGGTTGTGGTGAAGGGGCTCCACAGGTGGTCGCGCACCTCTTAGAGGCACAAAAATCATTAAAAAATTAATTTAAAAAAAACTAATTGAGCCCCAAATTTCGTTTTTCCTGATTTAAGTTTCTCGGGTCCTAAACATTAACTGTGCCGAATTTGGTCCCGGTGGGTGAAACAGTCTGTGATTCTATAGCGGACAAACAAACAGACGAGCTCTTTTATATATATAGATAAGTAAAATGTAACCAGCTGTCGGGATTTCAGATCTCACTGGTGGCTTTGTGACGGCATTTCATTTTACGAGGATTTTAAAACTTAATTTGAAAAGTCAAATTCATAGACAACGTAAGATTTTTTAAAAGAATTTTTACGCATTATTTATGCTTCATAAAATCTTGCTAGTATCGCTGCCGCCATAGTTAAGTGATCGGAGCACTTTAGTCTAAAATCAAAAATCTTGAACTGAAACATTCCCGCTGTCTTTAATTGTACTATTTAATTTCACAAAGACTGGAAATTTGTAAACTAGAGAATTTATTTACATACATAGAGCAAAACTTGCATGAAGAATATTTAGTTTTAATGATATTTATAAAAGCTTTTAACCCCCATTGTCTCCGTATCTCAGTGGTTAGAGCACTGGTCTTTTAATCCATAGGTCATGAGTTCAATTCTCGCTAGTTGTTTTTACTCGTGATTTTATTTTTAAACTTAAAATTATAAAGGCTAAATTAATAAGCAGTTTAAGTTTTCTTAAAGGTTTTTTACATTTCCCATTTGTTTCCCTTATTTTTATATAATATATAAAAGCTTCGTCTGGGGCTTCTACCATGTCTCTGTGGTAGAGCCCTGGTCGCGTGAACCAGGGGTCGTGAGTTCAAACCGCGCTGGTGCCTCTGTGAATGCATGTCCTTTTACAAATATTTTAAATCTGAAAATTTAAAAATCTAAATTTATTGTAAGTTGTTCCTAAAGATTATTAGTATGTTTAATAAAATTGTACTCCTTCTGCTGCCACCTTTGCTAAGCGGTGAGATGTTCAAAGATTTGAAATATTTAAAGCAGATAACCATAATTAGTTTTTGAAACCAGGGGTCAGGACTTTTAATCTCGATAGTGGCTTTGTAACTATAATATGCTTTGTGAAGATTTCAGAACTTAAAATTTGAAACGTCAAATTTGTATAGAGTGTGTACTGTTCCTAAAAAACATTTTTATGTTCTATAAAATCTTGCCGGTATCGTACCTCGCAGCCACCATAGCTAAGTTAAACCATAGATAAGTTAGAACAGTGTCCTCTGAAACGGAGAATCGCGAACTGAAACATTTTTGGTGTGTTTAATACTACCTTTTTAGATTTTCAAAAATTTGAAGCCTTCGAAGCATTGAATTTATTCATATAGACTGCCCAAAATTTACATAAAGAATATTTTAATTTTGATAATGCCTATAAAAGCTGCTGTCTAAGACATCTGTAAAATCTTTCATTTGTAAAAGCTGTATTTATAAAATCGCTCAACCTTCGTTGCCACCATAGCTCAGTGGTAGAGCACTGGTCTCGTAAACCAGGGGTTCCAGAGAAATCCAGGTTTTTAAACCAGATCTAAATAGGTGTGTTTAATACTACCTATTTAGATTTTGAAAGATTTGAAGCCTTAGAAGCATTGAATTTATTCATATAGACTGCCCAAAATTTACATAAAGAATATTTTAATTTTGATAATGCCTATAAAAGCTGCTGTCTAAGACATCTGTAAAATGTTTCATTTATAAAAGCTGTATTTATAAAATCTCTCAACCTTCGTTGCCACCATAGCTCAGTGGTAGAGCACTCGTCTCGTAAACCAGGGGTCGTGAGTTCAAACCTCACTGGTGGCTTTGCGTTTACAGTTCTTCCTGCAAGCTTTTTAAATCTAAAAATTTAAAAGCCTTAAATTATAAAAAGCAAAATTTATAGACAGAGTAAGATGTTTCTACAGAATGTTATTATGTTTCATAAAATCTTATTGATATTTCTGCCACCTTATCTAAAAGGTAAGGTGGCCCTTCAGAACCGAGATTCTTGGTTGATACATTCTTGGGGCTTGAAAGAATAATTTTCCAATATTACAAAGATCTGAAATATTTAACGCGGTGAATATATTTTTTTGGATTACGAAAGATTTGACTGAAGATTATTATGCGAAATAATTTAAAGTAGAGGTTTTATTTTTATAGACTAAGGCAAGATTTGCCTGAATAATATCTTCATTTTAATAACGCTTTATATTTCGGTTCCACTATATCTCGGTGATTAGAGAACTGGTCTCGGATCACGTGTCGTAAGTTGAAACCTAAATGGCAGTTTTTGTGAGTACATTAATTTTTTTACAACGATTTAAATCTTAAATTTAAAAAAAGACAGAAATTTATAGTCAGCATAGTTTGTTCCTAAGGAATACTATCTTTTTTATAAAATCTTATTGGTAATTACATTTACAAAAGCGTTTCCCCTCCGTTGCCGCCATACATCAGTCACCCCCCCCCCCCCGTACACCAGGGTCATTTGTAGAAATCACGCGGGCAGCTTCCCGAATACATTCCTATTTTACACAGACTTAAAAATTTTAAAAGCTTAAATTATATAAAACGTAAGTTTTTCTCAAGAAATATTATGTTTCATAAAATCTCGCCGGTTTCGCTGCTACATTAGCTAAGTGGTTAGATCTATGTTCTCTGAGAGCAAGGTTCGTGGGTTAAAACATTCTTGGGGGTTTCAAAACCACTTTTTCAATATTTTCATAAAATCTTTCTTGTACCGCTGCTACCAAAGCTAAGTGGCTTGTCCAGTAAATTGAAGAGAGAAGCTTAAATTATTTACTTCGTTTAAGTACCATGAAAACTTTTTTCTCTAATCAAGTATTTCCTTAGACAATGGAGCTCTTTCTAAGACAGAAAGCTCTCACATCAGTCGGACTTCCTCCGACTTTCAATAACTTATCACATTCTCATTCGGGACATCAATTCGTCACATCACTCCAATAAGTGATCACAGGCTCATTCTCAATGCCACTGTATATACCGCGGACATTGGATGCCTCTGTTCGCACCAAAATCGGGAGACCTCCCCCATCCAGTGACGTAGCGAGCATAACTGGCGCCCGGAGCACGATACTTTTTTGGCGCCCCCCCCTAAAAAAATATAGTAATACAATACGTATATAGACCCTATATTGGCGCCCCTCTTCGAGAGGCGCCGGGGCATGATAGACCCCTTCCCCCCTCTCGCTACGCCACTAGACCCCCCCCCAAAAAAAGTAAAAAAAAAAACTGGACAACATCGTGTGCCCCCGCTGGCTATCCTCGTCTTAACTTCCTGAGGGTCAGTTAGACTCTCCTCACTCCCACGCTTGATGTACAGTGGGGTCTAAAGAGTTGGGGCGCAGCTCTGTCCAAGAGGGTCACAAGCCATCCCTTCTAAATAAAAACTTAGAAGAGAGGTAGGGATGTCGTGACATTACTACATACACAGAGAGCAGCAGTCATGCGTGATTTTGTACGGCCACTTCTTTTTCAGAACCATTACTGGCCGCCATTGAGAAGTTCATTGTGTATATATTTATGAGAGAGAGAATGTTTAACCATCGTGTTGTGTTCACCTAGACTATGAGTAAACATTGATTCATTAATTTATGCACCTGGATTTTTACCTATCCGGCGGCTCTCAATGAAGCAGTTTTAGGCTCATAAACATTTGGTTTCTTAAATAAAGAAGCATGCAGCTGCCACCATATCTCAGTGGTTAGAGCACTGGTCTCGTAAACCAGGGGTCGTGAGTTCAAATCTCACTGGTGGCTTTGTGATCGCAATTTTTATTTTTCCGTGTTAATAATTTTGAAAATTGAATAATTGTTCACCAAATTCACGTACTTTGCAATATATTCCACAAACCAGTAAACCTCAAGATATTTCAATGATGTTATATTTTTCTTTTTTCTTTTTTTTTTTAAATTTGTGACGTGTGGTATCTTCATTATCATAACATAGAGTAAATTAAAATATACATGGTTTTTTTTATGACAAGTTCGATTCTCGGATGGTCACAATGTTTAATGTGCCGTAATTCTTCCTGAGGTCTTCACATTTATCTCATATCGCTTTTGTTCTGGCGCGGAAGAAAATACACAAATATACGGAAAAATTTAAATTATTGATCAATGAAAATGGACATGAGCAATAGTGGGCATTCTTGACTAAGGAGAAGATACACCAAACGTGGAAGCTCGGAATTTCTTTTCTAGGATTAAGTTCCTGATAAGTTGAAGCACGCTGATACTAAACTTATCGAAGGCATCGTACTCTATGGACTGGCAAGTACAGGTATAAATAATGCCCTTTTAGCAAGGGCAAAGTTATATATATTTTTGATAAAAGATAGAGTTTTACCATTGCGGCATGTCCCCCTAAATTAAGAGTTTTTTATTTCCAATGGCAAGGCAAAATACCAATACATATAAACAGATAAAATGACACTACAAAGATATAAACATGTACATGAGATAGCGAAACTGAAAACAGGGTATAAGACCGAAGTCATTGCCTTAAAAGTTCTCTTGCTTCCCAATACCTCGAGAACACAGTGTGTCCGCGGAGGGCCCCACATCGAAGCAAGTGGTACCTGCCCAACTCTTCTCCAGTATCACAAAATCATAGCAAGGGAGTATGCCGTAGGCTGTAGATCATTTAGCCGCAGAGCTTTGCCCAGGGTGCACCACGAGGAGGTAGATCTACGTTGCACCCCCTAAATTAAGAGTAAACAGTCATAAATTTATGTACCTGAAATCTTACATACTCAGAAGCTAGTATTGAAACAGTTTTAGGTTCATAAATATTTTGCAAAGATTTGATTTCTTTCAAATAAATCAAATTTTATCCAATGTGCATATTTTTCGAAATTATATATTGATTTTAGTTAGATTTTATAAACTGCGGAGCGCCACTGCCACCATATCTCAGAGGTAAGGTCTCGTAAACAAGTGGTCGTGAGTTCGAACCTCACTGGTGACTATCCAAGTACTTTTTTATAACTCTTAACAATAATTTTGGAGTTGAAGGTTAATCCCTCCCAAACGAGATTGATCAATGGTGACGACGTTCCAATCTTGAATTGTATATATTTTTTAAAGGCCCAGATTAATGAAATTTGTTAAGATTAATAGATTTAATTGGGATGCTCATTTTATAAGAATGGAAGACTCGAACGCTGTTCAAAAGATCTTTATTTAAAAACCCCAGGGAAAGTCAAAGCTGAGATGACCCAAACTGCGCTTGGAAGACTCAATAGAGATGGATTTCCATGAGATTAATGTGAGAAACTTTCGTACTGCAGTTAGAAGTAGAAATAGCTGACAAAATCTTCAGCGCTATGCTGGGTTCACCCGGCGTTATTATAATTATGATGATGACGATGATGAATTCCTCTCATAAAATAGGGTGTGCATTTATGTGACCTTAAATTTTATTTAAAATTATAATGCATCGTATTCACTTTTTCAGAATTATTCCTTGTTTAGACTGACTGTATTAGACTGTTATCTGACTGTATTAGTGTTCCCAACCAACTAGACTTAACTTCAATTTTTCATTGTTTGAAATAAAAGCAAAAGGTAATCTTTTATAATTAAAATTTCTAGAGTATTTATATCGAAGATTTCAAACTTGTGATCATATCTTTGCCTCATTAAAAGAAAATTCTGTTAAGTTCTTCAGCATTCCGTTGAGAGTAAGTGAATTTCGAGTTTTTGCCTTATACAATTTGAAAGCTGGCAAATGTCATAGTTTGCTAATACACCGTGTAACGTGGGCAATATATAAAATACATTTCTGACTATCAAGCACTCTAAATTTTGTACCGTAATTCGTAATAGACGATGGCTATTTCCGTTTCGAGATGGATGACTGCACTTTGTCTAACTAAACTAACTAACCAATGGCGCAACAGTCCATTTTGGACCAAGGACGGTTGTGCCCATCTCCGCTTTCTTGACCATGGGCTTGGGGTGCCATATAGCATATGTCTCAGGAATGTGGTCAGCCAGCCGCGGGACCCCCAGAGTTTAGTTCCCAAGCATGCTTGGTCCTAATTTTATCGACCGACTCAAGGGATGAAAGGCTGAGTCGACGTTGCCCAGTCATTTCCGTTGTGAGTTGGATGACTGCACTTTGTCAGCGACCAGTAAAATTTAGAGAGATTCCGTATTTGGAATTATTTTCTGTCCAGCGTAATTATCGGCAAAGCCTTGATGAGGAGCCCATGACAATGGCGTGACCTAGATCCAAGACTTCTTGGGTACGCTGGAGGTGTATATTTTTGCAAGTTAATACATGTCTAGAAATTAGAATATTTCTGCCTTAGTAATACCAGGAACAAGTTCCTGATCGGCCGAAACATGCCGATACCTATGTTGATATTGTATTGAAGATCGGTCAAGAGTTAGTAGAAAGAACAGTAAGAGATGGAAGCGTAGGTCATACCTTTTGAATGAGACCTAGAGCTTAAATATGGTGATAATCTTGGTTATGGTCAGTTTTTGCTACACGAGGGCAAATTAGACCGGGATCTACTTCTTAAAGCCGATTCCGAACGGTTACAAACGTCCATACCAAGAGTAGGATATGAACCCACAGACAATGGTACCGAACACCAGAGCCCTAGTCATTCGGCCATCGTCCGGCATGGTGATAATCTTAAATTACAAGTAAACAGTATTTACTTGGTATATCTAATTCACCTCTTGCTTACGAAGATCTATCCGAAGCAATTTTAGATACTTAAGGAGTTTACAAAGATTTGAACTCTTAAATTCTATAAAATTAATTTTATTGGCAGCATATATTTATCTTAATGGAATATTTCCATTTTAATTAAGTGTATTAAATGCCATTTCTTCCAGTGCCACCATAGCTCAGTGGTTAGAGCACTGGTCTCGTAAACCAGGGGTCGTGAGTTCGAATCTCACTGGTGGCTTTTATTAAAAGTCGTTTGAATTTGGAAATTGATTAGTTTTCATTATCTTTTAGTGGACGATGTTCAGTATTTTTTCTTTTTTAATAATGATTTTAATTTATGTTTTGGTTTACAAAATATTTGAATTTTTCCCTTGAAACGTGAGAAAAAAAGTTTTGTGAATGTATTTGTAAAATGGGTGATTGGATTCAACCACTAAGCGTCTATATAGCTATCTGATAATAAAAAAAAATATCGTCGTCTAAGAATCGAATGCGATTTTCGATTAAGTACGTATTTTACTTTCCATAAAAACTACCCGCGAAGAATCGTTTCGCTCGTCTATTCTCCTGAAGTAATAATAATAATTTTAAAGTTTTATTTAAATGGAGTTTTCAAACATATCTTACATTATTATTTGCAGTCCAAAAATGTGGTAGTAACGAATACAGTAAACTGTTTACTCTCTTTACTGTCTGCAGAATGTTAACTGTATTTACCCCTAACCTGCGTTTGTGGTTTAAATTAAAATAAAGCATGGAAACAAAAAAAACTAATTTTATTTTGGAATTCTAAAATTGACGTAACCACGGAGTGCCTCGAAACATGTTGGGAGCTGCTGATTTAGAGATAAGAAGCTTAGGCAAGCGCTGGTAGTTAAAGATTTTTTTTTCTTAAGCGGAGCCACTTGTCGTCAAACATTCGCCTATACTACGCCGCAGTTTACTATCCGTTTTATTCTGAGAGCACCATATAGGCGGACAGCATTACCCCGTATGAAGGGACGACACAAACGGAGCTATTTTCCGTGGCGCAACACTGGGATTCGATCCGAGCACTCTCAGCACCGAAAACCAGTGCGCTGTACCACAGGGCTGCCACAAGCCCTAGTAGTTAAAGATAATTTTATATATAACATAGATGAATATGTTCTCTGTTTCTTTCGTAATTCATTACTGATATTTCCTTTGTTTTTCAATTCCTACTATTAGTTCACACTCTCTCTATATATATCTTGTTCAAATTTTCAATCGTTAATAAAAGTACTTTTTATTCATCCACTGAAGTTCAAATACATTTTTTTAAACTTGTAGTGGACGACACTTGATGTTAATACAGTTTTTTCAAATATTAATTCATTAATTAAATTTAATTAATCAATTTTAGTTTTAGACCATATATATCTTGTTCAAATTTTCAATCGTTAATAAAAGTACTTTTTATTCATCCACTCAAGTTCAAATACATTTTTTTAAACTTGTAGTGGATGACACTTGATGTTAATACAGTTTTTTCAAATATTAATTCATTAATTAAATTTAATTAATCAATTTTAGTTTTAGACCTAGAGCGTCTCTTGCTCTTGAATAGTAATTTCCCTCTTGTTACTGTGTAAACGGTAGCACTGCGGTATCGCGGGCTTCTCCCGTCCTGTAGGTTGCGAGATCGAATCCCCAACCTGATGAACTTTTTCTCTCTCTTTCCCCTCCTCCTATTCTCGAACAGTAGACAAGGTTCTGGCAGGCAATCCTTTTTTTTCAATTCCTACAATTAGTTCACATTCAAATTTTTCTTTGTTGACCTAAGTAGGAATTGACTTTAAATTCTTTTTATATATATTACTTGTTTATGTGTATTTTTATGGCATTCATACATACTCGAAAAATATGTAAGCATACTCCTCAGGAAGTTCTATAGCTTAGACTGAAGTTACCGGAGACTGAGTTATTATGAAGGATTATTCAAAATATATATAGCGAATTATTTTCTGTACCGTAGCGAGATTTGTGAAAGGCGTATACTTGTATTTTATGTCAGTCTATCTTTATTTTTAAGTAACTCATAACACTATATTTCCCTCACCAGAACATAGCTAAATAAGTCAAAAATAATGAAACTGTAATATTCCGACATGTTTTCACAGATGCGAGAAAAAAAAAAAAGAGAAGCGAAATTCAGAAGCTTCCCACAAAATTTCAAACTTTCTCCTTCATTTCTTTTACAATAATTATTTTCTCAACTTGGAAGTAAGAAAGACATATTTATTACTCAGCGGCAAAGCTCTGAGGGGAAAACAGGATAGCAAACACCCTTTTCTCGGGGCGAAACTTGAAAAATAGGGGGAAAACACCACAATTTAGAAATACTTTTGCATAAAAATCCTGCAGTAAATCAGTCTAATAGGATTTTAATGCTGTGGTGCCAACTCGAGTCTCCCTAAATAAGAGATACTGACATCTTTTGTGTTTCCAAGTCTCCCAAAAATATTCTGTGAAAAAAGGGTGTTTCTTTATTAATAACAGTCTGGGAGAGTGAAATACAACTCTTCAGACCACACAAGAACCCAGCGGAAGGCTTTTTTGCTTCTTCTTTTAATTGTACATTTTCTGTGTTGTTCCCTTTCAGCCTGTGAGTCATTAAAGAGCGTTACACATCACTAGGTGTATAAACCAGACTTCCTCTCTTTAATAAGGAGGGTGATTTTTTAAAAAACTTACTCTCATAAGTAACCATAGATGTTTATTTGTTGATTTTGCTGTCTCAATACTTTTTCTTCACTCGTCTCAAGTATTAAAGAGTTGAAAATCAGACGTAATCTATATACAGTGGACGCTCGTTAATTCGAACTCGGTTAATTCGAACTTTCGGTTAATTCGAACTAATCCAAAGGCCCCAAAAAACTTGTATTGGAGTTAATGTTAAAAATATCTCATTAATTCGAACTTAATTTTTATCACTTCGATTAATTCGAACTAAAAATTTGACAAAAAAAATTCTTTTTCCTCGTTTAATAGAGAAAATATACACTGTATTTATTATTTTGTGTGTCAAAATTTCTTTTCTGTGTAAAGAGGCCCTTGCCTGCATTCCTAGACTATTACATGTCCGCTAAAACGTTAGTAGCTATTGTCCTTCTTATTAGTGTTATACGAAAAAAGCAATTTTCCTTTATTCGGATCGATTTTCTTAGAATTTCAGAAAAACTAGTCTTTACTATAGATTCTAGGGAGCTGCGTCAGTTATAACTGCAGTGCAGACAAGTTAATGTGGTCTAGCCTTTTTTCCTCGTTGTGTGGTGTGAACGTGTAAAAATTCAGGATGTCTACACGTGGAAAGTACAAAACCCTAACTTTGAAGACAAAGGTAGAAATTTTAAAGAAAGTAGAGAAAGGCGAATGTAAAACAAAGTTAGAAGCTGACTATAGAATTTAAAAAAATGCCTTGTCAACTAATTTGAAAAACAAGGAGTCAATTTTAGATTCATGGGAAAAATCAAAATTTGCTAGAGGAAGGAAACGCATGGGAAATGCGTCCCAAGAAGTTCTAGAAAAAACTCTACTGCTATGGTTCCAGGGTGTTAGAT
Organism: Dolomedes plantarius; assembly: GCA_907164885.2. Lineage (NCBI taxonomy): Eukaryota > Metazoa > Arthropoda > Arachnida > Araneae > Dolomedidae > Dolomedes > Dolomedes plantarius. Next base: position 14,777,921 of record OU015498.1, read on the forward strand.
CTCGAAATTTTCCGATAAATGGACCCCTAGTGCTGACGAAGGCTGATGAATAGGCAATTCGAATGGGTATTGAAGATTTTAAATGCAGTGATGGATGACTTTCTTGATTTAAGTCAAGGCACAATATTTCTTATCTCTGTGTGTGGCCAAAGCTCTGATGTAATCGAAGACGTATGCACTAATTTCGGTAGGAAACTGCCAGGGCTTTTCTCTACTTACCTACAGAAAGATATTTCTAATGCGGCCATAATGGTCAAAGCCATAATGGACTCTATTAAAACTCTGAAAGCATTTATTTAGATGGAACCTTCCTCTGAAAATGAATTGAAATGTTTACTTGAAATCGAGAATCTGGCTGAACAATGAAGGCATCATAAACAGAACCAAACATCCATTTTACAGTTTTTCCCCAAAGTGTAATTCATATTTTTAATAAAAGTTTACTTTATACTGCATATCTTCTGCTTCATTTTATGATTAATGTAAGTCTGTATTGCTTTTTAACTTTAGATAACATAGCATAATATATTTTCTGGGGTTATACATACTAGGAGAGTTTCTTCTTCAGTGATACACATTTAAAGTTATATATTTTCTCTTAACATCGGATAATTCGAACTTCGGATAATTCGAACTTTTTTCTGAGAACCTTCGAGTTCGAATTAACGAGCGTCCACTGTATATAAAACAGTTCCGTAACTGACTCATTCATTCACTGACTGACTGACTGACTGACAGACAACGCACAGACCAAGCCGCTGGACCTAAAGGGCTGAAATTTTGCATAGCGATTCTTCTAATAGTGTAGGGGTGCACTAAGAAAGATTTTTCAAAAATTCTTCTTAGATTTTTTTAAATTAAATATTTAAGCAGTTTTTTAAACTTTTTTTACGTTTGCATTTAAAATAATACATTGAGGGTTATAAAATTTATATCAAGAGAAAGATCATAAAAATTCCTTCAAAATGAAATCTTTTTCGAACCTTTACCTTGATTTTCTGATTTTTGGTGAATTTTTAAAGATTAATTTTTAGAATTTAATTTATTAAATGTTGATCACGTGATTTCTTTTTCTGGTACTTTAAATAAATTTATCGTCACGTGCATAACAACTAAATAGACAAAAATGATATTCTTTTTCTTTCTAATGCAGCAGACGATTGGATATTATCCAAAAAAAATAAATATCCCTTACGATTTTTTTATAAATATATATATATATATTTACATCAATTGTATACATTGATCGTCGCATTTATTATATATATATATATATATATATATATATATATATATTGGCATTAATTGCATACATTGACCGTTGTATTTAATTTGAATGTACTCCGTAGCGAAGCGCGGTTTTTCAGCTAATGAAATAATAAAAAGTATCTATAAATGTTTATATATTTACTGCATCTTAAAAGTTGTGAATTAAATGGTTGTACGACTGAAAATTGTGGCAACGACGATTGTAGTTATATAGGGTTATTTTAAACTCTTTATATTATAATACTTAGTTAAACTAATTAATGCATTGAAGGTAGGAATAAATCTTACTAATTAAGCTAGGCTTCAGTTAAATTTAAATACAACAATATTTGCCATTTGGCCGTTAGTGGTTAGTACATTTTAAGTTAGATGGTAAAGTTGCGTTGTGTGTAGCAATAACCCATAAACATATAATAATTAAAATTTACCCTAGGTTCATTACTGTCTGCATCACTGTGGTAATTAATGAGCCAAAAGAAAAATGAAATTAAATGTAATAAAATTACCTCTCTATCATTGGAGTACACCTAAAAAATGAAATTATTTCACCTAAAAGAAAAAGTTTCATATCTGCTGAAATAAAAATAAAACCTAAAACTGAAAATCAGAAAATTTACTAAAAAGGCAAGGACCGACATGACAAGGATATACTAACAGTAACCAATTTATTTAACAATTTCCCTGACCTTATAACAAACAAACTCATAATCTCCAGATCTTCTTAACATTATTCTGACAACCAAATTCAATTGAGTAAAATACAATTTCGTTTAAATGAGTTCTACTCTCCATAATACAAATAATTATCAATAAAAACAATACAAATAAGTGAAGTGGCTGGCGAATAAAAAAAACTAAATTATTCTATATGCTATTGCTCATCATAAATTTAATTTTACATTTAAATTTAATCTTAATGATTCTGCTGCAGCTTTAAAAAAAGGTAGAGAGGTTATGGATAGAATTTACAGAAAGTAAAGGAAAGGAATAGAAATTCACCCGTCGCCGTCACATCATCGTCGGGATCTTAGCGTCGTCCCGAGGCCAGAGCCTCAGCCCCCGATCCCTCGGTCTTTTTTGCCTCCCTCTCCGTTCAGGATCCTCCAAAATCTCTTCTTTTCAAACTCCCGCGCTCCCGAGTCAGTACCTTGTCACTACTTCCATCAGTCCGGTGAAACCATCCTCCATTCCAAGTAGTTCCTTGGTGCTCCGTGAATTCTAATGGCCGAAATGAGGGGGGGGGGAAGGCCACAGGTAGCACTCTTGCACTCTGCAATTCTTTATACAATTTATTTTTTTCCACCCCCTCATCTCGTTCTTGTTGATTATTTTAATTTCATGGCGGCCTGGTCATCCACCCGGCGATGTATCCTTGCGCGCCTTGCATCTCCTCTTCTGCGATTTCTCCCCGTTTGAAAAAGGGCGCGTAGCGGACGTATCGGGTTACCGATAGTGGGGGAGGCTATGAAATCTGTTGCTAGGCAAAGGGTCATTTTTAAGGAAAGAAGGAAAGCAAAGAATATTTCTAAAACTTTTACCATTTAAATTACAAACCGCCAGCCAAAAAATTATACCATACCAGCCATTCACAAGGTTCATAAATAAGACTTATTAATTTATCAATATTAACAATAATAAGGTATAACCTGTGATGATCTATTTCAAACATAATTCTTCTCAATGTCAAAACATTTAGAGAAACTTGCGCACACTTCTCCAAATGCGATGACATTAATCAAATCAATTAATAATTGATCATCACAAGTTTAAACCCTCAAACATATTTAGCAGAGGCTTAATAAATTTATTAAAACAAAGCACAATCGTTACTAAAATTTACTTACTTTACTAATTTATTTATCTGAATACCCGATATTAATATTAACTTTAATCACTTCCAAAACTATTAATTATCATCACAACAAAATACTGTGAGGAACTTTTTTTTTGAAAGATCTGAAACACGTCTATAAACATAATAGCGTAATATGCTACAAATTAAACTGAATTTATAGGTACAACAGACCTCTAAAAAGTAAAAGAAGGTAGTATTTTAGTTACAGTATGATAAAACTATCACTTTTAACCCTTCAGTGGGCGCGCCCGTGTACAGAGTGCAACATTTTCGTAATTTTTAATGGTGTGTTTTTACATGTAAGGTTTGAATGTTCCAACCAGTTTCTATTTATAACTACACCCTTTCTGATGCAGGTCTGATTTCCTGACCATTGTATTCCTTTCCATTCATTGGTAGTTGTAGAAGTGAAAATGGTATAATTCCCCACGGTGTGTGGCCAATAAAGAATGTATTATAAAGGATGCAGAGACAGGGATTGTAAACCAATAAAAAATAGAAGAATAGCTGTCGGTGTGGCCAGTGATAGCGATCTGAAGTCTAAATTTTACAAGATGGATGGTCGTTATTTTATGGCCCACAGTAAAAACGTCAGATGAGATGGGTCAAAGTTGTTTTGCAAAATAAAATTATGTTGGGGGAGGTACTTCATAGACTATGGACAGAGGCGACAGAGGCGGTGTAATAAAGAACCAATTGGGGTAGGAACCACTGAAAGAAAAACAACCCACTGCCCAATGAAAGTGAGGAGCGTGCCAGATGGCCCCCCTGTAAACGGACAACAGCTCCGCTAAGGATGGCGTGATTTAACCGTGGTAAACCAACGAAGATGGGCAATCTCTTTATTTTTTTTAGGTTTTTGGACATAATAGGAATCCATTCTCAAGTTGTCCTTAGATCCGATAAACCGGACAGTTTCGAAATAAGGCTACTGTATCTGCATTCTTTGTCCTTTAATTATAAATTTAGCTCAGTATTATAAACAGTTTAGAACTCGACATAAAACGCAGAATTATTATTTTCAATTTGAAAAAAAAAAGTTTATTACAAAAGAAATAATCAAGGCTGAAAGATACGTTGCACTTTGTGCCACGCGCGCCTGCTGTTGTTCCAAAAATTGGCGAGCCCGCTGAAGGGTTAATAGTAATTTTGCAATTTATGTATTAGGGAAGAATTAATCGAAAATTCCCGAGATTTCAATAACCCGAGGAAACTGTAAAATGTCATGTACTGATCCACTTCCTGCAAGAGTTTCAGGTAAAATTAATTCTAAAAATCGTAATCGTAATCGTAGACTGTTGATAAGTAATTTATAATTTATAAGAAGTCAACATATTTTAAACGAAACCCCCTAAACACACTGACCATGAATATGCTTCAAAACGCGATCAATAAATTAGCAAAAACTGCTGCTAAATGATTGTCGAAATGGGTCCTTGATTAAAATAGGTCAAGTGAGAATGATTTTTTTTCATTTTTTAAAATTTTAAATCTCAATCAAAATAAAACATCTTTGGATGATCATTAGCATCATTAGGAATGAAATATTTCTAATCAGAGGAGTACAACATTCGGCACTGGTCAAAACAGATTTAAAATAGGAATGGTTAATTCCTAATATTGTAATAAGTATTCTCAAAAAGTTTAAAAATAAAAGATTGTCCTATGGGTAAGGTTTAATATATTATTTTATGGCAGCAGTTTTATTATAATCGTAAAATGTATATTTTGCAAAGAATTTTCTGCCTCGCAGACCATATTGATCAAACCAAAGCACTTGATAAAACTTGATTTGACGAGATCTAACGTCAGCGTCAGTTGTTATGAGAAGAATAAAGCATCAACTGAAGTGTGAACGTTCCAACTAATTCAGATAAGGTGATTCACTTCTTGCGAAAATATATAAATTTGAAACGACACCACCACATTGCTTGTGACTTTCATAAGAGAAACATAAACTGAAAAGATAATAAGAAAAAAAATACACCCGTACTCACGTGAATACAAGTCACGCTGAATAAATAATTCCCACTGAAGGGTAAGTGCGTTTGCCCACGTCATCTATTTACTTGAACTTACCTCTTGTTCTAGAAGTTTGCATACATAATAAGCCCAGCATAAAGATAAACCATTACGTAAATATATTTTTGTGAGTAGCTTTACATAGCATTCAAGATAATATGTGGTATGTAAACGAGTATGTATGCATGTTCTATTTCCAGTGTGGTAAATTTTAAACTGATTGTTAACTTTATTCGTATTTTAAGTAAGCTGAGAAGATAAGATGTCAGAGGGTCTATCAAGACACAATTAGAGAGGTAACTTAAAACTTGAACCCGTTTATATACATTTAAAAAATTTCGCCCCTCATATGGATATTTTGAATGGTGTGTTTTTACATGTAAGGTTTGAATGTTCCAACCAGTTTCTATTTATAACTACACCCTTTCTGATACAGGTCTGATTTTCTGACCATTGTATTCCTTTCCATTCATTGGTAGTCGTGATTTAACCGTGGTAAACCAACGAAGATGGGCAATCTCATTATTTTTTTTAGGTTTTTGGACATAATAGGAATCTATTCTCAAGTTGTCCTTAGTTCCGATAAACCGGACAGTTTTGAAATAAGGCGACTGTATCTGCATTCTTTGTCCTTTAATTATAAATATAGCTCAATATTATAAACAGTTTATAACTCGTCATAAAACGATTGCTTTCAACCACCAACAATTGCTTTAATACCACCGTCCTAAGAACTTTACCGTTTTCGTCATACCTCATAACTTCCACATAAAAAGTACTTAAAAGGTCTACTTTCCTTTCGAAAGCACCTTGGAGGTACTATGTGTGCTCTGTGACCCGAGAAACATCGCGAGGGATAAACTCTCCAGGGGCAATCTGTAGTGTACGCCCTCTCACCTTTTAGATTCAAGATCGTTGAAACCGTTACAAAATGCTTTGAGATATCGTATTACATATTACACCTGCTACTACTGATGATGATGTCGTGTCTATGATGAAGCCTATTCAAATAGTGCCATGGGCTGAGATGACGGCCCTGGCAAACTGCACTGTATTGCCATCGTAGAGATTCAGTCTCATAAACAAGACTCCAATTTTTAACAGTTCAGCAAGGATGGCTGGGCAATCAGAAACGTGTGCCGTCGACAGTTTTTGTGTCCGGGCAGTTATCCCAGTTTCTGTAGGTTTCCTGCCTTCTCTGCCAATTTTCAATCCTCTGTGATGGCCAGTTCAGATAGAGCCTGACTATGGTTTTAGCTATACGTCGATATCCCTTGATGTTGTGGAGCTGGGGCTTTAGTGGAATCGAGTGTTCCTTCAATTTGTATTTGACCCCGGAATTTGCGTGTGAGAGGGTGACATTGGAGTTGTTGACGTTATCATTATTATTATTATTATTGAGATTTTGAGCCTCTTTTGCTAGTTTATCTGCGTTCTCGTTGCCTGCAATGTTGACATACGCCGGCAAACATTGGATATCGCTTGACCTACTACTACTATTATTGAGATATTATACATAGAGCTAACAATCCCTGGAGAAAATTTTTCCTTACTGACCATTGTCGTAACCCGTAAGTTCAGTTTCTTAGTACCGCAAGTTGCGGTACTGTTGTGTTATTATTTGAAGCCCCAAGTCGGTCTATGTTAGTCTACCTCTACGTAGAAAATAAAGGAATTATTTATATTTATGCCTATTACTTTATAGTGTGCCTGGACCGCTAGAGGATTCACAAGGTAAATAAGAAAATAGAACCATATAAGATTCCTTTCTGAGCCCTCTAAACCAATGATTCTCAACCGCTGGTCCGGTGGACCGGCACCGGTCCGTGGAAAAATTTAACCGGTCCTCGGAGATTTTTACCTGTCCGCGTGAAAAATAAATCTTACTCATATAATAATAATAATAATAAAACTTTGTAAGATTTTTTTTACGTTAGTGCCATAATTTAGTATATAGGATCCAAAATTTTGTCTTTGAAAGTTGGCAACACTGGAGTGTGCTCACATTTGTCAATTGTATATGGTTCTGTTTCTTATTTACCCTGTGAATCTTCTAACGGTCCAGGCATACTATAAAGTAATAGGCATAAATATAAATAATTCCTTTATTTTCTATGTAGAGGTAGACTAACATAGACCGACTTGGGGCTTCAAATAATAACACAACAGTACCGCAACTTGCGGTACTAAGAAACTGAACTTTAAAGTCGTAACGAACCCTTTCAGGCAGAATATACGTTCACTAACAATACCCGTAACCATCGGGCTCTGAAATAACTATCGAACTCGTGCAGCCACCTAGGCTAAATACTAATACGTGCTCTATCAGTTAAATACCGCTATCACCTTCAATCTAACTTTTCTCGACTCTTTCGTATCTCTACTAATAGCGTAACGCACTACCGTACAAATCTCCACTCCCTTCTTGGGCTCTTGCCAACTCAGCGTGTGTCACTTAAATAGACCAGCCACCTGCTCTGAACTCACTTCGACTGGCCTGCACTGCGCAGCTACCAGAAATTTGCATCTGAGTAACACGCGAACCCTACACTCGTTATGTCTTGCTTTTTTTTTTTTTAACTGAACGGATTGCTCACAGCAGGGAAAGGGTTGCAATAATAATAGTGCGTAATAAAAAATAAATTTTGAAATTGGCTTTCGGTTGTTTCAACGCTCCTTGACTAATTTAGAACCCACAACTGAAAAGTTAATTGAAGAAGAGCGGCAGCAATCTTCCCACTGGCATATGCCAAATAAACAAAAATTATAGATATTTAATTTTGTAGTAATCAGAGGACTGATTTTTTTTTGTTGTGTTTCTATGTGCATTGATTTTGTGATCACTTTTTATAATTTTCTGGGATTTTTCTTAAAGGTTTATTTACATATATTTAATAATTACAATAATTACTTATCTTCACATTTGAATATTATTGGAAGTAAATAATAATAATAATGTTGCATTTAACTTATGTGTTATGTCTTTAAGGGGACGAGGGACCTTCAAACTCGAAATTTTTTATTTTAATTTTTTACTCTATAATCAGAAAGGGAACAATTAATACTATCTTTTGCTAAAATTAAGACCTTATAATTCAAAATAAGGAATTTTTGGTAGAAAAATGCCTTTTTTCAAAAAACCTTTCAAAAATGCTGTCTCCTTTTCAAAATGCTCCAAGCGCATCCCATATATTTTAAAAGCCTTAAAATTTTTAATATAGGTTTACCATATATATATATAAACATAATTGTGCACTGAATTTTTTTTGAGTAAATCAAAAGTGAAAATGTGCCTGTTATTTTTTTATGTTTTTGCATGTCTCTACTTTATTTTATGATCTTTAAATTTGAAAAAATATGTTTTTAAAGGATAATACACAGTTTTGTGACAAGCACTGTAATAAACAATCGTAAGAAATTCAAAAGAAATCGGAAGAAAATTAAGGCGCATGGAGTTTTTTGAAAAGTTCTAGTTATTTTGAAGAATTATTTGATTAGTAGGTCTTATTCTTCCACAAAATACTTATTTGTGAATTCTAAGTGCATTCATTGTAGTACAAAAAAATATTAAGTATTCTCCTTTTGTTATATATAGTAAAATATGAAAAGAAAATTAAAAACGGGGTACAAAGTTCCTTGCCCCCTTAATACCTAGTAAAATTTTTGTTAAAAAAAAACCCACCGGTCCGCGAAATTTTTTCACAAATTTTACCGGTCCGGGGGCCAAAATGGTTAAGAAACGCTGCTCTAAACCAGGGGTGGGCATTAAGTCGATCGCGATCGACCGGTGACCACCAAGACATTTTGGAGAGACCGCCTTTACCAAGACCTAACACGCATACTAAAAGAAACATATCTATGGAACACCGACGCGATTTGCTTTAAACGCGGTTTTAAAAGAGTAAGTTTTTTTTCTTGTAGTTATGTAGGCAAGTACATATTCCGTATTTATTATCAAGTTATAATAAATTTTGTAGACCTTTTTTTTAATAGCTCACCACACCTACGTCACTGGGTGGACCGCAACACCTTGAAAAAATTAGAAGTAGCCCGTACCCTGGACAAGTCTTATTATATTTGTGGCTATTATTATTATGTTTGTATCTTGCGGTTTGCTTTTTAAACGTGGTTTTAAAAGAGTAAGTGTTTTTTATTGTAGTTATATATTGTAGGAAAGTAGTTATTTATTGTAGGTATTTTTTTATTGTAGGAAAAGTCTGCCCACCCCTGGTCTAAAGTATTAATTTCTCTTCTAAGGAAATATTGATGGGTTCCTTTTTTTCCCGTTATTCTGTGACAGCGTTTTGTTTGTTATTGATTCTAAATTAACTTTCTACATCTGAAAAAAATTACTAAGCGAAATGCACTAAATATTGGAAGAGAGGGTACAGGAACCCTAGGCTTCTGCGCACTCATTAGGGATTTCAATCTATCAATTTCCGTAACACACTGCAATGTGCAGGAAAAAAATTGTAGCATTGTAAAAATTTTAAAGACTGAGTTAGTTTTAAAAGAATAACTTCCTTTACCAGCTTTGAAAGCCAATCTTTCAAATACTAAAAAGATTCAACAGAAGTACAGAATATTCCTCGTACTGATATTATCTACGCTACCGTCTTGGCGCAGTCTTGAGAAATTATCAATGTATATTTAGCAACGGTGATATGGACTGATATATAAAGTTCAGTCACTTTAAATGTAGGAAACAAAACAGATGGAGGAAAAAATCACGTTTTTGAATCCAGATTTAGAAATTGTGGCACAAAAATATCAGCACAAATCAGAGATGGCAGAAAACGTGCAAGCCGTGAACGCGCCAAGATGGTCTTTAAAACTTTACATACGTTGTAACCAGGGTTGCCAAATGTCCCGGATTTTAAGGGACAGTCCCTTATTTGTAAATTTTGTCCCGCGTCCCGGGGAACTTCGATACGGGACGGCAAAAGTCCCGTTTTTCGCCGAAATGAGAAATTTATTGTATACGAGTTGGGCGCATACAAGGGCCTGTTCACCTCCGGATGTATTTAACACAGTAAAGCACAATATATCATACAATTCAATGAGCTGTGGGAACACGCTCATTCGAAAACTTTTTTATGACTCAAAAGTCGCCCCAAAGATTTCCTGCGCACATTATATTATGTACATTGTACAATAATAAAATTACAAATTTTACATACACGTCCCTAACACTTTATAAGGGCACTTAATTAGTTGAAGTAAACTAATAAAATAAAAATCAGTTTTGTACTATATGCCTAGACCAACCTTAAATTGCTTTTGATTTGCAAATTTTCTATGTAATTACATTATTGTTTACTTAACCTAAACTCTATGTAAGTTGCAAAACTGAACGAAAAATGCATTGAAAATGGCTATTTGAAAGGTTAAAATATGAAAAATTTCCGGGGGAGTACCCGTGGACCCCCTTTCCCTGGGGGTATTCGATACTCCCCAGTAGTATAGTTATCAAAACCCGTCCCTTAATTTAGGTATTTTTATTCAACCCGTCCCTTATTTTCGATGTTTTTATTTGGCAACCCTGGTTGTAACTCAACCCTATAAAACTAGTGCTAACTTTAAAGTAAGCGTGCTGTGTAACATTTAAGCGGGTGGACAAGCTATGGACAAGCTCCTCGAGCCAGTTTCTGTCTGTGTATTTCAATACTTCTGCTTATTTTCCGTGCTCTTTCAATGATGTTCCCAGCATCACTCATTTTTGGAAAGATTATTATGTTTTTTGTTGTCTGTATTCGTGAAATCAGAAAATTACTCGCTACAAACGAAGTACTCAACATAAACTTATGTACCATTACCATAAATGCTATTTTGAATGCGAAATTCTGCATTGATTGGATTTTTTTGTATTAGTTAAAAATAAGGCAAAGCTAAATTTTTTTTTACATTTATTGAAACATAAGAAATACAAAAATTGCACGAAACTTTTTTATGTATCAGGAATTTGAACATAATATTGCACATTTATGAAACAACGAAACGAAAAACAAAAATGCAACTGTCAATTATTTTTCCATATTCAAGTTCTGTAGGTTAACACTTTCTTTAATCCAACATTTAACTATGAATTAGACTTCTTTTTTAAAGTTTAATACAAGGAAAATACTGGTCTTCATCATTTAATAAATTGAAAACCTCTGACAGGCAATTTTTTTCTATTTACCGTGATCACAGAACATCAATTTTGAAATTTATAGATATATGATTGAAAACAGCAAACACCTAAACTAATATATTCAAATTAAATTTTTCATTAAAAATAAAATATTTTAAAACTTTTTAAATCAGTATTAAACAATTAAACGTATAATAATAATTTTGGCTTTTCTAAACGATTACAGTTATATAAGAACAAAAAGTTTCATTCAAGAGCTATGTAATATATGGGTCTTAAAATACGGTTACATAATTCCTACACATATTCTCTCTTATAGTAAATATGAAATGCACATTTCTCAAGGACATTGTTAGAGTTAACGTTTGTTTAACAAAATAATCAATACTTGGAATCTTGAGACATCTTCCACTCAAAGATGCAAATTAATCATCACATTCAGTAACGTTTATTGAAAACATATCCAAACGAGAGAAAGCTAATTCATACTGCAGTTTTACAGCAGTTAATAATTGTCTGACAGCATTAATTTTAAATTTTTAGAGTTAAAACTATGCTTAGTGATTTGAAGAAATATAACTGAACATAACAAACATCAAACTCTCAGAAACCGCCTATTGTATTATAGCAAATTTATATATATATATATATATATATATATATATATATATATATATATATATATATATATATATATATATATGTATATATATATATATATATATATGTATATATATATATATATATATATATGTATATATATATATATATATATATATATGTATATATATATATATATATATATATATATATATATATATATATATATATATATATGTATATATATATATATGTATATATGTATATATATATATATGTATATATGTATATATATATATATATGTATATATATATATATGTATATATGTATATATATATATATATATATATATATATATATATATATATATATATATATATATATATATATATATATATATATGTATATATGTATATATATATATATATGTATATATGTATATATATATATATATGTATATATGTATATATATATATATATGTATATATGTATATATATATATATATATATATGTATATATGTATATATATATATATATGTATATATGTATATATATATATATATATATATATATATATATATATATATATATATATATATATATATATATATTTATGATATATATATATATATATGATATATATATGAAGCAATTACATTAAATTTTTGTAAAATAACTATACATTCAAAGAACATACTTAATGCACAATGAGATAAATATTTAGCTCAAATTTTTTAACAGTTATGTACACATATATGTATACCATTTTATAAAGTAATCAATAATTATTCGGCTGGAATTTTCACATTAATTTTACAATATGGCTTTATAATAAAAAAATACCTGCAAAAAAATTAAAATAACATATCGACTTGGTCACAAGTAGATTTATTAACACGCGGAAAATGTTCTGGAAATATTAATCAAATATCTTTGGAAAAAACACAGACACAGAGAGAGAAAGAGAGATAAAGCTATTGGTACGTTCAGTGAAATAATTAACGTATTTAAAATTTTAAATTATTTCATATTACACTTAGGCATCTACCGTTCCATGGGGAAATGCGTGATAACAACTGTAGATCAAGCGAGATATTTCAATGAACATTGAGAAAACAGAGGGCAGAGGACAGCTTGAAAACTGAATGGAGTGAACACATTATCTTACATAAAGAAATTGACAACATTCAAGTATGAAGAATGCACAAAAGATGGAACACAATGCAGAATACTTTGACACATTTATTATCACTCTCTCCATCTGTCTCCGTCAGATGGAGATACTCTCTCGGATGGAGGTGCAGTCCATATGGCTTTACTTACAGATGGAAAACTGAACCAAGATGGCACTATTGATCCTTGTGAATGATTGAAAGCGTCAGACAATCCAGACAACATAGGAACCTGGGGCCATGCTAAAGATAAACTGTTTGGGTAAGCAGGTACAAGTTTACTACCCAGCAAATTCAAATGGGAATACATCATCGACGGTTGAGTAGCTATATGATTTGATAGGTATTTGTCTTTGTTGAACACCATGAGCTGTTGACAAGTTATGGGGGCAGTTACAGGGGATGGGTCATTCGCAGTATGCCGCGGACGTTCAGAGGATAAATCTTCGGCTTTTGTTAAATCATCCTTTTTGATATCCAGGACAGGAGATGTATGGCCAATGAGTTTTTCAATGGTGAAATTTGCAGCTCTAGGAGTTAGAGGTGAGCTGGATTTAGATCTCGATGTATCACATTTGTTGGTGGGAGAAGATTCATTGCTGTCACTGGGACTGACTCTCTGTTCCTTCGTTACAGACTGATTGACTATGACAGCAGGTCTGTTGACACTAACAGTACTTTTGGAGACTAATTTCCCAACGGAGCGTTTATCAGTTTTTGACTGAGACTGGGTTTTATTAGGTAGAGAGTCTAGCACAGAGTTAGATGAGGGGGAGTCTGTTGATTTGGAGGTTACGGCTTTCGTTCTTCTTTTCCTCCGCCTGTAATTTCCATTTTCGAACATTTCTTCTCCATTTGTCATGAGAGTCCAATAACTGCCTTTCCCGGGCTTTCCCTTTTCCCTGGGTACCTTCACAAAACAATCGTTGAGGCTGAGGTTGTGACGAATGGAATTTTGCCATCCTTGCCTATTGTCGCGGTAAAAAGGAAATCTAGGAAAAGAGAAAAAATAACATAAATGTCTATTTACTTCAGTTCTTGGAAAACAACAACAATAATACTTTTTATATTGTTTACATTGACAGAGAAATCTAAAAATTAAAAATACAAAAGTGCCTCTTTTAAATATTTTCATATATTTACTGAAAACGATTCTTTTAGATTCAAGCATTCGTAACATCTGAGTCAAGATAGTGTTCTGAACACTAATGCTGTTATTTTTTACTAGCCGGGCTTCGCCTAGCTACGCTCAAGCCATCCGTGTAACATATTTATGTACTTCGGGCTCCACAAAAGAAAAAAAAGCCTACAAATGTATTAAATTCAAGTGAATAAATTCCTTTCAATTTTCATTCCCGTCGCTGCCGACAGATGGCAGCACCCCTGCACAGATGATTTGGTTTCTCAGCAGTGAGTGATTTTAGAATGAAAAGATCTCTAAAACTATTGAATTAACAGAATAAGTGTACGCACAAAAAAATTATCAGTTTTCGAAGCTCTTTCCAAATATGTAACATTTATGTACTTTCATGAGAAAAAAAATTACACCGTTTCCTGTATATTTGTCGGCCATTTTTTTTTTCGAGGAGTGGTCCACCCGGATGAGTTACGGTCACGTGATCTCTCGACTTCCACTTGTTCCTTTATTAGTATAGATATAAATTAACGCTAGTTAATTTATATAGGAAATTACAACAATCATCTAGGTCTTCAGCCCTAGTGGTATCTCGCCTTAAAGGGAAGCTGCTTACTACCCTTCGCCAAGGACCTAGGATTTGAGGACCTAGGTCCTTTGGACTTGGTGTAGGCTTTCCTACACCAAGGGGATTGGAAACAACACAACATTTATAAGTAGGGATTAACTGTAAACACCGATTAAGGGTTTTACTTATTCCTGTTATAATGTTAGCCGTGTCAGTTATCCGCATCTATAGTGATAAATTGTAATGCGATTGACATCATATACTTATGTACCTCACATACACTTCCTGCTTGATGCTGAAAGTTACTTCTGTGGAAAACTTTCAGATGTTCTGATTACAGACATTGTTACTTATTAATTTCATAAAGCTGTTAACCTTAAAGAAAATTTTAAAAGCAAGCTTCATGCCTGACAGCAACTTTTCAAGAATAAAACGAACCAAAATCATGAGATATTTGGTTATTAAAATGCTCTAAACAACTTTTATTTTTAAATTAACTTTTTGATCTGAAAAACAAAAACAAATAATTTACTTCGCTTGAAAGACAGAAAATAAATAAATGATGGTCATTTTACCGAAAGATCATAAAACGCTCATTTTTATATAGCGTTTCATATTAAGTCTTACTTTCTTAAATTTGCTAACTCATTCAAGCTTGGATTAATGAATATGTGAAGGGGAAAATTTTGTCCAGGCTGCTTCAAGTTTCAATTATCCTCGACTGTTATTTCCAGGAACAAATGTACAGATACAAATAAATATAAGTTTGTCCTGTTGAAAATTATCAACAACCAAGAATCTCTTGATATTATATATGAAAAAAATCTTTCAGAATAATTAAAGTTTACTCGATAGTAAAGGAAACACATATTTTACGGCGGAACTTTTAACAGCGTAAAATTTTAGAAACGAACTCATAGTTATTTATGCTGATAGGTCCTAGAGAAATAAAGTAGACCTTCCTCTTAACGCGGTTTCTCAAATTTGCTTTCAATGTCTAAAGAGTGATTTATTTTATTTCGCAGACTATTGCAATACTAAAATCAGCGAAGTGTATAACACACGGCTTTGAACTCAATAGTACTATAGTATAAAACTGTGTTTTATGAGATTTGATAGTTATACTGCTATTTAAATATTTGTACGGCATACTTTACAAGAACTGCATCACAAGAAAAATACGTATCAATACGAGCGAAAATGAACCAGGAATAAAAATAACCTTAAAATTTCTATATTAGTGACCGTAAGTTTAGTTAAGTTTTTTTTAAGTGAAAAACTTTTTATACGAAAGTTAAGTAATTCAGAACTATAATCGATTTTTGCAAATTATTTTTAAAACGCGCTATTTTATAGGATGCAAAGCAACAACATACAAAAAAAGCGAATGAATCTCAACGAATAAATTTCCATAAAGCGTGTGTGTGTGTGTAGGTGGAAGGATCTCATTTCCCTTTACGAAAAAAAAAAACCAAAGCATTACCTTGCTATGTAGATAACTGATTTATAAGGGGCTTTTATATGATTTTTTTAGGAACTCGTTTTACGAATTTTAAGTAATTATAAACTATAATCGGTGTATTCAAATTAGGGTAAAACGCTCTATTATATGAATTTACATAATTTTATAGCGAACTGTTCATAAGACGCTAAGCTACAATATCAGAAAATGCGAATAAGGTACAGTCGAACCCCGTTATAGCGTACCCGGTATATAACGAACTCCCGGATATAACGAACGAAAATTTTGGTCCCGCCGTTTTACTATTGTATTTAATGCTAATTTATCCTTTTATAGCAAACCTCCGAAATCTTAAGAATCGGCTATAACGAATCTTTCTTTTTTCAGTCGACTACTGATTTTTTTAAAAACTTTTTAAGAATGTTGAAGATACAACGAATGTTGAAGAAGAAGATGATGAAGATTTACCTATCGCGATGTGGATAGAAAAAGCACAAAATTTCATCATTCTCAGATTGTGACATGCAATTGTTCGAAACGTGTGATGATGAAGTCAGTACATGTGAAAATCTGACTGATGAAGAAATTGTGGAAGAAATTAAAAGTAATCATTCTGAAATCGAAGATTCTGACGCTGATGAAGAGGAGCACATATAAATGACGAAATCCCCACCATCTCAAATGTTACAGCAGAGATGCGTGCCATTAATAAGTTTTTGCCTACACAAACAGTGGAAGAAAGAGTGTTAGAGTCAGTGGATGTATTGGGCAAAGAAATTCATAAAATGTTTTTAAAATCGGCATAACGTTAGCAGAAGATAACCGATTATTTCTGCATCAAAACTGTGAATCATTAATGATCATTTGTAGTAGAATTAATCATTTTTTCAATACATAATTACTGAATACACATGGAAATTAATGCGTTATACATTTTCTGAACTCTAACATTTTTCTTAATGGTTCGGATATAGCGAACAAAACCTTTGGTCCCTTAAAGTTCGTTATAACGGGGTTCGACTGTACAATGAACGGATATAATTCACGGAAGTGCGGGAAAAAAGCCTTATTTATCTCTACCAGAAAAAAAAATCAAAGCTTTACCCTGTTATGTGGATAATTTATTTTATAATGTTTACCTGTGAACATAGTTTATCTCATGTTTCTAGAAGCAATTCGAAGATAAAATGCTATCAGACTACGTCAATATCCAGACGTAATATATTATCGATAACGTCACGTAATGAGATTTTTATTACGTAATTTCAGCTGAACAGCACTTATCACTTTGACTGAGTATGCAGCTTTATATTGAATGCCATTCAAATGCGCCATTATTTAAGCATTGTAGACCCTGGGATTAGAAATAAGTGTTCGAAAAATCACCACGACTATGTAATCTATACTTATATATAAAGAGAGAGCGATTTTGTACGTGGAG
>OU015498.1:14805579-14975579 GCA_907164885.2 Dolomedes plantarius
TTTAAAAAAAATATGAAAATATTATCAAAATAAAGAAAAAAAAATATATTAGCAAATTTTGACAGTTTATTTTAAAAATCCAGTTTTGAGAACCAAGTCTCACACTGATAGGTCGAAGCAAATATATAGCACCCGTGCAAGCAAAGTAACACAAGTCAAAAAGTGGCAATTTTGAGGTTATGTCATTCAAAGACATGTATGAAGTGTCCCCTCGTGCAATAAAAGCGAACACATCTCGTAATTTGTCCACCTGAGGGAAGTTGTATCAGTTTTATTGCAATGCTAGTTGAAGCTGTAGCGTATTTTTTAAGGCGACTCACGACTCTTAAGTCGAGGAAATAAGGCTTATTTTCATACTTTTTGACTCTTTGTAACTATTTCAATTTATTCCCATAGATTACTCCAAATTTTATGTATATGATAAATTAATATATTTATTTTAATAAACAAATTTTCATCTCTCAAAATAATTTAAAATATTTTTTTTTAAATGCTTTAGCAATACCTTGTTTTTTAAGCATTTTTATTGTATACTGGCTTGCGCGCAGAACTATGAAATTAATCTTACACTTAAATGTATAATTCTTGTTTTATATTTAAAATAAATAATTCAGAATACAATTGAACATAAAACATTCAACATTAAAATATTTTTTCAATATTTTTTAAAACTGCTCAAAACATACTTAAAATTTCCTTAAATTTTTGCATTAATTTAACCTTCGAAAAAATAACAAAATGTTCAGTGATTGCAATAATTCTAGTTCAGACGCAATAAAATAACATGATTATGCAGTGATAAAAATTTCATGGAATTTGAGATATCAGTTGCGGAATGATACAAAATTACATCTTGCGAAAAATGAGTTTAAAATTTTTCTTACCATAAACTTGATCAGTAATTAAATATTTAGAATATCAATATCTCCGGAACTCAGCGGAATATTTTCATGCGGTTTGCTTCATTTTGTTCAGAAATGATCGGGCTTTAACATATATTTTTTTCAAAAAATCGAATGTTTTAAAAATTTAATGGTAGTGAGTCCCCTTAAGTTGATTTTTCTCAAATGTTGCATTTTTGAGTTGTGTCCCTTCTCTTGCAGGGGTGCGATTTATAATGTAAGTATAGTCATTTACTGAAGAAGTTTTTATGGTAAGGCAGTTAGGTCCCTTATTTAACAATATCATAACACAAATTTTTTAACACTTAAAATATAGTTAAAAATATTAAAATTATGTGTTATACAAAATTTAAAATATAATTTTAATTACATAATTCAATATTATATAAATTTACTTCCACGACCCCTCCCAATTTTTTAGCGACCCCCCCCCCCCTGTAGGTCGTGACCCATATTTTGCTAAATAGTATATGCACTGGTATATTAAATGGTATATCACTGTGTAAGGTATACACAAGATTCGATTCCCAAGAATCGAACTTTTGAGTGAATTAAAGAAGCTGCTTTAGATATGCTAATTTCGGCATACGCGCTTAGTATAAATACCACGCAGCGTCATTAATAAAAAAGGGAGGTTGTTAAGGTTGAAAAGGTGTTATCCTGCGCTAGTGCTTAGCGGGCCAGAAGTTTACATGGCAGTACTGCTGGTTTGACTTACTGTTCGTGAGTATAAAAATATATTGTTCTTGAAAGCTGTGTTTATACATTCCGTACAAGTAGTACGCATGCTTATTGCTGTAAAGCCAATTATATGTGCAACGAATTCAATAAACATTGTTTCATGTATAAACTGTGTGTGGTTCAAATTCAAATAGAGAGCCACTTCAAATTATATACACCCAGGTCTGGGTAGAAGTGAGCATAGAAACTCTATAACTGGCTCAATGGTATATCACTGGTACAGTTAGCTCTGTGTTTTACGACGCTCTACTTAACGACGATGTCTATTTAAAGACGATATTTCCCAGTCCCGGCCCCTCCCACGTTATGGAAAATGTTTTTTTTTTTTTCACAAATTCTGTTTAAGGGCGATCTCTACTTAACGAAGATTTTTCACGGTCCCTTGAAAGTCGTTAAACAGAGAGCCAACTGTATATGCAATACAGGCAGTCTGCTCAATAATTCTGAGGCTTGCTCCATCAGTTACAGTCTATCGCTATGGCCGTTGATTTAAGAATTTAATTTACTGAATGAGTGTAAATTACTGGCGAGCTTAAGCAATCACTGATAACTCTCGCGCGTTAGAAAATAATCTAGTTATTTACACTATCCGCTTATCACTTCTTATAAACTTTAGCCGTGAATGATTTTAATCTTTGGCCTGAAGAAAAATTTAATGCTGTTTATGAACGCATATCGTCAAGCGGGTACTTCTCCCTCTTTAGAAATTCTGACGAGCTTACAATTTTTATTGTGACGTAGATCTGAAGAAGGAATCGAGAATCCGCGATAAGGGGTCATAAGTAAACAGGTAAAGCTGTTTGAGTCAACTATTACACGTGCCTAGGGTGAAATTTCTGCAAATCCAGCAGATGTATGATTACAAATATTTAATCTCTTTCCCACTTTTGACCCAATCTCCGGATGTGAGTTGTGTTAATGTTTGTTCGTGATATTTATGTCAGTCAGCATCAGAATATTCTAAACGATATACTTCGCTTATCGAGAAGTACTACAATTTCACACTTGTTTACATCAGAAGTTTCATTCATCTATTTCCTCTTACACTTTATTGCTGCGGCCAAACATCCTTTTAGTTACGTTAGAGATTACATACTATGACTTACAAATATGACTTATAATCAGTCCATTTACGTACGACTAATACCGCGAAATTAACTTAGCAGCGTAATCCAAGATGACTTTGCCGTAAAACGTTTATTTGGGAGGAAAAGGGCAAGAGGGGAAAACATTTAAAGATTTAGGGAGATTATCTTAACAATGAATTAAATCCATTTTTAATTATTTAACTAAACTACATAACCTAAAACGAGTTAACGAGATGGAAATAGTTCATAGACATAAGAGAATGTGCAAATTGTAAAACAATCTTTAGCGAAAATTACAATACTGTTTCTTTATAAAATGTTGAGATCGAATGTGTGATGAGGATAACCTAGAGTAGATATTCAAAAGTTTACCGAGTTATGGTTGAAGCTGAAAAGCGGGATAAAAGAGCCAAGAGCTTGTCCAACAGTACATTTTGACGGAAGTTATATCCAAGGCCCGATTATGAACGCTGGGGGCCCCTGGGCAGATGCTGTTTGGGGGCCCCCTCTTACGGACATTTATAAAAATACATACTATTAGAAGTACTAGGTGCATACACCAAGGGGGTTTTGGGGCCCCCTAGCATCACGGGGCCCTGGGCAAAGTCCCGATTTGCCCATGCGATAAAAAGGCCCTGGTTATATCCATTACATGGTTGATACAACTGTAATGAAAGATCCAGATTTACAGGGGTGGGCTTAGCCCCTGAGGCATTTAGAATATAGTTCTAAATTAAAGTTTAATCAACGTAATACATTACCAAAATAGAATTTTATATTACGAAAATAGCATAAATTTCTTTATATACATGAAACACAGGCTATTTTTTCCCCCGCCCATGCAACCCTTCAGTCACTTCCTTTCATTTATCAAAACTCAGTATTACAACCAACCACGGAATATTTCAGTGATGATAAGATTGAAAAACCCCTGTGGTGAAATGTTGATAAAAAAAATAGTTTAAAACCAAAAAATAACTTCTTGGGGAGCCCTTTGAAAACACTTTACGACCTACCTCCCATTAAAAAAAAATCACCAAGAATCATTTGGGAATAGCAACTAACAGGTTAGGAACCGGTAGAGCTCTTCTGGAGCAAATGCTCTGAAAATCTATCATCTGGAAGAGATAAAAGCTTTCCTTCCGAAATTATTCAAAATTTAGATTGTTTGCAAAGTTTCCATTTCTTGAAATGTAAATAGAGTTATTCTAATTTGTACTCAGGTTTTGGCCGTACAAATATTCGCCAATTTTAATACTTACAACATGAAGGTTAAGGATTTTCTCTTCTAAGCACTTAATATTTTTCTCGTCCGTTCTCGAGATAAGAATATTTTAATGTTAAAAAAATTTAAACGGTTTAAGTGCCTCATATACGGTCTCATTCTTACCGCAAAAGCTACTTAGAAACTCTTGAGATCAGCCAAGGATCTGCAAGTATCGTGTTTTGAGCTGAAAACTTTTGTTTATGGTTTCTTCGTAAGAATTTTATGCTCCGCTATTTTGCTTATGTGTAGAGCTAAACTGTCTGGATCCAATATTGGCCAATATCGAGTAATGTCTGTGGGTGAACATTAATGATAGATCGATAACCAGATGGGTTTGAATACTCTTGTAAGCTGCGATTAGGTTTAGAGAGGTAGATGTTGGACTCTTATGGTCCTACTACTTTTCTATCACGTAAGTTATCCACGTGAATGAAATATAGATTTACTTGGGCTTCGAAACCATCATACGTTGCAATATTGACAAATAAGAATGTTTCAGCAAAGACGATAAATTTCTTTCCTAGTCTGCAAACTAGTTTATCTTGTTGTCTCTAAGTTAAGGAAACTAGTTCCGTAGAATGAAAATAAAGGTTAAAATTTTCTTGAGATTTGGGTTTGAGAACAAGACTACAGATTAAAATCTGCTTAATTTTTATGAAAAAAATATCCCTAATTCATTGCTTGTGACATCAACGGTGGCTCCAAGGGGGAAGCAGTAAGGGCAATTGCCACCCCCCCCCCCCTAAAAAAAAGCCCGGCGTATTTTTTGTAATAGCCTAAAATTATATAATCGTAGACCGAATACTAAATAAGTTTAAATTTAAAATAAGAGGATGTTTATTTCTTATATATATATATATATATATATATATATATATATATATATATATATATATATATATATATACCCTGAGAACCGACGCCCCCCCCCCCCAAATCTCTGGACTGGAGCCGCCATTGTATGACATACAATTTAATTTTTTTTTCAACTGTAAAACCCCCAAAATAAATGTTCGAGAATGCTGCCAGAATACAATTTCCAACATTTAAATTTGTAACTAAGACATCATATTTTAACAGCTTTCTCAAAAGTCTTGGGAGACATTTGGCTTGCATTAGAACTTTTTACATAATTAATTCCATTCACAGTTAAAAATCAAAAACGGTAATGCAAAACATCTGAAAAGAGTTTCTGGTTTTCATTTCAAATAGCTTTGCTGGGGGTGCCCTGCTATGCATGGCAGCGGTAGATGTAATTCTACTCAAATTCTGAGACTATAGTTTAGCTATAAATTTTTGAATATTATTATGACTTTCTATATGCTAAATTTTAGAGATGTACATGCCTTAGTGATTAGTACAAAATCTATAACTCCATTTTACAAACGTTCGGAATCGGATTTAAAAGTTTTGGGACGCTTGACGCAAAATACGACCGTAGCAATCCAGAAACATAACAACTAATCATTTTACAATCAAGATGGTGTAATGGTGAGTTTGTAAAGTTAACTAATAATTAGGTAAACGATGAAATAATTAGAGATAATATGATTAGAGATAAACCTTTTAAATCTAAAGGAATATAACGACTTTACAAAAAATTAGCCACTGGATTACTGATCTTAGCCTGCGTTTAGATTTTGATATATCTAGCCATAAACTTATAAAAAAGTTAGCAACACTTATCTTGGCATATAGACACTTGTGAAAAAGTTATTTAAAAGTCAAATCGTTCTTTTTATGTATTGCATTTAAGTAAATTCAAAATCGTTGAGATTGAAAAACAGATGACAATTTTTTTTTTCTTGCAGGCAAAATACTTAAAAAAAGTACGCTGTAGATTGATGCAGAACATCAATTGTAAAAAGAAAGTTAAGGGGATAGTGGACCTTTCAAAACGATTTTTGAAATTTTTACCACAGAGATATGAAATTTTGTATATATATTCATTAAAGTATAACAATATTAAACACCTTATAAAATTTTATAAATATTTTTAAAAAAATATTTTATAATTAAAAAATTTAAAATAAATTACCCTTTTTTAAAATGCTCCTTGCTACTCAATTTTAAACTTTTCCCCTTAATTTTGCATTTATATTGCTTATAAATACTTTCTGAACAAAGTTATGTATTTTTTTGTACTTTCGTTGAATAGTTAGTTTTTAGAAAATATTTTTATGCTTGTAGTCTGAATTTTCGCGAAATCTTTGTACTTTTCTACACTAAAGTTAAACTTTTATAACCTAAATGACCTCGAATCCTAAAATGGATACATAACTTTATTTTGATGTATTACAGGAATCTTTATTATAAATTTCATAAAATTTCGTCAAAAATTATGACGCGAGGAGCATTTTAAAGACTTGCAAATCTGGAAATTTCTCATTTTGAGAAAAAGTCATTTAAAAGATAATTTTTTATCTACCTTTAATACTTACTACTCTAAAGCCACCAATTTTTCAATTTTCTTTTCACTACACATTTTAAATGCATTTCATTCCAATATTTACATGTTTTTAAAATATTAATACACCCCCCCAAAAAAACTCCAATTTTTGCTCGATTTTTGGTAATTTGAAAGTCCACCATCCCCTTAATATGTATCTTTTAAAGATTTGAATATTCTAAAAACAAAAAACAAGCTTACAAATGTAACAAGCTTTAAGAATGTTTATTTTATCAGGCAGGTAGGTGACTCATGATTGGGAAAATTGTAAACATTTACACTCAAAGTGTTTTGATATCTGAAACAAAGAATCAACAATATTCTGGAATAACAGAGAAAAAATGATTTCAACATATATTTGCTCGTATTTCAAGATCTCTTAAAAAAATTTGACCTACTTAGCGAAACTGTACAAAAACAGATTCTCACAACATAGAAAAGAAACACAATGCCAAAATGAAGTAAAAAAAAAAACAAGGTTATGTTTATATTAGTAGTTTATACAATCCTGGATGCTTTTTGTTTTGAGAAAGAGTGATTTATAAATAAAGTCTCCTACCCAAAAATGATAGATTATTTATCAAGATTATACTTCTTTAATTGATAGTTTAGAACAGCCATACTCAGCCTTTATTAATATATCGGGCAGCATGCAAATATTTGCTACATTACGCTGGCCGCAACATAGAAGACTATACCTCATAAAACAATAAAGTAAAAAATAAGACTCAAAAACTAGTTGTATTCAAACGTTTATATAAAAATAAGTGTGATTTTTTTTTTATGTTGAGACAAACTTTAGACTATTTTAGACAAATCGGGTTTATACTTGCTACATGCTACTTTCAATACGTCATCAAGGTTGTAAGGTATACATAAGATTCGATTCACAAGAATCGAACTTTTGAGTGAATGAATTAAAGAAGCTCCTTGAGATATGCTAATTTCGGCATACGCGCTTGGTATAAATACTAAGTAGCTTGATTAAGTAGGAAGGTTGTTAAGGTTGATAGATTAGAGAGTTAAGGGAGCTACGAGGTAAGCAGCTCCAGGTGTTAAGCCGGCGCTAGTGCTTAGGGGGCCCAAAGTTTACGTGGCAGAACTGCTGGTTTGACTCTCTAGGTTGTGAATATCACAAAGTGTATTTTTATTGAATGCTAATATATATTCCGTACAAGTAGTACGTATGCTTATTGCTGTAAAAGCAAATTCTATATGTGCAACGAATTCAATAAACATTGTTTCATGTATAAACTGTGTTTGTATCAAATTCATTTAGAGTGCCACTTTAAATTATATACACCCATGTCTGGGTAGAAGTGAGCTATACTCTACAAGGTAAGAATGAGTAAGTGAATTTCTAAATACAGTGGGACTTCGATCGATCGTTCCCCGATTAATTTTTTTCCCGTATATCACCTTTTTTCCCCGTTGTTACGTTTACTTCATCCAGTCCCGATGATAATATTCCCTTGTTATGTTCCCGCATCTACAATTTAACCGCATTTATCGTTTAGTGCAGTAATAGGTCCCTTGAAAAACGATAGATCGGGGTTCCACTGTATGTCCTTCGCATATTTCATAACTCAAATAATGTAAATAATTCAACACGAAATAATACATATAAAGAAGAAATAGCCAGCCGAACAAATTAACAGAAAACCTAACCTAGAGTTGAAAAATTTTAACTTTTCAATAAAAGATTGCGCAGTTGCAACTAATCCTCATACTGTGAAAACGGGCAAATATGACTATTTGTCTATAGTTAACGGGACAAATAGTTATCTGGTTTGATAACTATAGATGATCTGACCGATAACTATAGATAGTTAATTGGTCGGCAGATCTGTACGACAGTACAGATCTGCCGACCAATTTGGGCAAAAAAGTAATTTAACCTTTAGCTTACGGGGCCAATTTTTCAGATTCCCTCTTTAGAACTGGAAATTTCATACCCCTTTGTAAGAACGGACATTAAGGGGGTTATATATATATATATATATATATATATATATATATATATATATATATATATATATATATATATATATATATATATATATATATATATATATATATATATAATATATATATATATATATACATATATAATAGATAGTTAGTTAATATATATACATATATTATCATAGTTAATATATATATATATATATATATATATATATATATATATATATATATATATATATATATATATATATATATATATACATATAATATATATATATATATATATATATATATATATATATATATATATATTCATTCTTGGACCCGTATTCTTGGGATACATACTATCCCACCCCGTAAGGAGAAGGTTAAATATCTGTTCAATATCACGAGAAGAAAATTTTTAAACAATTATCACCCTTTAACGTAAAATTTATCAATAAGACGGCAAAAATCTATAGAGCAGTTGAAATTCGCCTGAAAATTTGACACCCACGGATCTGGCAAGAGGTGTTTCGTCGATTTAATTAAAGTATTTAAACTCGGTAAAAATAGATTTAACTTCTACAGCAGTGATTCTTAATATGTTGTGCCTCCCCCCCCCCCCCAAAAAAAAAAGAAAAGAAAAAAAATCGCCAGGGACCATTTTCAAACCAACTCTTTTTAACACAAAAATGGGTTTAATTTCATGAGTAAACAAACTGAATAAACAAACAAAATATTAGCGGTAGAAAACTCTGATAAAAAGTTGAAAATAAACTTCATAACAGCATCAAATGTAACGTCAAAATAAACTTTTATAGCGAAAATAAAAATTTATGGAAACTTAAGATTGTTGAGCTTTGCATTAGCGCTATCAGCTGTAAAATTTCTGCGACGCTGTGATATCGCTGCGACTTCGTGTCAAGAAAATAATTAGGGATTTTTAAATAGCACAGGGATTTTTTTCCTACTCAAACATCAGAAAACAGAAGAAATACAGGAATTTATAGACATTACAAGAAAAAATTCGGAATTTTTTTCTCTCCCAATTTAAAAAAAAAATGCTACATACGAGGTCAATATGAAACGATAAAACTTTTTTTTCTAACAAATATTCTTCATTGCGCAATTCTACATGACAAAACTTTGAATATAATATTAAAGGCACCTCAAAAATATTTTAGACCCGATTGCTTTATTAATATAGATGGCAGTTTCGAGACTGTATAAAAGGTAGCGATTCTACTTTTTAGAATAGAAATTATTTTACAATATTTTGATATTCTCAAGTACTTTCATATGATTTTGATACAATAATATTAACGTAATCAATAATATTAAATTAAAATCAATAATATTAACGATACAATAATATTAACGTATTTTTGCTAGCGAATAGTTCAGTAAAGGTAATCGGTAATCAAACAAATGCCACGCAAAACATAAAACATACTATTTTGAGTTAAATTCTTAAAAAACTTCCATCTCAATGAGTCTAGTGGTTAAATTTTATCTTTTACCGTATGTCAATAATTTTTTTTGTCAATTTATTTCGTTGTTATGCACGTGACGCAAAATTAATTTAAAGTATCACAAAAAGAAAAGAAACCACGTGATCAGCATTTAATAACTTAAATTTTAAAAAATTAATATTTAAACATTCATCAAAAATCAGAAAATTGAGGTAAAGATTCGAAAAAGAGTTCATTTTAAAGGAAATTTTATGATCTTTCTATTAATATCAATTTTATAAACCTCAGATTATTATTTTTAATGCAAAGTTAAAAAAAAATTACAAAGAAAGCTGAAAAATTTAATTTTAAAAAAATCTAAGGGGAATTTTTCAAAAATATTTTCTTAGTGCACCGCTACACTATAAGAAGAATCGTCATGCAAAATGTCAGCCCTTTAGATCAGTCAGTCAGTCACTGTATATATATAAATTATACATTGTTTTTTAAAATTTCTCTGAAAATATAAATTCAAATAAACACTGTAGAATGTATTTTTGCAGATGTAGCTTTTATCTGACGACTTGTAAAATCCATAATAAAGCATATCTTTGGAGTAATCTTTATTATTATTACAATTTTTGCGTGACTAAGGGACTTAAAGGATTTGACAAGTGAACAAACATCCAATTCAGTCTTCAAATTATTTTTTTTACTACAGCAAAAAAAAAAAAAATAATAATAATAATAAAAATAATTGAAATGTTTAATAATTACCTAGTACTTACTTCTGCAGCAGTTGGACTGTAACGGACTCGTTTATTTTACCTTTTAAACGATGAAACAACACTAAACGATTTACAGTTATCATCAAGTACAGTGGAGTCTCGATCCATCGTTTTTCTGTATGTGTCATTCATTTTATCCAGTCCCAACGATTATATTGCTTTGTTATGTTTCCGCATCTATCGTTTTCCCGCATTTATCGTTCATTTCAATCGGTCCCTTGGAAAACGATAGATCGAGATTCCACTGTACTTGCTTCTTCGTTTGGATTGCATTATTGCAACAATTTACATTGGGGTATGGACTTAACTGGATTGGCTTCTGAAAACTGTCACTTATTGTTCGATGGTCCAAAGAATTTTTTGTCATTGAGTGGTGTTTATCTTATAATTTTTGCGAAATTTATTATGAATGTAAAAATATAAGAGTCAATAAAGTGCTTTGACACTAAAATTTCAAAAAGTGGACTTAACCGATCTGGCTTGTGAATGGCTCAAATGTCTGTACACACTATTGAGGGGTTATAGAGAGAATTCTCTACCTAAGAGTCGAAAAGTGTCTTTTTTTTTAATTATGATTCACTGGTTATTATAAGTAGATATAATTTCTCGAGCAAATTACACAATGAAGGTATTAAACAAATTTTTATTTCATTATGGCTTCACTGTAATATTACACCGGTAATAACAACATTGAATTTAGATAAATGAATGGAAATGGTTTTTCAAGTCCCCCCCCCCCCCCCGATGATCTCTTGAATATTAACCCTCTAACGGTACGGTGCGGGTCGCATCCGACCCAATCCCCCTCTCGTACTCTCCCCTCTCATTGCAAGAGATTGAGTTGACAAGAAACCCTACCAGATAGACCTACTAGACTCCCTGACTAGATATAATAATAAGTAAATACGAGTGTCTTTGTTGAAAACCATTATAATCAATAATCATTTTTAAAATTTTTTAAATAATCCCGACGGTACCATATACTATTTCGTCTCAAACCACTGTACCGTTAGAGGGTTAGATGCGCGTTCCCTGTTGTACATATTGAATTTTTTTTTCTCCAGAATCGATATGGATGCAATTTTTTAAAAAAAATATTGGCATTATATTCATCAACAACATCAGAACATTTACAAATACATCAACAACGTTTCATTGCCATATATACAAGGTGCGCCCATAAAATAGCCGGACAATTTTTTATATATAAGAAAAATATTACTCACCTTAAAAAAATTTATCTCCTTCAAAAATAATCCCCAAATGAGTCTATACAATTTTCCCAACGTTTCTTCAAGTCATCGATACACGGTTTATAGGCGTTGGAACTAACCGTTCGCAAATTATGCCTAACATTTGATTTAATATCCGAGAGGTTTTCAAATCTCTGTCCTTTCATGGTCATCTTAAGCTTCGGAAAATGGAAAAAAAAATCAGCTGACGATAAGTCGGGAGAATATGGTGGGTGATTTATCACTGAAATTAAATGCTTAGCAAGGTATTGTTGTACAGAAATTGCTGCATGGGGCCTAGTATTGTCGTGTAAAAGAAAACATTTCCCAGAATCAAACAGTTCCTTCCCAACTCGCCTTCTCATGTTTCTTAATCGAAAGAGCACCTCCTTGTAAAAATGCTGATTAATTGTTTGATTTTCAGGAACAAATTCGTGGTGGATAGGTCCTTTGTAATAAAAAAAAAATGCAAAATCCTAGAAAGGACAGAGATTTGAAAACGTCTCGGATATTAAATCAAATGTTACGCGTAATTTGCGAACGGTTAGTTCCGACGCCTATAAACAGTGTTTCGATGACTTGGAGAAACGTTGGAAAAACTGTATAGACTCCTTTGGAGATTATTTTGAAGGAGATGAATTTATTTGAAGATGAGTAATATTTATCTTATTTATAAAAAAATGTCCGGTTACTTTATGGACGCACCTTGTACAAGGACTGAATGAACGGTTAGGTCGTTGGACTTCGGCAAAAGAGTCTGAAAGTTCAAGTCACGCTGATGAAAGTAGTGTTTTACAGCCACTTGAGATCGGCTTTAATCCTCAGGAGAGACCCTCGTTTATTTCTTGTGTAGCAAATAATTATTGAATCGCCCCTAAACCATCAAACAAACCGTATTGTATGGACGATATTTCATCTACAGTTGCTGATATTCAAACTTCACTTAGCAACGCTTCTTCACAATTTATCCCTTTACAGCTATCAGGATAACTCGGGGGTACTCGAATCTGAGACTCACTGTAATGCGGACTGGCACATTTTCAAGTAGCATTACAGGACAACAAATTACGATCTTCCGAATGTTAACGTCATTTTACTGAAATTGCGAATTTAAAATAACAAAGTTGAAATAATTTCAACTTTGGGATGTATAATCTTATATATACAGTGGAATCTCGATCTATCGTTTTTCAAGGGACCGATTGAGATGAACGATAAATGCGGGAAAACGATAGATGCGGAAACATAACAAAGCAATATGATCGTTGGGACTGGATAAAATGAACGACACATACGGAAAAACGATGGATCCGAAAACGATCGATCGAGATTCCACTGTATATAAAAGATATCCGTAACTGACTGGCTCACTGACTGACTGACTGATTGACTGACTGACATACAACGCACAGACCAAACCGCGCGACCTAAAGGGCTGACATTTTGCATGGCGATTCTTCTTATAGTGTGTGGGGGGGGGGCACTAAGAAACATTTTTGAAAAATTCTTCTTAGATTTTATTAAAATTAAATTTTTAAACCGTTTTGTAACTTTTTTTGAGCTTGCATTTAAAATAATAATTTGAGGGTTATAAAATTCATATCGCGAGAAAGATCATAAAAATTCCTTTAAAATGAAATCTTTTTCGAACCTTTACCTCGATTTTCTGATTTTTGGTGAATTTTTAAAGATTAATTTTAAGAATTTAATTTATTAAATGCTGATCACGTGATTTCTTTTTCTGGTACTTTAAATAAATTTATCGTCACGTGCATAACAACTAAATAGACAAAGAAGATTTTTTATTTTCTTGCTAATGCGGCAGGCGATTGGACATTATCCAAAAAAATATTAAAATACAGTAAAAGATATGATCCTCAAACTGCACTATGTTAACTATACTATATTCTTTAGTATAGCCTATTAGAGTTAATTTGAATACTTTCTTCTACATTATTTTATCTATAAAAATATCCCTTACGATTTTTTATAAATATATATTTTGTTTCTTCTTTACATCAATTGTATACATTGATCGTCGTATTTATTATAAATATATATATATATATATATATATGACAATATATATATATGACAAATAAAGGATCCTTTAGTGCTTAAAAAGGCTTAATCCCTTTCTCTAATCATAATTTATGAAGTTGGAAATTGCCTACATAAACTAAATTTTCCAAATTATATACTTGTTTTACTACTCTAAGAATTTTTAGAACCGTGTTATTACCGAACAAATTTTTGAAATACTAACGTGTGACTAAAATTTATTCAGAGAGCCAAGAGGAATACCATGTTTCATGCGAAACAGTGGTCGTGTGTTTCGATACTTTAAAAACATGTTTAGGTGCAGGGCCGCGTTTAGAGCTTTTCGGGCCCTAGGCATACTAATGAAAGTCGGCCCTTCTTATATACGCACGAATGAAGCTGATATTTGTTTTTAAAAAAACCACTATTTTCGAAGTTGTGTTAATTTATATTATTAGTTTTAGATTACAAAAAATATAAATGAAATAAAAATAATGAAAAAATTAATTTTCTATTATTTTAAGAAATTTAAAATTTTTTTTCTAATTTAATAAATTAATCTTCATATCAAAGAGATTTTAGAATATCCTTTTCCTAAGACAGAAATTTTTTCTATGTTTAGAATATACTTACTTTGTACTTCCACTAACATCGTACTGGTGGTTCACGAAAAGCAATGTGTGCTAATGCATGGCTCTCAAATGACGTTTCCCTCTGCTCAAACGTTTATGGGCACTGCCAAAATAGGACGTTGGTGTTGCAATACGTGTTGTCATTGTTATACATGTTTTAAATTAAATTTAGAAGCCGAAGCCAGTGGATTTATTTACTCCATGCAGTAATGACAAATGCATATGTGCGGTCCCCTCTCTTCAGAGGGCCCTAGGCGCGTGCCGATTTTACCTTGTGGTAAATGTAGCCCTGTACGGGATTAAAACTCTCATGGTCTATGAGAAGTTTAATTTCCACTAGTTACCATATCTTACAACAGCTACCATATCTTAAAATTCAATACTTCCAGTTCATAAATCGTATTACTCCAGATTCATTACTCTAATAGGTTAACGCGTCTTTGAATACCTAAAAATTATTTCAGGATTAGTCAATAGCATTCATTGAGGAATACTTCTACATGCAACTGCTGGAGCTCCGAGTTCAGGAACTGACTACGCATATACTGAGGAGTGTAAACTGTCTAAGATCTTTTCTTCCTATCATACAACGACCCTTTCTAGATAATTTTAGCTGAGACATTCCTCATTACAATCTCCAATCGAAAACATATTTAGTTAGAATGCGTCAATGTGTCTAGACAGTATGTTATATAACTTCAAAAACTTATATTTTATTATTATTTATTTATTATTAATTATATTTATATTATTATATATATTTTATAATATATAATTATAATATATAATATTTTATAATATATATTATTATATATATTTTATAATATATTTATTATTTATATTATTTATATTTATTATTATTTATATTTTATTATTATTTTATAATTTTAGCTGAGGTATTCCTCATTACAATCTCCAATCAAAAACTTATTTAGTTAGAATGCGTCAATGTGTCTAGACAGTATGTTATATAACTTCAAAAACTTATATTTTATTATTATTTATTTATTATTATTTATATTTATATTATTATATATATTTTATAATATATTTATTATTTATATTATTTATATTTATTATTATTTATATTTTATTATTATTTTATAATTTTAGCTGAGGCATTCCTCCTTACAATCTCCAATCCAAAACTTATTTAGTTAGAATGCGTCAATGTGTCTAGACAGTATGTTAATATAACTTCAAAAACTTTTTTTTCCTCAACCGATCATATCACACACCATACTGACTAGAACTACATACTATAATTTTCATTGAAAAATAAATAAAAAAGGTAAATTTATGTTTTAAAGTATAAATTAATGAATTATGTAAAGTTTAATAAAAAGATAGTACAGTTGAATAAATGCATAATTTGATGGTGTATAAAATTTTTCGATTTCAACTACACATAAATTATGTGGATTACAATGCCCGATACAAAATTTGTTATGCCGTATTGCCTATGCTTTGAACCTGGCTTTGAACCTGTACTTTAAGAAGGTGAGTCAGTTTATCTTCAATCCCAGTGATAAACTTCAGTAAATATTTCTTTCAATATTTTTCTACTTACGGATAAATAAATGTATTTATTTATTTATATCATTTTTTTGCGTATGAAAGTGAGGTAAAAATAAAGAGGGCGAAGTTTTTAAAATTTAAAAATTTTCAGCTGATAAATGCTATTATTTATTTCAGCTATTAATTATTGATGTCTATTGCCACAAAATCCTTTTTTGAAAATAATTATAATAAAATATCTTTTTTTGTAAAACTAGCGTATTGCACCTGAAGATCTAGGCAAAAAACATAATTAAACAACGTATTAGATACTGCGATTAGATAATGCCGGAAAATTTCCCATAGCTCAGCAATGGAGCTGAGTATCTGCGAGATTACTGATCCATCATCTTAAGTCTGTTTATTCAAGGGCTCCTTTGTATTATTTTCTAAGTCTTCGGGATTTTTAAAATTCGAGTAAAAATATTGAAAATATAATTTCCTAAAGCAAAAAATTTCCCTGGAAATAGATTTTATCTCTTTGAAACACGGATACTCAAACTGCGGACCACCAAGCTTTTCTGTGCGGACCACCAAGCTTTTGTGTGAATTTATTAAACACTCACACTCATCAGCAGGTAAGTGCTTTTGTAAACATCATTTCGGAAATCAGTACCTAAAAAATACAAAACTATACGAAAATGTGTCACCTGCTGCTCATGTTGTTCGCATCGACGTATAATAGGGAATCGTATTTTTGGAACATATTTTTGGAATCCTCCAATTCCAAAATGAAATAGGTGAAGAATGTGTATAGAAATCAGTCTACTGATTCTCACTTTAGTGGCGTATTGAGAGTAGAAAGTAGCAATTATAAACCTGATTTGTCTAAAATAGTCAAAAGTTTGCCTCAACATGAAAAAACACTCCTACTACTGATTCTTATACCTTGGTAACGTAATGAGAGTAGCAAGTAGCAATTATAAACCTGATTTGTCTAAAATAGTCGAAAGTTTGTCTCAACATTCAAAAAAAAAATCCACTCGTACTGATTCTCACTTTGGTGACGTAGTGAGAGTAGCAAGTAGCATTTATAAACCTGATTTGTCTAAAATAGTCAAAAGTTTTTCTCAACATAGAAAAGCACACTCCTACTGATTCTCACCTTGGTGACATATTGAGAGTAGCAAGTAGCAATTATAAACCTGATTTGCCTAAAATAGTCAAAAGTTTGTCTCAACATAAAAAAGACCCACTTCTATTGACTCTCACCTTGGTGACGTATTGCAGGGTAGCAAGTAGCAATTATAAACCTGATTTGTCTAAAATAGTCAAAAGTTTGTCTCAAAGCACACTCCTACTGATTCTCCCATTGGTGATGTATTGAGAGTAGCAAGTAGCAATTAGTATAAACCTGATTTTTCTAAACTTGTAAAAAGATTGCCTCAGAGCACACTCTTACTGATTCTCACCTTGGTGGCGTATTAAGAGTGGCAAGTAGCAATTATAAACCTGATTTTTCTAAACTAGTCAAAAGTTTGTCTCAACATAAAAAAAAACACAGTCCTACTGATTCTCACATTGGTGACGTATTGAGAGTAGCAAGTAGCAATTATAAACCTGATTTTTCTAAAATAGTCAAAAGTTTGTCTCAACATAAAAAGCACACACTCACTTTCAAATAAACGTTTCAATACATTTTAGGTTTTGAGTTTTATTTTTGACATTTTTATATTATGAGGTATCGTAACGTAGCAAACATATACATGCGGCCCGACAGAAAAAAAGATTGAGTCTGGCTGCTTTAGAGGGGTTAAAAAAAACATAAATCCGAAAGAAAAGTTAATTTGAAACTTTTCTATGCACAAAATTTAAAAAATAAATGAATTTAATCAAACATTATTCATTTGAAATTATTGGTCTTCTAGCATACTAGTTCTTGGTCCGGGAGAACCCCAAAAATGGTCCGCGAAGTCAGCAGTGATTGATTAAAAAAAATTGGTTTCATCGTTTCTAAACGACCGTAAATTAAATAATTTCATAAAATTGGGAACAAAAAAAAATTTTTTTTCTTCCCAATTTTTTTTTTCGCATAGCTTTGAGCAATATTAAGCCAAGGATTTCACTACTAGTAAAAAGCAAATGCAAACTCAAAATTCGAATTGATTTTTTAAGTTTTCAGAGGCTTTTATTCAGTTAACTTTTACGCTAAATTTGTTCTTTTTACTAAATTTATTTGTAACTTTTTTACCAAAGTTGTTTATCTCAAATAGTTTGTTTAAACAGAAAATTAAACCTCTTGTTACCGATAAGGATAGATTGAGAGATGGTCTCAATATTTATTTTTTTTTCTATAAGAGGAACAAAAGTTTGAGAATCACTGGTCTGACAGGTATATCATAAATCTAGCATGCTCTAAAATTTGAATTTGAATTTAAAAGTAAATTTCAAATTGTTCAACTAATTTTTATAAGTATATTGATTCTCATGAAGAAAAAAATACATCTGTTAGTGGGGAAATATCATTCCACAATATTAGTAAATTAGCGAAATTAAATTTTCCTGTCCAGGAAACATTTTTTTGAATTGTGACTTAGAAATAGACAGATCACATTTTGTAAGACAGAGCTGGTTCTCAAAGCCTCGTGAAACTGGCGAGACTAATAATTTAATTAAAAATCGGATGGGAGAATACGTTTAGCAGTGCTGCCAATTATTGAAAGATTCATTGGTGTCTCAAACAGTGCAAAATAAATATTTCGACCATCTCTCCTCGCCCATATCGGCAAGTAATTTTTTTTTTCTTGCGGCAGGAAGTGGAGGAAAATTTAGGAGCAAATTCAGGAGAAAAATTTCATTTGCAAGGGATCCTCAATTTGCAGTAATTCTGGAGTAAAGGGCGCTCGAAACTAAGTATTGTTCAAAAGCAGACGTGAGTGATTTTACAAACGTCTGACGTGAAGGAAATTCGTCGTTAGTGGTTATTTCGAAGTTGCGATTACTCCTCGTGAGAGACAATTATCTAGACCAGAGGTGCGGGGAACCTTTTTACCATTAGAGGCCACATGTAAATTAGGTAGTAATAAAGGAGGCCGCATAAGTTGACGAACCTATAAATGCGACTTTTATGAAATTATTATAGTTAGGTATAGTTTTAACAATTTGGTGCATTATATAGAAAAATAGCAAAAAAAAATTAAGTCCTTATTTATTTATTATTTGACATATAAAGTCACAATATAAAATATTTTTGAATTCACATAAGGAGAAAACTTGTTATAACATTAATCATTAATTATTATTATTTTTTTTTTTTTGGGGGGGGGCAGAAAAAATAATACGTTTTAACATACATGGAGTCAGTTACAACAATAATAGTAAGAAAATAGTTTTTGTGTAGAGATCGTATAACATGTCTGGTAGTATTGCTAAGAAACTCTGAGCATTAAATTGCATATAAAGTGTAGTTAAAGTATCATACAATCGAGGTAAACGAAGCTCATTTGGATAAATATACAATTGCAGCGACTTTAGACAACAATTTAAAAAATGTCAACTTTATTTTGGCGGACACTGTACATACATTCATGTTGTTCTTTATTTAATTCTATTGATATGGAAATTGTTGTAATCTATATAATTAAATATTAATTAATACGAGTGCTAGCTTTTATGAAGGCCGCCCGTTCTCCACCTCTGATCTAGACAGTTAATTATTTAAAACTGGTTAATTTATCTCAACAATTAATTAGTTAGTTATTGTGTATAGTACTCATTAACTTCAGTGGTTCAATTAAAATATTAATACACAATGATTTCAACAACATAAATATATAATTATATGTGCTTTAGTTTTTAAATAGTCTGCCTAGAGTTGCTTAGGTTTTTCGATTTGCAATATTGCCGTAGAAAGGGTGGTTGCATATAAGTATTGGTTTAAAGTAGACGTGAGGGATTTTACGAACGTCTGGCTCGAAGGAAATTTTTCGTCAGTGAGATTTGGAGGCTACGATTACACGTCATGGTAGAAAAAAAAAAGAATGGTATTGTTTTCGAACTTCAAAAATGAAGCAAAATTAGCTATGCTTTATTCTATCGGTAAAACTTGCAAGCAGGTGAGCAAGCAGATAAATATTCACAAAATTCTGACAATAATGACTACCTTTTGTCTAGAATGTTATTTTATTTTTAATTTTTTATGAATAAATAGAGTAGCAAAAAGATTGTGCCACATTTAAATTTATTCCCATGATAAGATCCCAAATGGACTTGAAATTAAAGAATTACTTTTGGTTTAGATTGAAAAAGTTAACTGCATCTTAGCTTCTGTAAGTTCCAATTACGTCTTTTTAACATTCATAAGTCCTTAGGCACTTTAGATAACGAGTGTTGAAAAGGGAGTGATAAATATTCGTACGATTTCTAAATTGAGACGTTTTTCTGAGGAATACCTCAGTAATTTTCTTGGTTATTTTAAAGGAACCCCATTTAATCTAATAAAATTTAATGCACGCTATATTCAAACGTTTTGGTTTGTTCTTATTTTAACGAAATCTAAACCAGAATAGTTCAATGATTCGATAGATTGTTAATTTGTACCTCACGTAATTTATCTGCCTATTCAACGTTATTCAGTTATATTTTACAAATACAGTGGAATCTCGATTGATCGTTTTCAGATCCATCGTTTTTCCGTATGTGTCGTTCCTTTTATCCAGTCCCAACAATCATATTGCTTTGTTATGTTTCCGCATCTATCGTTTTCCCGCATTTATCGTTCATTTCAATCGGTCCCTTGAAAAAAGATAGATCGAGATTCCACTGTATATATAATACACGTTTAAGAATTATCTAAATTACAACACTGAAAATATAAAAATAAAATATATCAATACACCCCTAACTGTAAGAAATATGGAAAAAGTATCAGTAACTTATCTAAACAATAATTCAGTTAATTTTGTATATAAATAACTGTTCATTTACTTCCGAGGTTGACTTGAAAAAATTAATACATAAAAACTTAAATATCATGTCAATGGAATTAATTGTAATTTAGGTTGAAAAAGTCTCTACTTTGAGGTATCAGAAAATTAATGTTTACTTTCCAACGGGAAAAAAAATGCTTTTTCCTTGAGTTATAAATAATTTAATGGATTCGTCAAAGCATAACTTGCTGCGCATTTAAATAATTAGTAAAGTTTAACCCAGATCCAGTAAGCAGTTGTACCAAACTCTCTTTACTACCTTATTTATTCCACCTCTACTACAATCACAATTTAACATCAGTAACAATACTTGTATTTTAAAGCATGAATATTTCTAAGCATTTGTGCATCGTTCCATACTACGCTTTAAAACTTGTACAGAACATTGCAATTTAACTTACTCAAGACGTTAGATTGGTTCATTAAATAATTCTTTCGAAGAGTTTCTACAATCTTAGAATAAAGCTGCAAATTGGTGTTAATTAATAAAAACAATTAAAAATTAACTCTTTAAACGTCTAAAGAATATTGATATAATAGTTAAAAATATTTTTCTACAAATTTATGTTTCTTCAAATCCAATCTACAGACAATATAAGGAACTTTACCTCATCGTGAGGTGACATTGAATTTGAACATAATCGATGTCGGTCGCACTCTACGTTAATATTGAATTAATGTTAATTACAGTATTAGAAGATTATACCGTATAAGTACTTAATACTTGAATATGAAATCTGTTTAAATTTAAAGAAGACATTTTGTATTAAATTTATAGCCTATGTTGATGTAACACATGTATTTTTTTTTTTAAATACACCAAATTCTATTAGATAATACGTAGCTACCAAAATGAAATTATAGGTGACTCTAATTTATTTTCGTAACATATAATGAATTACTGTTAAAGTCTGTTAATTATTCTAAAAAAAACATTTATCAAGGAAATTTAAAATAGATAAATTAGCCAACATACTTGTCCATTATGAACTTGTAGATTCCATCCAGAGTGATCTTGTTGTCTGGGGTACTTCTGATAGCCATAGCTATGAGTGCAATGTAGGAGAAAGGTGGTTTCTGAAGCTGAGATTCAGTCCTGATCCCTTCAGGCCCTGAACTTGATTGCGTGGGGGCTAGGACCCTATTAAGTTCGTAACTTGGAAGGGGTCGATAGCCACCTATCACAGTATCACCTACTCTCGGTGAATACAGCATACTTGGTGAATACACGAAGTTCCGAGGATCGGCAAGTAACGAAAAGTAGCGGTTAGCCATGTCGTCAAAGTCTAGGTATGCGTTGCATCAAATTAGTGCACAGCAGAAAATATTTATAGGTACTTCAAAGTTAGCATCTGATTTTCGGTGACGTATTCACGAAGAAAAAATTTGATTGCAACTCGCAGTTTCTTTAAAGAGGTGGAACTGGCTTCTAAAAGTACTCTAAGAAGAGTTCTTGAATAAATTTGTCTTTCGAAGATTCATAATTCACAGGACAGGAGGATAATTATTACAGAATAATTTCTTGCAGCACGAAAGCAGTATTGCAATACTCGATGCAAATAGCCCTGCAATGTCCTTTCCAATTGGGATGTTTTTTTAACCATTTGCAGTCAATGGTAATAATTGAAAATACAAAGAATATAGCTAGATTTCACCCAGGCAACAATGAACTCGATGATAACGACTTAAATGTCGAGAATTTCGTTAAATTATGATACTTGGAAAAATCTGTAATATCCTTCTTTAACTGTAGTAACTCGAAATTATTTTAAATAATTGTCTTATATATTATCTTATATATGAACTCAATTATCAATTATTAAGACTAAAAATTATTAAATAATCTCTAACTATTAAAATATAGTTAACATATTTTTCACTTGCATCAGCGTAACTCGCTTGCACAGCACACACTAAGAATAAAAATAATCTCACAAATTATCGTCGTCTTGGAAAAACATTGCGTCCTTTAAATACCATCGGAAAATTTTAAACAGTAGAAATAATCCTAACCACAAACTGACTCAAAAATTTCCCTTTTCCAGAAACACAACTTTCAGCACAGAACACTTTCAATAATCCGCCACCCAAACAGGTGTCTCCGTGATAAGTTGGCAAAGACTTAGGTCGCTGGAAAGCTCCCACTTTATATAACTCCTCCTAGAAGAGAGACACACATAACACCATCCACGCGATCTTTGTTGAGCTGTGAAATTACTAGATCTTTTCTCTGGTTGCGACAACACTATCACAAGGTACGGCGGGTTCTAGTTGCCCCGGAGCAACACTTCCCTAACCTGATATTTTGAGATTCAACACAGGAGGACATTGGAGTAAAATAAACCTCTCCATGTTATAGGGGCAGTGTTTCCCTTCGCACGTTGTTACAAAAACATATCAATCACAATGTGATTGGGTGAGAGAGAGGGGAAGGAGAAAAATTTTCCCGCTTGGGGCTTCTTGTTCCGCAAACTATCCGGCAAAACCGGACACCTGGTTGTCCCGGACTTTTCCCGTTGGATTGTTTATATTCTATTTCTCCTGCAAAGGCTCTGTTATTATGATAGGAACAGTAGAAGTTTATAGAGAAACTCCTGATTTTATTTACTTGATGTGGAAGTTATCTTCTGATGCTGGATGTTTCCTTCGTTAGATTTTTGGAAAGTTATAAGCTGTTAAAACAATTTAAAGTTTTATAACAGTTTAGCTTTCTATTTCCTAGGTGAAATATTACACATTTAACTTTGGAAGCGTTCAATTTAATAACTTTGCCAGGGGAAATAATTGAACTCTAAATATTTTCTTTGCAATTTTCAGCAATTAATAGAGACTAATTGTTCTTGATCGACTTCTTCAAAGGCATCATTTAAAATTCTTGAAATTGATTAAATTTGAAGGACAATGCTAATTTTACTTGTTCTACGGTTGAATGCAGACTGTCAGTATAACACATTAATTCAAAATTGATAGCTATTTCAGTCATATAAATCCATCAATATTCTTTGAAAAGACTAAAAATTCAATCTTCTTCAAATGTTATTGCGGTTTGCAGATAATTTTATACAATTCTTGAAAAATTATGGGAAAAAAAATTATTTATAGATTTAACAGAAACTGTATCGATTTCAACGGGAAATATATAAAAAAAAAATAAACCTTTAAAAGATTCTTCCTGAGATAAAGTTCACTGTTCTGCAAAGTTAAAAAGTCAGTCAAATTTTTATCCGCAAAAAGAAGTATATTAAATGAAGTCACAGTCGTTGTATGACGTTAATATCTTCTCACAATAAAATACAACTTTCAAAAGATATATTCCACAAATTTGACTTAAATTTCGTCTTGTAAGTGCTCACCAAGAAAATAAGGCAGTCCACTTCTTTAAGATAAATTTTTCTTCGATAGATCAGAGCATTTAAAATCAATCTTTAAATTACCAAAGCACACTGATAATTCACTCTCATTTTCACGAAAAACATAACTAACAATGTTCAGTTAATTTAAATTACCAAATGCTCTAAGATGAAAATATCCACACTGTTATACTAAAAGACAACATCAAGTACATCTCCAGGAGAGTATATCTCGTTCAGATTAAAATGGTCTTTAAATAAAATCAGAGGACTCACTCTTGTTCACTGACAGCGATAAAATCTGACATACGAGTATTTTATCTGACGAACAGGCAGGTATTTCATAATAAATCACGTTCGCTGCACGGAGCTGTTTAACACCGCAGAGCACGGCGAGACTGCAAGAAAGGCGCATTAGCAGATCACTGGAGCAGCAAATTCGTAACTACTCAACATCCCAACGAAGGTGATAATTGGAGAGATTACCGTATCACAGTCATTACACATCGTTGCTACAAGTGCTTCTGATCCAACAACTAGATTCAAGTCGCTCGCCCGCAGCTCTTATCTTAGCTAAACTGCGCTAGGCGTTTAAACTCTCTCTTTTAAAAGTATGACCTTTTCTCTATCTCATTTTTTCTCCCTTCTCCCACCCCAACTCGTTGTTTTTCCTTCTTTTTTAACAACTTTTCTCTTACTTTATTGGATAGAGGAGTGGCCACAGGGTTTTTAGTGTTGAATGTTGTGTCATAAGGAGTTGTTTAGTTTGGGGTCAGAGTTGGGACTTTCTGATGGGGGCCCGTATGAACAAACAAGTTGGTGTGTATTGTCCGGCCGGCCCACACACGTCAATTAAACACTCCGGTTGCCATGGCGACCGCCGCCTGCGACCAATCAGCGCGCGAGGCAATGCTGAGGGGTTTTATTTATAAAACCTAACGGCTCATTATCCGGTGGCCCACCCAAGCCGAAAGAGAGACGGTTTGTTTGTCTTTTTTCAGCGGTTGGGGAGGTTCCTGCATTTGGCTGCTTATTGCGCGTTTTTTTTCCGAGAAGGGAGACTCCGCACAGAGTGGAGGAGCAAAAAGAGGAGTCTCTCGCGCAGTGAAAATCGCTCGTTTTTTCATCCGCTCTTTTCTTGCACTAATCAGCGCGGCGTGCGCCAGATTCCGCCGCGCCGAGTGTGATGCATATTAACGGCGCTCGTTTCTTGTGTCTTGCCACATCTATCTTTTTATCTTTCAGTTTTAAAATCTTCTTTTGATACGCTTGTCTCGGAGATTTTTTTTGTTTTTTTTCATGCAACTAAAAACAGGTGTAGTGAAATCACAAAAATTTCTAAGTCTCTAATATGAGTAAAGGTTACGATTTTTTTTTTCATTATACGATTACTTTGCTGGGAATACTTGTGCTTAATACAGTGGACGCTCGTTAATTCGAACTCAACGGTTCTCGGAAAAAAGTTCGAATTATCCGAAGTTTGAATTATCCGATGTTAAGAGAAAATATATAACTTTAAAAGTGTATGACTGAAGAAGTAAAATCTCCTAGTATGTATAACCCCAGAAAATATATTATACTATGTTATCTAAAATTAACATATTAAAAAGCAATACAGACTTGCCTTAATCATAAAATCAAGCAGATGATATGCAGTAGAAAGTAAACTTTAATTAAAAATACGAATTGCATTTTGGGGAAAAACTGTAAAGTGGATGTTTGGTTTTGTTTATGATGCCTACATTGTTCAACCAACTTCTCGATTTGAAGTAAACATTTCAATTCATTTTCAGAGGAAGGTTCCATCTGAATAAATGCTTTCAGAGTTTTAATAGAGTCCATTATGGATTTGTCCATTATGGCCGCATTAAAAATATCTTTCGGCAGGTAAGTAGAGAAAAGCCCTGGCAGTTTCCTACCGAAATTTGTGCATACGTCTTCGTTTACATCAGAGCTTTGGCCACATAGAGTTTGACAAGAAATATTGTGCCTTGACTTAAATCGAGAAAGCCATCCACCACTGCATTTAAAATCTTCAATACCCATTCGACTTGCCAATTCATCAGCCTTCGTCAGCACTAGGGGTCCATTTATCGGAAAATTTCGAGATCTAACATCCTGGAACCATAGCAGTAGAGCTTTTTCTAGATATTCTTGGGATGCATTTCTCATGCGTTTCATTCCTCTAGCAGATTTTGATTTTTCCCATGAATCTAAAATTGACTCCTTGTTTTTCAAATAAGTTGACAAGATATTATTTTTAATTCCATAGTCAGCTGCTAACTTTGTTTTACATTCGCCATTCTCTACTCAGTTTAAAATTTCTACCTTTGTCTCCAAAATTAGGGTTTTGTACTTTCCACGCGTAGACATCCTGAATTTTTACAGTTT
This sequence comes from Dolomedes plantarius, assembly GCA_907164885.2. Lineage (NCBI taxonomy): Eukaryota > Metazoa > Arthropoda > Arachnida > Araneae > Dolomedidae > Dolomedes > Dolomedes plantarius. The sequence continues at coordinate 14,832,346 of OU015498.1, forward strand.
CACATCACACACTGAGGAAGTAAAACAAGATCACGTTAACTTGTCTACACTGCAGACATAACTGACGCAGCTCCCTAGAATCTGTAGTAAAGATTGGTTTTTCTGAAATTCTAAGAAAATCGATACAAATAACGGAAAATCGCTTTGTCCGTTAAGCACTGATAAGGACAATAGCCACTAACATTTAGCGGAAATGCAATAGTCTAGGAATGCGAGCATGTGCCTCTTTACATAGAAAAAAGTACAGGTGATTTTGACACACAAAATAATAAATACAGCGTGTATTTTCTCCGTTAATTGAGGAAAAAGAAAAATTTTTGTCAAATTTTTAGTTCGAATTAACCGAATTGATAAAAATTTAGTTCGAATTAATGAGATATTTTTAACATTAACTCCAATACAAGTTTTTTGGGGCCTTTAGATTAGTTCGAATTAACCGAAAGTTCGAATTAACCGAGTTCGAATTAACGAGCGTCTACTGTACCTGTATAACAGCTCCAATTGCCTCTTATTTACAACAAAAAAAAAAAATCGAAGAATAAATAAATCAAATGAATTTAAGTCACAGTCTTAACCATTTCACTGCTTAAACATAGTCACAACTTAAACATTTTTTTTGTTTTTCATGCAACTAAAAACAGGTGTAGTGAAATCACAAAAATTTCTAAGTCTCTAATATGAGTAAAGGTTACGATTTTTTTTTTTCATTATACGATTACTTTGCTGGGAATTCTTGTGCTTAATACCTGTATAACAGCTCCAATTGCCTCTTATTTACAACAACAACAAAAAAAAATATCGAAGAATAAATCAATCAAATGAATTTAAGTCACAGTCTTAACCATTTCACTGCTTAAACATAGTCACAACTTAAGGGGACAGTGGACTTTCAAAATTGTGAAATTTGTCCAAACATTTTATTTTTATTTTATTTTATTGAATTTTGAAACTACGAACGAGTAGGAAAGTGCTGCAAAAAGAATTTTTAATTTTTGTGATTACTTTCCTAGTTATAGGCATTTGTATTTAATTTAGATATTATGTGGTTACTAATAGCAATAACTTTAAATGTGTTTTTCTCAAAATAAAAATTTTCCTGTCTTACGAATATTCAAACTGCTCCAGGCGCATTTCTAATTATCGTATTGCTTTGAGATTTAAGTTTTATATACTTAACTGTATATAAAATAAATCTTATTGAAAAAAAATTATGCTTCGTAGCTCAGAATTTCTTAATTTTGTACTTGAAAAGATCATTCATAGGTATTTTGCGTGATAAAAAGAGTGTTTTCACTATTATTATTTTTTTCTCTTTATATTTTTAATGAATGCTTAAAATAAGCAATAAGTTTCATTGTTAGTTCTATAAGGTATCCTGTAAATAAAAATTACCATATTATATGCAAAAGAAATGCGCCTGGAACATTTTTAATTAGGTCAATTTTTGATATAATTAATAATTCATAATTCATAAATTATTAATATTTCATCATTAAATTTTAACCACTTTTACATATCTATGGTACCAATCACATATTCAAATTTCAAGCAAATCCATTCAAAACAAAAAAAAGTTAGGTTTGAAGGTCCACTGTCCCCTTAAACATTCTTTTTAGAGTAAAAATGCTAGCCGGGGGGGGGGGGGGCAATTGAAATCAATAGCAGTCACTTACATTTGACCAACACTAATCTGAATTGAATAAAGGTTTATGATTTTTTTTCCATTATGATATTACTTTGCGGGGGTTTATTGTATTTAATGCATGTATAATAACCCTAATTACCAGTAGTGTAGCGAGGAGGGCAAGGGGGTCTATCATGCCCCGGGCGACACTCGCAGAGGGGCGCCAAATGGTCTATCTTTTTAACTAATTCTATATATTGTATTACTATATGTTTTTCGACAGGCGCCAATTATGCTGGCTACGTCACTGCTAATCTATATATATAAAACAGTTCCGTAACTGACTCGTTCATTCACTGACTGACTGACTGACTGACATACAACGAACAGACCAAACCGCTGGACCTAAAGGGCTGAAATTTTGCATGGTGATTCTTCTAATAGTGTAGGGGTGCACTAAGAAAGATTTTTCAAAAATTCTTCTTAGATTTTTTTAAATTAGATTTTTAAGCTGTTTTTTAAACATTTTTTTACGTTTCCACTTAAAATAATACATTGAGGGTTATAAAATTTATATCACGAGAAAGATCATAAAAATTCCTTTAAAATGAGATCTTTTTCGAATCTTTACCTCCATTTTCTGATTTTTGGTGAATTTTTAAAGATTAATTTTTAGAATTTAATTTATTAAATGTTGATCACGTGATTTCTTTTTCTGATAATTTAAATAAATTTATCGTCACGTGCATAACAACTAAATAGACAAAAAAATATTTTTTTTCTTTCTAATGCAGCAGACGATTGGATATTATCAAAAAAAACTAAATATCCCTTACGATTTTTTTATCAATATATATATATATTTATTTTACATCAATTGTATACATTGATCATCGCATTTATTATAAATATATATATTTATTTTTTTGGCATTAATTGCATACATTGGCCGTTGTATTTAATTTGAATGTACTCCGTAGCGAAGCGCGGGTTTTCAGCTAGTTAATTACATATTTTTTAAAAAGTCAATTAAGTGAATTTATGTTTCAGCTATCTGAAACAGTTTGTTTTAAGCAAAATAACTGAGAGAAAGGTATAATCGACAGCAGTCATTTTATGACACACATTTTCGTTAAAAATTTAAACTGGCCATCTTTAAGCTATTAATTCTCCAATAGCAAATGAGGCCCTATCAACATAGAAACTAAAATTTTACAGTATAAAATTTTTAAGCAAAATTTGCTTTCTGGAGGCATCTGAATTATTATTAATTATTTCCTAGAAAATTCTTTAAATGTTGAAAATTTATGGCAGTGGAAATGCCTATGCAGGATAAAATTTAGACAGAGTTTGTAATGTCAACAATACTTTGGCATGTATTATACGCTCCTATTTTAAACTAAATTCTTTTCTGTTTTTTTATAATGTTATCATTTTTTATATGCAATCAACTTTTTATTATCTGTCCTAATAAATGGACAGAAACCAAACGACACGTGCAATTCAAAAATGGCTGTTGATACCGTTAAATTTAAACTATCCATAGATTTTCAACTTAACTTACAGTGAGTGAATTGGGTTTCATTAAAATAATACTGAGGCAGATATTTTCAGTTTTTATTCTGAAAAAAAAGTGTGTTATATTCCCTTGTTTAAGAATCATATGTACATTTAGTCCGGAAATTAAGATTTTATTTAAAACTTCTTTCTCTTCTTTATTCTAATGGATATTTCACATAGCTGATAACTGTACATCGATGTAGGGATTAAAAGTGGCATAAGTGAGGAGCAAGGCGCTTATTTTCATCCTGTGTAATGTAAAAAAAAGGAGTCATTTAATATTTTCTTGAGTATTGCAAAAGGTTTTGTAATATCTCTAAGGGCCCTAGATTACAGAAATATGTCGGTCCGGCTACTTGTTTATTAATCCTGTTATTAATATTCCAGTGCATAAGTTCACTGATGGTATCAATACATACGCATTGAGTTTGAGTATTGATAATCATTGTACTGTTATTCTCGTTGTACTGTTTTATAATATCTCATACGAAGTACGCGAAATGCACAATATATTCAAAATACAGTAACCACCGCTTATAGTGATCAGTGGTTATAAGAATCAACCGTTTATAAGAATCAATATCGTTAAAACAAAAACAAATGTATTACAGTGACCACCGCTTATAGTGATCAGTGGTTATAAGAATCAACCATTTATAAGAATCAATATCGCGAAAACAAAAACAAATATATTATTTCCATGTTAAAATTTTCGCTTTAAAGAATCAGTCAACCGGTTTTAAGAATCAGCTTACACTCTTCGCTTTCCTTTCATTTTTCCAAAAAAGCCACTTAAACCCTCAAAAGGCACGAAGTTCTTTCTTTCTTTTTTTTAAAAGAGAGATTGATAAGATGGGAGGAAATATAGTCGTAAAATTCATCCCTTTCTTTGTTAGACATAACATAATAGTTTCCCATTAAACGCTTTAGCTAAGCACTGTCCTATTAGCTTGACTCAGGGGTATCCTACCTGGATCCGATTTCACTTTTCTTCACTGACAAACAAAGACAGGGGCTCTTTTTTCCCACCTCCCACATCTTGGTTACTGCTTCCTGGACCCTGAAACACATAAATCTTCGGCGAAGTGTCCACTATCATTTTGGCAAACGTGACATTAGTAGATTCAGTACGTTATCAAACCGTGAAACGTAAGCTAGAAGGTGAATCTTCGTCTGAGACTATTGGTATTGAAAGAGGTATAAACAGCCTCCTGAAAACTTCATTACGTCAAACTACCATAGAAAACATTTTCTTGCATCCTTCCTGTAGTTGAAATGTTAAACTGTTAATCAGGAATGTTGTAACAAATATTGGATTTTTTCTTCTCTTATTATAATCATGTGTATCTACTTATAGTCTAGAAATTAAGTTGTATTTTTAAAATTATAAAGAATAATTTTAATAAAAGATAATTAACGTAAATTAAAGAGTATTTTATGGTAAATTATCTCCTATATGTATATATAGGTGTGTCGGTGTGCCTGTCCAAAAAAATAAATTTCGGCTATAAGAATCAACCGCTTATAAGAATCAAAAACAGTAATAACAAACGTGATTCTTATAAGAGGAAATCACTGTACATAAAATCCAACTAAGACATGAAGTAGCATTTATGGTTTTTACTTAGCTGTGTAAAAATTAAGCATTTCTACTTAAGGAGAGAAAGTTAAATCTTTCCTTTATAGTATTATTCCTGTCACCTACCACTGGAGGATTTTTACTAAGGGAAAATGGCCTACAAGAGTGTTAGAATAGAAGGAAACTGTTAAAAAGTTGAATATATTATAAATCAGTGGTGGCCAACCTTTTTAGTGTATGTGCCAGGCCAAAACAATATCAGAATTCAACGTGCCACAATTAAAATATGTTGTAGAAATGTAGAGTGTTGTAGCTATACATTCATACAGTTTATTTTCATTGTGGCATGTCATGAAATTTTATTTAATCCAAACAAAAAATTACCAATATAACGTAAAACAGTTTTTTTAATTAATAATAATAAATCAATGTGATTTTTGTATTTGTTTATTGACATCAATTTTTCAAATTTCGGTTGTAAATTAGAAGTTCCCAGACGTAATTTATGTTTTGGGAATATAGAGATGTACAAGTCATTGGTTCTAGTCTTAATGCTGCTGTGTACTAACCGTATTTGAATCGCTCACCTCAATGTTATAAGGAGAAAATTTTCTCCATAGGTTGTATGGAGAAAATTTGTCCACGGATTGCCGATGTGGATTCAAAGTTTTTTCTTTTAATTATACTCCGTGAGAGAGAAAGCAGTTTTAAACTATGGGGTATTTTTCGTTTTAAAAAAATGCAAATAATATTTTAAAATTTAAGTTATTTTGGGGAAAAAATGTAGTATAGTGTGTTTAAACGCTTAGAAATTCCTTTGATAGACGAAATTTATAAAATGAATCCTGTTGCAATGTGCAGAAGAGTTCAGGCTATTTGTAAATACCATTCTTATTTGATTATCAGCATTTATGTAACTGTAACTCAAAGACAAATGTTCTGCACAGCTTAACATTAAGGTGAGCGAATACAATAGGGTTTGTACACAGCAGCCTTAAATTAATTTATTTTTATTTGTGCCGAAAGTGTGTTAGAAAGGTTTGATTTTACAATACATTAATAATTGTTTCATGTGTATTCCAATTTATTTGAGAATAACTTTGACAAACCCACCATTATAAAACCTACATAAAAAAAACTTTAAATTTCAGCAAAATTTCAGATTTCGTATGTTTTTTTTTCTCGCAAAGAAAATTAATTGCGCCCCACTTTAGGATCGTTGTACGTGACACGAGTGGCACGGGTGCCACACCCCGTTGGCCATCGCTGTTATGGTACATCCACATTCATGCAGACAAGTACCCCCCGACCCCGCTTGACACCATTTGACCCGCGTGACCCCCCACCCCGCCTTTGATGCTCTGTTCGAGGACTACTCGATCGGAGGATCGTTGCAGACGATCTGCCCACAAATCACTGGTTTCCCCCCCCCCCCAGTGGCGTAGCGAGAGGGGGGCAAGGTGGGTTATCATGCCCCGGGCGACACTCGCAGAGGGGCGCCAAATGGTCCCCAAGACAAATAAGAGATTCCGGAAAATTTCAATTTTTATATAGGGGGACGCCAAAAAGGTATTGTGCCCCGGGCGCCAGTTATGCTCGCTACGCCACTGTTTCCCCCGCAGAATACTGTACAGAGCACATGAATGTGAACCCCTTATTAGATGTTAAAGCATATTGAAATTGGTGTCAGTGGCGTAGCGAGCATAACTGGCGCCTGGAGCACGATACCTTTTTGGCGCTCCCCCTCCACCCCACCCCGAAAAATATATAGTAATATATAGAATCTTGTTTGTCTTGGGGACCATTTGGCGCCCCTCTGCGACTGGCGCCCGGGGCATGATCCCCCTTGCCCCCCCACTCGCTACGTCACTGATTGGTGTATACACTTTGATATATTCAGATATACTGATGCATGCTTTTCACGATCTTGCTAAAGTATCTTTTTTTTTCTTTTTGACTGCAGAACAACAGGTATTTATCCTTAAAACAATCGGCCGTACACACTAGGTTTTGTTTTCTGTTCCATGATGAGTACACCTTGTGTACGCTGTTTGACACTGTCTGGCGCATATGTCCCGTGATGGACCCTGCGCCAAAAATCAAATCAAATCAAATCAAATCCATGATGAGTAGGGATGCGACATCGATGTCGATGTTTTCAAAACATCGATGTTTTGATAAAAAAATCTATGTTTTAAACATCGATTTACTGAAGCCGATGTTTTTTTAACATCGATGTTTTGCGCTCGATGTTTTACGTTGTCTCGATGTTTTCTTTTTTTTAATGAAAAAGTACCATAAATAAAAAAAATTTACCACGTAGCATAATTTTCACACTCAGTAAACGTAAGTCAGAGTTCCGAAAAGTACGAATACAAAAGAGAGAACGATTGCTTAGCAAACAGACAAATGGCAATCAACAACCAATGAACCAATCAGAGCGCTCGGAATGTTCCTGACACTCCAGAACCTTCCACAGGGTTTTATTTTACAAATAGTATATACACGAGAGCAGCCATTTAAGTTTTTGTTTTGTTCTGGTTTTATATAAGTTGACGTTAATATCATTAGTCGGATGCCTCCCAAAAGTACCGTTTGGAAATATTTTTGCAAAACCGCTGACAAATTGGCGAAATGCAATATTTGCCTTAAGTCCCTCAAAACTTCTGGCAATACCACGAATTTATCTGGACTTTTGAAGGCAAAACATGGCGATATTTACAACGAGAATATTGAGTCATCAATGTAGCCCAAGGCACAAGCAACCAAGTTTTTGTCATTTGTGTCAGCCCAATCAGAAAGTAAAATTAAATCCCCCCATCCCCCCCCCCCCCCCACGACTAACCAAAGTAACATTAATGTTAGAGATTACTAAACCAGTTTTAAAAAATGGATGTTCTAAAATATCGATGTTTCAAAACATCGATGGTTTTTGGGCGATGTTTTATTAGCATCGATGTTTTAATATTGAATATCGATGTTTCGAAACATCGATGTTTTGTTATCGATGTCGCATCTCTAATGATGAGGGCGCCCAATATAGATAAGCCGACGTTGCCCATAAGGAGGGAACAAAATTCGACCTGGGTTTGATTCTTTGGCCAAGATTCAATCACAGTTCCACATGGCGGAAAGTTTAGGATGCTAGACGGGCGTAGAACAGGGGTGGGCAGAATTTTCCAAGGTACTGGTTACTTCTAATTTTTTTCAAGGTGTTGCGGTCCACCCAGTGGCGTAGGTGTGGTGAGCTGAAAAAAAGATCTACAATATTTATTATAACTTAATAATAAATGCGGAATATGTACTTACCTACATAACTACAATAAAAAAAACTCGGTGTTTATGGCGTCGGTGTTCTATAAATACGTTTCTTTTAGTATGCGCGTCTTAGGTCTTAGTAAAGGCGGTCACCCCAAAATGTCTTGGTGGTCCACCGGTCGATCGCGATCGACTTAATGCCCACCCCTGGCGTAGAATATGGACGGCTCTCTTGTTAAAATGTATGAAAACAAAATAAATCTCAATGCATGAACGTTAAATCTACTGAAATATTCAAACAGAAATTTCTGTTAAAAATGTTTCAGGGAAAATAATTGTTAAGTATTTTTCATTAACGACGCAATTAAAAGTAATTTTCGCTCGGTTGATTTTATAGTTTTGGGTACTGAGAAATTATTTCTGTACTGAGAGGCTTTCAGTTCAAGGTAAAAGTGGAAAGTTCTGTGCTAAAATGGCAAAATGTTATAAGAAACTTTTCTTTAAAAAAACTGAGTTTTTCACATTCCGGATACTCGCTCACCCTTATTTTCTATTTATTGCAACAACTGTAAGTAATAGCCAACTATTTTTCTGAAACATTGGTACCACGTTTGCTTATGTAAAACAAATGACTGATTTTTCATGACATCTTGAATCTTAGAATTGCTGTCACGTAAATTTCTTTTGCCATCTGAGCATTACGTTCCATAATGCTCAGATGGCAAAGCTCAGATGATAGCTTTATTTGCCATCTGAGCATAACGTTCATCAAAAAGCATTTTGCCATCTGAGCACAGAGTTTTTACTCCAACTCTCTAAGGATTGAACGCTGTATTTACGAGACATGCCTAAGACATCGGTGAGATCTTAACACTTAAGGGATGCATCCAGAATATTTTTAAGACTATATAAACTGCATATACTTTAGAATGTGTAGCAAATTTATGGAGGCATAATACTAATAAAATTCCAGTAAGTACGAGCAACTTAATTTACGACGAGGGAAGTTAATTAGAACTATTGCAATGCGACTATGGAAAATATCATTTAAAAAAGGTCCAGGTTATAAGACATTCTTAGATATCAGGATAAAAAGAAATAGAGATTTCTCCACTTCGCCGGTCACTAGGTCAGGAGCTTCGGGTTCGATCCCCTGCCTTGGCAGACATATGGTAACTGGAACCAGATAATTGGAAATTTTTTTTTTTAAATAGTTAGTCAAGTTGTTAATAGTTTGTCAAGTTGTTAATAGTTAGTCAATAGTTAAATAGTTAGTCAAGTTAGTCAATAGTTACATAGTTAGTCAAGTTAGTCAATAGTTAAATAGTTAGTCAAGTTAGTCAATAGTTGTAAGATAACTTCTTGATAGAAAGCAAATTCATCAGTACCGTCAATAAATACATAAATAATTAAAAGAAGTGAAAAAATGCATGTCAGTATCCCGTGTAGCTGTTCTGAGAAGAAAAAAAAGATGAAAGTAAAGAGGGTGATGAAAAAAAATCGTTTCAAAACGACCCCCATTTAACAATTTTATAAAATTAGAAACAAAATATTTTTTGTTCGAATTCTAAGAATTCCCGTATTTCTTCCGTTTTCTGGAGTTTCGTAGTACGAGTAAAATCCCTGTTCTGCCTAAAAACATCTAAATTTCATAAATTTAGATGTTATACATCTACATTCCATAAATTTTATGTGACGTGGATTAGCAGCGTCACAGCAGTTTTTTAGCGAGTAAAGCAAATGGAAGCTCAATACCATTCAATTTTAAGTTTTCACAGTCTTTACTGTTAAATTATTGTTTTAGCAGTACTTGTACTTGTAAATTTAACAGTACTTGTAAGTGTAAAATTAACAGCAAACTGAAAAAAATTGTTTACAGTTTGCGGTTAAATTTACTTTCACGTTAAATTTTTTTTATTGTTATTCAGTTTATTTAAAACTTTTTATTAATGCTGTTTATCACAAATAGTTTGTTATTCAGAAAATTAAGTTGGTCGCAGATGGTCCTGGAAGAATTATTTATTATTATTATTATTATTAATATTATTTTGACCAGATTTTGGTAGATTCTTGTTCGACCCTCGATCAACAATTGTTACAACCTTTACGCGCTTAGAACACGTCAGTATAAATAAAGAAAGTAAACAATTCAAAATCTAGAAAGATTAAACCAAGCAGAATGTTTTAAAATCCCTTAAAATAAAAATAAAAATACCAATTGCAACAATAGATTTTGCCTGAAGAAAAATACTTTCATAAAATCAAGCATCTATTTTAGAGGACAGTGGCGTGATACGTGATACGCATGGAATATCAGTAAAATAAATTTTAGAGTACTTCAGTTATCGCTTTATTATCAATATCGCACTAAGAATTTGAGTTCTTTTCCAAAGAGGGGAGAACACAAAAAAAAAACTGAAAAAAAAAACCTTACTAAGTTGTTCTTATCTAAAAAAAAAAGTAAGGAAAAAAAAATTAGAAAATTAATCTCATCAGGTCCTTTTATAAATTACTCGATGACACGCGAAATAAATTTCGCGTTACTACGGCGCCTTTACAAAATGTATTCGCTGACATTCATGTGTCACAATATCACTGAGCATAAAAAGCTCTGGAAGCGAAAACTCTCCAACTTTCGATAACTGAATTTGGCGATTTTGGCGATAAAACGCGTGAATCCCCCCTCCCATTATGGTAACCATTTCCCCGTTTTTTGTTAACACTACAGATCCTACTTAACGCTTGTCCTCCCCCCGGCCCCCCCCCCCCTTCTTCCTTTTTTACGCGTCCACTCAATATGAGTTCATCTCAACTCGTCTCAACTTATGTCTCCTCCCTCTTTCATGAATATATTAAATTTCCCGAGATTAAAAATTTACGCGGTACCGCGAGTTCTGTCGATTTAAATATCGTGTTATGCACTTTTGCCTCTGCGGTTGGGTAAATACGATTTTTTCTCCATCTCTCTCTCTCTCTCTCTCTCTCTCTCTTGAAGTTTCATCGGAAAGCGGTACTACATCATATGTGTGTGTGGGAACATTTTTGAAACTTTAGAAGTTAGACATAACATCGGGCCAATGTGCCTTCGAGACTTTGCACGGTGGATATTTTGAATTTACAACTTGTTTGCATAAGGGCATATTTTCTCACGTTCCTCTCTGCGTGCCTCTGGTCTACAGTCTAGGGAAAATTTAAATTAGATGGGTTTTTTTTTTTTGCTTGGGTTGTTGAAATGTATACAAAGACGACACATGACGGCGTTTCTCTGTCGGAGTTAAAAGGAATCTAGCGACACCATGTTCGGAATGTGGAAGGGTAATTTAGATGTTTAATATGAACAGTTTTCATTATTTGCAACAGTTTAACTTATTTCTTTTCGCGAAAAATATGTTTAGTTATTTCTTGGGGATTAATTTTCTGATGAATTTTGCTAAGAATTATGGGTTATAGAGGGATTTGAAATTTTAATCAGACGAAAAATGAGATCGGTATTTTTTTTAAAAATGTATTACATTATATATATATAATAGCCGTTGTCTCTGTATAATACTTCCGGGCTGTACTCATCTTTCAATTGAAGTCCTCAGTAAACAAACGGCCGGTTAGGCTTAATTTCAATTTCAGATGTGGATCAGAATTTTTTCTTATCTAAAAACTAATATCTTCTCCATCAAATCACGTTTGTTCAGCCTATTTTTCTATAAAACATTCAGAACTAAAAAAAAATTGTTAGATAATTCGGGATATTTTTTAACTTTCATATACTTTTTCCATTATGACGTCATTATTAGTATTATGACGTCAAAATGACGGGTTGGATGGCAGTCTACTACTCCAATCGCATGAAAAACTAAATAAATGAAAAATAATGAAAGGGTTTGCTTTTACAAGGTGTGGATTAAATACAATATTGTTAGATAATGCGGGATATTTTTTAACTTTCATATACTTTATCCATTATGACGTCATTATTAGTATTATGACGTCAAAATGACGGGTTACCTTCTAGTCCATTATAATTGTGGGTTTAATTAGAGCAAAACACCGAATATATATTCATCAGGACTATGACAAAAAAAAATAGATAAATAAATGAATCGCACGATATAGGAATGAGTCTAATTAAGGTAATAATAGATAGAAGGAAAACAAAGTGTAAGGAGGTAAAGCTAACATTACAGGTTGTATAATGAAATTTAAAAATAGGTAAGACGGTCATTTAAATTACACAATCTAGAAATTGAATGAAGAATAATTTTAAATGAAAATTTAATAATGAAAATCAACTTTTAAAAAAATCTGTATGTTTTGAGAGTTTATTTGTTTTAATTTCGTGAAATTCTTTATTACAAACAGGCTTTGCAAAGGTGAATCTAGCAAAATTGTAAGTCAATAAAATACTTTTTTCTAATTTTAATCCATACGAAACTTCAGCGAAAGAAGGAATAAAATCGGAAACCTGTGTATAGTTAGTTGACGAAAACGTCATTCATAAAACTTCCAATGAACGAGACATTAATAAAAAATTATTTGTCTCATCAGGTTATCGCATTACTGTGTATTCTTTCACACCAAGCCAAGAGAAATTACTAGAAAATTTTTCTTTTGAAACTGAACCGCTTATTTGCATGTTCAAATTTTCAATCGTTAATAAAAGTACTTTTTATTCATCCACTCAAGTTCAAATATATTTTTTCAAAACTTGTAGTGGATGACACTTGATGTTAATACAGTTTTTCAAATATTAATTCATTAATTAAATTTAATTAATCAATTTTAGTTTTAGACCTAGGGCGTCTCTTGCTCTTGAATAGTAATTTCCCTCTTGTTACTGTGTAAACGGTAGCACTGCGGTATCGCGGGGTTCTCCCGTCTTGTAGGTTGCGAGATCGAATCCCCAACCTGACAAACTTTTTCGCTCTCTTTCCCCCCTCCTAATCTCGCACAGTAGGCAAGGTTCTGGCAGGCAATCCTTTTTTTCAATTCCTACTATTAGTTCACACTCAAATTTTTCTTTGTTGACCTAAGTAGGAATTGACTTAAAAATTTTTTTTTATATATTACTTGTTTCTGTTTATCTAACAGTGAAATTTGCCAAGTTTTTGCTCTCTATATGTATTTTTTCAATATTATGTTTCTGGATTAATCTACCCTGTGACTTGCTCTACAAGACTTTCTGCACAGCCGCCCATGTGACATGCTGCGTCATTAATTACATCTCTCACAAAAATGAGTCGCAAAACCTTATGTAGATGTAAAACGCGTGGATCACTGAAATTCATTTGAATATGTATGCATAAACCGTTACGCTGTAAATTAAAGACAACAGAGTTTATTGATTGCAGAAACGGGTACCCGGGGAAAAGACTGTTAAAAATGGGTATTCAAAAGTAGTAAATCTTAGGTTTAAAAAAACATCATTTTGTTGGGGATAAACAGTTTCACCATGCTTTCCTATTAACCGTACTTTTCGGACCATGAGACAGAACAGTTCGTCAGCTACAAAAAGGAAGTTGCCGACCGGAGGCGCCTAGTCGTCTGGGAACGTAACTGAATAAAGAAAGGTGGCGTTTTCCAGACCTTTCGAGAACGTTCAGCAGCGGTATATAAAGTCGCCGAACGCGGATTCGTTGTTGTTGAGATTCAGAGATTCAGAGTCGAAGTTAGTCAGAGTGACGCTGGAGCCGGAGACAAGGAGATATTGACAGGGCCGCCCAGAGGGGGGGGGGGGGACAACTGGGGCACTTTGCTCCAGGCTCCCAACTGCCGGAGGGGCCCCAAAAAATTTAAAAACATTTATTTATTAGATTTCCTCCGAAAGAAAATTCTGAAACTTGTACCGTACTTCAAAATTCAAAAAAATCTCCTGAAAAAAGGGGTCGCAAAAAAAAAAAAAAATTCGATTAATCAGATTTCTCTTACTACAAAATAGTCTTCTGAAAAATAGTCTTAGGTCCAACAGAGGTTTACCCCAGGCCCCGTAAAGTCTTTGGGCGGCCATGCCATGAGACGCACCTAAAATTTATGTGAGGATTTTTAGAAAAGAATATTTTAAAATTTGTTAGGTATATAAAGATATTTTCAATTTCTTAATGAAGAAGGATAAAAAATATAAACAATAAAAAGTGTATATATAATATATATATATATATATATATATATATATATATATATATATATATATATTAATAATAATATATAATATATATAATAAATACATACCAGTTGGTACCCGTCAAAACATGACGGCTGGATAGTAAATAAATGTACTAATACACAAATTATACTCAACACAACATTGCCAAATGTTAAAATCACAATGCTAATACTGCGTCCACACACATCTGCACTGCACAGTATTCTGGGTGGAAACCAGTGATTTATGAGGCAGAGCGCTCTGCAGCGATCCCTCGATCGGCCGGGTTTTGCACAGATCATCAAAGATACACGAGTGACCTTGGGGTGGAGGGGTTCTAAATGGGGGAATGTCTGGAAGACAGTCTAGTGTTCCTTCATAGCGCATATAGATTGGTGCAGAGTTCTCTGCCCGACTCCTGTCATCACATTAGTCACGGTAACATTAGACACGGTATTTAGAACCACCCCCATTCCCGCCCGCAAGGTTTCTTTGATGTGGTGTCTCCCCCGACCCCGCTCGACACCATTTGACCCGCTGACCCCTCACCCTTTCTTTGATGGACGGCCAGAGGAGGCGATCCACGCATAGTACAGAGTACAGAGAACATAAATCACTGGATTCCCCAAGGCACAGGCAGAGAACGCCGCACCAATGTATATGCACCATCACACATCGCTTGGGGAGGAGCGTGACTAATCGACCCCCAAATGTGTCAAAAGGAGTCGGGGGTGCTTACTGCAGATATGTCTGCATGTGTGTGGACGCGCTAAAAATCACAATGTTGAAAATCACAATACTAAGAAGAGATAAATGCACTTTAAAAAATTACTATTGAACCCAATAAAAAGAAAAAGGGGTTACTCAACAGCGTGAAATAAACAATTTCCGTCGGGTTTAATTCTATACCTCACAATCATAATTAAAAATAAAAATGGCAGAGAGAGAGAGAGATCTATAGAGATTCTTCGGGATAAACAAATTAACGAGTTTATGCGGCCTCGTGATTAGCATCTAAACAGTGACGTAGCGAGCATAACTGGCGCCCGGAGCAAGATACCTTTTTGGCGCCCCCTCCCCGAAAAACATATAGTAATATTATACATAGAATTAGTGAAAAGGACCATTTGGCGCCCCTCAGCGAGTGGCGCCCGGGTCATGATAGACCCCCTTGCTCCCCTCTCGCTACGCCACTGCATCTAAACCCAGATTTAAACATATCACTGAGCATGCGCAGAAAACAAATTAATGTATTTATGCGGCCTCGTGCATAGTGAGTATCTAAATCCAAATATAAACACGTCACTGAGCATGCACAGAAAGCAATTTTTAATTGTTAACTATCGCTAATTGATATAAATTGTGGTTACAAAAACCAAATTTGACACATCTATAGGTTAAAATCTTTCGTTTGAGACCAAAATGAAGTCGATGGACGCAGTAGTTTTCTCTCACGAACTACCCAATGAAACGGCTTAGCAACTTAAATATACAGATTTATATTCATTGCATATATATTTCCTTTCGTAATATTTTAAATCTAAAATTAATATTTCATATTTTTTATATTTACAATATTATGCAACTTCACAAAAGGCACAGAGTTAGTGCTACGGGCCGTATGCTGTGCAGGTCTGGATTACATAAATGTAGAGGAAAATTGTTGGTGAAATCAAACGTTTTAACAGTGAATTATTTTATGAAAATGGTCTCTCAGACTCAGAGAGAAATAAATACGATGTAACGTTTTTCTGGCAGCAAAATTTCATGCAATGTTTGCATACTATATATGCAAATCGGCAATACTGTAACTGAGTTTATTATGGGAAATTCTATTAATTCAATACGTAATGTAGTAAAAATATATATATATATACGATATATTTAAACGGACCGTCATATTTCTTTCAAGTTATAACTTAATTTCCCAGAGTGTAAAAAATTAACATCAACTGATAAATTCGATTTTGTTTTTAAATTTTTAGTTTATGTGTGTTTACATTTGCACATTTTAGGGCAATCTTTTAAGGATTTTCCCATTATCTAATAAATTTCTTGGATTTTCCCATTATTTGAACGGCCCCTCACATTTCTTTTAAGAGAGCCTTAATTTTCTTAGCAAATAAAAAATTAACATCAACTGATAAATTCGATTTGTTTTTAAATTTTTAGTTTATGTGTGTTTACATTTGCACATTTTAGGGCAATCTTTTAAGGATTTTCCCATTATCTAATAAATTTCTTGGATTTTCCCATTATTTGAACGGCCCCTCACATTTCTTTTAAGAGAACCTTAATTTTCTTAGCAATAAAAAATTGATATCAACTGATAAATTCGATTTTGTTTTTAAATTTTTAGTTTATGTGTGTTTACATTTGCACATTTTAGGGCAATCTTTTAAGGATTTTCCCATTATCTAATAAATTTCTTGGATTTTCCCATTATTTGAACGGCCCCTCACATTTCTTTTAAGAGAGCCTTAATTTTCTTAGCAATAAAAAATTAACATCAACTGATAAATTCGATTTTGTTTTTGAAATTTTTAGTTTATGTGTGTTTACATTTGCACATTTTAGGGCAATCTTTTAAGGATTTTCCCATTATCTAATAAATTTCTTGGATTTTCCCATTATTTGAACGGCCCCTCACATTTCTTTTAAGAGAACCTTAATTTTCTTAGCAATAAAAAATTGATATCAACTGATAAATTCGATTTTGTTTTTAAATTTTTAGTTTATGTGTGTTTACATTTGCACATTTTAGGGCAATCTTTTAAGGATTTTCCCATCATTATCTGATAAATTTCTTGGATTTTCCCGTTATTTGAACGGCCCCTCACATTTCTTTTAAGAGAGCCTTAATTTTCTTAGCAATAAAATATTAACATCAACTGATAAATTCGATTTTGTTTTTAAAATTTTTAGTTTATGTGTGTTTACATTTGCACATTTTAGGGCAATCTTTTAAGGATTTTCCCATTATCTGGTAAATTTCTTGGATTTTCCCGTTATTTGAACGGCCCCTCACATTTCTTTTAAGAGAACCTTAATTTTCTTAGCAATAAAAAATTGATATCAACTGATATATTCGAATTATTTTTTAAAATTTTGTTTATGTGTGTTTATACGTATATGCATAATGCATAATATAGGGCAAATTTTCAAGGATTTCCTCACTTCTCGGTTTTAATGAATTGAATTACAAATTTCACCTTCAAATCTATCCGAAAACATTTTGTCTACATAAATGTGTTTTTTTTCTTATAATCTAACAAGTGTAGATAACAATCTGAAGTTTAGGTGCAGCAGTAAGTACAGTGATTTCCGCTTATAAGAATCACGTTTGTTATTACTGTTTTTGATTCTTATAAGCGGTTGATTCTTATAGCCGAAATTTAGGTTTTTGGACAGGCACACACACACCTATATATACATATATTAGATAATTTACCATAATATACTGTTTAATTTACGTTAATTATCTTTTATTAAAATTATTTTTTATAATTTTAAAAATACAACTTAATTTCTAGACCTTTAAGTAGATACACATGATTATAGTAAGAGAAGAAAAAAATCCAATATTTGTTACCAGATACCCGCTTAACTACAGGAAGGGAGCAAGAAAATGTTTTCTATGGTAGTTTGACGTAATGAAGTTTTGAGGATGCTGTTTATACCTCTTTCAATACTTATAGTCTCAGACGAAGATTCACCTTCCAGGTTACGTTTCACGGTTTGATAACGTGCTGAATACTACTAATGTCACGTTTGCCTAAGCGATAGTGGACATTACGCCGAAGATTTGTGTGTTCCAGGGTCCAGAAAGCCGCAAACAGGATGTGGGAGGTGGAGAAAAAAAGAGTCCCTATTTTTGTTTGTCAGTGAAGAAAAGTGAAATCGGACCCGGACGGGTAAAGATGGCCCCGGGTCAAGCTAATAGGACAGTGTTGTGCTAAAGCGTTTAAGGAGAAACTATTATGCTATGTCTAATAAAGAAAGGGATGAATTTTACGACTATATTCCATCCCATCTTATCAATCTTCCTTTAAAAAAAAAAGAAAGAACTTCATGCATTTTGAAGGTTTAATTTCGTACCTTTTGAGAGTTCCTTTTGAAAGTGGCATTTTTTGGAAAAATGAAAAGAAGGCGAAGATTGCAAACTGATTCTTATAACCGGTGAATTGATTCTTTAAAGCGAAAATTTTAACATGGAAATAATACTTTTTTTTTGTTTTCGCGATATTGATTCTTATAAATGGTTGATTCTTATAACCACTGATGACTATAAGCGGTGGTTACTGTATTTGGGTTATTTTATTCCCTTGTTTATTTTGCTTATTTCAAAAGGTCTATTACAACTTGATTACTTCAAACTTATTTTCGACAATTCCGTCATATCGTTGCCGTACTTACCAAACCATATTTGGGGATTTTCATGCTATTACGTGCTATTTTTATTAAAACCAATGTAAAACCCCAAACCAATGAAAATCGCCAAAATAGAATTTTGGTATGTTCATGCTATTACATTGGTTTTATTAAACCCAATGTTATACCATGAACATCCTAAAATCGTATATTTTGGAGTTACGTGGCTTGTTGATTTGGCCAACGATACAATTTATATACATAGGACTGAACTTTAATAGGGGCAACTAGGTATGTACAAAGTATATACAGGTAGCCCTCTTAGAGCACGGCATCTTACAACACGGTTTCGCTCTAACACGATAAGATAAATTGCGGGAACCCTCGTATAACACTGCAACCTGTAACACGGTTTCGCTCTAACACGATTGTGATATGGGATGTGCGAAAAAAAAATTTGCGAAAACCTTTGTACAATACTGTACTTCTACAGCACTAGATAACATGATTTTTGTTAAAAACTAAATTACTTTAAAATAATGGCGGGAAAGAATAATGAACTATAGTGGCTTTATATGAAAATGTATAAACAAATTCTAATTTATTCATTTATAACTCTATAAAATTACAAGAACGCGTAAGATTAGCTGAAAATCTTGAAACAGTTTTCCTGAATGCAGACCCTTCCGCTGAGAGAAGCCGAAAATTCAAAAGGGGACTGCAAAATTGTCTATCTCCATACCAAGAATCTACAATGACCTTGTAAGAACCAGCAAATAAACCAAAATTACAGATTTTTGAAGAGGATAGAAGGTGCACATAATCTAAATGAAGAAAAAGATCCTGAAAGTATAGCTGATATCCTTTAACCGAAAAAAGGTTTTCGTTTGATTGTACTGAGCAGTGATGAGGAAGAAATTTCTTAAATTAAGGTCGCATTAAATGAAAATAATTTTTTCTTTGTTTCTTTTCATTTTGTGTTATACATACATTTATAATTTTAATAAAAATTAAGTTGCTTATATGGAATTTTTTTTTAAAAAAATGTTTGTTTTTAATAAGTTTTCGGAACGTAACCCCCCTTTTTTGAACTGTCTCTGGGTCTCATATAACACGGTTTCACACAACACGGTATTTTCTCGGAACTTATCTACCGTGTTATAGGAGGGTTACCTGTATATGCGATACAGGAGTGAAATTTTTTTAGCCCTTCAAAGTAGTAACCAGCATTGTTTAGCACCCGTTGCAAACATCCTGGAAGCTGCAGGATTCCGTTGGCAGCCACCTGATCCGTTGATCCTTCGAATGTTGCGGTCTACAGCCTGCAGAATCTCTGGTGGAATCCACGGAGCGGTTCCTTCATGTCGGGGATGAAATAAAAGTCACAGAGACTTAAGTCCGGGGAATATGGGGCAGTGGCGTAGCGAGGGGGGGGGGGGGCAAGGGGGTCTATCATGCCCCGGGCGCCACTTGCAGAGGGGCGCCAATATAAGGTCTATATATTACATTACTATATGTTTTTCGGGGGGAGGGTGTAGGGTTCGCGTGTTGCTCAGATGCAAATTTCGGGTAGCAGCGCTGTACATGCCAGCCGAAGTGAGTTCGGCGCAGGTGTTCGATCTATTTAAAGGGCACACGCTGAGTTGGCAGGAGCCCAAGACTGGAGTAGCGATACGGAGAGAGCTACTCCAGAGGCAAGCAATGAGGGAAGGTGATAGCGGTTTTTAACTGATAGAGCGTGTATTGGTATTTAGCCGAGGTGGCTGCACGACTTCGAGAATTAGCTCAGAGCCGAGGTTTACGGGTATTTTTAGTGAATTCATACTCTGCCTGAGGGATTCATTGCGACCTTTAGTTTCTTAGTACCGCGGGTTGCGGTACTGTTGTGTATTATTTTGGAAGCCCCAAGTCTGTATATGTTAGTCTGCCTCTACGTAGAGAATAAAGGAGTTACTCAGAAGTAGCCCTCGTACTTTATAATGTGCCTGGACCGTTAGAGATATAAAAAAGAAAGGAAGAACCACATAAGGGTGCCAATATAAGGTCTATATACTATATTACTATCTGTTTTTCGGGGGGGGCGCCAATATAAGGTCTATATATTATATTACTATATGGTTTTCGGGGGGGCGCCAATATAAGGTCTATAATGTGCCTGGACCGTTAGAGATATAAAAAAGAAAGGAAGAACCACATAAGGGTGCCAATATAAGGTCTATATACTATATTACTATATGTTTTTCGGGGGGGGGGGCGCGCCAATATAAGGTCTATATATTATATTACTATATGGTTTTCGGGGGGGGGCGCCAATATAAGGTCTATATATTATATTAATATATGTTTTCAGGGGGGGCGCAAATATAAGGTCTATATATTATATTATTATGTGTTTTGAGGGAGGGGCGCCAATATAAGGTCTATATATTATATTAATATATGTTTTGCGGGGGGGGGGTCGCCACAAAGGTATCGTGTCCCGGGCGCCAGTTATGCTCGCTACGCCACTGATATGGGGGATGGTAGAGCACTTCCCAGCCCCAGCGAGCAAACACGTCAGCCACAGTGTAAGCACAAGCATTTTCCTTTCGTCAGTACGATGCAACAAATTATTTCGTACTATAGACCGAGCACTAAAACATGGCTGTGTTCATCCTGTCACTGCAGGCGTGTGATGTTTGTAAGTAGAGCCCATTCCCTCTGAGGTAAGGCATGTATGTGACGTACATGTGGTACAAGCTGCCTTCATGGATTCTGCTGCGTGGGGGGGGGGGCTATACAACTGTGTTGACACTATTCAAGTTCCATTTCTCGTAGTTCCGAACTACAAGTATCCCTCTTATAACACGGTACATACGATCCTAGAAAATGCCGGGTTCTGTGAAACCGTGTTATATGTGACCCAGAGCCAGTACAAAAAGGGGGGTTACGTTCAGAAAACTTATTATAAACAAACTTTTTTTTAAAATTCCATATAAGCAACTTAATTTTTATTAAAAATATAAATGTATGTATAACACAAAACGAAAAGAAACAAAAAATATTTTCATTTAATGCGACCTTAATTTAATAAATTTCTTCCTCATCACTGCCCAGTACAATCAAACGAGAACGTTTTTTTGGTTGAACGATATCACCTTCGCTTTCAGAACATTTTTCTTCATTTAGATTTCTTGTACCTTCTATCCTCTTTAAAAAATCTGAAAATTTGTTTTTTTTTGCTGGTTCTTACAAGGCCATTGTAGATATCACGGTATGGAGATAGATAATTTTGCAGCTCCCTTTTGAATTTTCGGCTTCTTTCGGCGGAAGGGTCTGCATTCAAGAAAAATGAATCAAGATTTTCAGCTAAGCTTAGGCCTTCTTGTAATTTTATAGAGTTATAAATGAATAAATTATAATTTGTTTATACATTTTCATGTGAAGCCACTATAGTTCATTATTCCTTCCGTCATTATTTTAAGGTAATTTAGTTTTTAAATGTGTTAAACAAAAATCATGTTATCTAGTGCTGTAGAAGTGATGTGTTATACGAGGGTTCCCGCAATTTATCCTATCGTGTTAGAGCGAAACTGTGTTGTAAGATGCCGTGATGTAGGAGGGCCACCTGTATATAGTTTTTCTCTGATCCTATGGCCCGTCTATACTTTAATTAAAGTTAAAGTAATTTTTATCGCTATAAAATATTTCTTTATTTGAATGACATATATTTAGGTTTGGTTTGGTCTGGAGCGCTGCGGTCAACTTTTGCTGCACAAGGGCTAATTAGACCGGGACCTACTGGCTTAGAGCCGATTCGGCTACAAACCGAACGGGCTACAAATATAAAGCCGAAACGGCTACTTGTAACCATGTTCCATGCCAAGGGTGGGACTCGAACCCACAGACTTTGGTACCGAATGCTAGCGCCCTGGCCATTCGGCCATCGTCCTTAGACATACATTTAGGAAGAAAAGAAAGAAGAAAAAAAAGCTAATGCAAAATGCTATATTTTTTAAGAAGATATATCGAATCCTAGCGAAAATTATTGAGACAACAGCATGAAGTGTGAGAAATATTTTCATGAATTGTTTTGAAATTATTATTATTCTCAGAGTGAGGACTCTCATAATAATAATAATAATAATAATAATAATAATAATAATAATAATAATAATTTAGAAATCAATTTGCTCCTTAAAGTTGCTTATTTTTTTAGAATTCATATCTTCATGTCTTTGTAGAAATCCATATCATTTGTACAGATTGCCTACATTTATTATTGCATTAGCTAATACTATTTGCTACATCCTCTATATTTCTCATAAAGTCACAAAAATATGAACTTAAAGTTTTTAACAAATTTTCTTTTCAACTGAATTTAGTTAGCTAAATCCTCAATCGCAGTCTGCCTTGATGCACGATTTGCTCAAATACAGTGAAACTTCTCTATGGTGGCCAGTAATGGTGTCGATAATAAAAGTGACCGTTTTGAGGGGTGGCCGTCGAAAAGAGGTTTCTTTAGTAATATTACCTGTATCGGGTCTTTAATCGGTTCTGAACAAATTATGGCCGTTTAGAGGGGTAGCCGGCTAGAGATATTTCCCTGTAATACCCTGGAAAAGGATGCGTTCCAAAATTTTGAACGTGTAAGTACGAAATTGAAAACATTATTTAAAATTTCAAAAAATTCAGTTTAAGGTTTTTCGGCAATTATAAACTGATTCCATATATTCTGCTTATATCTTACTTACAACACAGGAGATCTGATCAATGCGTGTAACTGTAAATCAACGTTTGTATGATCAAATAATCCAGCTCAGATTTTGTATTTTTTATTCACAAAATATTAAACGCTTTAAAAGCTTTATGTGTTACTTTTTACACTGATGATAAGCTTCAAAAGAAACTATCTGACTTAATACAAAAGCTCTACTACAACTTTATTACTTCTAAACAAATTTCGATAAATGCTGTATGCCGAAATGTACATATTTCTCTGTTGCTGCAGTGCAACTATATTTTAAATAAGCGCAAGTAATTTTTATCGCTATGCATTAAGTATTTTTGCAGTTAAAGTGAATCATTGCGAATGTTTTGTAAGCTTGAATATGCGCATGTAAAATAAAAACACCTGTTCAAGTTCAAAGAAATTAAATCACGCACTTTAGCGGAACGTTGTTAATATGTAACTTTTTTTTTATTTATTTAAAAATCAAATAAAAACAAATTTGGTTTCCAGTTAAATTTCTTTCATAAAAGACTTCTGTTTTACTTGTGTTTTCAGAAATGCATGATTATTTGTCCGCCATTGAATATGAGCTTTTATTTTTTTTAAATTGAATATCAATTATTTTTAACTTGAAAACCTTACCTTCGAGCAGGCCTGCACAACATACGGCCCGCGGGCCACATAAAGCCCGCCAGCACTCATTCTGTGGCCCGCGAAGCCTTCAGTGAAGATGCGTAATATAATAAATTTAAAAAATACGGAATATTATTTTAGTCTATAATGCTACAAATGGAATATATAATCAATAAATATTAATATTTATTTGTTTTTTAAAATAATCAGTAATTTATATTTTGTTAGATAAAATATTTTTTGCTTTTCAGTCTATCCTATTTTTTTGAGGTTCGCAGCAGCTTTCTATAAAGTAATATGGTCTTCATCACATTTTGAGTTGCGCAGGCCTGCCTTAGAGTAAACCTAAATACTCTCACTAAAACCACAAACAAATATACTATGCATATTTCAAGCTTTTATTTAAGGCGACAATGGACCTTCAGATTGACAAAAATATGTCCCCAAAACGATTTGTTTTTCTTTCTTTCAGAAAATGATTCTGCAACTCTTCAGCTTTAAATTAAAAAAAAGTATGTTGATCCGATCATTATTGACCGAGTTATAAGTAATTTTTTCAAACGTAAACAATGGAAATGTTAGTCAAATTAAAACTTTAAATGCCATTTTCTCAAAACAAGTTTTCATGTCGTTTTGGTAAGTTCAAAATGTTCCATGCGTCATAAATTTTTCTTGAATTTTCATAAAATTTCATAAAAGGATTATTTATATATTTTAGAATAAAACTTAGTAATCAACTCATTATACTATTTTAAAACAACTCAAAATTTTTACAATAAAAAAAATTTTTTTTGATAAAATTTTGTATAAAATGACATATTTTTATCGATTTCTTTTCTAGTTTTTATAAATATGACTGTAAATCTAATATTGCTACTAACTTTTATTATAACTATATATAGCTAGCTGAAGAGAGAACATTAGATATCTAAGACAAAAATTAATGCGCATGGAGCATTTTTAAATAGAGTAATTAACAAACTGATTTTAATTAATATCTTAATTAGTTACATTCTAATTTTTTTTAAATTTAGAATTTCCATCTCTAAGCAACACTGCATAAGTATACAAAATTTCATAGCAATTGGTTAATAAATAAAAAAAAAAGTTTTTCATGGTCCATTGGGATGGTGGACTTTCAAATTACCAAAAATCGAGCAAAAATTGGAATTTTTTTGGGGGGTGTATTAATATTTTAAAAACATGTAAATATTGGAATGAAATGCATTTAAAATGTGTAGTGAAAAGAAAAATGAAAAATTGGTGGCTTTAGAGTAGTAAGTATTAAAGGTAGATAAAAAATTATCTTTTAAATGACTTTTTCTCAAAATGAGAAATTTCTAGATTTGCAAGTCTTTAAAATGCTCCTCGCGTCATAATTTTTGACGAAATTTTATGAAATTTATAATAAAGATTCCTGTAATACGTCAAAATAAAGTTATGTATCCATTTTAGGATTAGAGGTCATTTAGGTTATAAAAGTTTAACTTTAGTGTAGAAAAGTACAAAAATTTCGCGAAAATTCAGAGTACAAGCATAAAAATATTTTCTAAAAATTAACTATTCAACGAAAGTACAAAAAAATACATAACTTTGTTCAGAAAGTATTTATAAGCAATATAAATGCAAAATTAAGGGGAAAAGTTTAAAATTCAGTCGCAAGGAGCATTTTAAAGAAGGGTAATTTAATTTAAATTTTTTAATTATAAAATATTTTTAAAAAAATATTTATAAAATTTTATAACGTGTTTAATATTGTTATACTTTAATGAATATATATACAAAATTTCATATCTCTGTGGTAAAAATTTCAAAAATCGTTTTGAAAGGTCCACTATCCCCTTAAACATCCATGCAGTAAATCTAATACGATGTTTGAAGTATCGTAAAAGCTTTCAAAGGCGCATATTTTGGCAACATTTGGGGACGGAGTGAAATCATTGCAAAACATCATTTTACGACTCTTATCTGAAACGATACTTGAAGACTTGGCAAACTGTGATGAGTCACATTTCTGATAGTCTCTTCTTTAAGTGGTCATAATTCTAAGTTATTCATATCCTTTGAAGGGTGTGAAACGGGAATTTTATCAGTTGAATGATTTATTTATCAGTCTGCTCCAACAGGTACTGTCATGGAAAGCTGAATTTCCGTTTTCATAGGGAATTGCATAATCAACATTCACTCCTATATCGTTGCGTTGTACAAACATTCATCCTTACAAAGAGAAGTCAAAGGTATCCGTTTTTGTACTTTATTTAATATTTGAACGAAACTGAATTATCTGTGTTACATTTCTTGGTTGAAGAGCTTTTGGAGAACTTCCCGTTCAGGTTTTACAGTAGCTCCTGCTTCTGTTAGGATCGAATTGTTAGTGACTACTCTGATGTAAGATATTGTAACTTATCTTGCAGGTAGTGGCGTACCCAGGGCAGTGACCCAAGGAGCCTTGCCCCCCCCCCCCAAAGAAATAGAAATTGCATTAAGAATATTGAATTTGCTTTATAAATATTTTTATCCGTTCAACTCCCCCCCCCCCCCAAGATTAAATCCACTGCTTGCAGGTCGCTTGAAGTAACAGTTTTCATGAAGTAGTTCCGTCTTTACCTACAAGTCACTTTTTAAAAACTGTCTATTGCGATCAACTGTACTTCGCTTGAAGGTCACTTGCAGTTGTACCTGTAGGTCATTTATAGCAAAACCTTCTCTTGACAACAGCATTTCACTTGTGGATCACTTGCAGTTGTACCGTCTTCACCTGTAGGTCATTTATAGCAAAACCTTCTCTTGACAACAGCATTTCACTTGTGATCACTTGCAGTTGTACCGTCTTCACCTGTAGGTCATTTATAGCAAAGCCTTCTCTTGAAAACAACATTTCACTTGTGGATCACTTGCAGTTGTACCGTCTTCACCTGTAGGTCATTTGTAGAAAAACCTTCTCTTGGCAACAGCATTTCACTTGTCGATCACTTGCAGTTGTACCGTCTTCACCTGTAGGTCATTTATAGCAAAACCTTCTCTTGAAAACAGCATTTCACTTGTGGATCACTTGCAGTTGTACCGTCTTCACCTGTAGGTCATTTATAGCAAAACCTTCTCTTGGCAACAGCATTTCACTTGTGGATCACTTGCAGTTGTCCTCACTTGTAGTAGAAGCATGATACTTTCGTTATATAATCCTAGTATGAAATGTAGGATAAATGAAATGAATTAGTGTGTTGGCATTTTTTTTTTTTACAATAGCAACAAATCTGCAAATTTTAAATCAGTGACCTCGTGAAGAATAGAATTAAAGAAAATGGAATAGTTCTGATAGGAAAAAAACTCTCTTTTGGGCATTAGGGTTTATATATATAAGGCAGACTGTTGCTGTTGTGATGTCTGTTCGGAAAGAAACATAAGACAGTTAGTCAAACATACGGTGACATTTATCGGAGAGAACTCAGTCAGAGAATTTTGTTTTTAAATTTCACTGATACTAACATATGACATCGTTGGCTTCAAAGGAAAATGGAACGACAGAATTGAGTCTTGCTGTTGTTGTTGTTGTTAAGCCCCCTGGATTAGAAATTGCTAGACCAGGTCCATGAGGTTCTGTCATGTGAGCAAAAGAGAAGCAGCATTATCCTGATCTTCTTCAAGCATGCTAACAGGGATACCTAAACAGTCCACAATATGGGAAGGATCCGCAGGAGCAGAAGAACAGGTACAAGGTTCAGAGGCCTTTGTAGAGTTCTCGAAATGCATACTTTTTGTATGGCCTCTTCGAAGACGAGCCAGGACAGACTGTATTGGCCTCGGACCTCTAAAGAGCAAAGCCAGACCAGGGCTCTTGGCCGGATACCAGTGATGAATTGAGTGTTACTCACTTTGCCAGCAGAGTCCAGTTAGGCGGACCACCAACTCGAAGCCATTAGATCCGGGTTCGATCCCCATCGAGAAAGTCAGTCGTTACAATGTTTTCATCCTCTTTTTTTTTGAAACAGACATATTAAAAACACTCGCCTACACATTTTTTTTCCAGTTTAATAAAAAATAAAATTGTAAAAGCAGATATCCTCGGTTCAAATACATAAGAATTATTTCCTGAGAGAAAAAAAAAAGTTAAATTAACATTGAAATGGCACTGGTAATATTGGTGTTAAATATTATTGATCCACATAGCAATAATTCAACACCATTAAATAACTACACTATCATAACCCTCACTCCTTTCAACAACGTCATATCTCAAAAATTAAGATTTTTCGGGAGAGTGATTTGAAAGTTTAAAATTACATTGAAATGTATTGAAAATAAATTTTTAATTCTGCTCTCTAGCGGCTAAATCACGGGTGGCCAACCTTTTTGGGAAGAGTGCCACTATCTGAAAAAAAATATTATGCGTGCCACTTCCAACTTTTCCAACATACAAAAAATATAAAAAGTGAAAAAATTTTATTTATAGGCTGATTATGGAATTTTTACATAAATAGCACATTTTTTTTATTTGAGTAGTGGAGATTTAAAAAATAATATAATAAATAAAACAAAACTATAAACTTAGGTTTTATTGTTAATAAACATTTTTAAACGTTCAGTCAGTTAGGTTATGTATAAAATAAAATGAATAACTTGAAACATTTAATTCTAAATAATTATTAAACAGTGAGTACTTAATTAATGTGGCTTTTGAATTTGTAGTTTTTTTTACCAAGCCATCTATATTAGGATTAGTTCTTGAAGATGCTAACAAAATTAGGTGTTTTAGGTGCATATCAGTTAATCTTCATCGATATTTTGATTTTATTATGTTCATAATAGAAAACATTTGTTCACAAACATATGTTGATCCAAACCTACACCTCGTTGTACTGGTGTCAAGCAGTGCCGCTTTCCTGCGCTGTTATTTTCAGTAGCGTATGAGTAGGGTATTACAGATTTTGACAAATTATTATTTTTTCAAATTTCTTAATTTTTCAACAAGTCTCCGCGTAAAAGAAATAAAAGAAAAATCTTATGAGATAAACATTTGAACCAAATGTTTATCTTATAAGAGACAAACATTTGTAAACAAAAGCTTTGGTCCCAAAGAGGTTCCGACGATTCGCATCTGCATATGCGGTGTAATTAATTCATCTATTTAATGGCAACTTGTACAATTATCTTTAATTTGTCGTAGCTACTTTAATAATTTTCATTGACGTTAAATAGAAATCAATAGCATAGAGGAAATCCGAAGACTCAAAGTTCAAATCCTTGTGTAGGGAAGGCAAATAGCAAAGTATGAAGTGTGTTGTGTTGTCTTTTTTTTTCGTGGTGAAAGATAAAGAGTTTCTTGTTTGTTTACGTTGAGGATGTTTACATAGTTATTGCTTATGTTGCACGTAACAATAAGGATTTAAGGAGAATTGCTTCGTGTAAGAATATGAATTGAACGAGGTTACATAATCTGGGTTGACCACAGCAGGACAGGAAATTTTGATTTCTTTCTATGTGATGATTTCCAGGAACTTGACACGCGGATTTCGGAATAACTACAACCAGAATCGAGTTGAAAGTTCAAAATTGAGAATAAATCGAGTTGAAATGGGGATGTGTATCCGCTAGCGTTTATGCAAGAAAGAAAAGACTATTTATTAAGTATACAAATTCTGAAATAGTCATTCAAATTCAAGTTGTTCATTAGATTTAGGGAAATAGCGAAATATTTTGAAGATTTAGAATAATGTTAATTTTTATTTATTTATTTATAAAAATTCTAATTTTATTTTCAACTTGAAGGAGAGGCTTTTCTTAGAGGTTGGAGGGAGAGATCTGATAAAAACTTTTAGACTCAGAATACGATTAGGAACACTATTTAACAGATTAATGTGAGCTTATAGGAGTCAAGCGGATTAGGTTTTTGAAGACAAGATTCATTGAGATACTTTTAAAATTCGGTCGTGAATATAATGTTGTATAGTTACCAAGAGTGATTACTTATCATTGTTTTAATAACGAAGGAATTACCTGAATAACTCTCAGCCTGCCACACTTTCTCAATGTTATCAGCTATTCCCTCGCATAAAACATGATTGCCTGTAGCTGAAATTAGCACTGGAGACCTTCTTCTTTTCGAGAAAATGCGTAGTACTATTACACATTCAAACTATGCCGTGATCGTCTTGAACAAACCATTTCTATGTCCACCGATTATATTAATTTATCGATTTCCCCAATGTCAAAACATGAATAGTGACTTATGTTACTGGCCAATGGCAATGAGTGATTAATTATGATTGTTTTAATAACGAAGTTATTACCTGAATAACGCTCAGTCTGCCACACTTTCTCAATGTTATCAGCTATTCCCTCGCATAAAACATGATTGCCTGTAACTGAAATTAGCACTGGAGACCTTCTTCTTTTCGAGAAAATGCGTAGTACTATTACACATTCAAACTATGCCGTGATCGTCTTGAACAAACCATTTCTATGTCCACCGATTATATTAATTTATCGATTTCACCAATGTCAAAACATGAATAGTGACTTATATAACTGGCCAATGGCAATGAGTGATTAATTATCATTGTTTTAATAACGAAGGTATTACCTGAATAACGCTCAGTCTGCCGCACTTTCTCAATGTTATCAGCTATTCCCTCGCATAAAACATGATTGCCTGTAACTGAAATTAGCACTGGAGACCTTCTTCTTTTCGAGAAAATGCGTAGTACTATTACACATTCAAACTATGCCGTGATCGTCTTGAACAAACCATTTCTATGTCCACCGATTATATTAATTTATCGATTTCACCAATGTCAAAACATGAATAGTGACTTATATAACTGGCCAATGGCAATGAGTGATTAATTATCATTGTTTTAATAACGAAGGTATTACCTGAATAACGCTCAGTCTGCCGCACTTTCTCAATGTTATCAGCTATTCCCTCGCATAAAACATGATTGCCTGTAGTTGAAATAGCACTGGAGACCTTCTTTTCGAGAAAATGCGTAGTACTATTACACATTCAAACTATGCCGTGATCGTCTTGAACAAACCATTTCTATGTCCACCGGTTATATTAATTTATCGATTTCCCCAATATCAAAACATGAATAGTGACTTATATTACTGGCCAATGGCAATAATTACGGGGGAAAAATAATTGTAAGTTTTGGATAACTGATTTTGAGAGCACAGAACGCATCATGTAACGTTTAATCCTTACTTCGGCTCATCTGTCTTTTTTACTGTTCCCCAGCTCATAGGTCTCACAGACCACCACGCTATAAAACTAGGATATTTCCCTATTTTTATAAGTGTTTCGCAGTTGTAAGTCATCAATGCAAAACTACTGCCACCTCTCATTTTTGAAAAGGGTAAATAAAAAATAGATTATTCAACGAAAATTTCAGAATCCGATTCCTCAATCTGTGATAGCGCGAGAGAGACAAAATGTCTGGTTCGTTGTGAAACAGGAGGAATTATTCCAGCCATGCTAGCTACAACAATAAAGCAAAGATCTTAGAAATAGAATGCATGCAGACTGACAGATAATTAATAAGGTTCGAGGCTTATCGGCCGCACAGACCGGCAAAAATTTAAATCCGTCCAAGGCTCATCGGTCCAAAAGACCGACTATGTTTTGCAAAGATTAAATTTACCGACAAAATACGAGCGGGCGAAAATCTCCGATGTGTTGTACTTGAAGGTCGGGACCCTCAACAGTCTGATCACCCCCACCACCACCCCACCCTTCAGAACAGGTGCAATAGCGGTCTCCTAGACCGATGAGCACATGTAACGGTTAATAATGTCATTACATGGCTACATATAAGATCATCAGTGGCGTCATGGGGGCAAGGGGGTCTATCATGCCCGGAAGCCACTTGCAGAGGGGCGCCAAATGGTACCTAAGACCATTGGACCCTTTGGTCCCCAAGACCATGAGGGGCGCCAAAAAGGTATCGTGCCCCGGGCGTTATGCTCGCTACGCCACTGAAGATCATACATACATATCATAAGATACATATCATAAGAACCATTAGTTAGAAATCGAGATTTAAACTCCATGCCTTTGGACTTCGAGTCCTTCACCTAGATCATTCCCGTGACGTGAAGAAATTTTATTTTGTGAATTCCACTCCTCGCCCTTCTTTTGTGGCCTTCGTTCAAGATATTACTTTGTTAACCCTATGACGCAGAATACTGACCGCACCCTTGGTATTTTTTCCCCGACATTGCTCTTCATTTTTTCCCCTCAGTAATATTTTGTTCTATGCTTCCTAACGATCCACCAACGTTCTCTCCAGCTGTCGAGAGCCACTAATCCCATCATCTGGCCAGGACCCCTTTCCAAAGCCAGTGTTTTGACACTGTAATATCAGTTGATGTGAGGAGGTTTAATCATTCGGTGGGAACATCTGCCTCTCAGGCAGCTATGGTTTCTTTATTGAACGCTGCCCCCCCCCCTCCTTCGACCTTGGGTACTGTGAGTCTACATATGCTTCACTCAACAGTATTTTCAGATAATGAAAATAAACATAATGAGAATGGTCGAGATGTACGGAATTTTGAGATTTTTAAAATGGTAAAAAGAGGAGATTACTGCCTTACTATAGGATGCTCATGATTAGTAAATAGATTTAAAAGCATCAATAGATATTTTTTCGTAAAGTGAGTCCTTCGATAACTGTATACAGTGCTAAAAAAAGAAAGATACAAAAATATCTTCATATGACTATTCAAAAACTTATATTTAAGAACTGTTGAAACGCATACTAGTACCTTTCAAAATCAAAAAAATTCAAACCCCCAGTTCTTAAAGTTGTAAATATTTCCTAAATATGTAACCAATAAGCTAGAAGTAAATTTACAATGAAATAAAAGTCTAATCATAAGTATGATAAGTTACGATGGTATCAGTGATAATAATATCTTTATAATAAAACGTTAGAGCAATATTTTAGTATCATCATTCTGTGATGAGATAAGCAACACAATGCCATAATTGTAGAGCAAAAAGAGGTGCAAGTTCCTTAGTTATTCTAAGTTTGAAAAAATGTGGTATGCTTGGTGTATTCGTATGATGTGTTACAGATGACTGACAGATCGGACTTTCAGTGGAATATCACATTTTCATTTAAGTTACATTATCTTAAACAACATCCTTCAAAAATCTTTCATTTTCATTTAGTTACTTTGAAGGTTATTTTGCCTGATTACAAAGCATTGGATAAAATAATTTAAATACGGATCCATGAACTACAATACTTATCACTGAAAGGGCTAAGCATGGAGTTAAAGATGATACTCATAGCATTTTACAAACATCTGATGAAATTGCTGAATACTTGCAGTTTTCTTTCAAATTAGAAAACCCTCCAAAGAAAGAAATTTAAAAAAAAAAAACTTTTTCAGTCTGTTATGGGACGTTTGTCTTGTTTTTTAGGATTTTCAGACTATATAATGTACCAAGAGAATTTTAAGACTATAAAAATCATTTGGATCAGTTGACAAATTTATATACCCTTGATGTACAAGACGAAACTGAACAGTCCATAATTTGTTATCATTCCAAAAGAGAAACAGGAAAAAAATCCAATCACTCAAATGGACTATAACGGGAAGGGCTCAGTAATAATCCTGCTTGGTGAAAAAGATATGAAAAAATTGCTTTTTTTCCGCATCATGATGTGACTGACAATAAACAGTATAGTTTAAGTGGCGTAATGTGTAGTGTCGTGTCTGCCGCGTCAACTCCTGTTGTTTTGTCCCTGTACTTTCCTCTCAAGAAAGCAGGGGGGTAGGGCAATGACACCGGCTTGATAAGGGATTCGTGTGGTGTTCGGAGACGAGGTCCCGGGCAGAAGTCAGGGGGACGTGGGAGATACTGCTGGTGCCCACGCGAGAGAAGGCGTGTGGTTTTTTTTAGTCTGAGGTTGTTGGCTCTTGAGAGAGCCGGGCAGACGAATACAGTGCGTGGGTGTATTGAGACCCCAAAGACGCACTAGGCCTTTGTTAGGTAACAGTCGTTGGGAGATGACTGAAGTAGTTAGATATTTGTATAATACTGTAAAATAAGTTTATAGATAGTTGTGTTTGTGCTTGCGAAAGAAAATAAAACTTTGAATATTCACTGGTGTGGTACTGAACTTTATGCTATGAAAATTCACTTGTGTACCATTGCGAACGTCTTGACATGAAACGAACCAAAGTGAACCCGTAGAAGTGAAGAGGGTTCGACATGTAGTTTTCTCTTAATTTCATTTTTGACTATTATTTTGACGTAAATCATTTATATCAATAAAACACTTTCATTTACGAGTTCTCAATCTCGTCAGGCTATAAAACAGCTTCCGAAGCGAGCAGAGAGGCAAAGTTAACGATAAATAAAATAAAAGGCTAACCACTCCTAAAAGATTATGAAAACAAAATCTAGACTAATATCCTTTTCATTTGATAAAAGGTTTGTTTATGTTTCGCGGATATCTGGCTTTTTTATCACTTCAGAAGCAGTGCAATCTGTTGGGAACCTGCAAGCCTCTTGACAACGGTAACTACAAAGGTAAACAATAGCTGAGAAAACTCCTCCTATCTCGGTTGTTTGCTTGGAATAGATATGTTACCCACAGCGATTGCGAGCAACTGTTGCTTGGACGCGGTTCCGGTAGATGATTCACTGAGATAAGTGTATCTGTATTTGGTGGATGTAAAACAAATCTATCGAACTGTGCCGGATATTTCTATTGTCTGATATGCAAATTGCATTGTTCTAGTAACTTATATCTGGTTACAAGATGAGAAAAACAACAGATAAAATTATTTATAGATACGGAACGAAGACAATGCATAACTAAGAATATGTAAAATTAGAATTACTAAATACAATCGAACCTCCATATATCGGAGTAGCAAATTGCCGGAAAAAAACTCGATATATAGAAATTTCGATATATAGAATTGAGCTTAGTTTTATCATAATTCTCCTAAAAAAAAAATTAAAGCTAATTTTCGTATACGAAACTCCATTTCTAATTTATATGCGAATCCCATTACATGAAAGTTAATAACTAAAAAATGAATTAATATGAAAGATTTATTGTGTACTACATACCTTTAAAAAAACAATAATCCAGACAGTGGTTACAATGATCATAGTTACATTCTTTAAAAAAAAAACTACGAATATCTTGCTGAACAGCCAGTTTTGCGGAAAGTTCGAAGAAATGTTCGTATTTATTCAGTCCACTAAAAACTTAATCAGGGACATTTTCCGCGAATTGAAGTCCACGACATATTGTTTCAAATGCCAAAAATTGGGAGATTTTATTCTAAAGTGGAATAAAATCTCCCAATTTGTCTTGAAAAAAATTTCAATATATGGAGATTTTTTCGATATATAGAAACAATTTTTCTATGTAATGAACATGGAGATTTGCTAAGAGTTCGATATATAGAAAATTTCGATATGTGGAAGTTCGATATATAGAGGTTCGATTGTAATTTTTTTTCTGCTCAAACCGGGACATAATACAAGTTATTGAGGAAACCAGAATTTTTTTTTTATTTTTACAATACTCTATTTCTTTTGGGAATATATAAAACATGCTGCTAGCACAAACTCTCCTTTAAAAAAATTGTTTTTGTTAAAAAAAAAACCAAAACATTCTAATTCTATGTTTATTTTACCAAACAATAGATTATTGATTTTAGCTATTCTACTTTTTTCTCCAGCCCAAACATTAGTTTTTTATACTCGAGAACAATGTTTTAACAGGATTTGAAGTGCCTGGCTGACGGAAAATACTGGATTTAGGGCCTGTTCACATAGGAGTCCGTTGCGTTGCGTTAAGGAAAAGATGACGTTGAGAGGAAAATAAACCAATCATAGGCGTTAAAAATTTCATTGCTAATCGTTTGGAGGCATATGATTGGTTTATTTTCTTCTCAACGTCATCCTTTCCTTAACGCAACGTAACGGACTCCTATGTGAACAGGCCCTTAACTGGACGATATCAAAACGTTGTATGTCCTATCGTGTATGGGGAGTAGGGTTGCCAACTGTCCCGGATTGGCCGGGATTGTCCCGGAGTTGGAATCCCTGTCCCTGATCCCGGATGTATGCTAAATTGTCCCAGAATGTAGCTGAAACTATTCTAATTTTTTGTTAATTGAAACTGACATCGTTTAAATCCGTTGAACGTTGTGACGCCGTAGTAATCCGACAGGTGGCGTGAACGTCACAGACTAAAATTAAAGTTTCCGCGATATTTATTTACAAGATCAATTTATATACCGATCAGGAAGTACACGGTGATGTCACAGATGGTGATTGGCAATGACAAACTATTTGCAGAGTATTTCAAAAAGCATGAAAAATCGGTCGAGCTGATGAAAATTGTGTCTTTCGTTTTGTCCAT
Source organism: Dolomedes plantarius (assembly GCA_907164885.2). Classification (NCBI taxonomy): domain Eukaryota; kingdom Metazoa; phylum Arthropoda; class Arachnida; order Araneae; family Dolomedidae; genus Dolomedes; species Dolomedes plantarius. Next base: position 14,868,616 of record OU015498.1, read on the forward strand.
CCCTGCGAGTAATGCTTGCCCAGAGAGAGTATTTAGTCACATAAACAATGGACGAAGGCCAGGAATAACACGAATATCGACTTAGTGAAGGCGGAATTGCAAATATGACTTAACAGTGAATCGTGTGCAGAATTTGCGAACTTTTTAAATACGGACTCACTTGAAAAAGAATTGGTGATTGCAGCAAAAAGTGAGAGAAAATATTATTGAAAAAACCCATAAAAGTATAACGTTAAATTTGTTATTATAAGATTTAAAATTTTTTTAATTATTATTATTATGTAATATATATATATATATATATATATATATATATATATATATATATATATATATATATATATACAGTGGAATCTCGATCTACCGTTTTTCAAGGGACCGATTGAAATGAAGGATAAATGCGGGAAAACGATAGATGCGGAAACATAACAAAGCAATATGATCGTTGGGACTGGATAAAATGAACGACACATACGGAAAAACGATGGTTCCGAAAACGATCGATCGAGATTCCACTGTATATATATATATATATATATATATATATATATATATATATATATATATATATATATATATATATATATATATATATATATATATATATATGTATATATATATATATATATATATATAATTAAGTTTCTATAATAGCTAAAATAAAAAATATAAAAATAAATTTTAGAAAAAACTGTATTTTAATTTTTTCATATATAAAAAGTTTCCTCGGAAAACTTGGTAATGGCTGACTGATAATGATGATGATGTTCAGTTTTGAGCTATTTTTCCCGGGATCGTCATAGAAAAAGTTGGCAACCCTATTTGGGAGTTCAATTACATCTTTTCAAATTTCGCATTTTCAGAGACTTAAAATTATTTAGCAAACACTACCACTTCATCAAGCAATTAAACTAAATTTTTGTACAACATTCTGGACGATGGCAAAATGGCTAGGGTGCTGGTAAAGAGTCTGTGAGATCGAATCCCACGGTTGTCATGGATGCCAACCGTTCGGAATCGGCTTTAGGCAGTAGGTCCTGGTATCAGTGGCGTAGCGAGGGGTGGGCAAGGGGGTCTATCATGCCCCGTGCGCCACTCGCACAGGGGCGCCAAATGGTCCTTTTCACTAATTCTATATATTATATTACTATGTGTTTTTCAGAAAGGGGGGGGCGCCAAAAAGGTATCGTGCCCCGGGAGCCAATTACGCTCGCTACGTCACTGCCTGGTATAATCAGCCTTCGTGCAGCAGGAAAAAAAAATGACCGTAGCGCTCTCAATCAACCAAACTATAACAACATTCTCAAGTATTTCATTATTTTTTGACGGTTAGTACCTTGTATTTATAAGGCATATGGAATGGGATTTGGAAAAGAATTCTGGACATAACCGTAATAAAGAGACAGTTTCGTTCAGTCGGAAGAAATCTGCTTGAAACATAATGAAACAAGAAAACAATATTTTAGTAAAATAGATTAATTTAATACACAGTAAAACCTCGTTTACCCGGGACTCGTTGATCCGGGTCTCCGGATAATCCGGATCATATTTGTAGACATTATTTTTATTTAACCTTTAGGTTACGGGACCCATTTTTCCAATACCCTATACACACACACACACACACACACACACACACACACACATATATATATATATAAATATATATATATATATATATATATATATATATATATATTTACATATATATATACATATATACATATACATATATATATATACATATATATATATACATATACATATATACATATACACATATACATATATATATACATATATATATATATATATACATATATATATACATATACATATATATATATATATATATATACATATATATATACATATACATATATATATATATATATATATATATATATATATATACATATATATATACATATATACATATACATATATATATATATATACATATATATATATACATATACATATATATATATACATATATATATATACATATATATATACATATACATATATATATATATACATGTATATATATACATATATATATATATATACATATATACATATATATATATATATATATATACATATATATACATATATATATATATATATATACATATATATATATACATATATATACATATATATATATATATATACATATATATATACATATATATATATATATACATATATATATATATACATACATATATACATACACATATATATATATACATACATATATATATATATACATATATATACATATATATATATATATATATATACATATATATATACATACATACATATATACATACATACATATATACATACATACATATATACATACATACATACATACATACATACATACATACATACATACATATATATATATATATATATATATATATATATATATATATATATATATATATATATATATATATATATATTCAGTCATTCTTGGGATACATGATATCCCACCCCGTAAGGAAAAGGTTAATGTTCACATTAGAAAATAATTTTAAACTGTGATAGCAAGAACGTAACTACAAGTACGCAAAACATTCGCTTTTTAGTTTGATTCAGTGTACCGGTCCTGCATAGATTGTACAATAAATTATGGTAATAAAATGCCTTTTGTTGAGTTTAAGAAAGCTTTACTAGACTTAACCAATTCTTTGTTAAGAAATGATGTGAAAAGTTATTTTTATATTTTTCAATGTCTTGCAAACAATACTATGTAATTTTGTTACAAAACATAGTTTTTTATCGTAATAAACGGTAAGTCTGTTTAGTTAAGGATTTTGTTTTGCTTGTTACCCATATTACTCGGATTATCCGGTATTTCGATTATCCGGATTGCCTATGGTCCCAGTTAGTCCGGATAAACGAGGTTTTACTGTATTATGTTGTTGCTGTTGCTTATTACCCCCTGGCCGGAATGTATTCCAGACTAGGTCCATATAGGCTTGAGGGTGGAGGGGTGTGGCTCCGATTCATAATGGCACCACAAAGGTCGGAGTCCGGCTTAGCCAGTTGCCACCACAATTTCCGAGCACCCCCAGGTTTGACATCTGGGGGATCGTATCTTCCCACTGACCTCAAAGAAGGACTTTCCGGTCTACGGATTTAACATGCCCATATCCGGTCTAGACATGAATGTATTTAATGGCGCTTGTCGGGATTCGATCCGAATACCCTCAGTGCCGAAAGCCAGCACGCTACCATCAGGCTACCTCTGGCCCCTATATATTATGTAACTGGCTTAAGGAAGTTTTCTCAATAAACACTTCTTTATTTCATTGAAGGATTTCTTTACAAAATCATAATAGTCAGAATAACTGATGCTCGAATTTCAGATGCTCGAATGTCAGAATAACTGATGGTCGAAAAAAAGAAGAAAAAAAATAATCAATAATTTTCTTGACATCATTTAAAGCAGGGGTGGGCATTAAGTCGATCGCGATCGACCGGTGGACCACCAAGCGTTTTGGGGTGACCGCCTTTACTAAGACATAGACGCGCATACTAAAAGAAACATATTTATAGAACACCGACTCGATTTGCTTTAAACGCGGTTTTAAAAGAGTAAGTTTTTTTTTCTTGTAGTTATGTAGGTACGTACATATTCCTTATTTATTATTAAGTTATAATAAATATTGTAGAAAATATATAATAAATATATATATTTATAAAAAAATCGTAAGGGATATGTATTTTTTTTTTTTGGTTAATATCCAATCGTCTGCTGCATTAGAAAGAAAAAGAATATTGTTTTTGTCTATTCAGTTGTTATGGACGTGACGATAAATTTATTTAAAGTACCAGAAAAATAAATCACGTGATTGGCATTTAATAAATTAAATTCTAAAAATAAATCTTTAAAAATTCACCAAAAATCAGAAAAGGAAGGTAAAGATTCAAAAAAGATTTCATTGTAAAGGAATTTTTATGATATTTCTCGCGATATAAATTTTATAACCCTAAAATTATTATTTTACATGCAAACTTAAAAAAAGGTACAAAAACAGCTTAAAAATTTAATTTTAAAAAATCTAAGAAGAAATTTTCAAAAATCTTTCTTAGTGCACCCCTACACCGTAAGAAGAATCGCCATGCAAAATTTCAGCCCTTTAGGTCCAGCGGTTTGGTCTGTGCGTTGTATGTCAGTGAGACAGTGAGTCAGTTATGGAACTGTTTTATATATACAGATGTCTGTATGTATCATCAACATCATAGGTATCAGAGCTCAGAGCTCCGGGCTGGCCTGGCCTTCCACTGAAGATTTTTCAGGGAATTTCTTCTTCCAAGAGTAAGACGCCTGTTTACTCTCGGAAGAAGAGTAAATAGGAAAACTGTTTCTTGCATTAATTTATTGGAAATTCTTCTCCAATTCAGTCTTTCCAGCACAATCTCGTTCTTCCACATTTTTTCGTTCCCTTGGATTTGGCCAGAAGGGTAATTTTAACGGAATTTCAAACATCCATTCTAATAAGATAATCAACCCAGTCAAACCGATTAACAATAATAAATTTTATTACATCTGGGTCTTTAAAAAATCTCTATAATTCAATATTGAAACGCCGTCTCCATTGATCATTTTCTTGGATATCCTCGAGGATAAATCTCTATATTTCATTCAAAAATGAAGAAGGTCAGCAGTGGGGGTAACAAAGCTTTGTACAGTGGCGTAGCAAAGGGGGGGGGGGGCAAGGGGGTCTATCATGCCCCGGGCGCCACTCGCAGAGGGGCGCCAATGTAAGATCCATATATTATATTACTATATGTTTTCGAGGTGGATGCCAATATAAGGTCTATATATTATATTACTATATGTTTTTCAGGGGAGGGCCCCAATATAAGGTATATATATTATATTACTATATTATTTTGTGGGGGGCGCCAATATAAGGTCTATATATTATATTACTATATGTTTATAGGGGAGGGCACCAACATAAGGTCTATATATTATGTTACTATATGCTTTTCGGGGAGGAGTGCCAATATAAGGTCTATATATAATGTTATTATATGTTTATCGGGGGCGCCAATATAGGGTCTATATATTATATTACTATATGTTGTTCAGGGGGGGGGGCGCCACAAAGGTATCGTGCCCCGGGCGCCAGTTATGCTCGCTACGCCACTGGCTTTGTAAAGAGGAATTTTATTCCTTCTGAAAATGAACTGTGGTTTTTAAAGTCTTCTGAGACACTGGTAGCTTTCATTGATGCTAGCAACTTTCTTTTGTATTTATGATCCCAGATAAATAGAGCTCTATATTCCCTAGCATGACGGGCCCCACCTAGTGCAGTGAAATAGAGCTCTGGGCACTTTCAAAAGTGCATGGTCCTATTTCAACACAGGAAGGATCGTTTTGACATCATTTCTGGTGCGGCAAATGAATTTAGTTTTATCTTAATTGATGAATCTCTTCACAAATATATATATATATATATATATATATATATATATATATATATATATACAGTGGACGCTCGTTAATTCAAACTCGATTAATTCGAACTTTCGGTTAATTCGAACTAATCCAAAGGTCCCAAAAACTTGTATTGGAGTTAATGTTAAAAATATCTCATTAATTCGAACTAAATTTTTATCACTTCGGTTAATTCGAACTAAAAATTTGACAAAAAAAATTCTTTTTCCTCGTTTAATAGAGAAAATACACACTGTATTTATTATTTTGTGTGTCAAAATTTCTTTTCTGTGTAAAGAGGCCCATGCCTGCATTCCTAGACTATTGCATGTCCGCTAAACGTTAGTAGCTATTGTCCTTCTTATTAGTGCTAAACGGAAAAAGCAATTTTCCTTTATTCGGTTCGATTTTCTTAGAATTTCAGAAAAACTAGTCTTTACTATAGATTCTAGGGAGCTGCGTCAGTTATAACTGCAGTGCAGACAAGTTAAGGGGATGGTGGACCTTTCAAAACGATTTTTGAAATTTTTACCACAGAGATATGAAATTTTGTATATATATTCATTAAAGTATAACAATATTAAACACCTTATAAAATTTTTAAAATATTTAAAAAAAAATATTTTATAATTAAAAAATTTAAATTAAATTACCCTTCTTTAAAATGCTCCTTGCGACTCAATTTTAAACTTTTCCCCTTAATTTTGCATTTATATTGCTTATAAATACTTTCTGAACAAAGTTATGTATTTTTTTGTACTTTCGTTGATTAGTTAATTTTTAGAAAATATTTTTATGCTTGTACTCTGAATTTTCGCGAAATGTTTGTACTTTTCTACACTAAAGTTAAACTTTTATAACCTAAATGACCTCGAATCCTAAAATGGATACATAACTTTATTTTGATGTATTACAGGAATCTTTATTATAAATTTCATAAAATTTCGTCAAAAATTATGACGCGAGGAGCATTTTAAAGACTTGCAAATCTGGAAATTTCTCATTTTGAGAAAAAGTCATTTAAAAGATAATTTTTTATCTACCTTTAATACTTACTACTCTAAAGCCACCGATTTTTCATTTTTCTTGTCACTACACATTTTAAATGCATTTCATTCCAATATTTACATGTTTTTAAAATATTAATACACCCCCCCAAAAAATTCCAATTTTTGCTCGATTTTTGGTAATTTGAAAGTCCACCATCCCCTTAATGTGGTCTAGTTTTTCTTCCTCATTGTGTGGTGTGAACGTGTAAAAATACAGGATGTCTACACGTGGAAAGTACAAAACCTTAACTTTGAAGACAAAGGTAGAAATTTTAAAGAAAGTAGAGAATGGCGAATGTAAAACAAAGGTAGAAGCTGACTATAGAATTTAAAAAAATGCCTTGTCAACTAATTTGAAAAACAAGGAGTCAATTTTAGATTCATGGGAAAAAATCAAAATTTGCTAGAGGAAGGAAACGCAGGGGAAATGCGTCCCAAGAAGTTCTAGAAAAGGCTAGTCTTTACTATAGATTCTAGGGAGCTGCGTCAGTTATAACTGCAGTGCAGACAAGTTAATGTGGTCTAGTTTTTCTTCTGCTATGGTTCCAGCTATATGGTTCCAGCTATATGGTTCTGCTATGGTTCCAGGATGTTAGATCTCGAAATTTTCCGATAAATGGACCCCTAGTGCTGACGAAGACTGATGAATAGGCAATTCGAATGGGTATTGAAGATTTTAAATGCAGTGATGGTTGGCTTTCTCGATTTAAGTCAAGGCACAATATTTCTTATCTCGGTATGTGGCCAAAGCTCTGATGTAATCGAAGACGTATGCACTAATTTCCGTAGGAAACTGCCAGGGCTTTTCTCTACTTAACTGCCGAAAGATATTTCTAATGCGACCATAATAGTCAAAGCCATAATGGACTGTATTAAAACTCTGAAAGCATTTATTTAGATGGAACCTTCATCTGAAAATGAATTGAAATGTTTACTTCAAATCGAGAAGCTGGCTGAACAATGTAGGAATCATAAACAGAACCAAACATCCATTTTACAGTTTTTCCCCAAAGTGTAATTCATATTTTTAATAAAAGTTTACTTTATACTGCATATCTTCTGCTTCATTTTATGATTAATGTACGTCTTTATTACTTTTTAATATGTTTAACTTTAGATAACATAGTATAATATATTTTCTGGGGTTATACATACTAGGAGAGTTTCTTCTTCAGTGATACACATTTAAAGTTATATATTTTCTCTTAACATCGGATAATTCGAACTTTTTTCTGAGAACATTCGACTTCGAATTAACGAGCGTCCACTGTATATATATATATATATATATATATATATATATATATATATATATATATATATATATATATATATATATATATATATATATATATATATATATATATATATATATGTTTCCCTTTGCTTATTTTTTTATGGACGCAGTACCTTTTTTCATTAGTTAATGTACCCCTTCTCCAAATGATAATGCCCTTCAAACAGCAAATTTTACACGGCATTTTTGAAGAATTATGCGATATCAAATAAACATAAATTTTGAGTTTTCAGAAACAGTTTCATTTCGTGAATTATTACACATTTAAAATATTTATATTAATTTCATGTCATAAATGATACAATAAGTTATAAACTTTCGTGATACGTTTGATTCAAAATATAATCACCCTTTGCTTATCTAGAGAACTTTTTTTTTTTTGTCGTCCCGAGAAATCGAGAGATTAGTGAAATGAACTCTTAAAATAAAAGATATGTTTTCATATCTGAAGAATAATTTCTGCTTTAGGGAATAATAATTTTTGCGAAATGAAATTCAAGACATTTTAATAGTGTCATATTCAGTTTAGAAATTTTTTCGCGAAAAAAAAAATACACATCTCCTAAGAATAACAACGAAACATGAAACTTATTACTTAATAAATTCTTAATAAAGAGGTTAGAAACACATTAAAGCTAATGTATATTTTCTTACTTTTTTTTCCCTCTCCACGTCTACATATCTGTTTAGAAGAGACAATTTTTTTTTTATGCCACTGCAAACCGCGGAAGAGGAATGTTTTGTTTATTAAAACTTGCTACGTAAATCTGCAGATGGAAAATTTTTTTTTCCCACCACTCTGCAAACTTCATTTTGTTTGCGGTCTTTCAAAAGTAACAGCCAAACTCTTAGGTAAACTTCAGCAATGAGTTCTGAGTGTTTATTTAATAAACTGATAAGCTACGGGCTAAAAAACAATACGAAAATATTGTTCTTTTTGCGCTGATCTCAAATGAAAATTCATTGTTTGTTTTGCTCTCCTTAATGTTTATGGATGAATGCGAAAAGAGGGCTTCACGATAAAAAAGAAAAAAAAAGAAGCAGCTCTCATATCGAAACTAATTTGAAGCTCCAGGCGACTGCTTGTCAAACAAGCATTTGATGGGAACGACTTTCATATAAAAATAGCTCCACATTATGCTGTCGATCAAGAATTATTTCCGCACTTTTTCCGGGCCCAAAACGCGTAATTTTTCTGTTTTGGGACATTATTTGAATACGTGGTTAAAGATGGACCCGCTAGAGTATTTGGCTTTATTCCCGACGACGGGGAAATTCATTTATCAGAATAATGAACTGTTTATATTAAATGTCGCAGCTATAAATACTTATATCTTTAAGCTTATTCGCTTTTTGGTGGGATTTTATTAATGAGCTGAACGGGAACGCTGAAAAGGGAGTTTTCAAGAATATGCTTTTACCTTATTTAAATATACGACCAAAAGATTAAGTTTCAAAACAGCTTTAGATTAAATTTTTCAGAAATTAATCTTTTATTTTAAATGATACTTGTTAACATTAAAATGTAATTATAAGAGGACTTTAAAACTTGAGAAGTATACAATCATTTTGCGCCATTAAATATTTAATTCGATTATTTTTAACATAATTTTTTTTTCTCGCTTGAATTGAATTTTGTTTCAAATAAACAGTTTCCCCTTGCTCTATATATAACAATATCATAAAGCTGTAAATATTTAATTATTAAATTAACCGAGTAGAGAAATTTAGATTATAATTAACCTATACAAACACCTATGAAAGGCCAGGAGTGGTTAATAATTTACCTTTTATAGAATGTTGTTTTAGATTGTGCGTATTAGAAATGTAAGAATCTTTTATTCATCAGAATTCCATAAAATATTGATTCTTTAAGTGTTTAATGAAGGAATTTTCAAGACCTCGAATTAATCCGAAAGTGTATTTTTTTAATAAGGTATAACATTTGGTAAAAAAATCACTTTTTACAGATATTTTATGTGTTTTATTTAATATAGGAACATTCCATAGAATTGTGGAATAGAGGATCCTTATTACTAATTCCTGTAGAAACGCTGGATGATATACAGTGATTTCCGCTTATAAGAATCACGTTTGTTATTACTGTTTTTGATTCTTATAAGCGGTTGATTCTTATAGCCGAAATTTAGGTTTTGGGACAGACACACACACACCTATATTCACATATATTAGATAATTTACCATAAAATACTCTTTAATTTACGTTAATTATCTGTTATTAAAATTATTTTTTATAATTTTAAAAATACAACTTAATTTCTAGACCTAAAAGTAGATACACATGATTATAGTAAGAGAAGAAAAAAATCCAGTATTTGTTACAATATACCTGCTTAACAGTTTTAACATTTCAGCTACAGGAGGGGAGCAAGAAAAAGTTGTCTATGGTAGTCTGACGTAATGAAGTTTTCAGGAGGCTGTTTATACCTCTTTCAATACTAATAGTCTCAGACGATGATTCACCATCTCGCTTACGTTTCACGGTTTGATAACGTGTTGCATCTACTAATGTCACATTTGCTTAAGTGATAGTGGACACTTCGCCGAATATTTATGTGTTTCAGGGTCCAGGAATCCGCAACCAGGATGTGAGAGGTGGGAAAAAAGAGTCCCTGTCTTTCTTTGTCACTGGAGAAAAGTGAAATCGGACCCGGACGGGTAAAGAAGCCCCCAAGTCTAACTAATAGGAGAGTGTTGTGCTAGAGCGTTTAAGGGGAAGCTATTATGTTATGTCTAACAAAGAAAGCGATGCATTTTACGACTATATTCCATCCCATCTTATCAATCTTTCTTTAAAAAAAAGAAAGAAAGAAACTTCGTGCCTTTTGAGGAGTTAAGTGGCTTTTTTGGAAAAATGAAAGGAAAGCGAAGAGTGTAAACTGATTCTTAAAACCGGTGGATTGATTCTTTAAAGCGAAAATTTTAACATGGAAATAATACATTTGTTTTTGTTTTTGAGATATTGATTCTTATAAACGGTTGATTCTTATAACCACTGATCACTATAAGCGGTGGTTACTGTAATTCCAAAAAGTAGAAACCTCGGTGTGTGGTCAAGAGACTGTCAATAATAAAACTTTTATAACCACTCCAACGGAAAAAAAAGCCGACAGATTTCGCTGGCTTATCCCCGAGCTCTGACACTGGAGAGCCGATTGCGCTGTCGCGGAGACTTGCGGAGATTCCTGTAGTCTGACATACTGCTGCCGAATCTGACCTGATGTGGGTACCTGTCAACGGAAGCCTCCATCGCTGTATTCTTCAACGGTCGTAAGTGCCTCCCGAAAGAAATTAGAAATATTTGCTTTGACGGAATACTTTTCCTCTGCTTCTTTATTCCTCATGTATTAATTGATACTATGAATGTGAACCTTATTTTATTATTAATTTTACTTTAAAAGAATTTTTAGTATTGTCGAATAAAAGTATTACTAATTAACAACAATAAGTAGTCCTTATTTCATATGGTTCCTCTTCCCCCATTTCATATTTAAGTTTCATTCTTGAGTTGGTATAGGCTGTTCGCTGTGTATTCCACTATTAAAAAATTATCCCCAAGAATTGGTCTGTTATCCAATTTAAACAGATAAATGAATAAAAAATGCACCCAATATTGTTTTTACGTGGTAGATGGGCTTCAGAAAACCTCGTGTAGAAAAAAAAAGTGTAAATAAAGACACTGTGTACCTGGACAAATAGGATATTGGTACCGCATCTAAATTATAAGAATTCATACAAAAAAAATAATAAAAATCGTTTAAAAAGCTATATTTAATTTGTATGCGCATTCATGCACATTTTATTTTCAAGAGAAACACCTTCCCTTTTGAGTTTTGGGGTTGTAGTATTCGGCATTTTACTTAAAGTATATAATTAAAAAAAATAGTTTAATAAAGATATAGATATGAATAAATCGGAGAATAAAAAAATTATTTTTTTACTCTATAATTTTTTACTCTATAATTTTTTTGCTGCTATAATTATCAATATAAAAAGTTCCGATTTGATTGAAAGATTGATTGAATGATTTGATTGAAAGTAAACGTAAGACTGAATTTTAAGACGAAACAAGGGAAATTCCCTATACCAGAGGAGGGGAACGCGCGGCCTTAAGGCCGCATGCGGCCTCCGTGATCTTCTTGTGCGGCCTTCAAATTATTTTAGGAATTGTTGCTATGTCAGTTATTTATAATTTAATACTATTATTTTTCAATTGTATTTCTTTATAGTGTTAAAATTATTTAAAAATACTTCTACTTTATTATTTTTATTTGAAGTGGTATTTAAATATGCAGTTGTTTATTAAAATTTAAAAATCTGGATATATATATGTGCTTACATAAATAAAAATACCAACAGTGAAATATAAAAAAATTACAGTGGTATCTATGAATCTTAAATTTTTATAAAAAAATTAATAATTAATGATTAATGTTATAACAATTTTTTACCCTTATGTGAATATAAAAATATTTTATATTGTAACTTTTTAAGTCAAATAGTAAATAAATAAGGACTTAATTTTTTGTTGTTATTTTTCTATATAATGCACCAAATTGTTAAAACTACCTAACTATAATAATTTCATAAAAGTCGCATTTATAGGTACATCTATTTTTGCGGCGTCGTTTATTTCTACCTAATTTACATGTGGCCTCTAATGGTAAAAAGGTTCTCCACCTCTGATCCTATACCATTCCCACACAACAAACAAGGGAAATTCATGAAATATGTCATAGAAAATTATGGTCAATTGAAATATTTTCCCTTAAAATTAAATGAAATTTGCATTTTAAAAAGATCAAAAGGAATCGTGTAAAAAATTAAACTGAATTTAATTTTCCAGGTTATTCCATGATAAATCAAAATCGTGTAAAAAAAAGACCTTGTAAAAACAGTATTAGACGTACATCAATACATATGACGCCTAAGGGCCTGTTCACATAGGAGTCCGTTGCGTTGCGTTAAGGAAAACATGACGTTGAGACGAAAATAAACCAATCATATGCCTCCAAACGATTAGCAATGAAATTTTTAACGCCTATGATTGGTTTATTTTCCTCTCAACGTCATCTTTTCCTTAACGCAACGCAACGGACTCCTATGTGAACAGGCCCTTATTCTCGAGGCATGGAAAAGTTTGGTGTGAATGAAGATGACGTCATCGTGACTTTCTTCCACCATGAGAGCTCATTATCTTTCGTTGCAAGTAGTCAAGGTAAAGTTACCATGCCTTACTACTCTCGTACTTCGCCAGGTAAGCAACTTTGCTGACTAAGAAAGTATATGTCAAAATGACGCCATTTTCTCTGATTCGGCCTTGCGCCATAAAACCCCAACAAACCAACCAACCATCTCTGATTCGAAAATATCACCTGTCTCGATATATTTAGATCTATGATATAGACAAGTGCCTGCCACATTGCAAATATATATATATATATATATATATATATATATATATATATATATATATATATATATATATATATATATTATTTGGCGTTAGAATCTGATAAAATGCAGAGTGTAACTGTCAGTAGAAACAATGTTTCTAAACCTTTTTAAGTTATGACAATTGATTATGTGTATGCATTCCCTTGAAGATGTTTATTTTACTGTCAGAATCACTAACTTTATTTGGATAGATCTAAAAAATGGGTCAAACTCTTTCTCTGTGTACAATTCTCATTGCTATTTTTTCTATTCAAAACACTCCTTAATTTGGGTTAAAACAACAACTGTTCAATATCCATTCTAATAAAATCAACAAATGAATTTTACTTTTAGTTTCCTGCAACATGGCTAGAATTTTATTTACTTCATTTTGGGGGGTATCCGGAGGGGGGAGGCAAAATATTAAGGGACCTTTTTGGTTAATACACCGTAATAATAAGGGCCTAAAATTGATGAGGAACCCTGACACTCCATAATTGCATAATTGGCTCCATAATTGAATAATTGACACTCCATAATTGGCCCCTGGTTTAATTTTGATTTCACTGATTCCATATTTTACTGTTCGTAATTCAATTTCAGGAACTTACGAATAGCACTATCTGTGTTGGAACCTCAGAGTTCAGTTCTTTATATAGATTCCTGCAAAAGTTCGTACTTGCGTCTTAGGGCTTGTTCACATAGGAGTCCGTTGCGTTGCGTTAAGGAAAAGATGACGTTGAGACGAAAATAAAGCAATCATAGGCGTTAAAAATTTCATTGCTAATCGTTTGGAGGCATATGATTGGTTTATTTTCGTCTCAACGTCATCTTTTCCTTAACGCAATGCAACGGACTCCTATGTGAACAGGCCCTAACTCTAAGATAGACCCGTGTCTAGAGTTTTTCGAGTCCTATGCATACAAATGAAAGTCAGGGCCCTTAAATAAACACGAGGGCTATATTTGTTGAAAAAAAATCAGAATTTTTGAAGTTGTGTTAATTAATATTATTAGTTTGCGACTACAAAAAATTATAATAGGAAAAAAAATCACCATTATTTTAGGAAATTAAAATTTTTTTCTTTTCAAATACGGAGTCTGTAAACTTATTAATAGTAACTTATTAATAGCAACTTATTAACAGTAAACTTATTAATAACAAAGAGTTTTTAGAATATCATCTTTTCCTATATACACTATTGCTTTGAGCTTTTGTTCCGAAAGAGTACTTCGTCAGTCATATTTTACCAGTTTCAGTACGGATAATGAACGCTCTCCTTCGGCATTGCTCATTGATTATGTTAAAAACATTTTTTTTGCAATTATTCCGACGTTAGGAGATGTGGATATAAATTTGTTTTCGATTATGAAATTCAGTTTTTCAGAAATGGTATTAATCTATATATATATAAAACAGTTCCGTAACTGACTCATTGACGTACAACGCACAGACCAAACCGCTAGACCTAAAGGGCTGAAATTTTGCATGGCGATTCTTCTTATAGTGTAGGGGTGCACTAAGAGATATTTTTGAAAATTCTTCTTAGATTTTTTAAAATTAAATTTTAAAAACTGTTTTTGTAACTTTTTTTAAAGTTTGAATTTAAAATAATAATTTGAGGGTTATAAAATTTATATCGCGAGAAAGATGATAAAAATTCCTTTAAAATGAGATCTTTTTCGAATCTTTACCTCGATGTTCTGATTTTTGGTGAATTTTTAAAGATTAATTTTTAGAATTTAATTTATTAAATGCTGATCACGTGATTTCTTTTTCTGGTACTTTAAATAAATTTATCGTCACGTGGATAACAACTAAATAGACAAAAAATATTCTTTTTCTTTCTAATGCAGCAGACGATTGGATATTATCCAAAAAAAGATAAATATCCCTTGCGATTTTTTTATAAATAAATATATATATATATATATATATATTTTTTTTACATCAATTGTATCGTCGCATTGATCGTCGCATTTATTATAAATGAATATATTTTTTTTTTGGCATTAATTGCATACATTGACCGTTGTATTTAATTTGAATGTACTCCGTAGCGAAGTGCGGGTTTACAGCTAGTACTAGATTTATTTACATACTCAAACAAACATAACAACTAAATGGTTTTGCCCCATGGCTATACAAACGCAGACCATACTGCGATGTAGACAACCTTCGCCTTCTGGTGTCGCGGCCCCACAACTAAACTTCACCATTCGAGAGAGGCATTTTATTTAGAGAGAGGGCAAAACCTTTCACTATAATTAAGCTCTTTTATTACTTTCGTTGTTTCGATTTATTTACAGGTGTAGTTACAAAACAGTTTCGTACAGCATCTATTTGGCCCCTCTAGACCAGTGCTCCCCAACCTTTTTATCACCTTTTTAGGGGGGGGGGACGTTGATTGTTTATATTTTATATTTTTTTTATTTAATAATTTTAATTTAATTGTCCTTAAACATGCCTTTAAAATAAAATACAGTTACACCAAAAAATGAATATAAAGGGACTTACCATTTTAACTCACTAGAACGCTAAATCAATGAGAACCCTGAGCTTGTGGCCCTAAGCTGGCGGCCCGGTACCATTTAATCATCGGACCGGTACCGGTCCGTTGCCCGGGGGTTGGGGACCACTGCTCTAGACAATCAGTGCAGTATCACGCAAAATAGCAGGTCTGTCGATCCTTTCTCTCGCGATGGCCTCCGGTGCTCTATCTCCTAGCAGCAGTTCCTCTGTCCGTCTCTCGTCGCTCCAAAAAACCTCTTCTTCTCTTTGGAGTGGCTCCCCTTTTAAATGCCTTTCGAATCGTCTCGAACCATCTAGATTCCTTTCCAGAAACTCCAGGAGGTTCAAATAGAGACATACCCACGGTGTTTAACGACTTCCGGTGTCCTTAATGATGATGAGGACGGAACGGCGCTACCACACCCTTGCTAATAAAAGATAATTTTAACAGCATTTAATTGCCGCTTCCGAGAATAGGCCAGGTGGGTCAAGAGGGGATCATAGCCACGTTGCTACAGCCTGTAGTCGGCGAGCTACTACTGGTGATAGCAACAGAGGCGTATCACGTGATCGGGCGGGGGAGCGCATGGTCCCTAAGAGCATCAAGACGCAACACATACGGTAATCACCAGTACCTCTTGAGGGCTCCTCTTTACAGCAGGTCCCAGGCACGCCTCTGTTGCTATCACCAGTAGTAGCTCGCCGACTACAGGTTGTAGCAACGTGGCTATTATCCCCTCTTGACCCACCTGGCCTATTCTCGGAAGCGGCAATTAAATGCTGTTAAAATTATCTTTTATTAGCAAGGATGTGGTAGCGCTGTTCCGTACTCATCATCATTAAAGACACCAGAAGTCGTTAAACACCGTGGGTATGTCTCTATTTGAACCTCCTGGAGTTTCTGGAAAGGAATCTAGATGGTTCGAGACGATTCGAAAGGCATTTAAAAGGGGAGCCACTCCAAAGAGAAGAAGAGGTTTTTACAGACCTGCTATTTTGTCTAGGGGTAAACGCGACCTTGCGCTAAGACATTTAGTACATAACATGTATTATTTAGATATCTCGCTTGTCTATATTTCCAGGACACAATGTCCCTTGAAAATCTTTCAGTATATCAGTAGAATGGAACCCGAAACCTCATCCCACTATAATTTTCCGACCTAATGATGAAATTAAATCTCTTTATCATTCGCTTATCACTGGGAGAAAAACAAGATGTAAAACTTTCCCGAATATTTTATTTTTTAAATGAGATAAATTCTTATACAATAAATTAGCTTAATGTGATAGCATTTGCAGGCACGACTTTAAAACTTTAATCGACGCTTAAATGAAATTGCCGTTTCCAATTTAATTACAGTGCATTCAGTTTAAGCTCCCATAAAAATATATGATTCCGTTTAAAAATTTGAATAACATAGGTTACATTTCATCAAGGTAGTGACCACACAGTGGCGTAGCGAGGGGGGGGGGGCAAGGGGGTCTATCATGCCCCGGGCACCACTCGCAGAGCGGCGCCAGTATAAGATCTATATATTATATTACTATATGTTTTTCGGGGGGGGGGTGCCAATATAAGGTCTATATATTATATTACTATATTTTTTTTTTGGGGGGGGGGAAGCCGGTATAAGGTCTGTATATTATATTACTATATGTTTTTCGGGGGGGGTGCCAGTATAAGGTCTGTATATTATATTACTATATGTTTTTCGGCGGGGGTGCCAATATAAGGTCTATATATTATGTTATTATATGTTTACCGTGCCACAAAGGTATCGTGCCGCGGGCGCCAGTTTTGCTCGCTACGCCACTGTGACCACATACACGAAAAAGAACTTCGTTTTGAAAAAGAACCGTTCAAGTATTGCGTAAGCATTTAAGGGGTGGGGGGAGCGGGGGGTTTCAAGCTATGTTTAATTTGCTGACAAGGGGGAAGGGGGGGATCAGAACATTGCTTACGTGAGACAGAATACAAGCATTAGATGATTTTGAAACAAGGGTTAGAGGGACTTCGTCGACAAATTGAAAGTACACGGTAGCAGGGCCCGATTTAGAAAATTCCTGACTATATGAACAACTCGGGATGGGGGCCCCCTAACACTTATGTGGGCGTAAAATTTCCAAAATTGACACACACAAAAAAATAATCATGAATTGTTGTGAAAGTACCATTTTACCGAGAATTGGCAATTTGAAGCGTAGAAACCTAGAACATTATCAAATAACAAAAAGCAATACAACATATTAACTTCATCATTAAAACACCAATACAATGCAACCAGAAAAACTTATTAATCCCTTATATACACTGTAACATACATATGATGAACTATACATATAACTATACAAATGTTGAGCCAATCAATCAAATTTGAAAGGATATATAAAAAAAATTGCTGTAAAAAAGGTAAAATAAAAAAAATTGAATTGGGAATTTTTTTCTTTTTTTTTCTTTCTTTTAAAATAAAAATTTTTTGGGGCCCCCCAACATTCGGTGGCCCCTAGGCCCGGACCTACCGGGCCTAATTGAAAATCAGGGCCTGTATGGTAGATTCTTCTTCAGTATTGCATCTATACTTAAATAATTACTTATTTTTCTATAACGATATTTACTTTCAAACAATTATTAATACCTTTACAATATTGATATAATTCTGAGTGTTTTCATTTATTGTGTATTTACTGTTAATGATGTAATATCTACACACTTTTACTTAGCAATAAAAATTTGCTATAATAACTTAACAATAACTGTAATAACTTACTACAAACTTTACAATAACTATAGAATAAATATACAATAACTTTATTGATCGAAAAAAATCGTTTGTCCTATGTAATAACTACGGGAAATTTGCCAAATCTTACGTAAGCAAAACAGGGTCGTACATCTGCTTACAAGGGGAGGGGGAGGGGAGTCTAATATAACTCAAAATGTGCTTACGTAATACTTGGACGGTCCCTAAAAAAAGAGAATAAATCATGTGGCTATTAAATATACAGAATGATTTGTAAATAGTAGCTATTTTTTACATCAGTTATTAAATGAGAAGTGGTTTTAATAGGAGAAAATGATAATGAAGACAATTAAACCCTTCTTTACCCGTCTTTAAAAATAAAATTACTAACGCCAACAGCAATGCACACAGCTGAAAGACAATGCTCTATTATAATCAATTGTAAAACGTTATTAGCTTAAGACGTTTTGTTGCTATTAACAGGTGCACTCAGCTTTTTAACAGATTGTAACAACGGATAATAGGTCTTAATGTGCGATGTTTTCGGACCAGGATAAACGACGTCATCTTGCATATACCAATGAAAGTCTTTGTGAAGTACAAACAACATGACGATGGCATTGTTTTCATTTGGTCCTAGATAAAGCTCTTTTTGTAATAGTGCATTTAAGCTTTTTATACGCCAGGCCGATAACAGCTTTATAAAATGGACGGAATTTTTACTGCATAAATTAACTTATCAAATTTAAAAGTGATGTAATTGTTTTAAGTTCAATCTCAGTGAAAAAATTCCTCCCCATATTGATGTAAGATTATATCGAAGAGACTAAGATTTAATTGCTTGTGAAAGAAAACACAGCAAATTAAGTACAGTGGAATCTCGATCGATCGTTTTCGGATCCATCGTTTTTCCGTATGTGTCGTTCATTTTATCCAGTCCCAACGATCATATTGCTTTGTTAAGTTTCCGCATCTATCGTTTTCCCGCATTTATCGTTCATTTCAATCGGTCCCTTGAAAAACGATAGATCGAGATTCCACTGTACTTGGTTTAGGGTGTTGTGGCCCAGCAGACAAAGGCAGCGAGCCAGTGATCTAAACGTCTCTGGTTCGATGCCGGTCGATGACAAATCCACTTCGTGTTCACTAACGGTGGCTGGGGCATGTAAAATATGTCGTGGTTGCAATGTCCTCCAAGTTCTCAAATTTACCTCTGGATGGTGCAGGACAAGTGTTCCGGTCTCGTCACTTGACTCGGTTCAAAATTAGGGGGCCGGACCCTACTGGTCCACCTATACGGTGCTCCCAGAAAAGATGCCAGCAAAACCATAGGGCGGTGTCATAGGGCGGTAAGGATAATGTCCAAGAAACCGTCTGCCGCATTGAAAAAAAAAGTACTTGGCAAGTTGTTTTCCAGTTTTCCAGTAACTTCACATGATTTTCCTTAAAGTTTCGAAGAAAAAAAATGGTGAACAGATGGTGAAAGTAAACAAATAGGTTAACTTATATGAATTAACAAAAGCAAAGAAATTATAAACCATAAGAGAAAGGGGAAAATAATTATGTTCCTCTTCTCCTCGATAAAAACTACTTTTGTAAAAAATTGCTGAATGGTATATTTGCACGATATATTTATCTTTTCACCTGCTCTCCATGTTTAAGCACAATTTCGAGCATCATCAGTAACTTGAATCCCAGTAACTTGAAGAAGACACAAGCCAATTAAAATCCTAAGTCAGTAAGCGAGAGAAATAAATATTTATTTAGTACCAGGAAAATTAGGAAATTTTCCTCTGTTGCTGTACTTTTATAAAGTTTAGAGCTTAGTATTATCTTTAAAAAAGAAAACATCAGTTTCAAGCTCTTCGTATTTTATATTAATATAGTCAAGAAAACAAGTAACTTAAAAATAATTGCAGCTCATAGATTGTATTTATAATTTTCAAATTGTAATTCAGATTACAGGAGACTTTTACTTCAAGTGTAGGTCATCAATTTAAATGTATTAAATAAAACAAAAAAGTGGGTTTCCTTTTTTAAAGAATGTATTATATGTATAGATAATAATTTTGTTTGGTATTGGAAGTCAAATTTTAGGTGGCCTAATGTACTCAATTCGCGACTGTATTTTGAAACATAAAATATTGCATTGTATACAACCAAAATCTTTAAGGGGACTCACGACTCTTAAGTCGAGGAAATAAGGCATATTTTCATACTTTTTGACTCTTTGTAACTATTTCAATTCACTCCCAATTTTTCCAAATTTTATGTATATGATAAATTGATATATCAATTTTAATAAACAAATTTTCAACTCTCAAAATAATTTTAAATAATTTTTTTTAATGCTTTAGATATACTTTGTTTTTTAAGCCTTTTTATTGTATACTGACTTGCGCGCAGAACTATGAAATTAATTTTCACTTAAATGTATAATTCATGTTTTATATTTAAAATAAATAATTAAAAATACAATTGAACATAAAACATTCAACATTAAATAATTTTTCAAGTTTTTTAAAACTGCTCAAAATATACTTAAAATTTCCTTAAATTTTTGCATTAATTTACCCCGGAAAAAAATAACAAAATGCGCAGTGATTGCAATAATTCTAGTTCAGACGCAATAAAATAACATGATTATGCAATGATAAAAATTTCATGGAATTATGTTTCATAGTTTTTGAGATATCAGTTGCGGAATGATGCAAAATTCCATTTTGAGAAAAATGAGTTTAAATTCTTTCTTACCATAAACTTGATCAGTAATTAAATATTTAGAATATCAATATCTACGGAACTAAGAGGAATATTTTCATGTGGTTTTCTTTATTTTGTTTAGAAATGATCAGGCTTTAACATATATATTTTTCAAAAAATCGAATGTTTTAAAGATTTAAGGGTAGTGAATCCCCTTAAACACTCGAACACTCGATTGTAGCCAGGTGATGGCCGAAAGGCTTGGGCGCTGGCATTCGTTTCAGATCCTGTTGGTTCGAGTCTCACTGTTGGCATCCATGCTTGTAGCCGTTCGGAATCGGCTTTAAACTGTAGGTCCCGGTCTATTTAGCCCTTGCGTAGCAAAAAGTTGGCCGTAGCGCTCCAAACCAAACCTAAACACTCGACTTTACTTGGGAGCAAACAACACAAAGACCTGAATAGTCAGTCAGTCCCCTCCCGTCATGTCTACAAAACGTTGTTATCAACTTTCTTTTTTTTTTACCTCCCCCTGTTCAATTCCTCATTCGGGAGCCACCCGTGGCGTGGGGTCGGGACCCTGTAAGCACCGATATAGAGATTGGACCTCCCCCTTCCCCCCAACAACGTCTCAATCTATGTGGATAATTTCTTCTGCATTTTCCACTTTTCATGAGATACTCTTGAGTCTGCAAACACGTTCACACTTCTGTGAACACGTCGCAATATGAGGGGATTTAAAGCTAGGTAAATATTGGCTGGATAAATAATAGTCACATTGTTCTTCTGTTGGCCGATGATTTTAGATCCGAGGGTTTAATTCTGTATATAACAGCCCAGAGGATCCTATTGAGGTAGATGAGAGAATACTATTTCGCATTGAGGTGCAAAAACGTGTAAAAAGTGAGGACTTATGCAGTAATAAAATTTTATTTTTTATATTTCCTTTATGTTTTTTATAGGCAATATGGGCATACAGTCGAACCCCGTTATAGCGAACCTGGTATATAACGAACTCACGGATATAACGAACGAAAATTTTGGTTCCGCTGTTTTCCTATTGTACGAAATTTAATTAGTATTGTGTCAGTTTAATGTAATCGATTTTAGTCGATTTAATTCTGTAATGATAATTTTCAATAGATTTTAATCATTTTTTTTAATACATCATTATTGAATACACGTTGCAACTAATGAATTATACATTTTGTGAACTCAAGCATTTTTCTTAATGGTTCGGATATAGCGAACAACCGGATAAAGCGAAGAAAACTTTTGGTGCCTTGAAGTTCGTTATAACGGGGTTCGACTGTATTAGCATGTTTTTGACAAACCCTGGTCATAACCAGGCCCTGATTTTCGATTAGGCCCGGTAGGCCCGGGCCTTGCCCCCGAATGTTGGAGCCCCCGAAATTTTTATTTTAAGAGGAAAAAAAATTCCCAATTCAATTTTTTTTAATTTTACCTTTTTTAATAGCAATTTTTTTACATATTCTTTCAAATTTGATTGATTGGTTCATCATATGTATAGTTATATGTATAGTTCATCATATGCATGTTATAGTGTATGTAAGGGATTAATAAGTTTTTCTGGTTGCATTGTATTGGTGTTTTAATGGTGAGGTTAATATGTTGTATTGCTTTTTGTTATTTGATGATGTTCTAGGCTCTTCAAATAGCCAATTCTTGGTAAAATGGTACTTTCACAATGATTCATGACTTTTTTTTTTTTTTTTTTTTTTTTGCGCGCGTCAATTTTGGAAATTTTACGCCCACATCAGTGTTAAGGGGCCCCCCATCCCGAGTTGTGCCTATAGTCAAGAATTTTCTAAATTGGTCCCTGGTCATAACTGAGGTGTTTGTGAGATTTTTAAATGACATTTGTAAGTGCTATCATCGATCTTTTTTCCCCAAGAAATTGCATTGAAGTCTGACTCAATCGTTTTAATTTTTTAAATTCTGTTTCCGCCTTGGAAAGGAACTATGCGACTGCTGTTTTGTTATTAGTTGGCAATTCTAAATATGTGTGATTAAAGGGTACTTAGATTTATTTATGTGTAAATTCCCTTTTTCCTCTTTTTTCCCCCAAATATATAAAGCTCACGAACAAAGACCGTGTGACTTCACAAGCCCAGTTTGTTTGATTGGTTCCTTGAATTATTGTTGTAATGACTTACGCCCCTTTCACACTCGGAATTCCTGAGAGAGCCTAACGGCAAGACGTCCATTATCAATCTACCGTATTCATCGGTGACAGTCGCTTTGTCACCAAATTGTGGCAGACGCCGCGTCGCCATCGGACAATTAGGAAGCCGTCTTCTGTAAGAAATCCCCCCTGCTTGCAGACAAAGCCTGTCCAGAGGATAATCACCTAGCCTTTTAGCGGAAGACGCGGAATGGTCTGAAGACGGGCTATGAAAGAGTTCAAAGGGAGCACGCTTCAACCACCCACAGAGATGGGCGAGGATATATATTCGCCACCTTGATGTAAATGGGGGCAGTTGACTTCGCTTTACAGGTGTGAAGAACCCTCGTCGTCGAACGCGTGCCAGAGGAGGAGAGCCTGCCGTGTTCCATTATGATATCCTGAATCCCGCGAAATAGCCTCAGATAGTGCTTATTTTTTTGTAATTATTGTATAAAGCCTATATTTAATCTAGATGCAAATAAAGCATTTTGTAAATATTAAAGGCTGTCAGTCTTGGTTTTAGGCGAAGTCCTTACATTGTCTATATCTATTAAGGTGAACTCTTTAGTACTGTACTCTTTAGTTTCTGTAGTTAGAACTCTCACTCTAAGGTGATTTTCAACCGCTTATTTGTGAACCCCTGAGGTTTCACTACGTATCTCTGGCGGTGATACGAGAAAGTTCCGAATTTCAAATTAAAAAGTGAAATATCAAGAAAAAATGATATTAAAGAAGTGACAAAAGCTGAAGCACATATTGAAAGATTTAACAAATAAATCAAGCTGTCTAAATGAAATTTTCATTTACTGAAATCAATCCGAAATTTGACCTTTTCTTTGTCTAATCATCACACTCTGATTCCGCATTCGAAACCGACACCATGAGAACAATTTCGAGATTATAACTATTTCTCTTTTTGGCGTTTCAATAGCAAGCATAGACGAATATGCATTTTTCTTTTTTATCCGAAATTCGCCAGTCCTCTGGGACAAATATTCCATCATTTGCCTCCCATTGCTAGACGATTAAATTAATTTTTCTTTCGTATTTTCTGGAATCAATTCGATTAACTTTCTAATACGATTTTTGGATTCAATTAACTTTTCTTTCATAATTACAAGAATAAATTCAGTCAACTTTTCTTACATATTTTCAGGAATTCTTGCAAATATGTTAAAAGAAGACGTTTATAATTCCTCTCGGATTATCGTAGTAATTTTCTGTCTTTCTAGAAACATACTAGAGGAGTTCTTGTTTAACATTATATAGGCCTTCCAGCATCTGAGCTATTACGTCCTTAGTATCCTAATTTTGTCCAATGAAATATCCCAATGAATCAGTCCGTTGAAATATCTTCGTACGCAGTAACATGAATTTTAGACTCTCTCTGATTGAATAAATCGACCATGAAAGAGAGAGCAATTCCCTTATTTATCTCATAATTTAATCCTTAGTAGCTGTTTTATTTAAAGATATATATATATATATATATATATATATAAAGATATATAAACATATATATATATATATATATATATATATATATACATATATATATATATATATATATATATATATATATATATATATATATATACATATATATACATATATATATATATATATATATATATATATATATATATATATATAAATATATATATATATATATACATATATATATATATATATATATATATATATATATATATATATATATATATATATATATATATATATATATATTTACATCAATTGTTTACATTGATCGTCGCATTTATTATAAATATACATATTTATTTTTTTTTACATTAATTGCATACATTGACCGTTGCATTTAATTTGAATGTTACTCCGTAGTGAAGCGCGGGTTTTCAGCTCGTCGTGTATATTTAACATATGTAAATTTTCCTATGAAGTATAAAATTTTTCATTATGTGAGTCTAAAATTCGATTGTGTAACACTTTAAACAACTTTTACAAATGGGCATTTCTTATTTAATTCTTGCAGGAAAATATGTAATGTTAGGGTATGCGTGAAAAGAAACGGATACAAAGTAAACTACTTAAAGGTAATTTATTAATTAATGTTAACAAATTTTATAATTCATTCGTAATATAAATATTGCTGTCTAGACGGACAAAAGAGTTTAAATGTCATCGTTAAAATAAATCATTTTTCTCTTTGATTGTTACTTTAAAACTTTAAAAATGTTTAATTTCTTTTCTTTACCTTAACATTAACTACCATTGAAAAAAATGAAAACGATTCTAAACTTCTCGTTAATGGGCTCCAAATTTTATCATTTTCTGATTGCATGGTTTTATTTACGTCTTGTTTCAGTCAATAAAAAAAAGATTCGTATTTTTTATACCAATGAAACGTGTATTTTTTTATACCAATGAAACGTATTTTTTTATACCAATGAAACGTATTTTTTTATACCAATGAACTAAGGCGAGGATTAGAAATACAGTGGAATCTCGATCTATCGTTTTTCAAGGGACCGATTGAAATGAACGATAAATGCGGGAAAACGATAGATACAGAAACATAACAAAGCAATATGATCGTTGGGACTGTATAAAATGAACGACACTTACGGAAAAACGATGGATCCGAAAACGATCGATCGGGATTCCACTGTATTTTAGAATTTTGTTGGTACTGCAAGTAACTCTATCGGTTTTACTTAACATAATATGAAATAAGATATTTTGGACTTAAAATTTTTTTGAAGAAAATTTCAGTATTCATTGTTTTTATCGTTTAGTATTCCTTCTGTTTAGGTATTCAAGTAGCACAAAATCATAACCTATCTCTAAAGATGCTTGAAAAATACTTCCATGAAACTAAAACTCATCAAAACCCGGCATAAAAAAATGCTCATTCGGAGATAATCAGTCGTAACGATCCAACACGAGAGTCAAGGTTTTATATTGGACCATTATAAAATCTCGAATGTTACTGGAATAAATTTGACTCGATATCATAGGATATTTTGGTGGATAACATGAAAACAATATTGGTAGAAAACTGGATAAAGTATCGATCGTAAAATATATGTAACTTAAAATTTTTTTGAAGCAAATTTCAGTATTCATTGTTTATATCGTTTAGTATTCCTTGTGTTTCGGTATTCAAGTAGCACAAAATCATAACCTAACTCTAAAGATGCTGGAAAAATACTTCCATGAAACTAAAACTCATCAAATCCCGGCATAAAAAAATGCTCATTCGGAGATAATCAGTCGTAATGATCCAACACGATAGTCAAGGTTTTATATTGGACCATTATAAAATCTCGAATGTTACTGGAATAAATTTCACTCTATATCATAGGATATTTTGGTGGATAACATGAAAACAATATTGGTAGAAAACTGGATAAAGTATCGATCGAAAAATATATGTAACTTAAAATTTGTTCTTGCAAATGACCGGGCCACCTCGAACCTGAAAATTTCTCATTGAAATCTCATCAACAAAAGCGATTAAGATTTCCCGATGAATTTACTCTCGTCGGTATCGGTAAAAAGAGTTAGAATCGATTTCAACAACTGATAACTCGACGAATCTCCTTGATTCGAATGATGAAAATAAGATTAGTTTGTGCTGCTAAGGATTCAAAAAAAGACTCAGTTGTCAGTGGCACAGCGAGGGGGGGGGGGGCAAGGGGGTCTATCATGCCCCGGGCGCCTCTTGCAGAGGGGCGCCAATATAAGGTCTATATATTATATTAGTATATATTTTTCGGGGGGGGGGGGGCCAATATAAGGTCTATATGTTATATTAATATATGTTTTCGTGGGGGGGGGTGCCAATATAAGGTCTATATATTATATTAATATATGCTTTCGGTGGGGGGGCAATATAAGGTCTATATATTATATTATTATATGTTTTTTCGGGGGGCGCCAATATAAGGTCTATATATTATATTACTATATGTTTTGTGGGGGGGGGGGCGCCACAAAGGTATCGTGCCCCGGGCGCCAGTTATGCTCGCTACGCCACTGGCAGTTGGGTGGACTTGGATTACGTTACCTCTCAATGTATGCCTCAAAGGACCAATAAAATAACAAATATGGTTCTAGAACCAACAACATTAGTTCTGGCTTATACAATCCTCTATACCAGGGATTCCAAACGGGCTCCAGGTGGATTTGATTAATTATTACGTTTCAAAATTTAATTCAATTCTTTAGGAATGTAATTAGGGTAGGTGGGGGCAAAGGTTCGCATGGGGCAAAGGTTCGCACATACATTTTAAAATGACCGGGAAGAGTTTTAGGAAGAATAGGGTAGGCAATGCATTCCTCTACTTCCAGTCAGTTGCCTCGTAAAAAATGTTGGAGTTAAGACCCCCTTTTGCAGAGAAAATGAGGTAAGTTTATTTTCGTCTCTTTTAATGTAATTTTTTGCAACTTTTGAGTAATTTTGAGCATCACTCAAACTCACGAACTGTTTTGGGCTTATTTTCGCATGTTAGGGTGGTAAATAACCTTTCAAATCCTACCTTAAGTTTTGGGTTAACTCAAATACAGTGGCGTCCATTCTGCAGAAACAGAACCAGCACCAAATGGGGTAAAGGTTTGCGGGAGTCATGGGGTAAAGGTTCGCTGTGCAAACCTTTGCCCCATCTGCAAACCTTTGCCGGTCTAAGTATTAACATTTGTTTCATGTCCTCTTTTCATTAGGAATCCTTATTAACAACGTCTTTTATTATTAATGGGAATTCACATTTTTGTAATTTGAAAAAAAATTATGGATTTTGATAAAAACTGCCTGTTTTTAATCAGAAAATTTTTTGTAAAATGCTTGAAAATCCATAAATTAAAAATAAAATAAATTAGTACAACACAAAAATAAAATAGCTCTGAACAAAGACCTATTTTACAAGATAAAGGAATTAAATGTTGTTACAAGACATTATAAGCTTCGATGGTCTAGTTAGGGAAAAAAACTCTAAATGAGTAATTTCCAGATTTGCAAGTCTTTGAAAGGCTCCTTGCGTCACAATTTTTGACGAAATTTTATAAAATTTATTACAAAGACTCCTCTTATACATTAAAATAAAGTTATGTATCCATTTCAGGTTTAGACATCATTCAGATTATCAAAGTTTAACTTAAGCGTGGAAAAGTACAAAAATTTCACGAGAATTCAGAGTACAAGCATAAAAATATTTCCTAAAAATTAATTATTCAACGAAAGCACAAATCAAAACATAACCCTGATCAAAATGTATAAGCAATCTAAATGCAAAATTAAGGATAAGGTTAAAAATTGGATCGCAAGGAGCATTTTAAAAAACATAATAAAAATTTCAATTTTTTTAAAATAAAAAATAAAATTTTAAATATTTATAAAATTTTATAAGGTGTTTGAAATAGTTTTACTTTAATGAATATTTATGCCCAATTTCATATCTCTGAGGTAAAAATTTCAAAAATTGCTTTGTAATGTCCCCCATCCCCTTAATTTGCTTAATTTTTACGGGTTTTAAAAAAATGAGTAAAGCCTAAGATATGATATAACTATTAACTATTAGTGTTAATAGTTGATATTTTAATTGGAAGTTCTTTAGTTTAAGAAAAAAATTATTGAGATTAACCCCTTTTCATTTTGTGAATTTCTTTGTTAGATTCAACTCTCTGTGTTAATAGTTGATATATCATTTTGAAGTTATTTAGTTTAAGAAAAAAATTATTGAGATTAACCTGTTCAATTTGTGATTTTCTATATATGTAACACCTTTAAAAAGATTACAAAATGTGAAATAAAATTTTTTAGACAACTGTTTTTGTGATTTTCGATGCCTATCCAGTAAGAAACCAACGAGTGGGGTAAAGGTTAGCAGTGCGAACCTTTGCCCCACCGATTGGGGCAAAGGTTCGCAAACAGGTCTTTTGGTAAAATTAAAAATTTGGTGACTAAATATTTCGGGAAAAAATTCATTATTTTATAGAAGGTAGAGGGGATACCCAACTACAATGCAAGTGACTTTTTGGGGCGATAGGATCTAACGGAGGCCCGTAAGAAACCCAAAACTCAAAACTGCAAACCTTTGCCCCCACCTACCCTATTAGATAATAATATCCGTTTTAATATGTAGAAATACAGGTTTGCATAAGGCGGTGTGATCCACGCATCTAAGTCGAATGTCATGACGCTTTTGTATATGTCTCGAATGTCGACGTTGGGTTTTATTCGAGTACCAACACTAGGCAGAACTGGGGAAATCCACTGGACCCTATACATCCCCATAGTTCCTCCCGATTCAGCCAATCAGAAGCAATTTCGTTTCTTCTCTTGGCCATGTTTGTGCAATTACAATCTGTGTTTCTGAAATTTTGTTTATACTTGTGAAATTAAAAAGGAAAATAGTACAAAAATAATAAAACATAAACCTAATGAACCATTTTTTTCTAATTTTTTTGTTCATATTCTATGTCAAACTGTTATCTTTAAGTGTTTTATGTTCAATTATTAGTATTATAATTATGTCGTATGCTGTATATTATAGATAAAAATGTGAGGGGGGTCGATGAAGAAATCCTTCTTTTAAAAGGGGTAGATTTAGGAAAAAGGTTGAGAACCCAGTGGCGTAGCGAGGGGGGGGCAAGGGGGTCTATCATGCACCGGGCGCCACTTGCAGAGGGGCGCCAATATAAGGTCTATATATTACATTACTATATGTTTTTCGGGATGGGGGTGCCAATATAAGGTCTATATATTATATTACTATATGTTTTTCGGGGGGGGGGGCGCGCCAATATAAGGTATATATATTATATAACTATATGTTTTTCGGGGGGGGGGCGCCAATATAAGGTCAATATATTATATTTATATATGTTTTTCGGGGGGGGCGCCAATATAAGGTCTATATATTATATTAGTATTTGTTTTTCGGGGGGGGGTGCCAATATAAGGTCTATATATGTTATATTAATATATGTTTTACGGGGGGTGCCAATATAAGGTCTATATATTATATTATTATATGCTTTTCGGGGGGGGGGTGCCAATATAAGGTCTATATATTATATTAATATATGTTTTACGGGGGGCGCCAATATAAGGTCTATATATTATTATTATATGTTTTTTTTGGGGGGGGCGCCAATACAAGGTCTATATATTATATTACTATATGTTTTGCGGGGGGGGGGGCGCCACATAGGTATCGTGCCCCGGGCGCCAGTTATGCTCGATACGCCACTGTGGGAATCCCTGCTGTATACTTTCTCTATAGCATACGGACTAACTTTTACTACATTCTGGTGCGCACATGGTGCGAATAAGAGTTTTTAGCTGTGTAATACATAATCTGCAAATTTGAGAAGTTAAAACATCAAAAATTATTTGCTGTTCAGCATTTAATATCATCTAAAAGTAATCAATTTTTGATAAAAAATCTGACTTTGGGTGATGGTTCCTCTCTCCCCCCTCCTTTTTTTATACGAATGAAATTCCTTTTCCATGGGATAAAGTTCACAATTTGTTGGTGGTTGTGTGGATTTTATCTGTCTGAGGATGTAGCCAATACTGTCTAGAAATAATTGGACGGGATAAACGAGCTCATAAACGATATAGACAAAATAAACTGTTCATTTTCACGTGGAGACGTTTCGAGTAATTTCTAACCACGCTTGAAATCATAGCAGATCATTTCATTTTATTATCGGAAATGCTTTCTTCATTCTTATATAATCTTACTAGCTGAAAACCCGCACTTCGCTACGGAGTACATTCAAATTAAATACAACGGTCAATGTATGCAATTAATGCCAAAAAATATAAATATATATATATATTTATTTATAATAAATACGATCAATGTATACAATTGATGTAAAAAAAAAAAAACATATTTATAAAAAAATCGTAAGGGATATGTTATTAGACAAAATAATGTCCAATCGTCTGCCGCATTAGCAAGAAAAAAATATTTTTTTTTGTCTATTTAGTTTTTATGCACGTGACGATAAATTTATTTAAAGTACCAGAAAAAGAAATCACGTGATTAGCATTTAATAAATTAAGTTCTAAAAAATTAATCTTTAAAAATTCACCAAAAATCAGAAAAGGGAGGTAAAGATTCGAAAAAGATCTCATTTTGAAGAAATTTTTATGATCTTTCTCGTGATATAAATTTTATAACCCTGAAATTATTATTTTAAATGCAAACTTTAAAAAAGTTACAAAAGCAGCTTAAAAATTTAATTTTAAAAAATCTAAGAAGAATTTTTCAAAAATCTTTCTTAGTGCACCCCTACTCTATAAGAAGAATCGCCATGCAAAATTTCAGCCCTTTAGGTCCAGCGGTTTGGTCTGTGTGTTGTATGTCAGTCAGTCAGTGAATGAATGAATGAATGAATGAGTCAGTTACGGAACTGTTATATATATATAGATTGTAGTTTACGTTTTATTCCTCATGATTGAATATTTTAAACGGGCGAAAATATTGTGAGTAACCCAAAAATACAAGGTGTGCCCATAAAGTAACCGGGCAATTTTTCATAAATAAGAAAAATTTCACTCTCCTTCAAATAAATTTATCTCCTTCAAAATAATCGCCAAAGGAGTCTATACAATTTTTTCCAACGTTTCTTCAAGTCATCGAAACACCGTTTATAGGCGTTGGAACTGACCGTTCGCAAAATACGCGTAACATTTGATTTAATATCCGAGACGTTTTCAAATCTCTGTCCTTTCTTAAGCTTCGGAAAAAGGAAAAAAATCAGCTGGCGATAAGCCGGGAGCATATGGTGGGTGATTTATCACTGTAATTGAATGCTTAGCAAGATATTGTACAGAAATTGCTGTACGAGGCCTAGCATTATCGTGTAAAAGAAACCATTGCCCAGAATCAAAACAGTTCCTTCCTAACTCGCCTTATCCTGTTTCTTGATCGAAAAAGCCCCTCCTCGTAAAAATACTGATTAATTGTTTGATTTTTAGGAACCAATTTGTGGTGAATAAGTCCTTTGTAATCAAAAACTACCAAATCCTTGAAAGGACAGAGATTTGAAAACGTCTCTGACACTAAATCAAATGCTACGCGTATTTTGCGAACGGTTAGTTCCAACGCCTGCAAAAGTGTTTCAATGACTTGAAGAAACGTTAGAAAAATTGTATAGACTCCTTTGGCGATTATTTTGAAGGAGATAAATTTATTTGAAGGTGAGTAATATTTTTCTTATTTATAAAAAATTGTCCAGTTATTTTATGGGCGCACCTTGTATGTATCTTAAAATAATTAAATTATTTTTATGGATATACGCATTTAGAGATTCTATAGCAGTAGCCAAACGGCGGTTCGTGAGTCGAAGCGGCTATTTATCACTTTCTTTTCGACTCTTATCTAGAATTTTGGAAACCTGTGCGAGAATCAAAATACCGAAAATTAAAATTAGCGGCATATCAAATAACCTCTGTATTCGGTACAACTTAAAGCTGTGAATCCTTGTATTCTGCATTTAGGTTGATAAAAAACACATCTTTCTGTGCTGACAAATCAACATTTAACCGAATGGCTATGAACTGCAACAACACAATATATGCCAGTTTTTAATAATTTGGCGAAACAATTTATAGAAAAATAATTCTATGAAAGCTATTAAAACTATTTTAGAATTTAGAAATATTAATTATTCTAAAAATTGGTGAATGATATATTTAATAAAAAAAAATAGAGAAAACAACGATTAAATTGTCTTTCGTATCCAATGTAACCTTTTTTGATTTGGGCTCTTAAAATTAAGGTAGATTTGACATTCATTTTTTTTTTTTAACTCAAGGACTTATTTCATGGAAATGGTTCCAATTCTAAATAAATTTTAAAGTGCACATATTTTTTTCTTTGATTTTACTCTGCATATACTTTATCAGTGGAAATAGTTGTTCACAAATGTGCATACGTAGTGCCAGAAAGCGATGACGAATGAAGCGTGTTAGTGAAGGGAGAAATATTTTCTCTGGGAATATAGCTTTTATAAAATTTACGATCTTGTGGGGCCGACATGTGTCCACGAACAGTGACGTAGCGAGCATAACTGGCGGCTGGGGCACGATACCTTTTTTGGCGCTCCCCCCCCCCCCCCCCGAAAAACATATAGTAATATTATATGTAGAATTAGTTAAAAGTTATTATAGTTTGTAGAGAAAATAGCTCACTTCTACCCAGACTTGGGTGTATATAATTTGAAGTGGCACTCTAAATGAATTTGATACAAACACAGTTTATTCATGAAACAATGTTTATTGGATTCGTTGCACATATAGAATTTGCTTTTACAGCAATAAGCATACGTACTACTTGTACGGAATATATATTAGCATTCAATAAAAATACACATTGCAAATACTCACAAACCAGCAGAGAGTCAAACCAGCAGTACTGCCACGTAAACTTTGGGCCCCCTAAGCACTGGCGCAGGATAGCACCTGGAGCTGCTTTCCTCGTAGCTCCCTTAACTCGCTTATCTATCAACCTTAACAAAACCTTTTTCAACCTCTGTATCAATCAAGCTGCATGGTATTTATACCAAGCGCGTATGCCGAAATTAGCATATCTCAAGCAGCTTCTTTAATTCATTTACTCAAAAGTTCGATTCTTGTGAATCGAATCTTATGTATACCTTACAAGTTATTTGTTATATTATTATAGTTATAGTTATTATAGTTATATTAGTAATTAGTTGGCGCCCCTCTGCGAGTGGCGCCCGAAGCACGATAGACCCCCCTTGCCACCCCCTCGCTACGCCACTGCCCGCGAGTTGGACACGCCTAACGTAAAGGAACTGCTAAAATCAGAAAATCTATAGGTGTACATGATAGATAGTAAAATCTGAAATAAGATGCACGTGTTTTCAAAATCAGTGGAAATCGGGACATTTTGTCAGCCAAACGTTCGTTGAAAATAAAAATTTTTATAAATACATAAAAATTTTCGAGAATATACAAAAGAACAAGGGAACAAAGAACTATTCATATTCTCCTAATTTTCCCTTTAAACTAAGACTACTTAATGTTACCAGATGTAGAATGTTTCAAGCCCTAAAACAAACTCTAAACGCCCACCCATAATGTTCCCAGCGTACTGTACGAAAATCGCAACAACCGGCTAACTACCCACTTTAAACACGATCCTCTACCTTATCGTCATACCACCCCCCCATACTTGTTTTCTTTCCGAGCAGCTCTCGTCACCTCAGTCGAGAACAAGAAAAGGAAATTTTCCTCTTCACTCCTCGGCAGCGGAGCAGCTCGTCTTACACCGAAGCAGCATTCCACGATTTCTTGTTTACAGTTATCACCGCGACTTAACGATAAGGAGCTTGAACAAAGTGTGACTTTCTCCCGGGTAAACTCGGGTTTGTAAATAAAACATTTCACTTACCAAGTAAATGGGAGTCTTGATTGACAGTGACCAAGCCTTTAGGGTCGTAAAATTGGTGTCGTTCGCTGATAACGCGCGCATTTCCCCCCCCTCCAGCAGTAATTTTTTTTATTGGCAGTGGAGGATTTTTTTCGTTTTTTATCTTAATAGGGCGGAAAATTTCTGGTTGCTCGTTGGGGGGTTCTGAAATTCCAGGAAGTCGGGGTTAAGTTCACAGTAGACATGATGAGTGCTTGAAGTTGGAATATAATCTGAAAGTTCTTTTTAAAGGATTATTTGGCATCCTTATCTGTTTAAAGACGAGATGAGTCAACACGAACAGTTTGGATACATGAATGATTATTATACGTGTACCCTGAAAAGAAAGCTTCTAAATATCAACATTAGGCTCGCGAATAATACAGGGTGGTCATTAAAAAACTTTGCCGTTATATGAACCTCTAGCGGCTGTACCGTTCAGCCGATCAAGATGAGATTTCACATATTGTTATTCAGAGGTATGAGCAATGGCGTAGCGAGAGGGGAGCAAGGGGGTCCAGTGGCGTAGCGAGCAAAACTGGCGCCCGGGGCACGATACGTTTGTGGCGGCCCCCCAAAAAACATATATAATATATAGACCTTATATTGGCGCCCCCCTATAAACATATAATAACATAATATATAGACCTTATATTGGCACCCCCCCCCCGAAAAACATATAGTAATATAATGTACAGACCTTATACTGGCTTCCCCCCCCTCCCCCCAAGAAAAACATATAGTTATATAATATATAGACTTTATATTGGCACACCCCCCCCGAGAAACATATAGTAATATAATATATAGATATTATACTGGTGCCCGCCCCTCTGCGAGTGGCGCCCGGGGCATGATAGGCCCCCTTGCCCCCCCCCCCCCTTGCTACGCCACTGAGGGGGTCTATCATGACCCGGGTGCCACTCGCAGAGGGTCGTCAAATTGTACCTAAGACGTTTGAACCCTTTGGTCCCAAAGACTACGAGGGGCGACAAAAAGGTATCGTGCCCAGGGCTCCAGTTATGCTCGCTACGCCACTGGGTATGAGCTCGGGATTCTGAGAACGGCAACTAAGTGGCGCTCGCGGTTGCGGTTATAGGTACAGAAACACGAAATATTCGAATGGCAACCCACTTTTTCCCGTCTCAAAATGCTCAGCGCATGAGAAAACCCTAAAGAGCATTGGAACGGTACGTGTATCACAAAAAAAACGGACTCGTTATGCACGCACAAAAAACAGTACAAACAAAAACACGATCGGGGCGCACGGAGGGAATGTACATATGACAGAGGCAAGACACCGATCATTGATGACAACACTGTTGGGAATCATAAATTTCTGTTCTCTATGTAATCTAACAATTTCCTAGTAACCACCAGATGGCACTGGGAATGGGCTCTGTGTGGCTGTGTCTTTTTTGTTCACACGCACTTCCTTAATCATGTCTGTAGTAGCTAGTTGTATTAATGTCGTCCGTAGCAATAATTGTATAAGTTTTGTGTTTATGTTTATTAAAGTAATTTAAAGTTTACCGATGGAATTAATTTGACAACTCAGTTAGTTTCACCGGCATTAGACGCTACAAGGAACATTTCTTCAAGAACTCTGTGTATCTACAGATACCAGGTAAGTGAACTTTTCACTACCACCTTTTTACGGAAGTTCATATTTGGAAGAAATAAAAATCACAACAGATTATGAGACTGAAGCGCTGACAGCATTCTAATTGCTGATTTAAAATTATTTTTAACTAACTGAGAGTGATCAAAAGCTAAACTTGAAATCGAAACAAAAACTTTGTATCAATTGAAAATGTCTTATTTGAAGGAAAATAATCCTCAAATTACTAAATTAAATGATACCAATTATTCCATATGGAAATTTCGAATGGAAATGATCCTCATCAAGGAGGATTTATATGATCTAATAGAAACCGAAATTTCAGATAAAGCGGACGCGAAACTTTTAAAACGTGACAGACAAGCTCGTGCATTAATTAATCTCTGTATAGAAGATTCACAAATAATTCATATCAAATATGAAACAACTGCAAAAGCGACGTGGGATAAGCTTAAAGCTAGACACGAAAGAACAAATTTATCGAGCAAACTTTTCTTACTTCGAAAATTATACGCAACAAAAATGTCAGAAGACGCTAATATGAATGAGCATATCGCTAAAATTCTTGAGTTAATTGATAAACTTAAAGCCGTGGGAGAAGAAATAAAAGACGATCACATTGCCGCATTGCTTCTTGTTTCTGTACCTAAATCATATGATCACTTGATAACTGCTCTGGAAGCGAGATCAGAAACAGAACTAACGCCAGAATTAATTAAGAATAAATTAACTGACGAGTACAACCGTCGTATTGAAATGAACGCTGAGCGAGAGGTTACACAAGCTTTCAAAACAAATGTCTATAAACGCAATGAAAACAAAAATGACAAATTCTGTACATACTGCAAGAAATCCGGTCATTCTCGAGACTTTTGTTATCATTTAAAGAATAAGAACGGTCAAAACCGAAGTAAATTTTACCCTCAAGCGAATAGTAATAATCGAAAGCAGAACAGTAACAAAGCTAGCGTCGCGAAAATAGATGAAAAGAATCCAAAGCTTAATGATAAAACCGCAACATGCATGCATGTTAAAAATCAGAATTCTAGTAGACGTCAACACGTCGGCGAACACATAAACAAATGCGATGAGTATTCCAGCATGTTACGCGGAAACGACTCAACGAGCTCTAAGTCATGTGTTTCAGTTGGTTCGATTCTGAATACTGATGATATGGGCAGCGATCAGTGTGCTTCAGTTTGTAAATCAAACAGACAGCTAAAAACCTCTTGCACATACAAGTGTAATGAATGTTTTTATATAGACAGCGGAGCCAGTCAGCATTTAATCACCGACCTCAATCTATTTTCGGACATAAAATTTAACACGGAACCTGTGAAAATCATCGTGGCAGATGGGAAATGTTTATTTTCTCAAGGAATCGGTACCGTTCATTTTCAGACAAAATTATCCGACGGAACCAGTCATGATATTAATTTAATAAATGCATATTTCTTACCTCAATTGGAATGTAATTTAATATCAGTAAAAAGAATTACTGAAAAGGGTTTTTCAGTCATTTTTGAAGAAAACAAATGCTTTGTTGTGAAAAATAACATGGTGTATTTAGAAGCGATCTCAAATGACAATAGTCTCTACAAAGTAATATTAAACGAAAACATTGAGCTAAACAAAATTCCAACTTTCGCTTTGAACTGTAGGAACGATAACTGTATAAATTTATGGCATAAACGCCTTGGGCACCGAAGCACAGATGCAATCAAGCAACTTGTGAGAGACAATCTCGCTGATGGCATCGCGCTCGATAGTTGTGAAAAGGAAATGAAATGTACACACTGTATTAAAAATAAACTTTCAGAATTTCCTTATCCCAAAGAATCGAAATTTAGGGCTAAGAAATCTCTTGAGCTCGTTCATAGTGACCTGTGTGGACCAATACAAACCAAGAGCGTTAGCGGAAAAAGTTATTTTCTTACCTTTGTAGATGATTTCTCAAGATTTACTATGATTTATCTGCTGACTAACAAGAGTGAGGTCTGTTCTAAATTTAAAGAATATGTAGCAGTGACTAAGAATAAATTCGGAAGAACACTTAAAACCCTCAGAAGTGACAATGGGGGGGAATACATAGGAAAAGAAATAGAAGAATTCACTAAGAGTCAGGGAATTGAGCACGAATTGACTGTACCATACTCGCCGCAACAGAATGGTGTAGCGGAAAGAAAGAACAGGAGTATAATGGAAATGACACGATGCCTCTTATCAGAAGCAAATCTTCCTCAAAGATTCTGGGCAGAAGCAGTCATGACAGCAAACTATCTTCAGAACAGGTTGCCTACTAAAGCCAACAATAAAACACCATTTGAACTGTGGACCGGCAGAAAACCGGACTTGTCCAACATCAGAACTTTTGGATCCAAAGCATTCGCATACGTTCACAAAACCAAAAGGGGAAAATTAGATGAAAAAGCTGTTGAAGGAATCCTAATTGGCTACGATCACAGAAGCAAGGGATACCGGATCTATGTATCTGATAACCAAGTCATAATAAGCCGAACAGTCAAGTTTATCGAAAATACAAGTTCAGATAACGACGAAACTACCATTCCTCTAGAAGAGAAAAATGAAACCCAAGAAGAAATAGAAGAAGAGATACCTCAACAAGATTCTAATATTCCAAAGGAAGAATCTCTTGTACAACCAAGAAGATCTGAGAGAATGAACAAAGGAAAACCACCAGAGCGATATTCCTATCTTGCCAAAGGAGCAAAGAAGGAGCCTGGAAGTTATAAAGATCTGGATTCTCTAAATTCTGCAGAAAAGAAGAAATGGATGGAAGCAATGGAGGAGGAAATAAAATCTCTTAACAAAAATAAAACATGGGATCTCGTACAGCTACCAAAAGATAAGAAACCCATAAACTGCAAGTGGACATTCAAAGCTAAATTAAATGAAGAAGGAAAAATCGAACGCTACAAAGCCAGACTCGTTGCCAAAGGTTACAGCCAAAAATTCGGAACTGATTATGATGAGACATTTGCACCAGTAGTTAAACATACTACCATAAGAGCCTTCTTTGCAGCTGCGGTCTACCAAAACATGCACGTGAAACACGTAGACATCAAGACAGCTTTCTTACACGGAGACCTTAATGAAGAAATTTACATGCGACAGCCAGAAGGATATATAGAGCCTGGTCATGAGAATAAAGTGTGCAAGTTAAGAAAGGCAATATATGGACTAAAACAGGCAGCTTGCGCCTGGAATTTTAAAATCACAGAAGTCTTACAGAAAAGCAACTTCAAACAAAGCACATCAGACCCATGTCTTTTCACGAAAAAGGATGAAGGCAAGCACATAATAATCATTCTATACGTTGACGATCTCCTAATTGCAAGTAAAGATGAAACTAAGATCAAACAAGTTATTGATATGCTGAGAGAAAACTTTGAAATCAAGAACTTAGGTGATGTAAAACATTATCTTGGAATCAACATCCAAAGAAATCTTAATGGCACATTTGATTTTAACCAAAAGACAAAAATTGAAGAATTACTGGAGAAATTTAATATGAAGGATGGTAAACCCACATATATTCCAATGGAAACATCTTATTTGAAAACTGAAGATGATACGAACATTCTGACTGATAATGCAGAATATAGACAAGCTATTGGAGCTCTCCTTTATATCGCCACAGTATCAAGACCTGACATCGCGCTTGCCGTGAACATACTGAGCCGAAAGATTGAAGAACCGACCGAGAGAGATTGGAAAGCAGTTCAGAAAATAATCATGTATCTCAACACCACCAAGAACTTAAATCTGGTATTCGACAACGAAAAGGCACCCGTCCTCACCTGCTACTCCGATGCTGATTGGGCTGGTGATAAAACAACAAGAAAATCTACAAGTGGAAACATCTTTCTCCTTGGTAATAACATAATATCATGGTTCTCCAAACGACAGAGCTGCATTGCACTATCTACAACAGAATCGGAATACATTGCTGCAGCAAACGCCGCACAAGAACTTCAGTGGATACTGAATCTACTCAAAGACTTAGATCTTGAACAATGTTTACCAATAAAACTGTTTGAAGACAACAAATCCTGCATTGTGCTGACACAATCTGCAAGGAACAATTCAAGAACCAAACATATAGACGTGAAATACCACTATATTAGACATTTACAAGAGCAGAATGTCTTGCAGGTAGATTTTTGCAGCAGCAAAGACATGATAGCCGATATCATGACAAAGCCTCTTCCCAGACCCCATTTTACGAAAATAAGGGAAAAGCTAAATTTAATTTGTTCTCAAAATTGCTAGATTAAGGGGGGATGTTGGGAATCATAAATTTCTGTTCTCTATGTAATCTAACAATTTCCTAGTAACCACCAGATGGCACTGGGAATGGGCTCTGTGTGGCTGTGTCTTTTTTGTTCACACGCACTTCCTTAATCATGTCTGTAGTAGCTAGTTGTATTAATGTCGTCCGTAGCAATAATTGTATAAGTTTTGTGTTTATGTTTATTAAAGTAATTTAAAGTTTACCGATGGAATTAATTTGACAACTCAGTTAGTTTCACCGGCATTAGACGCTACAAGGAACATTTCTTCAAGAACTCTGTGTATCTACAGATACCAGGTAAGTGAACTTTTCACTACCACCTTTTTACGGAAGTTCATATTTGGAAGAAATAAAAATCACAACAAACACAGACCGAACAAAAAGAAAACTTTTATTTGGATTACGCATTTTCCACATGGGTGCCATCACAGGCCGTTCGTAGAGCTGTTTTTCGTGCGTGCATAACGCGTCCGTTTTTTTTATGATACACGTGCCGTTCCAACGCTCTTTAGGGTTTTCGCATGCGCTAGAGCATTTTGCGACGGGGAAAAAATGGGCGTTGCCATTCCAAAATTTCGAGTATCTGTACCTATAACCGTAACAGTGAGCACCACTTGGTTGTCGTTCACAAAATCTCGAGCTCATACCTCTGAATAACTATATCTGAAATCTCATCTCGATCGGCTGAACGGAACAGCCTCTAGAGGTCCATATATCGGGAAAGTTTTGTTTTTATGACCACCCTGTATATAAATAATATTGGTGATATTAATTCCTTTATTATAAACAGTGGTGATGGGGCTTGTTACATTGTCTAGTTTTACCATTCTCATTGAAATCAGATGCATGTAGAAAGTGGTAAATCTACACTAAAAAAGTTAAATTATTGTTTCAAAGACCGTAAGAGCTTTCTCTGGTAAAAAATTGGTACAGCATTTGCTTTGGTAATCAGATTCTAAGATATTGTTTCATTACTGCGAAAATTAAAAACTTTTGATTTAGGAATCCCCATCAATGGGGGAAAAACAAACTTTGATGAATGTGAACAATTCAAATTTTATTTTCAATAAATTTCCTAGTTATCATGAGAGAAAGTATAATTCAAGTACATTTCTGGGTAATTTTTGAAGGGATAAATTAGTACAATAATCCTTAACTCATGGCGCAACAGTCCGTTGTGGACCAAGGCCGGCGATGCCCATCTCCGCTTTCTTGACCGTGGGCTTGGGGTGCCATACAGCATATGTCTCAGTCAGGTGGTCAACCACACGTGGGACCCCAAAAGTTTAGTTCCCAAGCAACAATAATCATTAGCTCTAACATGATCTATTGATTATCTGTTGTATGCAAAATTTACGATAGTGATCAAAAATTTTTTTACAACTTCCTTTGAATGCGTTTGTTTTATTGTCAGATGGAATTATTTACAATTAGTTTTCCATCAGACAACTTAATTTTCTTATATTAATCATACACAACATTTTATTAAGTACAGTAACCACCGCTTATAGTGATCAGTGGTTATAAGAATCAACCGTTTATAAGAATCAATATCGCAAAAACAAAAACAAATGTAGTATTTCCATGTTAAAATTTTCGCTTTAAAGAATCAGTCCTCCGGTTTTAAGAATCAGCTTACACTCTTCGCTTTCCTTACATTTTTTCAAAAAAGCTACTTAAACCCTCAAAAGACACGAAGTTCTTTCTATATTTTTTTTTAAAGAAAGAGTGATAAGATGGGATGGAATACTGTCGTAAAATGCATCCATTTCTTTGTTAGACATAACATAATAGTTTCTCCTTAAACGCTTTAGCACAACACTGTCCTATTAGCTTGACCCTGGGGCATCTCTACCCGTCCGGGTCCGATTTCACTTTTCTCTACTGACAAACAAAGACAGGGACTCTTTTTTCCCACCTCAGACATCCTGGTTGCGGCTTCCTGGACCCTGAAACACACGAATCTTCGGCGAAGTGTCCACTATTACTCAGGCATTATGTGACATTAGTAGATTCAGCACGTTATCAA
Source organism: Dolomedes plantarius (assembly GCA_907164885.2). Taxonomy (NCBI): domain Eukaryota; kingdom Metazoa; phylum Arthropoda; class Arachnida; order Araneae; family Dolomedidae; genus Dolomedes; species Dolomedes plantarius. Next base: position 14,911,426 of record OU015498.1, read on the forward strand.
ACCGTGAAACGTAAGCTAGAAGGTGAATCTTCGTCTGAGACTATTGGTTTTGAAAGAGGTATAAACAGACTCATGAAAACTTCATAACGTCAAACTACCACAGAAAACTTTTTCTTGCACCCTTCCTGTAGCTGAAATGTTAAACTGTTAAGCAGGTATGTTGTAACAACTATTGGATTTTTTTGCTTCTCTTCTTATAATCATGTGTATCCACTTATAGGTCAAGAAATTAAGTTGTATTTTTAAAATTATAAACAATAATTTTAATAAAAGATAATTGACGTAAATTAAAGCGTATTTTATGGTAAATTATCTAATATATGTATATATAGGTGTGTGTGAGCCTGTCCAAAAACCTAAATTTCGGCTATAAGAATCAACCGCTTATAAGAATCAAAAACAGTAATAACAAACGTGATTCTTATAAGCGGAAATCACTGTATATTTAAAAGTTTAAATTTCACGTTTAGTTTGTTCTTGCTTTCAAGGCTGATATAAAAAATATAAAATTGTTGACTTTTTCTCTTTTGACCGACTACAAAGAAAATTTACAGCATCACTGCCCATAATAGTGTTATACAGATTGTCTGGGTTTTGTAAACTGGATATAAATCATACATAATGTACTTAGCAGAGTCTCTCTAAGTAAGGATTTAATCTTTTGAATAAATATGTATGTCTTTAAATACACACACAAAAAAATTTCAACGTTAGTTTGTATGGCACATTTTGCTCGGTATGAAGAAGCGTTGCTCACGATTAATTCTTGCCTGTTTCCATATTGCGAAATGCTATCTCATCCTGACGCAGATTCCTGTTTTATTATTTCTGTTCCGTAATCTACGTTTACACGCGAAATTATTGACACAGCTGCTAAAAGTAGGCTACTTCGGGCTATAAACATGTTTTGCGCACTTTTGCCATATGATACTGGTTGTGAAACCATTTGCTGCTTTGACTTCATAGTCTAAACGAAGTAGGAAAAAAAATTAGTTACTATTAAAATGAATAGCTAACAGAACCCAATAAAAGTTATCACATGATGTGTCATGTAAAACCGAGTAATTTGTTTAGTAATGCGTAGAGGAAGGGTTCAAGTTATTTACTCTCGTTTTACGTTTTATTTTAAAAGGAGCGTAAAGGTGCTGAAATACTGTATCCGGAATATTCTAATGTAAAATTGTAGGTAGATACAGATATCTTACAACTTAAATGTGATGGAAAAAGAGTGCCATATTTTAATGGTTATTTATTGTCATAGCAAGAAAGCCAATACAGTGAAACTTCTCTGTGGCGGCCAGAACTAGTTTCAGAAAAAAAGTGGCCGTTTTGAGGGGTGGCCGAAAAGAGATTTCTTCCATAACATTGGCTCTTTAGGGTATTAAATTGGTTCTGAACAAAACATGGTCATTTAGAGGTGGTGATCGTCGAAAAGAGGTTTCTTCAATAACATTGGCTCTTTGGAGTCTAATTGGTTCTGAACAAAACATGGTTGTTTAGAGGGGTGGCCGTCGAATGGGGGTGGTCAGCTAGAGAAGTTTCCCCTGTATACCACAATATACATTATAGCTAAGGATTAGCATAAAATGGAATCTCTGTGTAGTAATAAAGTCGGCCAAGTCAAAGATTAGGTCATGTTCACGATACATAAAATCAAGGAAGTATTTGTCTAACGGTTAGGAGCACAAAGTTATTCAGACAGAACAAAGTTCAGAAAACAAAAAGCTCTATGACATCACCCATGAAAACTACTGAACTATGGGATAAGGGGCTAGCGATCCGCACCCAAATCTATCAATTTCATTGGTTGAAGTTACACTACGTAGATTCTGACAGGCAGGGCCTTTTTATCGCATGGGCAAATCGGGACTTTGCCCAGGGCCCCCTGATGCTAGGGGGCCCCAAAACCCCCTTGGTGTATGCACCTATTACTTCTAATAGTATGTATAGCCCATGGATAGTTCTTATTTTTATAAATGTTCATTAGTGGGGGGCCCCCAAATAGCATCTACCCAGGGGCCCCCAGCGTTCACAATCGGGCCCTGCTGACAGGACAACAGTAGTTGCGTCGTCAAAGTGTCCAAGCAGAAAGTCACATTCGTCTCTGTCACAGAGGTGACGGAATTTCGACTTCACAACCTAGTTTTTTTTTTGTGACCTTCAGATGACTTTTCCTTCCTGACTTCACTGTGAAGCGATGATTTTAGGCTGTATAGTTACTAACAGGACGTAAAAAAACCAGTTACAAACAATTACAGTTGATTCGTACGATGATTAAATAAAGCGAATTTTTACTTGTTTGCAGATTTTTTTAAAACTATTTTATAATATTTTATTTCTGTGTGACCTAATTTACTGGTTTGTTTATGCCATTAACTTTCCTTTATATCTAAGAACTTCAGGCACTCCCTCTAGCGTACTCATCGGTCATGCCTTGCTGATCAGCGCATAACATGGACGAAACCTATCGCAAGGCTACAAGGCTATTTACAAGGCTAGCTATACACTGGAGACATATATTTTTGCTTTTAGCTTTGTCTATTTGGCATGCTTTATGCATTTTGTCATCATCCTGCCCTGTAAATTTTGTACCACAATTCGTGATAGACGACGGTTCTTCTCCAAAGTGGGCTGGTTGACTGCACTTTATGAGTCATCAGTAAAAAGTTTACAGAATTTCGACATTAGGCATTCCTTTTCCTCTGGCGTACTCGCTGCTTCTATCCTGCTAACTTAATTCTAACATAAAACTCTTCCCACATGTATATTTACCAGCCCCCAAGAACTTTCCAATAATCTCAGTGCGAATATCTTTCACTTTACTCCTGAAAAAACTGTGGCATCATAGCCCAGTCGATATAGCGCGCGCTCCCAATCGTTTGAATCCCGGCGGGGGCATTTTCGTACTTCTATCAAATTTTCTTTATTTTTAATATTTAAATTCTTATTTTATTTTAAAATTATTTTTACTTGATGAGGGCCTATTTCTTATATTTTTATTACTTGATGAGCACATATATATCGATGCATTGATTTACATACTGGAGGATAAGTCTTCGAAATCCTGGCACTCCGTCAACATAATATGCCTGACCTGACCTGAACTGCGCACTCATCGGTTATGCTGTGCTGAGGAGCCCGTAATGAGGTCGAAACTTAGATCCAAGTCTACCTGTACTCTGGACATATTAGGACCGATTAACTGTGACGTCTTAGACAGGTTTTAAAAACGGCACCTTTTCAAATATTTGGAGTAACTCTTAAGTAATGAATGTATTTCTATAAAAAATAGCCTACTTAGAACAACGAACATTTAGAATAACGGACATTTTTTCAAAAATATGTATTCAAATAGTTGCTCATTTTTCGTTGAAAATGTTGAAATACAGCATTTCTCAGCGTATATCCAACATTAAGGCCTACAATTCGAGCAAAAATTATTGCAGAATTTTGCTCTTCGCTTGCACCCAGGGCCGCCCACAGGGGGGGGGGGGGCATCTGGGGCACTTTGCCCCAAGCCCCCAACTGCCGGAGGGGCCCCAAAAAATTTAAAAAAATTTATTTATTAGATTTCCTCCGAAAGAAAATTCTGAAACTTGTACCGTACTTCAAAATTCAAAATAATCACCTGAAAAAAGGGGCTTCCCAAAAAATAAAAAAAAATGTATTCGATTAATCAGATTTCTTGGGGCCCCCACAACATAAGTTTGCCCCAGGCCCCTAAAGTCTCTGGGCGGCACTGCCTGCACCACATAATAGCCATTGATGACATATCAAACGTGTCATAAACTAAATCCGATTATCTGTAGTTACTTTTCAAATGTGAATAAAATTTTTGAACTCAGTAGTTTTTTAAAATTTGGTTTTTTAAATTTCATATAGCTCAATAATTGTCACCCTGTATTACAGTTGCTAAGCCGACTCTTTGGGCAGACCGTGGGAGCAAACTACTGCCTCCGTTTACTTCATTTTGGTCTTAAACGAAAGATTTTATTCTAATGATGTGTCAAATTTGGTTTTTGTAACCGCAATTTCTATTAATGAGCGATAATATACTATTAAAACATGCTTTCTGCGCATTCTCAGTGACATGTTTAAAATCTGCAATTAGATACTAAGCACGATGCAGCATAAACGTGTTAATTTGTTTATTCCGAGTTTAATCGCTCTGTCTGCCATTTAAAAAAAATTATGTTTGTGAGATATAGAATTAAACCTGACGGAAAATGTTTATTTCGCGCTGTTGAGTCACCCTATTTCTTTTTATTGGGTTCAATAGTCATTTTTTAAAGTGTATTTCTTTCTTCTTAATATTATGATTATCGACATTTGGCTCCTGAAAAAAGGGGCCCCCCAAAAAATAAAAAAAAAATTATTTGATTAATCAGATTTCTTGGGGCCCATAATTTGTGTATACGTACATTTATGTACTATCCAGCCGTCATGGTTTGACGGGTATCAACTAGTATATATTTATTATATATATTATATATTATTTTTATCTTTATTGAGTAAGAAATTGAAACTATCTTTATATACCTAACAAATTTTAAATATTCTTTCCTAAAAATTCTCCCTCAAATTTGAGGTGCGTCTTATGGTCCAAAAAGTACAGTAAATAGGGAAGAATAGTAAAGCTGTTTATCCCCAACATAATGCTGTTTTTTTTAAACCTAAGATTTACTACTTTTGAATACCCAGTTCTACCAGTCTTTTCCCTGGGTACCCGTTTCTGCAGTCTCTAAGCTCTGTTGTCTTTAACTTAAAATAGCGTAACTGTTTAAGCATGCATTTTCAAATGAATTTCAGTAATCCATGCGTTACCATATTTTTTTTTATTTATTGGGTTCAATCGTAATTTTTTAAAGTGTATTTCTCTCTTCTTAATAAAATGATTTTCAACATTTCTCAATGATGTGTTGAGTGTAATTTGTGTACTAGTACATTTATTTACTATACAGGAATGAGAAGAAATTCAGGGAAGACCAACCAACTCTCAGTTTGTGCACATAAATGCTTTGGACGGCTGCAGACAGACAGTCACCTGGCGACATAATGGCCGGAGGTGCAACCGACAGCTCACAGAACAGTTCGTCAGCTACAAAAAGGAAGTTGTCGACCGGAGGCGCCTAGTCGTCTGGGAACGCAACTGAATAAAGAAAGGTTGCGTTTTCCAAACCTTTCGAGAACGTTCAGCAGCGGTATATAAAGTCGCCGAACGCGGATTCATTGTTGTTGAGATTCAGAGATTCAGAGACGAAGTTAGTCAGAGTGACGCTGGAGCCGGAGACAAGGAGATATTGCCAGGGCCGCCCAGAGGAGGGGGAAGGGGCAACTGGGGCACTTTGTCCAACTGCCGGAGGGGCCCCCAAAATTAAAAAAAAATTTATTTATTAGATTTCCTCCGAAAGAAAATTCTGAAACTTGTACCGTACTTCAAAATTCAAAATAATTTCCCGAAAAAAGCCCCCCCCCCCCCCCAAATAAAAAAAAAAAAATTCGATTAATCAGATTTCTCTTACTACAAAATAGTCTTCTGAAAAATAGTCTTGGGGCCCCCAACAGAAGTTTGCTCCAGGCCCCGTAAAGTCTCTGGGCGGCCCTGGATATTGCCGGGACTAGATAGACTTGAATGACCGCAGCGAAACTCAAGTCTGACCATACTCGTCGATGCCGTGAACCCACGAATTTCATTTTTTTATAGATATTGTAAATAGCCTGTATATAGTCGAGAAATGCAATTAAAGCATTAAATACAAAGAGGCTGGCAGCCTTTCATTTAAGGCAAAGTCCTTTCAACGGGGCACCAACTAGTTTCTTATAAATTCCTTTATACCCTTTACTTTTTTCTACCAAATACTTAATTGCATCTAAAAATATGAATGCTTTTTCCATGATACACCCCACGGGAACTCTTAAAGCTTGAGTTCGGGCCAAATGACCTACTGACACTCCAGGCACTGCCTACGTTGAAAATGTCATTTTTTTTGACTATTTTTGTCAATCTTATTTTTTGTAAGAATCGTGTAATTGAATCTTTTCTCTTTTCAAAACAGGTTTGATTTTCATTCTACATCAGTTAGAAGCAGAGTTATACCTATTTTAAAAAAAATATCGTCTGCTACAAAATTGAAGTGTCAAACAACTTTAAATGCGTTTTTCTCAGAATTATTTTTCATAGAACAAATCTCTACCGTTATCATGATATTTCACATAATAATGCATATAATTTGATAAAATTTTCAGGAAATGTTTAAGATGCTATTGTTAATGAAATGACGCACAATAATTGGTGTATAATTAATAGTTTTTTTGTTTGGGGCTGTTTATATAAGGAAAGGAATGACGAATCGGGGAGAATTTTCCTATTGGAACATAAAATTGTCTGTATTATTTTTACATTTTAAAATTTCTCTTAGATTGTGGGTCATTTTGAAGATAACTGTCATATGTATCATGTGCGAGAAGAAAATTAAAATAGTAGCATTAGAGTTTTGTACACAGTGATAGACGTTTTAGCTAAATTTTATTAAAAATTACTTCAAATTGACCAAAATATCCTTAAAAGAACGACTTTAAAAAAAAAAATTGGCTCCGAACGTATGCAGACCTGTTAAGATACGTAACCCTGATGATCGCAAAGAGACATTTTAAATGCTTTGGGGGAAAAAAAATAATGAATGAGCGTAAGCAAACATTAAACTCTTCAGAGAGAGAAATATTCTTTTCATTTCACTAAGCTTAAAAACGAAATGAGAAAATAATGAAATATATCCCTTTTCCCAGCACATTGAAAGCAAATATTGTATCAATTTCATTAAACAGATCAAATGTTAATAAATCCCGAAATTTATTCTGTTTTATTAGATTTAGAATTCAATACCGTTTCCTCATTCTCCTTTTTTTTTAAAGTTTTCAAGCTGAGAGGATGTTTCATTTGGAGATAATTCAATTTCGCTATTCTCATTTATATTTTTTTATTTTAATTTGATTACGCACACATCTTTGCTCTCACATCAATACATTAAGAAGTTTAATTTAAAATATGCATACTGATCTCTCTCTCTCTCTCTCTCTCTCTTGGGCTCGTGTAAAAAAAGATATATCCAGAGGTTTTTTCCTGCTCTTTTTATCTGTTTTAGCGAGGAAAGTTTTTCTGATATATGTTCCTAACTCAGCGTGGGATAACTAAGAAGCAAAGTGGTTTAATGTCTGGAGTAAAATTTAAGTGGTATTAACTTAGTTTTAGATGCAAATTTTTAGGCAGTCTATCGATCCGTAAATTGATGGAATTGAATTATTTTTTATGTAAGTTTCGCTATTTTTATAGTTAATATCCTTTTCTCCTTTTTTAATGATATATCCATTAATTTTCTATTTCACATTATTTTAGTGTTAATACTTATGCATTGTTCAAAATTTATAACGCATTTCCTAAATTTTTTGTTTAATTATCAGATTACATTTGTGATAAAAAAAATGGTTACTTATCGGGAAACGAAATTAGTTATTTTGGTTAAACGGAAGAGTTATTTGAAAAAAAAACTATGGTGCCAAAGTCCAAAAAAGTGATTTTTAGGTATTTGTTAGTATTGATAAAAAACACAAAGTTTTTGACTTGTACAAAAGGCTTAAGTCTATCAATTTTGTATACAAAAGTACATTTCTTTGTACAAAGGACCGAAGTCGAAATTATTGTTCTGCGATTGGTATAAAAGCCAATAACTTGGTATAGTTAAATCACTGTTTTTGACTTAAGGGGACTAACGACTCTTAAGTCGAGGAAATAAGTCATATTTTCCTACTTTTTGACTCTTTGCAACTATTTCAATTTACTCCCAATTTTTCCAAATTTTATGTATATGATAAAGTGATATATTTGTTTTAATAAACAAATTTTCAATTCTCAAAATAATTTTAAATGATTTTTAAAATGCTTTAGATATATCTTGTTTTTTAAGTATTTTTATTGTAAACTGGCTTGCGCGCAGAACTATAAAATTAATTTTACACTTAAATGTATAATTCCCGTTTTATATTTAAAATAAATAATTTAAAATACAATTGAACATAAAACATTCGACATTAAAATATTTTTTTCAATTTTTTTAAAACTGCTAAAAATATACTTAAAATTTCCTTAAATTTTTGCATTAATTTACCCCTGACAAAATAACAAAATGTGCAGCGATTGCGATAATTCTAGTTCAGACGCACTAAAATAACATGATTATGCAGTGATAAAAAGTTCATGGAATTATGTTTCATAGTTTTTGAGATATCGGTTGTGGAATGATGCAAAATTACATTTTGAGAAAAATGAGTTTAAAATTTTTCTTAACCACAAACTTGATCAGTAATTGAATATTTAGAATATCAATATCTCCGGAACTAAGAGGAATATTTTCATGCGGTTTGCTTTATTTCGTTCAGAAATGATCAGGCTTTGACATATATTGTTTTTCAAAAAATCGAATGTTTTAAAGATTTAAGGGTAGTGAGTCCCCTTAAGCCCTTTATACCGGGCACCATAGAAATAAACAAGTAATGTGTTACACAACTGTACATTTGAAAAACGTATCAGGGAAAGTTACTATTTTTTACTGTAAGCTAACTAATTTACTCTAACAGCACATGGTAGAAAACGGTAATATACGACGTTTTAGATAGTTACCAAGTAATTCGATTTGAAAAAAAAAAGAACTCTGGATTTATAAAATTGAAGTTCTTTTTAAATATGCTTAAGAGTGGGGAACAGGCCGGGCAATATCTGACTTTGACCCTCAAAAGGTACCCTCAAAAGGTGGTTTGAAACGAAATAGATGGCAGTGGCGTAGCGAGCATAACTGGCGCCCGGGGCACGATACCTTTGTGGCGCACCCCACTGAAAAACATATAGTAATACAATATATAGACCCTATATTGGCGCCCTCGATAAACATATAATAACATAATATATAGACCTTATATTGGCACTCCCCCCCCGAAAAGCATATAGTAACATAATATATAGAGCTTATGTTGGTGCCCTCCCCTAAAAACATATAGTAATATAATATATAGACCTTATATTGGCGCCCCCCCACAAAATAATATAGTAATACATAATATATATACCATTTATTGGCGCCCTCCCCGAAAAACATATAGTGATATAATATATAGACCTTATATTGGGGCCCTCCCCTGAAAAACATAAAGTAATATAATATATAGACCTTATATTGGCATCCACCCCGAAAAACATATAGTAATATAATATATAGACCTTATATTGGAGCCCTCCCCTGAAAAACATATAGTAATATAATATATAGACCTTATATTGGCCCCCCTTTGCTACGCCACTGATAGATGGTACGGTCGGGTCGAATCTCTTTTTTTGATGAGGTTTTTGGTAGAAATAAGTACACAATAAGCATTTTTGTTGTATAATAACATTTATTGATAATATTTTACAGGAAATAAAACCCTTTTTTGAAAAAATAATGAACAACGAATTATAATTTTGCTAAAAAAAGAAAATGTCTTAGGCTTTTTTTTTTGTTTCTAATGGCTGGGAGAACTGAGCCTAGGCTATTCTCCGGGGGGAGCCGGAGGTGTGAGACAACTTCACCGCATGCGTAGTCCCGGGTACACCATAGGGGGTGGGTCCACACTGCACCCGTTTGATGGTCCGCGAATTTTGAACCGAGTCAAGTGGCGGGTTTTAGACCACCTGACCCAGCACCTCCAGAGGTAAATTTGAGATCTTGGAGGAGATTGCAGCCCCGCCCTATTTTTCGTGCCCCTGCCACACCACAGGGGTGGGTCCACACTGCACTCGTTTGATGGTCCGCGAATTTTGAACCGAGTCAAGTGGCGGGTTTTAGACCACTTGACCCAGCACCTCCAGAGGTAAATTTGAGATCTTGGAGGACATTGCAGCCCCGCCCTATTTTTCGTGCCCCGGCCACCTTTGGTGAAAACGGCGACCATTAGTGCACACGGTGTCATAGGCATTCACATAGAATGTTGTAAATATTAGGTCTAATATGTAATTTAGTCTACCTAGTTTTAGAAGTTAATGAAACCAACTTCCCGAGCACAAAAATGTTAAAAATAACGGGAGAAGTCCCGTATCCTGTGCCGGAAAATTTGGTGATTTTTTGGGGGCGATAAATATTTCAATATGGTGTATTCTCATTTGTTTCTGTTGCGATGTTTTCCACGTGGTACATCTACAGGACAATAAATTTAATTTTAATGACATGGTAATTTAAAACGTTATCAATTCTATAGTTTTATTTTTGAACGGACATTTCGACAACGTATGAAGGGATTGCAGGTAAGTCTCTTTGCTTCTGCCAATTTCTGTTTTTTTTTTCGCTATGCATCCCTTACTTTTTATTTTTTTCATTTTTAAAAATGATTTTAAAAGTTTATCACAGTAATGTGATTATTTAAAAATAAGGAAATGGTTCTTTTGGATATTTTCACTACAAGAAATTTTATGTATTGCATTTTTGGGGGATATTCTTTTTTTTTCTTCTTTTAAAAATGGCAGATGCAATTGAGACTACCCAAAATCCCTTCCATAATTGTTTATTCTAAACGTGGCTTTCTGGTAAGTTATAAAATTCTATTTGTCTTGCTTTAAGGTATGTTTCTCGTTTTGTCTTCTTTTAAGGTTCTGAGTTTTCCGCCAAACGCGGAAAACTCAGAAACCGCGCCAAATAGCGCCAAGCGGCACAGGATACGGAACTCTTCCCAAAATAACATTACTGAGATGTTTGAACATCGAAATAAAAAATTAAAAAATCTAAAATAAAAAAATTTAAAAAATGACTATTGATCATGAATAATGATTTTAAACAAAGCCACTATTTACTTATTCCTATATCTTGTAGGGGGGTCTAGTAGGTCTATCTGGTAGGGTTCCTTGTCAACTCGATCTCTGGCAATGAGAGGGGAGAGTAGGGGAGGGGGAAGACACATCCTTGGGTGGGATCTGACCCGCACCGTACCGTTAGAGGGTTAGTAATATAATTAAAATTCTCGCTCTCAACGAATCATTGCATACCTCTTGATCTTACTTTTCAAGGCCACTTACGGGAATTTTCAATTGCGACTTTAAAATAAGCTAAAAAATATTTCAAGCATAACTAATATTAATTTTAACTAATTTTGTTGTATTAGAGCCGTTACAAGCCTTTGTTTGTTCTATGGATATTATTAATAGACACAATTTTACTTCTGACTATACGCTTCATGAATAAATTCTTAGCTGACATATTTTTAATTGTTTATCCACCATAGATTTATTACACTTTATTCTTCATACATTGTCGGGTATTGCTCATTTACAAATGATTCTAATCTAAAGGAGGAATCAGAAAAAAGTCCATAAATTATCTATATACGTATATATGAAACAGTTCCGTAACTGACTGACTCACTGACTGACTGATTGACTGACTGACATACAACGCACAGACCAAACCGCTGGACCTAAAGGGCTGAAATTTTGCATGGACATTCTTCTTATAGTGTAGGGGTGCACTAAGAAAGATTTTTGAAAAATTCTTCTTAGATTTTTTTTAAATAAAATTTTTAAGCTGTTTTTGTTAACTTTTTTTTAAGTTTGCATTTAAAATAACAATTTGAAGGTTATAAAATTTATATCGTGAGAAAGATCATAAAGATTCCCCTAAAATGAAATCTTTTTCGAATCTTTACTTCCATTTTCTGATTTTTGGCGAATTTTGAATGATTAACTTTTAGAAATTAATTTATTAAATGCCGATGACGTGATTTCTTTTTCTGGTACTTTACATAAATTTATCGTCACGTGCATAACAACGTAATAGACAAAAAGAAATTTTTTTTCTTGCTAATGTGGCAGACGATTGGACATTATCTAAACAAATATTAAAATACAGTAAAAGATATGTTCTTAACTGTACTATATTAACTGTACTATATTCTTTAGTCTGTCTTATTAGATTTAAATTGAATATTTTATTCTACATTATTTTGTCTATAAAAATATCCCTCACAATCTTTTTCTAAATGTATAGTTTTTTTACATCAATTGTATATATAGATCGTCGTATTTATTATATATATATATATATATATATATATATATATATATATATAATTATATATATATATATATATATATATATATATATATATATATATATACATATAAACTTGTGAGAATTCCCTTCTTGTGGCAACACAGATATTTTAGAGTCACAAGACACGCGCCGCGCCACGAATTAAGGATAACGTGCCACTGGTGCAAATGGGTTACAACTCAACCGTTTCTTTGGAACGCACGTTATTTTATTTTATTTTTTTTTTTCATTTATGGGGGATTAAAATTTTACACTATTTTTTTATGTTGACGGAATGAATATTGTAGTTTTTTTTCTTTGTGGCTCTGACTAAATGAGCATTATTGTCGTGTCAGACGGACGCAGACATTATTTTTATTGTAATAATTTGTATTGTGTGATTAAACGTTGGTTGTGAATACGCATTATTATATTTTAACTGAAAGATTTGTGACATTTGATCCGTGGGGATACATTTCCCACATTTATATTTATTTATTTTGACATTAATTGCATACATTGACCGCTGTATTTAATTTGAATGTACTCCGTAGCGTAGTGCGGGTTTTCAGCTAGTTTTATCATATAACGTTAATTTTGTATTTTCAAATATTATTAACCATATCAGGGCCCGACTTAGCCTAATTGGGGCCCGGGGCAAAAACTTCTTTGGGGGCCCCCTCTGCTTCACTACTTCAGTAATGAAGAACTTAATACTTATTACTAAACTTTCTATTCGATTTGGGGGCCCCCCTCTCATGTGGGGGCCCGGGGCAACTGCCCCGTATGCCCCTGCCTTAGTCAGGCTCTGCATGATATCAAACATCTTGTCTTTATCTCTTTCTTTCTCTCGTGGATTCAGTTCTTTCCTCCCATGCTAAATGTGTCACTAAGGAAACAGTTTTAAAGGCGTAGCAGTAAAGAAATAATTCGTCAATTCGCCCAGGTCAGTGTTAACCTATGAAATTTTTTCTTCTCTGATTGTGGACTTGGATTTAGAGATTTTTAATTTTCAATTGCACTCCGTAATAGAGAGACAATTTTTTAACTTAGGATCGCGTTCCTCCATAACGGTCCTCCGGAAAGGAAAATTGCAGACGCTAAAAACCATCTGTCCGTACCTCGCGAGTTATAATTTTGGCGGCGCGCCAAACCCAGTCTGTATCGCTTGTCAGCGAGTACACAGTTAAACAGAAAAGCACCAAAGGAGTCAACAGCAAACAGAAAATACCAAAATACGTCAAAATTTTGACATTCATATATGTATATGTATACATACGTACACACACACACACACACACACACATATATATATATATATATATATATGTGATAATAACGGCCCACAATTATATATCTAAAGCGTATTTAAAATTATACTGTTAATAAAGCACGACCCCTTTTCTAAAATTGCAACCTAAAAGTAAAAGGAGATAATTTATCGTAGCCCTGCTGATCATGATACAGGCATGTGAAGTAGCTGAACTCAATAACATCCCCAGATATGAGTGTTAGAAGTTATGAGATTCCGAATGTCAGTATAGTGTCAAAATTCTTGAGGAGCCCTCGAACCACTCTGTATTTATGGGGTCTGTAACGTCAAAAACCACACTTTGCAAGAACTTTATGGCCACTTATCCTGCGCCCAGGTCAATAGTTCGCGGTTCTAACAAGCGCGGGATCTAGCAGTACAGTCCCCGATAAACTTAAGTGGACACGTGAACTCCACGAATCTAAAGTCGCCCAATTAAAATATTAAGTAGTTTAGGCCCTCTGGCGTCAATATCGCAAAACACCCATTTAATATTGCGTGAACAGAAGATTTCTGTCTCTTGGTGTCTAACTCTCGTTGCTGTCGGACCTGCGGTCCTCTTCTGTTTTGTAATGTAATCCGCGCCCCGTCAGGCCAAGTCATGTGGCCACTGCAGCTAATGCCTTCTAATAAATAAAGCAAGTCTTCGAAGTTGTGTATTTCATCAATGGCTCCATGTGTGCGTGTCTCTCCTAAAGTTCGTAAGTGCTTCCCTGGATCTACACTGCGCTCGTCTGCATCACACCTTCGGGCCGGCTACACCTACGATTAGTGCTATGCCTCTCCTCCAAGGCGTGAGGTACGGGGCATTACATATATATATATATATAGATACATATAATATACATAACACATTAATGTCGTGAAGAAATGTATATTTATTTTATATAGTGTGTTTGTGTGTGGTCTTCGCTGTGAACTGTTTCAGAAGCGCTCTCGGCAGGGAGAGAATAAAGACCAGCAGTCCAATATTCGCTAGTTGGATCCCCATTGCCGGGGAAGATGTGTGACAATTGGAGTCGAGGCTGACCAGGTGTGACCGCAGGCCTTAGTTGTGAACTTACTCGCCGATGAAAACACCGATCGTGGGAACAGCGGAACCGGAAGTTGGAGATATTAAAAGAATCTTCGAGAATGTTCCAGAGATTTCTAGAAAAGAAGAAAGGTAATAAAAAGGTGGTTTCTCGGAGGAGACAGAGATACCTTAGCCGTAGGGATGCGACATCGATGTCGATGTTTTCAAAACATCGATGTTTTGATAAAAACATCGATGTTCTAAACATCGATTTATTGAAGCCGATGTTTTTATAACATGGATGTTTTGTACTCGATGTTTTACGTTGTCTCGATGTTTTTTTTTTAATAAAAAAGTACCGTAAAAAAAAAAAAATTACCACGTAGCATAATTTTCAAACTCAATAAATGTAAGTCTGAATTCTGAAAAGGACGAATACAAAAGGGGGAACGATTCCTTAGCAAAGAGACAAATGGCAATCAACAACCAATGAACCAATCAGAGCGATTGGAATGTTCCTGACACTCCAGAACTTTCCACGGCGTTTTATTTTACAAATAGTATATACACGAGTGCATCCATTAAGTTTTTGTTTTGTTCTGGTTTTATATAAGCTGACGTTAATATTATTAGTAAGATGCCTCCCAAAAGTACCGTTTGGAAATATTTTTACAAAACCTCTGACAAATTGGCGAAATGCAATATTTGCCTTAAGTCCCTCAAAACTTCTGGCAATACCACGAATTTATCTGGACATTTGAAGGCAAAACATGGAGGTATTTACAACGAGAATTTTGAGTCATCAATGTAGTCCAAAGCAACCAAGTTTTTGTCATTTGTGTCTGCCCAATCAGAGAGTAAAATTAAATCACCCCCTCTCCCCACGACTAACGGAATTAACATTAATTTTAGAGATTACTAAAACAGTTTTAAAAAATGGATGTTCTAAAACATCGATGTTTAAAAACATCGATGGTTTTTGGGCGATGTTTTATTAGCTTCGATGTTTTAATATTGGATATCGATGTTTCAAAACATCGATGTTTTGTTATCGATGTCGCATCACTACTTAACCGACTGTCGGACGAGCTGCTGTTTTTTTTTTTTTTTTGAGGCAGACACCTGCGACGTATACTTATTTTGGCTTTTGCTAGCCACTACATCATGATGAAATGTAACTATGTGAATTGTACATACATGTAAATAGAAGGAGGAGGTTTTAATAAAGATTTTTGTCTCTGTCTTCGTGATTAAGAATGAATATCTCATCTGAGATTTTGGCTTGTTGTCGACCACGTTATGACAACACATGCATACATATATATATACAAAAGAGATAAGCAACGATAAGTAATCCTACATTAATAAGCCGCGGTAGTTTTCTTAGAAGAGACTACCCGATTTTTTTATATACAGTCGGACCTCTATTGAACGAACCTCTTTTTTGCGAATTTCTCTATTTTGCGAACTTTTCCTTGGAACCAAGAACATTTTGTGAATTTCTTCGTAAAATAACCTCCATATAGCGAAGTGCATTCTCTATTTAACGAAGTTTTTCTTGTGATCCAATATTATTTTTTCTCCATATTTCTCAAAATATTTCTGAACCTTTCAAACTTATTCTTTCTTTTAACACATTTAACATATTCACTTTCTTTTAACACATTCCGACGAGGGTTGCAGTTTGAAGAAAATACACCTCAAGGGGTTTTTGGTGACATTGCAAAGATGAGAGACGTATTATGAGAGAAATCTCTTTTTCGAACAAAAAACTCAGACAAAATTAACAGACTTTATCAGTAATTAAATTTAAGGACGCATGTGATAATGTATGCTTAAAATTACTTGTTATAATAAATGCGATAATGTCATTAAAATTCATTAATTTTAATAAATTTTTTTAAATTGAAAATACAGTGTATTCCCGGAAAATGTTTTGTTTTATTCTTGATTTCCTTGCAGATTTCTGTTTGATGGGTAAGATGTATAAAACAAATAGACATTATTTTACAAAATAAAGGTGTGATCAATTACTTTTATTAATAAAATTTAGTATTTATGAATTTAAAATCTGTTTTGTTAGTTTAAAGTATTTTAAAAGGTGAATCTCTGATTAACGAATTTTCCATATTACGAACTTTTTTTCGGGATTTAGCGACTTCGTTAAATAGAGGTCCGACTGTATTTATTTTTTTTTTTTTACTGTGGTATCATATTCGTTTTAGAAATTTCGGCTAAGGAAAATATTTGCCTTTAACCCTCTTTTTGTGTGTCTAATGTGCAGACTCTTTGTCGTGAGACATTTGCCTTTTGTTATTCAACGCGATTTTCTGGCTGCTTTATTATGGGAGTACAGAATGTACCTTTAAAACATAGCATACCACATTTTTTTACCCGAATCATTCAAATTTGAAAGATATCATCGGTCTTTTTGTTAAAGAATGAAAAATGTACCACAGTAAAATAAAATTTCTTGCTCTATTGCGGAGTACAATTTTAAAAATAATCTTTCAATCCAAGTCAACAATCCTTGAAAAAATGTTCTCCATACTGGTTAACATTGTGCTGAGCGAATCCGATATGGGCTTCTATACACAACAGATTTTAGAGTATTCTGGTGGATTGGAAAAAAAAAATTTAGACTTTAAAAGATTTTTAAAATTCTTCAACATCCGAAAATGCTTAAACATATATTATCTAATACCAAATTTCGAGAAGCAAATATTCATTAAAATTCTGCTTACATTACGTCTCGATTTGGCCGGCATTGTTCTAGCTTCAAAGTACATCCCGAAGTACCCACTGTTTTGTCCCGTTTGGTTCCGATTGGTTATTAAATAACCTTAAAACAGTGGATGCAGGCGTGTGTTGGAGCAAGCAAGGAAGACAGAGCATTGGCCTTTAACATACATTTATTTAATAACTCACAAAATGCAATTAAATTGCAATTGCTACTAGCACAATATTCCCTTTCATATTAACATTTTACATACGAGAACTCAGAAGCAGAGGCAAACTATATGGTCAAAGTAATGATTTTTAGAGTCTATGGGAAGGCACTTACTACAGCTGAAGTATGCAGCCGACAGGGACCCAAAATCACGTCATATAACGGATCATCTTGGCGGGTTACTGGCACAACTCCTAGACTCTGAGGCACTCGAGACTCTGTATCATCTGAGCTGTAAGAAAAAAGTCGGAGATAAATGTGGACCTTCTCTCCTTTCTCTTTTTTGCTTGGACGGGTTGTTGTCCGTTTAAGGGGGAGCCATTCTGGCCCGCCCCTCATTTTCATTGGGCAGTGGGCTGTTTTTCTCTCAGTAGTTCCTGCCCCAATTGGTTCCTTATTATACTGCCCCTGTCCATAGTCTACGAAGTACCTCCCCACCATAATTTTCATTTGCAATACAACTTTGACCCTTATCATCTGAAGGTTTTACTGTGGGCCAAATAACGACCATCCATCTTGCAATATTTATAGACTTTAGATAGTTATCAATGGCCACACCGACAGCTATTCTTCTATTTCCTCGTTTACAAGCCCCTATTTACCCCTGCCTCTGCAGCCTCTACAATAGATTCGTTCTTGGTCACACACCGTGGGGAATTATACCATTCCGCTTCTACAATTATAAACCTCGGAGTTTGGTTTTTAATAATTCAATACCACAAAATCAGTTTATGTAGAGCCATTTTTGTAAGAAATCTTACAATCGAACAAGGTGAGTAGAGACAGAATGAAGTTTCCTCCCATAAAGATATAAGGATTGCAAAGTTTTTGATTATTTTAATTGTATTTAATGACTATTCATGATTAAGCTTAAACGAAAGTTGGTGGTCTCAATTCCAATTTTATTTCTGCAGTCTGAAAGGCTGAAAGAGGAATCTTTCAGCCTTTCAGCTTTGAGGCGGCCAAATTCTCACAACCCTTACCTGAACACCCCTTCTCTGATCATGAAATCTGCCGAATATCAGAAGCCGAACTTTTACCGGAAGTTCCATTCCACACCGACAGCTATTCTTCTATTTCCTCGTTTACAAGCCCCTATTTACCCCTGCCTCTGCAGCCATTACAATAGATTTCTTCTTGGCCACACACCGCGGGGAATTATACCATTCTGCTTTTACAGTTCCGATTTACTTGTGAAGCCCTAAACATAAAAAAAGTAATAGCGAAGCGCTTTGAAGTGTTGTTACGAGTATCCATGTATTCTTAGAGGATGCGGGGGGATTACTAAAGAGTTCTAGGCTTCGAAATGCGAAATATGAAAAATCAGGAAATTGTACAGAGAAAGTTTAAATGCACTTTTCAGAAATTTTATGGATCAGATCCTTTTAATATAATTTCTAATAACAGTTATGGAGCGTATTTCCTGTGTGACAGACATTTATATTTACGATTTCGGAAGGTTGGTCACCCCCATGAACATTGAAAACTTAATTTGGAGAAAGGGGTAGAATGATTGAGTTAACTGTTTTAAAGTCTAAGCTTCTGTTTATATATATACTAGCTGTACCCGTCCCGGCGTTGCTCGGGTAATGTAATTACCAATTTTTTAGTAGCCTTAACCCTTTGTTAATGGGCGTCGCTGTCATCCTTTTCCTCACCACGATACATTATTTTACCCATATAAATTTAATCCTTTCTGGCAGATTTTGGCAAAATTTTTGACATAGGATTACTAATCGAATATCACTGCAATAGTAATCGATTTCCTTGAAAGCGAATATATCACATCCTCCACATGCTGAAATTCTTTGAAATCTTCATAGATTTTTTCCACAAATACACCACAAATTATGATATTAACTAAGTGCTGGCCAAAAAAATTACGGCATTACTAAATGTGATTTTTTAATCGATTATCACTGCAATAGTAATCGATTTCCTTTAACCACCGAATCCCTCATAGAAAACAAACGCCCCAACACGTGCATGACGTCGAAAAACTGGTTTTTCTCCTATTTTACCTTCGTCCGGAAATGAAGAACGAAATCTCCAAAATGAGATTTCTCGCAAGAGTTTCCGAATCATAAAATAAATTATTAAAAAATAACTACAATTTGTAAATTAATTTTGGTTCTGGCTTTCGAAACTGTAATGTCTAGGGTCTCTGAGATAAAAATTTCGTAAAAATGTAACGACATTTACGTATCGATTCGACAATTTGGAAAAAAGGGTCACGGACAAAATCGCGTTTTTTTCCGAAAAACGGGTGCGTACAGGCGATCGAAAAAAAATCACAATTAATCGATAAATTAAGACAGACAATTTTAATTGTGATTTCCGTATAGTGTCATCTTTCCCGTATAGGCTCGTCCGAAAAAAAAAATTCTTGGACGGATACGTTAGGATTTACGGGGCTTTTACTCGTCCGGGAGCTCCAAATCGCGACTAAATATTTAATTACGGAAAATCTAATTAAAAAATCGAAAAAAGGGCTTCGAGGTGCATAATGAGACCTCGGGAGGCATCTTCGTGTCGAATCTCAAGACTGTCCGACCTACCGTCTTTGCGCTGCGCCGCGAGCAGACAAAAACTCGGTCACACACACACAGACTTTGCCTTTTATATATAAAGATAGGAGCAGGGCAAACCGTACAAGAGTTGTGCGGAATAGCTACTAGATGTCGCTGAGGTTTGCGCGGCAAGGTAAACACGCGAGAAGGAGGAAACGAGAGAGCGGTCGTAGGGAGAGACGAGCGAGGTCATATCCGATAGACAGCCAGCGAACTGAATTAATTTCTATTGTACGGTGAAGAGAACGCTCATCTTATTTCTTAATGTCCATATGTTACCTGTGTTGTAGCCGTCCCTATGTAAGTTGTATACCGTCCCTATGTAAGAAATATTAAATAGTGTTCGTTTCTGCAAGATTTTTGCATCATCATTCCCCTAGACATCTTGCCATCCTATATATATAACACTACTTCTAAGGTAATGTGATTTAAAATAAAATACATATTGCTTAAAAAACTCACGCACATGTTCAATTGATATGCATTTAATTTTAATTTTCTCTGCGTTTTAAGTACTTATTCCTATTATTATTTTTTTTTTAGTCACAGTCTGGAAAATAATTATGCGTTGCAAGTCTATGAAAAGTCAAATAGAATGTATGTATTCATTCATTTTTTTAAAATTTTTACTGGATATGTGTTACATATGTAAAAAGACTTTGGGAAATAAGACACTTAGGCTCAGTACTTAGGCTCAGTAGCAAAGAAGATGAATTTGGAGACGATATAATAGAAACAGATTATTTAGAAGATGTTATAATAGAAATAATGTGCAGTACAATACAGTTAAGTGTTCAAACTTTATATGAAGTATAATTAAAACAACAGTTATTCTCCCACCCATGCAAGAATTACACACGTGATAGTTGATAGTTTGAGATGCTCGGGAAATTTAAATTACCGACCTGTAAGACTGAATTTTTTTTCTGGGAGTAAGATCGGTTATAATTCAATTACATTGCTACTTACTCTCAGTAACTCTATTTTAAATAAGTTGTTAAATTTTCCCCTTCTATGGGTTTACAGTATTTCATGTATTATAACCGAAATTTGTTGCCAGTGAAAACCTTATGAAAAAGGATGGAAAAATTTTAATCATTAAAATATTTGTATGTAACCAATATTACAAAATATAGTGTTGTCGTTTTCTTTGCTGTTGTTTTTAATGCTTCCTGGCCGGAATTAATTCCAGACCAGGCCCTCATAGGCTCAGTGGTGCGGTTCCGGTTTATAATGGCACCACAAGGGTCGGGACCCGATTAAGTCAGGTGCCAACTCAGTTTTGATCGAGCACCCCCAGAGGCGACATCTGGTGGGGGGAGGGATCGTACCCTCTCCCACCCTCTCTGACCTCATAGAGAGTCAGGGATTTTCCGGTCTACGGATTTATTGTGTCCATATATCCGGCCTAGACACGGAGGTATTTAATGGCGCCTGTCGGGATTCCATCGGGACACCCTCAACAGCGAAAGCCGACATGCTACCACTAGGCTAACTCCAGCCCAAAATATGGTGTGAATATATGAAATGCGATAATCATAAATTGACTCTAAGTATTGGTTCAATAAACTCTTGTAAATTAGAGAAAAAAATCAGGTAGTCTCTTCTAACGAAACTACCGCGGGTTATTAACTTAGGATTACTTATCGTTGCTTACCTCTTTTGTATGTATATATGTATGTGTGAACACATACGTATGCACACACACACACACACACATATATATATATATATATATATATATGTGTGTGTGTGTAAAAATTTTGACACATTTTGGTACTTTTCTATTAAACTGTTTACTGTTTGTCCAAGCGATACAGACTGGGTTTGGCGAGCTTCCAACCCAGTCGGGAGGTACGTCCAACTCGCGAGGCACGGACGGGCGGTTTTAGCGTCTAAAATTTTCCTGTCCGGAGGACCGTTGTGGAGGAACGTAATTCTACATTAAAATATCCTCAAACAGGAAGAAGATTAAATAAACCACTATAGCAGGTAGACACAGTTCATTATGACTTTTATCGGGTCAGTTAAACACTACTCAGGATTTGGTCATAGCAGGCTTTATCATAATACTCGTATGTACTTCGCGTTTGGTGAGAAGTTAAAGAAGATATTTCATTTAAAAGAGTGAAGACAGCTTAAAAGTCACACATTTGAAGACTCTGATACAGATTTCCATCCAAATAGTTGTCGTTACCTTTGGCTGAAAACATCGAGGGTAGCAGTATATTAATATTAATGTGACGTTGTCTCCATTACTACACGAAAATTGTAATTATATAAGTCTGTGATGCTTGTTCCTACCCCTCAACATGAACATGTCATCTATCGGCGAAATGTTAAACTGAGCGGTCTCATAAACTCTAGGATAAGAGGCCATAAATTTTGTGTAATATGCGGTTCTGGCGTTATAAAAGGCATAAATCCCAGAGTGGTTCGAGGGCTCTCCAGAATTTTGACACTATAGCGACATGTGGAATCCCATAAACTTTGGACACTTACGAGCACTTAAAACGCCGGAGAACGCTTTTGAATTCGCCGACCGTATAAAAGAAGACCCCCAATACTCCACAAGAAGAGATCTGTTTTGAGTGCCAGAGAAGACGCAGCTCTCCTGGTCTTTCGGCCTGATAGGCCGAGTTGTCGGTGAACCCGAAGCCGTCCTGACATATCTAACTGTGAATTCTAACTCGCTGTACATACTTGCTTTTTGTAGTTGTAGTGTTTAAGGTAGCGTAGTAAAGTAATTGAAGCGAAATGCTTGGCCTATTATTGACTACGTTACAATATAAAGAATATTTTTAATCATACGAATTAAGCAACTCAAAGCTACTATTTTTCGCCAGAAATGCTTTTTGTTCATTGAAACTATTGAATATAATCTTGAACAACAACATATGAACACTTTAATGAGCCTTAGAATTTCTCGTGTTCGAGAGATCTAATAAAGGATCTAACGCACATTTCTCTTGAAATTTTTTAGAGCCATTGATCCAACACCAGGATTTTTCTCTTGTCGAAATTATCGACAATTAGACCGTCCACTCTATCATACACGGATTTCACCCTTTTTAATTGGTGCACTGCATGGCATAGCTGGTAAGAACGCAGAAGTGAAAAAAAAATTACAAAAGGAGAGTTACTCTTGATTTTTATTGGTGACTGACAAACTTATTCAATCCACCCTACTGTAAAAAAATGCTAGTTTTGGAGTGTCTTTTTTTTAGTGTCTTTAGTTATTGAGTGTTAATATTTTTATCCCCTGTCTTTAGAAAGGAAACATCAAAGTAAAGCATGATATTTTTAAATATTTTTTGCAAAATTTAGGAAGTCACATATCATTATAAATGTAGATACGAAGACAAAATTTAAAAAATTAAAAACAAAATTCCAGAGAAGTTGTGCGCTTCTTTAACTTTAAACTGTAAAGTAAATATAACTCCCATTTTAAAATTCTAATCACCTCATTTTCTGACTGATGTTTTAAAATTTTAATAACGTTTCATTCATAATGAACTTCATGTTTGGCAGTGTGTAGAAAAACAAGTCACTGTCTATTTAAAATTAATAACTATTTGAATAAATAAAGCAAAACAGATGATAACTAAAAATTTTAAATTGACGAGGGTTTTTTCTAGAGCTGTTTTAAATATAAAACTTTACTTACTATTCCTTGCTAGTAGCATATTATAGGAGAAATTGAAATATAGTATATATTTCTAAGAGAACTTATTTATGATTTGTTTTTTTTTTAAAAAAAAAGGTTGCATAATGCATTTTACGATAGTAAAAACGTACGAATGTGTGAATTCAAAACAACTAAAAATCGAGTTAAAAACCTACTTAAATAAGCTCTGTTATTAGTCTCAGCTACATAAACATCAGTTCTGAGAAGCCACGGAAATAAAATTTGCAGACTTGAAGAAGCCGCGAACGAAGTTCGAACTTGCGACCTTTGGGTTAACGAGACCAGTTCTGAAACTAGTAAGATATGGTGGCTTAAGGCTCTCTGCATCAAACGAAACTGCAGTCAGCTTTTTTTTTAATCCTCATTACCGCGAGAGAAGTTATTTTTTTTTAGCTTTTTGCAATCTATATTAAATGATATTTGCCATCATGTTTAGAGATTCGCCATTATTACAATTTCCCTTTCGGACTTTATTTGGAGGGTGAGTCTCAACTACACTGCAGTGTTTTAAGTATATTTCGTTCACCTTTTCGATAAGACTTCGTTATTTTAAGGCTATTATGTATCTTAAACTCACAGAGTCATTAGAATTTTATTAAATATGCTATGTTTATTTAGCATGGCGAAGAATACATTATTTTTTAATATGTAAATTATTTTTAAACATAAGAATAATTTCGAATTCTACGTATTTAAAAATTTTTCTTTGCAAATCATTATTATTTTAAATAATAAAATGATTTATTTCCCCCCCCCCTGACATTAAGAAATTGTTGTCTAGATCATTGAGAGTAGGGGAAATGATCTATATCAGTAGTTCCCAACTGGTGGTACACGTACCACCACTGATGGTACACAGAAGGGTTCAATAATAATAAGCATAATATACGTGTAAATGGCTTTTTTTATTATTTAAGGATTTATTTTCTGTATTTTTATTTAGCATGTCGAAGAAAAGAGTTCATTATTTTTTAATATGTAAATTATTTTTAAACATAAGAAAAATTTCGAATCCTACGTATTTAAAAATTTTTCTTTGCAAATCATTATTATTTTTAATAATAAAATGATTTATTCCCCCCCCCCCTGACATTAAGAAATTGTTTAAGAGAGTAGGGGAAATGATCTAGGGCAGTAGTTCCCAACTGGTGGTACACGTACCACCACTGATGGTACACAGAAGGGTTCAATAATAATAAGCATAATATACGTGTAAATGGCTTATTTTTATTATTTAAGGATTTATTTTCTGTATTTTTATTTAGCATGTCGAAGAAAAGAGTTCATTATTTTTTAATATGTAAATTATTTTTAAACATAAGAAAAATTTCGAATCCTACGCATTTAAAAATTTTTCTTTGCAAATCATTATTATTTTTAATAATAAAATGATTTATTCCCCCCCCCCCTCCTGACATTAAGAAATTGTTTAAGAGAGTAGGGGAAATGATCTAGGGCAGTAGTTCCCAACTGGTGGTACACGTACCACCACTGATGGTACACAGAAGGGTTCAATAATAATAAGCATAATTATTGATACATAATAATATATGTGTAAATGGCTTTTTTTATTATTTAAGGATTTATTTTCTGTATTTTTATTTTATTTATACTTAAATACATTTTGTAAAGTTATTCATATGTGTATATAATTTATCTACCCCCCCCCCCCTTAAAAAGTTATAACATAACCAGTGGTACGTCATGACCCTACAAAGTTCTCAGGTGGTACTCAAGTATATAAATGTTTGGAATCACTGATCTAGAGCAGTGTTTCTCAACCTTTTTCCAATCGTGCCCCCCCCCCTTTCGACCTTTTTTTTTTTTTTTTTTCCTTGTTTTTTTTCTTTTTTTTTTTTTCCTGTGGCTCCCCTGTCCTACAGATCTCTATTACAGTGGTTTTTTTTCGTTACTAGAACATGTTTTATTCATAATTTTAAAACTATATACAAAATACAATACATAAAAGTTTACTAGTTGATACCCGTCAAAACATAACGGCTAGATAATAAATAAATGTACTAATACACAAATTATACTCAACACATCATTGCCAAATCTTGGAAAATCATAATAATCCGCAGAAACAAATTAGTTTGTTTAAGCGGCCTCGTGCTTAGTGAGAATCTACAAAGCCAGATTTAAAAATGTCACTGAGCATGCGCGGAAAGCAATTTTTTTTAATTGTAAATTATCGCTAATTAAACAGCACGAAATAAACAATTTCCATGAGGTTTAATCTTATATTTCACAAACATAATTATCATAAAAATAAAAATGGCAGAGTGAGATCTAGAGAGACTATCATTAAAACATGTCACGGAGCTTGCGCAGAAACAGTGAGTTTCTAAAGACAGATTTAAACATACCACTGAGCATGCGCAGAAATCAATTTTTAATTCTAAATTATCGCTAATTAATAGCAATTGCGGTTACAAAAACCAAATTTGACAAATCTACAGATTACAATCTTTCGTTTAAGACCAAAATGAAGTAAATCGATGCAGTAGTTTTCTCTCACGGACTGCTCGGCTTAGCAACTTAAATATATAGATACGTATTTAAGTATTTCTCGGTCAGCGTGACTATTGTCCTTGATGAGCAAATATAAACTTTTTTATATCCGGTTCTATTGCTGTGGGGGATTACAGAAGATCACCTCCGTCTATTACGTTAAGACCATTCCGCGTCTGGCTGAGTAAATAACCCACCCGAATGAAACCTGGGTCTATCGAATAAGAAGTAGAGAGTTCCATGAAAAACAATTTTGCTCTATTCAAAAGTTGTGAAAAAATTTACGATATTGCACTCTTTATCTGAAAATGGTTGTTTTCTTGATTGGAATTTACTTTGGCTGTCATGTCGATCTGCAGCTGTATGAGCACTTCACCCAAAGAAACATCAACGTCATCAGCATTCACAGCAAAAGGATCAGCTACCCAGGCTGGAATATTCACGTCTATAGTGAATCACGGAAACATACTGCATTATCATGATAAAACTGCTTCAGATTATCCACATATACAATTACTCGTAATTCATCTTGTTTCAGTACATCACTAACTATTATCAAAAGTGTGTTGTTGTTATTGCTAATGCCCCCTGGTTGGAGGTTCCGTTACCAGTTTCTAATAGACTATTGGGCTGAAAGGGGCTGCTCCTGTTTTGAATTAGCACCACAAGGGTCGGAGTCCGACTTGGCTAAATGACTGGTCCCTTCATTTTGAACCGAGTCAACTGACGAGACCGGAATACTTGACCCCGCACCTCCAGAGATAAACTTGAGAACTTGGAGGACATTGCAGCCACGACAGATTTTACGTGCCCCGGCCACTTTAGTGGACACGGCGGTGGATTTGCAGCGACGAGCATTGAAGCGGGGGAGTTCAGATCACTGGCCCGCTGCTCTAGCCAACTCGCGCCCTACGAAAAGTGTAACTGAGCGTATTCAATATCTGTATAATACCCTATGCTGCACTTTGCTTGTCTTTGTGGAGCTCCAGTCTTGTTCTCTGCCACCTCCCCCCTCCTGACACTATTTTTCCCTGTGCCCTCTCCTGAATATCCCAAGGCCCCCGGTTGAGAACCGCTGATCTAGATAAATGACCCTGTCGAATGTTGCCTTGTCTTATGTGGTTGGAGGCTGTCTTAAGCACAAACCAGATCACAAAAATCCCTGCAACACAACGTGTAGGGTTGCAATTTCGATCGGATGAAGGTGGATTGACCAGAAGGGAGTTATCGTGCATGGAGTGATTGTCCTTTCTAATTGGTCTTGCAAAAAGTTTTCTGTTTCCGGTAGAAGTGTAACTTTTGATGCAATACTGTTTGTTGCGTTGCGTGGATTTTTGGGGCTTTACGTTCTATCATTGTTGTGCATGTTTCACAGCGTGCCTAAGCAAATTGTTGAATTAACAACATAAGATAAAGGACATAAGTATAATCGCCCATGTTGATATAGTAGAACATTTGGTTATATGATTTTCTTGGGGATATTCATTCCAGACGAGGAGGGACTAGAAAATCGCCTCTGAAATAATCATTTTTACACTGATATTTGAAGTTGGGTTACACGAGCATCAATTAAAACCTATTTTAGTGTGGAATTTTTTTTTATTTTTTGCATCCCTGGTATCACAGTAGGCGGCTCCCTGTGGTTGCGCTACTGTATTTAAATATGTAGAAATAATTTACAGTTATTTTAGAGTTTTTTGATTTGTTATATCTCCTCACAAATAATAATTCCCTATCCAGTACATATTAACTCCATGCCTTGTATCCTTTACCGTTACTTACTTGAAAATAGTTTTATAGGAATCATCAGATAAACAAGATTTATGGCTTCTTGGAGCATTTTTCTCCCTCAGGGTTAGAATTCCAATGAATTCTGTATTTTCGAAATTTGAATGTTTAAGGATAAGACTATTTATACTTGGTAATTAAAAACATTTTTTTATTACCTTATGAAATTCATCTATTTTTGAAAGACAGGTACAAATGCATTCTAGACATTCCTGACTTTTTACTCAAGATATCTAAAGGGAGGCTCCTGAGAATGCCTCCAAACTTTTCTCAAGTTTTGACAAATTTGTCTGAGGGTAACTATATACACGATATGCCTCTAATCGCGATTTTAAGTTTTCAGTTTTAGTGGATTCTGAATAATTTTATATCTAGGTTGATATAATAACATATCACGGCGATAGGATTACCTCAAAAATCGCCCTATTTTCATGCACAGTCTCTGCACATCGTCTGGGGGTAATTTAAAAAACAATAATTTTAATAATTTTGTGCTTTAATCAACATTAATGTTGACCGAACCACTATAAAGTCAACATGCAACAACCACAGCCTCGAATGTGGCCTGTTGGTTATCGTTTGGCATCACTGTATTCTTTTGCTGTACGTTTCCTTCATACCGCCGTCAGAAAAAAGCTGGATTTTCTATTCTGTAAATAAACATATACGCTTCCTTATAGTCAAAGAATCTGTTTTCATATTTTACGCACAGTAAAAACATAATGCTGATTCTGGTTAAAAAAGCTTCCTGTTTCAGGGTGTAATGTTACTGGGTAGCTCGATCACCTGTTTTGCGTATCCCTTCCCTCTTTTGTATCGTAAATACATTTTCTTACCCTTCTAGTTATACTTTCATTTTTTTTTAAATATGCCCAAAACAAAATTTCATTTTTACAGTGAATGTTTTCGTTGTACAGAGCTGAGAATTGCAGCGAAAACGTGCATAATGCTGCAACGACTCCCGTACAATAATAGCGAATATTTTGTGCGTGGAAAGTTCGGGAAGAGCAACCAACGCGCGGTTTGCGCACATAATTGATTTAGACGGCTGGAGACAGACAGTCTTGGCGACATAAAGACCGGAAGTACTACCGACAGCTCGCGGAGCAGTTCGTCAGCTACAAAAAGGAAGTTGCCGATAGGAGGCGCCTAGTAGCGTCTGGGAACGTAACTGAATAAAGAAAGGCGGCGTTTTCCAGACATTCCGAGAACGTTCAGCGAAGGTATATAAAGTCGCCGGACGCGAGTTAATTTCATGTCAGTGATTCAGAGAGTAAGTTATTCAGAGTGACGTAGACAAGGAGATGCTGTCAGACCTAGATAGACTTGAATGAGCGCAGCGACAACTCAAGTCTAATCTTCCTCGTCGATATCTTGAATCCACGAATTCAATGTTTTATATATATTTTAAATAGCCTGTATTTACTCGAGAAATGCAATTAAAGCATTAAATACAAAAAGGCAGGAAGTCTCTTATTTAAGGCAAAGTCCTTACAATGCCCACGCGGGAGAAGCTTTGACGTAATTATTAACATAATGGTAGAAACGTAGTGACTCTAGTCCATGGGCGTAAATAGACTCCAGACACTTATGCTATGCCGCACAACTCGAAATGGGGTGAGAGCCATACTACTTTACGAAAAGCTTCTACTGGCCGCAAGAAAATAGGATAGATGGGAAAGGGAAAAACATTTTTTCTAACAAAAAATAAATACCTGATTATTTAAAAAAAAATTATAAATATTAATATTCATTGCTTATATATTCCTTTCGTAATATTAGCGAATCTAAAAATATCATAACATACATAGGATGGAACTTTAATAGTGGAAACTAGGTATGTATAAAGTATGCAGAAGAGATACAGAGGTGAAACTTTTATAGCCTTTCAAAGTAGTAACCAGCATTGTTTAGCACCCGTTGCTAGCATTCTGGAAGCCGCAGGATGCCGTTGGCAGCAACTGATCTGTTGATCCTGCGAATGAAAATCCTGCAGAAATAAGTCAGTCTAAAGCCTGCTTTCTAGATTCTGCAGTCCGAAGCCTGCAGAATCTCTGGTGGAATTCACGGAGCGGTTCCTACATCTTGTGGTAAGTCACAGGGACCTAAAATCGGGGAATATGGGGGATGGTAGAGCACTTCCAAGCCACAGACAGCAAACACACCAGCCACAGTGTGCGCACAAGCATTTTCCTTCCATCAGTACGATACAACAAATTATTTCGTACGATAGACCGGTCACTAAAACATGGCTGTGTTCGTCCTGTCACTGTGCAGGCGTGTGATGTTTGTGGGGAGAGCGCATTCACTCTGAGGGAAGGCAGGTATGTGACGTACGTGTGGTGTAAGCTACTTTCATAGGTTCTGCCGCGCGGGGGCTCTACAACAGTGTTGCCACTATTAAAGTTCCATCCCTCGTATATATTAGATTTATAATATTATGCGTCTTCATAAAAATGGCTTCGTGGGCTACAGAGTTAGTGCTGGAGGGTCGCATGTTGTGCAGGCCTGCCTTAAAACATTTATAAAATGCTTTAAACATCTCATCATCATCACAATCATCGTTGCTACGGAAGCCCAGTGTGGCCAGGGCCTTCCTTAGACCATTTTTCTATTAACCTCTTTGTTGGGCCAGGGTTTTCCAGTTGGTTATACGGATGACTTTATAACCATTATCCACACTTTAAATATCTCATCATTATCATCATCATTATCGTTGCTACGGAAGCCCAATGTGGGCAGGGCCGTCCTTAGACCATTTTACTATTCACCTCTTTGTTGGACCAGGGTTTTCCAGTTGGTTATACGGATGACTTTATAACCATTATCCACACTTTAAACATCTCATCATTATTATCATCACCATCATAATCTTTGCTACGGAACCCCAGTGTGGCCAGGACCTACCTTGGACCATTTTTCTATTAATCTCTTTGTTGGGCCAGGGTTTTCCAGTTGGTTATACGGATGACTTTATAACCATTATCCACACTTTAAACATCTCATCATTATTATCATCATCATCATCATCGTTGCTACGGAAGCCCAGTGTGGCCAGGACCTTCCTTGGGCCATTTTTCTATTCACCTCTTTGTTGGGCCAGGGTTTTCCGGTTGGTTATACGGATGACTTTATAACCATTATCCACACTTTAAATATCTCATCATTATCATCATCATCGTTGCTACGGAAGTGCAGTGTGGCCAGGACCTTCCTTGGGCCATTTTTCTATTCACCTCTTTGTTGGGCCAGGGTTTTCCAGTTGGTTATACGGATGACTTTATAACCATTATCCACACTTTAAACATCTCATCATTATTATCATCATCATCATCATCGTTGCTACGGAAGCCCAGTGTGGCCAGGACCTTCCTTGGACCATTTTTATATTCACCTCTTTGTTGGGCCAGGGTTTTCCAGTTGGTTATACGGATGATTTTATAACCATTATCCACACTTTAAACATCTCATCATTATCATCATCATCATCGTCGTTGTTACGGAAGCCCAGTGTGGCCAGGGCCTTCCTTAGACCATTTTTCTATTCACCTCTTTGTTGGGCCAGGGTTTTCCAGTTGGTTATACGGATGACTTTACAACCATTATCCACACAATCAGATAGTGTGATACTGAGTCTTGGTCTACCACTAGGTCTAGTACCATATGGTTTGTGAGGTAAAAATTTATTAGTTATTGTAAAGGAATTCATTCTATATATGGGGCCGGAAAACTTTATGCGTTTGATTCTAATATATTTTGCTATGTTGATATCTTCGCATGATTTATATACCTCATTTTTATATCTTTTCCCCCATAAACCATCTATATTTCCCCCCCCAAAGATTAGTCTCTTTCTAATATGGCAAGTTGGTTTTCGTAAACACCGAGAACTTGAGTGAGCCTTAAACATCTATACATCTCAACACTATTGAGGCGCAACTTAGAAATTGGCCCTGGCTGTTATTCACAGAGACGGCTAAAGGGACTGAAGCCTTCTCCAGATGCAAAATTATATTTGTTAAATCTCAAATGAGGCATGTCAGTTGCAAGATACTGCTGAATAAAAAAGCAATGCGAGAAATTGTTTCTGATAATTTAGTCTTTATATTTTATATCACAATTTTTATTGATATTACTATTTTATTTTATTATTTTTTTTAATTGCAAAACATTTTATTTTAGGCTTATAACTGTAGTTCCGAAGCTCTAAAAAGTTATGTACCTCATCATACACAACAAATATTTTTGCGTATCTCCTATTTTCTGGTTCAACATTTTTGTAAAAAAATATACATATAAATTAGACTCATAGTAAGGATCGTTATGTCATAAAAATATTTATCAAAATAATTTCACATTTCCTCATAATCTCAAAACAATAGCAATGTGTGGCTTGTTAAAAATATTACATATACTGATACATACAGTAGCCCATTACTAACCGATATTAATAGCCCTACAAAATAGCATGCCTTCCTCCGAAGCATAGCATTTAGCACATCTTTTTCCTCTAAAATATGACAGCAATCGACCTTTTTAGGAGTTAAAATCACTCACCTCTTAAATGTTAGGCTACAGGTTAGAATAGAACCTTAATAAATGGATGCGTGCATGTGTGGGACAAGTAAAGAAACATAGAGAAATGGCCGTTATCATGCTTTTAATCGACAATACAAAAATTCTTTTAAAGTAAAATAATTAATAAAATAAGGTTCATATTCATATTATCAACTAATACATGAGGAATCCGGAAGCAGAGGCACTTATGACTGTTGAAGAATACAACGATGAAGGCTTCCGTTGACAGGTACCTTCATCAGGTCAGACTCGGCATCATCATGTCAGACTCTCGGAACATCCGCAAGTCTCCGCGACAACGCAATCGACTCGCTAGGGTCAGTGCTCGGGGATCACCAAGCGATATCTGTCGACCTATTTTCTTTTTTTCTTTTTCTTGGAGGGGCTGTTGTCCGTTTCCCGGGGCCATTTTGGCCCGCCCCTTTCTCTCTCATTGGACAGTGGGCTGCCCTTATCTTAACAGTTCCTGCCCCAATTGGTCCCTTATTATTTCATTGGTCATGTTCACCGTATACCAAGTGCCTCCCCACCATAATTTTCGTTTGCGATACCACTTTGACAATTATTTGAAAGTTTTATTGTGGGCCATAAAATAACGTCACCATCTGTCTTACAACATTTATAGCCTTTTCATCGCTATCAATGGCCACCCAGACAGTTCTTCTTTTACTCCACCCTTTTGGTTTATAATTCAATACCTTTAGTGTTCCTCAAGTCTTTATTTATTTTTACCTGTGGAGTGGTTATAAGAGTTTTATTATTGACAGTCTTTCGACCACATAGCGAGGTGATTTATAACATCCAGCGCTTCTACATAGGTTATACAGCAAATTTCTGTGTTTTAACAGGTGTCAATAAAAACGCAGTTCTTTGAGGAAAATGTGACTGAAGTTGTTTTTGCTTAAATAGGATTCCATTAGTTGGGAGAATAGGTAGTAACGGGATTCATTCATTTACGACCACTCGACTTACGACTGCTGCCACTTACGACCGAAATTATTATTTTTAGTTTTACTAATTAACATGTTTTTATTCACTCGCTTTCTTGTTTGTTTGTGTGTGTGTGTGTTTGCCCGGTACAAATCTTGCAATCGATTTTTAACTAACTTCCCGACTAGCTAGACATTTGAAACTTTTAGGATAGCTCAGAACACGATGAAAATGCATTTTTTTAATACTTTTAGCCATCTTTAAGCAAAATTGAATTCATTTTCAGTTAATTTTGTTTTGTAGACTGGTGCAGCCACCTATCGGCCGGAACGGGAACGAAAAGTTAAACGCAAGTTAACTTCCAATAACTTCATTTTCTTTCAAGCTGATGGGATAATTCATCAAAAAATTTTTAAAAAAGTATTAATTAATACATAGAATTGTCAAGTTTGTATGATTTAACAGAAAATTTAAAAACATGGTATATAAAAAGTTCTTTTTATCTTGTAATTATTTTTATCTGTTTCTCAAAAGTATTGTTCCTTGAATGTACAGTACATTCCTATATGTGTTACATGACTATTAAAAATTACCTTGGATAACTTTATTATAAAAAAACTTGCAACGTACCTTCTGTCGCAAATTCTGAACCATTGTATTGTACTAACATAATAAGTAGTGATGGCGAAGAATAATTTATGCCTTCTAAATAAAGTATAATGTATTACAAGGGATCGTAAACCTCCTTTCATTTTAAATTTTCAATAATGCGGCATGAGTTTAGTTTTAGCTTAGTTACAATGGTGATAAAATTAACTTAAATTTAGTTCTAACTTACATTGAAGTTTATAGTAATGACATTTTTACAAGATAAAAAACTCAATAAATGTTAGCTTCTTTTTACATACTCCTACAGGAGCCTTAAAAAGGCCTGGCTTGCATATACAAATCAAATTCGCTATACGACCCACGGTTTTTTTTCAAAATTTCACATGCCGGCTTTAAAGCCTTTTTTTCCCATACAAATCAATCCATTGAAGTTTTCTCCAAACGCGGTGGCACTTACCGCATAGTGAGACCGTTCGGTTGTGCGGAAATGTTCAGATTAAGTAATACGTCACTCTCGTCTTTGAACTTTCCCATGACTTCCACCAATACATTCTAATTCCTTCAGTAGGTCTACTCAGTAATTCTGCGAAAGGCATGATTTTCTTTTTGAATTATAATTAATTGAACGGTGTTAAAGATAATAATTTTATAAATTGGGAAATATATTATACATATAGAATATATTCCTCGATGTATAATATCCTCTATGTATATTTCATATCAATGTGTATTTCCTCTTTGGTTCCAACCTGAAATCTTAGTCTTGATAATCTGCATTGTAGTAACTGCTGGAAGGTCATAGCAGTCAACGACTCTCCTTTCTTTCAGATGAAACTGACTTTGGTAGAATTTTAAAACGACTATTAAAAACTACCTTGGATAACTTTGTTAAAAAAACTTGCAAACTCTGGTAGTATTTTAAAACGAATAATTATAAAAAGAACAAAAAGTCTTTCGTTCGACTTTATACTCTGATCAGATACTGTAGTCTCATGAGATACCTGTATTCACCATATAAAATTATATCCCACCATAATAAATTGGCATTATAATGTCGGATAGATGTGCCTCGCGTTAATTGTCGCATTTAACGCTATCTTTCGTATAGGAAAATGATATTCTTAAACAGTGAAAGTTGTTAATTAATAAAGACATATATATATATATATATATATATATATATATATATATATATATATATATATATATTATATATATAATGTATAAAAATATAAACAAAACAACACAAGCAAAAAAAATTAAAAAGGCGGGCATAGACTGCAAGCAAATTAACTCAAAACCTACCCTAGCATTGATAACATAAATAACTTTTCAATGAAAGATTGCGCAGTTGCTGCATATCTTCACATTGAAGAAGGCAAATATAACTAAATTTAACAGAGCTAGATAATTATAAGAAGAATGTAGACAAAAGCAATACAGAAATCAAGCACTCAGGGCTCCACGCACCAGAGGCAAAGATTCTGTAATAGTGCCGGAACTAAACCAGAAATACGAGGTAACCGACTGGTCTCGTCATCAGGGAGCCTAACCAAATCCGTTACCTCAAGGGGAACTTTCTGAATAGGATGCAGGTATAACCAAAAAACATCCCAAGGCCCTGAGTTCCCCAATGAAACAGTTAGTCAAAAGAAAATGAAAAGACACGGACAACTTACAGTAAGGGCTCAACGCACCATACATGCAAGTACACATACAATCCTAATGAAAAGACACAGATGCATTCATACCCTAATTCAGTAGGTGACGGTTATGGCGAAACAGCAGCCCAAGTTTTCCCTATAAATTACATCACTGAGGCAAAAACCACAGCGCTACACCCCACTGAAGTTTTAAAAAATATGAAACCAGAAACGCTATCCTACACGTGTTTAAAATATACCTGAGTCTAAATGCCATTTTTTAAAAACTTTTAGATTGCCGAAATTTTTAAGGAAATTGTTCTTACTTAGGAACAACTTAGTTTTATTATTTTCCCAAACCTAACTAATTTCGGGTCCCAAATGCAAATTCTTGCCCAAGGCACAAGAATGGCTAGTTAGGCACTATATATATATATATATATATATATATATATATGGCAGAATTTCGTACCTCTAACAGGAAACTTATACATTGTAAATAATTCAAGACAAACTAAGAAATTTAAAAACATGAAGAAGGTATATACAGACAAACGAAATTAATTGAAAATCTGCACTAGCGTTGAATGATTTTTTAACTTTTCAATAAAAGATTGCGTAGTTGCAACAAATCCTCATACTGAAAAAATGGACAATTATAACTAGTAAACTTTTAATTATTCAACAGGAAGGCAAACGGAATTATATTACAGGCAAACGGAATTATATTACAGGCAAACGGAATGAACAGAAATCCTGCACTTAGAGCTAAACGTACCATAAATGCAAGATTCTATAAAAGTATAAAAACTAAATCATATAACGAGGTATCCGACCGGTCTCTTAATCAGGAGGCCTAACCGAATTAGTTACCTAAAGGGGGAACTTTCTGAATAGGATGCAGCTCTAACAGGAAATAAATTCAGTTGTTTCGATAGTTCGGTTTCATCAGTTGTACTGTACTTTATACATTTCTCTAAAAAAATTTATAAATAATAACATAGCACAAATTGCGGATATTTTCCTTCGTGATTTCCCCCTCAAAAAAAACCATATTTTAAATAATATTTATTCTTGCGTTTTAAAATTCCTCAACATTTTATTTATTAAACTAATTTTAAGAAATAAACCAACGCCAGTGTTTCTTAAAATAAAGAAAAATAAAGAAAAAAAATCTAGACAAACCAACAACTTCACAATACTTCCCAAATCTCTCTTGTTAATACAGAACTCGCGAAAGAAAAATATTTATCGAGGTGTTTAAAGAAAGCCGAAAATGGTAAGAAAATTGTTTGAAAACAGCCACATAAAAGCAGATATTCATACCGAAGACAGAAGAAACTAAAATCTCAAAATTCCCCAATTCCTGACTTGAGTCATTATTCCTTCGGCAGGAACCTTCGATATTAGGTGGCAGCGCGCTGAATGTTTTTACAGGCCAGAACAGTTTTAACAACCGGCGGGAGATGTGTGTAATAGCCCCACGGCAGAAGAAAAACCCCTACAGGAAGATAAAAAAAAAAAAAAAGTAGAGAGAGAAATAGAAAAAAAAAAAAGAAAGTTAAAAAAAAAATCTGCCTGCTTTTTGAGGTATTCATTATTATTCCTACCTCGTTTGCTCTCACACATCGTGTTCATCGGAAAGTAAATATTTTCATTGGTTGATTTTCATCGTCGCGGTAGTAGATTTTTAGTGGGTAAGGGGATAGGTTTTAAGTGGGGAACAGGGGGGGAAAGCCTATAGCGGATAAGCGGGTAGATTTATCCTCGGATCTCTGTGAATTGGGATGGGGCTAAGTTTGCTGTTTGCACCTGCTACTTGGGAAGTTAGTATTTTAGATTGATTGGGGAGAATTCTGCGCTGGTTGTGGCTTTAATTTATCTTCCAGAAGTTTTCGAGGGTCCTAGATGTGAAGCCTTTAACAATATTTGATTTCTAGTGTATAGTGATACAGTTATGTACCGCGGCTCTCTTAAATTTTGAGGGTAAGCAAGCATAGACGGGTTCAGGACATAAAATTTACGAAATAGAATCATGTATGCGCATAATTTCATGCTTATGTATGTGGATATTTTATGGATTTAGATATTTATTCTTGAAAGTTAAAATATATAAAAGAGTGTAAAAACCCTAGACGTTAGGCATACCAGAAATAAGATTTCTTTTTTTAACTTCAAGTGTTTTTTTTTCCTTTATTTTTGAAACATAAAGCAAGAGTATTTTTTTATAACGTTATATTTTTAAATATTTCCTGCGGGAAAAAAAATTAAATGTTGTCAGTAGATTGTGTTATATCGTTAAATATGTGTTGCACATTCTTGTGTTTCTAGTTATATATTCGTTTAAAAAAAATTTAATTGAAAAATTTTTATATCACAGGTATCTAGGAAAGATGTTTATTCAAACAAATGATATTAGTTTAATAGCTATATTATCATTAAAAACACTCCTTGCGTTAAATACTCATGTTTACAAATACTCTTGCTCTAACTCGTTTTTTTTCTATTATAAAAGGTATATTTTAAAAAATGCCCGTTTTAAAATTTAATCCAAAAGAATGATGACCAATAAAAGATAGAGGCTGACACAAATTATTGTACAGAAGCGGAAGGCACATGTATATTATACAAGTCCCTTCTAATTTAGCAGCCCTTATACAGTGTATAAGGGCTGCTAAATTTGGGTCCTCATAAATACCAGTCTAAGAAATTCTACTTTTTTATGGTTCAACTGGTACCTTGATTTTGGAAACTTCATTGGATGCTCAGCTTCACTTTTGGATTGTCATTTGACTTCTCTTAATTCATTCTATAAAATTACCCTTGCTGTCGTGCTGCCAAATATTCTTTTTTTTTTGACAAAATGTGATTTTTTAGTTCAACTTTGAACCATATTTCCGACATCTTCCGATGTACGCCACCTGTTCAACAGCTTGATTCAGAGCTCCAATTTTTTTTGTCTCATATTCCACTTCGTTTTGATAAAAAATTTTTTAATAATATGAGTCAAGGTATTATATTGTATGATTTTATATTTTCAAGGTAGGTTATGTTTGTTTTATATTGGGGACCTGAATTTATATATATATATATATATATATATGTGTGTGTGTGTGTGTGCGTGTGTGTGTATCTGTCTGTGTCTGTCTGTCTGTGTGAGTGTTAAGAAATAATAACGACCCATTAGTATTAATTATCTTATAATAATGCACACCAGTTTTAATTATATATCTATGGATTCACTACTTTCAATTTTTTCCCTTAGATAACTTCTCGCGTTTCTCTGTTTGGCGCCTAGCTGTCGCAGGGCCGTATGGCACCACAGATATCACGTGGGCAATCGAAACTA
Source organism: Dolomedes plantarius (assembly GCA_907164885.2). Lineage (NCBI taxonomy): Eukaryota > Metazoa > Arthropoda > Arachnida > Araneae > Dolomedidae > Dolomedes > Dolomedes plantarius. The sequence goes on from OU015498.1 coordinate 14,950,476, forward strand.
AATTTTTCCTTGTGCTGGGATGAGTGTCGAACTGCGCATTTAACGATCAGATACGCATTGAAACGCACGTCATATATATACATACATACGTACATTTATCCGATATTCGGCGACTTAGAAATATCAAGTAATGGAAAATCTTCTACGGAAATGAGTTTCTGGCCTTTTCAAAGAACAGGCAGCCAAGTTCCAGCTTGTTTTCAACAGCTTATCAGAGTTAACTATAAAACTGCTGAAAACCCCGGATAGAAAAAGTCATATTTATGAATAATACTGAAGTCAGATAGCGGAGGAATGAGTATGCATCAAAAACTCGTCAAAGCCATTACATTATCCGTTATAGCCTTTGTATCAAAACATCGTCTTTATCAGCATTGCAGTAAAGGGCGTGAACCCCCAAGATTAGAAACTTAGTAGTAAAAAAAAAAAAAAATCACTTTTCCTCTTCGCAAGAATTATGCCTACTGCGACAGATTAATGCGAAATGGAATGTTTGAACTTCCTAGACCCCTGATTTACGATAATTGCAGTGTGAGAGACAGGATGTTACAACTTGATACCTCAAGCACATGGCCCCGGTCCTTACTTGGTTGTAAGGAGGAAAGAAAAAAAACTACCTCTCATGTCAGGGAAAATTTATACACTATTTGCGTTATTTCGCTGCTGAGACTAGTTAGTTAATTGCGGAGTTATAAATTTCGGGTTAATGATGTACTGTTTGATTTGGAAGGGAGTAACATGCAGTAACGGGCTGTTGGAAAGATTTGTGGTTATGCAAACATGCGAGAGGGCTTGCCCCAAGTTTGTTTGGACGGATGAAGGGTCACCGAGGGCAAAGAATCCTGCGTTGTAAGGTTTAATTTGTTTGTTTGAATCTTTTTGAGATTTACGCTTTAAGAGGCTATTCCAGACCGTCAAACGATCTTCGAGTCCATACAGTAGAAAAAAAAATAAATAAATAAAACAGAAACGTGAAAGTATGAAAACCAACACATTCTTAGATTCTGGACATCGTCATAATTATGTGCTCAATAAATCATCATAAGATACGCTTTCAAAATGAAAGTTCAGTTCAAAGGGTCGAAAACCATGAAGAGTTTTTACACGTGAAGGGTTCAAATATTAAGTGGCTTTTAAATTTTTAGGTATTTCTTAAATTTTCACAACATAAAGCATCAAATTTTGATTACTTAGGTCTAGAGAATGCGTTTAATTATGCCATTTTGTGATGAAACACTCTTTATGGCTTTTTTTTGTTCCCAGAAAAAAGGGTCTATTCATTGCGAAATGCCTTATAGCAGGGCTGACCAACCTTTTTTAGTTGGCGATCGACTTTTCTATGATATTTTATTCGGCGATCGACTTTTCTATGATATTTTATTCGGCGATCGACTAGTTATCATTTTTTTGTGGAAAATGAGCAGTTTATCGTCACTAACATAGACCATATATTTATGAAATTATGGCTCGCGATCGACTAAAATCATGTCGAGGATCGACCGGTCAATCGCGATCGATCGGTTGGCCACCCCTGCCTTATAGTACTCAGCAAAATAATAGAACATACGAAAGTTGTAATAAGCTGTAGAAAAAATCATTTCTAGTTATATGTGGTGAAATAATTATATGGGTTTGATTAAAAAATGTGCCTAAGATATTATGTACGTTCAGCATCCCCCCTCTGAAATACTTCGTCCTAGCGTGTTTTGGATTTTGGAGTATTTGCATAGACAATATGAGGCAGCCCGGAAATGGGATCCAAGTATACCCATAAAATATCTGTGTATTATATACACATTTTACAAAGGGTCTGAAGACAACATGTTTAATTATTTTAGAAAAGGTGTCTCTCTTCTACGAAATGCCTAATGACTCTTGGGAAAAAGGAAAAGAAATCAATCAAGAGAGAAATTTTTGGGAAAAATTCAGAGAATTAAAAGGAAAAATTTCAAAGAATTTCAAACAAGAATGAGTGTACAATGAAAAATTCTGCTAAAGTTATTTCATAGGTCGAGTATTTTATCCGATAAGAAGCTATGAGGTAAATTACAAGCGTACTCAAGTTATATGGAACAATAGTATGTGTAATACAAGATATGCTTAATGACTCTTGGGAAAAAAGAAAAGAAATCAATCAAGAGAGAAATTTTTGGGAAAAATTCAGAGAATTAAAAGGAAAAATTTCAAAGAATTTCAAACAAGAATGAGTGTGCGATAAAAAATTCTGCTAAAGTTATTTCATAGGTCGAGTATTTTATCCGATATGAAGCTATGAGGTAAATTACAAGTGTACTCAAGTTAGATGGAACAATAGTATGTGTAGTACAAGATATGTCTAAATGATTATGCAGGCTCAGCATTGGCGTAGCAAAGGGGGGGGGGCAAGGGGGTCTATCATGCCCCGGGCGCCACTCGCAGAGGAGCGCCAATGTAAGATCTATATATTATATTACTATATGTTTTCGGGGTGGATGCCAATATAAGGTCTATATATTATATTACTATATGTTTTTCAGGGGAGGGCCCCAATATAAGGTATATATATTATATTACTATATGTTTTTAGGGGAGGGCGCCAATATAAGGTATATATATTATATTACTATATGTTTTTAGGAAAAGGCACCAACATAAGGTCTATATATTATATTACTATATGCTTTTCGGGGGGGGGGAGTGCCAATATAAGGTCTATATATTATGTTATTATATGTTTATCGGGGCGCCAATATAGGGTCTATATATTATATTACTATATGTTTTTCAGGGGAGGGCCCCAATATAAGGTCTATATATTATATTACTATATGTTTTTAGGGGAGGGCGCCAATATAAGGTATATATATATTATATTACTATATGTTTTTAGGGGAGGGCACCAACATAAGGTCTATATATTATGTTACTATATGCTTTTCTGGGGGGGGGGGAGTGCCAATATAAGGTCTATATATTATGTTATTATATGTTTATCGGGGGCGCCAATATAGGGTCTATATATTATATTACTATATGTTTTTCAGGGGGAGGCGCCACAAAGGTATCGTGCCCCGGGCGCCAGTTATGCTCGCTACGCCACTGAGGCTCAGCTTCGTCGTATGAAATGCTTGGTACTAGCAGTTTTACGAATTTTTAGCGTTGGTATGCACGCAACGAGCTTGGTGATGAGTACCAGAATTGCACATGAAATCCATTAGTGCAGTGGTTCTTAAACTTTTTAGATCCGCTGCTACCTAGATCTACAGATTATTTTGGGTGGCGCCCTTAATATGTACCAACTAGGGTTTTCGATCTTGATCAATTTTTTAAAAACCCGGGTTTCGGGTTTGACGGGTTTTTTTTAAATTTAAAACCCGGGTTTTTCCCCGGATTTACTTGGTTGGTTCCAGGGACAGGGTTGCCAAATGTCCCGGATTTTAAGGGACAGTCCCTTATTTGTAAATTTTGTCCCGCGTCCCGGGGAACTTTGATACGGGACGGCAAAAGTCCCGTTTTTCGCCGAAATGAGAAATTTATTGTATATGAGTTGGGCGCATACAAGGGCCTGTTCACATCCGGATGTATTTAACACAGTAAAGCACAATATATCATACAATTCAACTGACTGTGGGAACACGCTCATTCGAAAACTTTTTTATGACTCAAAAGTCGCCCCAAAGATTTCCTGCGCACATTATATTATGTGCATTGTACAATAATAAAATTACAAATTTTACATACACGTCCCTAACACTTTATAAGGGCACTTACTTAGTTGTAGTAAACTAATAAAATAAAAATCAGTTTTGTGCTATATGCCTAAACCAACCTTAAATTGCTTTTGATTTGCAAATTTTCTATGTAATTACATTATTGTTCACTTAACCTAAACTCTATGTAAGTTGCAAAACTGAACGGAAAATGCATTGAAAATGGCTATTTGAAAGGTTAAAATTTGAAAAATTTCCGGGGGAGTACCCCTAGACCCCCTTTCCCCTGGGGGTATTCGATACTCCCCAGTAGTATAGTTATCAAAACCCGTCCCTTATTTTCGGTGTTTTTATTTGGCAACCCTGTCCATGGGGTCAATAGCAAAGAACTAAAATAATAAATAGTTAATTAGAAGCATTTAATTTATTTCATAATTTAAAATGTAAAAAAGAACAGTAAATAAATTTAATGTTAATAAACACATACATATATGTATAACATAAATAAAAATGGTACAAATATCTCATTTTTTTTTTATAAAACTGCCTTACAACCATCATTGCACTCAACGTATCATCGAGTCGGCTTCTGAGTTTATTAGCGAGGAGAATCATTACAGAAAATGCTCGTTCTGTTTCCACCGAAGTTGGTCGAATTGTTGTTAAAGACCTGAAAAGTTTATAGACTAAACACACCCAAACACAAACCGCAGAAAGCAGGCATGGCCGTGTAATGACTTACGCCCCTTTCACACTCGGAATTCCTGAGAGAGCCTAACGGCAAGACGTCCATTATCAATCTACCGTATTCATCGGTGACAGTCGCTTTGTCACCAAATTGTTGCAGACGCCGCGTCGCCATCGGACAATTAGGAAGCCGTCTTCTGTAAGAAATCCCCCCTGCTTGCAGACAAAGCCTGTCCAGAGGATAATCACCTAGCCTTTTAGCGGAAGACGCGGAATGGTCTGAAGACGGCCTATGAAAGAGTTCAAAGGGAGCACGCTTCAACCACCCACAGAGATGGGCGAGGATATATATTCGCCACCTTGATGTAAATGGGGGCAGTTGACTTCGCTTTACAGGTGTGAAGAACCCTCGTCGTCGAACGCGTGCCAGAGGAGGAGAGCCTGCCGTGTTCCATTATGATATCCTGAATCCCGCGAAATAGCCTCAGATAGTGCTTATTTTTTTGTAATTATTGTATAAAGCCTATATTTAATCTAGATGCAAATAAAGCATTTTGTAAATATTAAAGGCTGTCAGTCTTGGTTTTAGGCGAAGTCCTTACAGCCGTGTAGCTGACGTATTGCACTAACGTACGTGCTGCTGGGAATCCCCAACTCATAAACTTGAGTGAAATATAGTTATGGCGTACACGACGCCGCCAATATATCTTCATCTCACTTCGTCTCGTATTTTTCAATTCCTACTATTAGTTCACACTCTCTCTATATATATCTTGTTCAAATTTTCAATCGTTAATAAAAGTACTTTTTATTCATCCACTCAAGTTCAAATACATTTTTTTTAAACTTGTAATGGATGACACTTGATGTTAATACAGTTTTTTCAAATATTAATTCATTAATTAAATTTAATCAATCAATTTTAGTTTTAGACCATGTTCAAATTTTCAATCGTTAATAAAAGTACTTTTTATTCATCCACTCAAGTTCAAATACATTTTTTTAAACTTGTAATGGATGACACTTGATGTTAATACAGTTTTTTCAAATATTAATTCATTAATTAAATTTAATCAATCAATTTTAGTTTTAGACCATGTTCAAATTTTCAATCGTTAATAAAACGACTTTTTTTTCATCCACTCAAGTTCAAATACATTTTTTTAAACTTGTAATGGATGACACTTGATGTTAATACAGTTTTTTCAAATATTAATTCATTAATTAAATTTAATCAATCAATTTTAGTTTTAGACCATGTTCAAATTTTCAATCGTTAATAAAAGTACTTTTTATTCATCCACTCAAGTTCAAATACATTTTTTTAAACTTGTAATGGATGACACTTGATGTTAATACAGTTTTTTCAAATATTAATTCATTAATTAAATTTAATCAATCAATTTTAGTTTTAGACCATGTTCAAATTTTCAATCGTTAATAAAAGTACTTTTTATTCATCCACTCAAGTTCAAATACATTTTTTTAAACTTGTAATGGATGACACTTGATGTTAATACAGTTTTTTCAAATATTAATTCATTAATTAAATTTAATCAATCAATTTTAGTTTTAGACCATGTTCAAATTTTCAATCGTTAATAAAAGTACTTTTTATTCATCCACTCAAGTTCAAATACATTTTTTTAAAACTTGTAATGGATGACACTTGATGTTAATACAGTTTTTTCAAATATTAATTCATTAATTAAATTTAATCAATCAATTTTAGTTTTAGACCATGTTCAAATTTTCAATCGTTAATAAAAGTACTTTTTATTCATCCACTCAAGTTCAAATACATTTTTTTAAACTTGTAATGGATGACACTTGATGTTAATACAGTTTTTTCAAATATTAATTCATTAATTAAATTTAATCAATCAATTTTAGTTTTAGACCATGTTCAAATTTTCAATCGTTAATAAAAGTACTTTTTATTCATCCACTCAAGTTCAAATACATTTTTTTTAAACTTGTAATGGATGACACTTGATGTTAATACAGTTTTTTCAAATATTAATTCATTAATTAAATTTAATCAATCAATTTTAGTTTTAGACCATGTTCAAATTTTCAATTGTTAATAAAAGTACTTTTTATTCATCCACTCAAGTTCAAATACATTTTTTTAAACTTGTAGCGGATGACACTTGATGCTAATACAGTTTTTTCAAATATTAATTCATTAATTAAATTTAATTAATCAATTTTAGTTTTAGACCTAGAGCGTCTCTTGCTCTTGAATAGTAATTTCCCTCTTGTTACTGTGTAAACGGTAGCACTGCGGTATCGCGGGCTTCTCCCGTCCTGTAGGTTGCGAGATCGAATCCCCAACCTGACAAACTTTTTCTCTCTCTTTCCCCCCCCTCCTAATCTCGCGCAGTAGGCAAGGTTCTGGCAGGCAATCCTTTTTTCAATTCCTACTATTAGTTCACACTCAAATTTTTCTTTGTTGACCCAAGTAGGAATTGACTTTAAATTTTTTTTTATATATTACTTGTCTATTCATTTGTTTGAGAGCCGTACCAAGTCCGACTTGTTAAATTCGGTCTCGGTTCCAGATTAAGGAATATAATTGGTATTCTACTGTATTAGATGAATAACTATTTCGCCCGGATTTACATTAAAAATTCCCCGGGTTTCGGGTTCGTAAAATCTTTGAAAAACCCGGGTTTTCAGTTCGGGGTAACCCGGGTCAAAAACCTTAGTACCAACTATTGTATATTACAGACAAATTTTAATTCTATTTCTAACTACTAGATTACCTTTCCCTTAATAGTTGTTGTTGTTGTTGTTGTTGTTGTTGCTAATACCCCTGGTTGGAGGTTCCATTCACCAGGTCCTAATAGGCTACTGGGCTGCAAGGGGCGGCTCCTGTTTAGAATTAGCACCACAAGACAGTGGCGTAGCGAGCATAACTGGCGACGATACCTTTGTGGCGCCCCCCCTCTGAAAAACATATAGTAATATAATATATAGACCCTATATTGGCACCCTCGATAAACATGTAATAACATAATATATAGACCTTATATTGGCACTCCCCCCCCCCCGAAAAGCATATAGTAACATAATATATAGACCTTATGTTGGTGCCATCCCCTAAAAACATATAGTAATATAATATATAGATCTTATATTGGCGCCCCCCACAAAATAATATAGTAATATAATATATATACCTTATATTGGCACCCTCCCCGAAAAATAGATAGTAATATAATATATAGACCTTATATTGGGGCCCTCCCCTGAAAAACATATAGTAATATAATATATAGACCTTATATTGGCATCCACCTCGAAAACATATAGTAATATAATATATGGATCTTACATTGGCGCCCCTCTGCGAGTGGCGCCCGGGGCATGATAGACCCCCTTGTCCCCCCTTTGCTACGCCACTGCCACAAGAGTTGGAGTCCGACTTGGCTAAAGGAAGGGTCCCGTAATTTTGAACTGAGTCAAGTGACGAGACCGGAACAAGTGACCCCGCACCTCCAGAGGTAAATTTGACAACTTGGAGGACATTGCAGCCACGACCTATTTTGCGTGCCCCGGCCACCATTAGTGAACAGAGCGTTGGATATCCAGCAACGAGCTTGAACCAGGGACGTTCAGATCACTGGCTCGCTTGTCTTGCCAACTGGGCCACCACGCCCACACCCTTATTAGTATAAATATGAGGTGGTAGAGGTAAAAAATGCGTAGATAAAAAAAATCAAGTTTGTGTAAATAGCTTTATTAACATTAGCCGTAGGGCGTATGGGGAGACGCGGCGCCCCTGGGCACTTCTTGAGAGCCCCTGCATTAGTGTATTATACACACCTTGTCCTAGGGTGAAGGAAATTTATACAATACGTTTAGTTTTTTGATGATAAGTTTGTGTATTTTGAACCATCCGGATTTTGAGGTGTCAAAATCTCGAACATTGATGTGAATAATTCTCATACCATTAGTGAAGGAAATTTATACAATACGTTTAGTTTTTTGATGATAAGTTTGTGTATTTTGAACCATCCGGATTTTGAGGTGTCAAAATCTCGAACATTGATGTGAATAATGCTCATACCATTAGTGAAGGAAATTTATACAATACGTTTAGTTTTTTGATGATAAGTTTGTGTATTTTGAACCATCCGGATTTTGAGGTGTCAAAATCTCGAACATTGATGTGAATAATGCTCATACCATTAGTGAAGGAAATTTATACAATACGTTTAGTTTTTTGATGATAAGTTTGTGTATTTTGAACCATCCGGATTTTGAGGTGTCAAAATCTCGAACATTGATGTGAATAATTCTCATACCATTAGTGAAGGAAATTTATACAATACGTTTAGTTTTTTGATGATAAGTTTGTGTATTTTGAACCATCCGGATTTTGAGGTGTCAAAATCTCGAACATTGATGTGAATAATGCTCATACCATTAGTGAAGGAAATTTATACAATACGTTTAGTTTTTTGATGATAAGTTTGTGTATTTTGAACCATCCGGATTTTGAGGTGTCAAAATCTCGAACATTGATGTGAATAATGCTCATACCATTAGTGAAGGAAATTTATACAATACGTTTAGTTTTTTGATGATAAGTTTGTGTATTTTGAACCATCCGGATTTTGAGGTGTCAAAATCTCGAACATTGATGTGAATAATGCTCATACCATTAGTGAAGGAAATTTATACAATACGTTTAGTTTTTTGATGATAAGTTTGTGTATTTTGAACCATCCGGATTTTGAGGTGTCAAAATCTCGAACATTGATGTGAATAATGCTCATACCATTAGTGAAGGAAATTTATACAATACGTTTAGCTTTTTGATGATAAGTTTGTGTATTTTCAACGATCCGGATTTTGAGGTGTCAAAATCTCGAACATTGATGTGAATAATGCTCATACCATTAGTGAAGGAAATTTATACAATACGTTTAGTTTTTTGATGATAAGTTTGTGTATTTTGAACCATCCGGATTTTGAGGTGTCAAAATCTCGAACATTGATGTGAATAATGCTCATACCATTAGTGAAGGAAATTTATACAATACGTTTAGTTTTTTGATGATAAGTTTGTGTATTTTGAACCATCCGGATTTTGAGGTGTCAAAATCTCGAACATTGATGTGAATAATGCTCATACCATTAGTGAAGGAAATTTATACAATACGTTTAGCTTTTTGATGATAAGTTTGTGTATTTTCAACGATCCGGATTTTGAGGTGTCAAAATCTCGAACATTGATGTGAATAATGCTCATACCATTAGTGAAGGAAATTTATACAATACGTTTAGTTTTTTGATGATAAGTTTGTGTATTTTGAACCATCCGGATTTTGAGGTGTCAAAATCTCGAACATTGATGTGAATAATGCTCATACCATTAGTGAAGGAAATTTATACAATACGTTTAGCTTTTGATGATAAGTTTGTGTATTTTCAACGATCCGGATTTTGAGGTGTCAAAATCTCGAACATTGATGTGAATAATGCTCATACCATTAGTGAAGGAAATTTATACAATACGTTTAGTTTTTTGATGATAAGTTTGTGTATTTTGAACCATCCGGATTTTGAGGTGTCAAAATCTCGAACATTGATGTGAATAATGCTCATACCATTAGTGCAATAAATGAAATCTCAAGAACCTTGCGTGTTTCTCGAAAAAGGCAAGTTGTTTAAAACGTAGAGGACGAAGAAAAAACGCTTTCGTAGGCAGTGGCAACAATGATAAGCCTCCCCCCTCCTCATACTGAACTTTTTACTAGAAACAATTGACATTTTATACGGTAATAAAATCTTGTAATAAAATGTTTTATTTTAACTTTTTAAATATTTATTTTAACTTTTTAAATACATCAATATATTTTAAATACATCATTATATTATCAATATAAATTAGGATAAAAATTACCTTACTTCGGATAATCTGTTTTAATTTAGAAAAATAGAAAATTTTCATATGCATATACAGTCGAACCTCCATATATCGAACTTCCACATATCGAAATTTTCTATATATCGAACTCTTAGCAAATCTCCATGTTCATTACATAGAAAAATTGTTTCTATATATCGAAAAAAATCTCTATATATCGAAATTTTTTTCAAGACAAATTGGGAGATTTTATTCCACTTTAGAATAAAATCTCCCTATTTTTGGCATTTGAAACAATACGTCGTAGACTTCAATTCTCGGAAAATGTTCTTGATTAAGTTTTTAGTGGACTGAATAAATACGAACATTACTTTGAACTTTCCGCAAAACTGGCTCTTTAGCAAGATATTCGTAGTTTTTTTTTAAAAGAATGTAACTGTGATCATTGTAACCACTGTCTGGATTATTGTTTTTTTAAAGGTATGTAGTACTCAATAAATCTTTCATATTAATTCATATTTTAGTTATTAACTTTCATTTAATGGGATTCGTATAATAATTAGAAATGGAGTTTCGTATACGAAAATTAGCTTTAATTTTTATAGGAGAATTATTATAAAACTAAGCTCAATTCTATATATCGAAATTTCTATATATCGAATTTTTTTCCGGCAATTTGCTACTTCGATATATGGAGTTTCGACTATATTTGTATAGGGACCAGTGGTTTTGCGTGGTGCTAAGTTATGCACTACCTTAAAAGCACTAAAAATATTGTATATGGTTGTATACTATCTCTTAAATCCCATTTACGATAATTAACTATATTATATTAACCATCTAAAAAGCACATAAAGTTCAGATTTCTAAAGATAAATGAATCTTAGATTGCCTAAAGTGTTGCAGAGTGGTTTAACTATATTATAAGTAGAATTTAAAAAGGCTGAAACCGTTTAGCTCATAGAAAGAAACCCTGGATCTTTAAAGACAGTGATATAATAAAATAATGTAAATAACTACAACTATTAACACAAAAAAATTGGGGATTGCGAACGGTGGCAACTTATTTATTAATATAACACACATGTATGTTAAGATAAACAAGATACCGCAGAAGTCTTTGACACATTTGTAAATTTACGTATAAACACTGCATAAGAAGGAAGGAAACGTTTGCAAATTTTGTTTGCTTCCTTCAAAAGACTTTTTTCTTATGTTCTATATGGTCAGCTTTCGTTGCATTATGCCAGTCTTCTGTTTCTTCCCACGTAAATTCTGTAATAGGGACCAATGCAACAATTTAGCGGGGCAAACACTTTAGGTCCAAAACTATATCTTTATGCCGGAGGTAAAAGGCACGATGTCCATTTTTTAAAAGTAGACTGTTTTACTTTACTCTAACATATATTTTGCACTTTTTTCAGTGGTGCACTAACTCGAATTCATATTGTATAGAAGCTAACTTGGCAGTGGGAAACGGCACCATATCTAATCGTTGTAACGAGGTTAAGAGCACTGAGTGGATTTCATTTAGTTCTCTTGTAGAATTCATTCATTGTGACTTAGTGTCTTTTACCTTCGGTACACTGATGTTTTTTAGAGTTTTTAGGTTTCAATCCTCTACGCATAAAACTAAGTTTTATCTTTTACACATCCTCTCAAAAATGCCAAGGCAACTGAAAACCGCCTCAGAACTTTCAATTAGGTATTGGGAAAATTCTCGTAGAAGACCCCTACGCTTCGCCCACACCTCAAGAGGATCGATATGTATCCCTAGTGGTGAAATGGAACAGCCATCTCACTCCTAGTCAGATAGCTGCAGACCTTGCAACCGCTACCGGTACAAATGTATCAGCCAGAACCATTTCTAGGCGATTAAATCAGGTTGGTTTATATGCACCGAAGCCTGTTCAATGCATCCCACTTCAACCACGCCATCGTCGAGAAAGATTACGTTGGTGTAAGGAACATATTGGTTGGGGTCAGCAAGAGTGGTCCAGAGTAATGTTCTCTGACGAATCCCGTTTCACCGTGACAAGTGATTCTGGCCACCAGTTAGTGTGGAGAGAGAGGGGAACACGTTATGCACCACAGAATGTTCAGGAACGTCATCGGTATGGCCAAGGCGTGATGGTGTGGGCAGGCATTATGCACAATGGTAAACCACAGCTTCACATCTTTCAGCGAGGTACCGTTACATCGCAGCGGTATTGCAGAGAGATTATTCTGGATCACGTTCGTCTTTTTAGGGGTGCGGTAGGTCCAGATGTTCTGTTTATGGAAGACAATGCGCGCCCACACAGGACTTCTGAAGTATCGGACACACTAGAAAGTGAAAATATTGAACGTGTGACATGGCCTGCTTACTCTCCTGACCTAAATCTTATAGCGCATGCTTACGATGCTCTTGGCAGACGTGTTTCTCAAAGAACTTGCCCTCCCCGAACCATACAAGAACGGAAAATCGCCTTGACAGAGGAGTGGGACAATATCCCCCAAGGACTCCCCAATACTTGCATGAAAAACAGATCCAAAATGTGCACTAGTGTCCGAGGAGGTCACACAGGTCGTACTAAGGTACTCATAACTGTTTCATTCTGGCAGTAAGACCTATTTTTCGTGGTTGTTTGGAAATGCTCCAAAGAGCATCTTTTTTTTTCGTTTTCTTCTTTTTCCATGTGGCGTAATCTGTACCATTTTGCATAATAAATAATGCACAGTTTCTCTACTAAATATGTACGAAGTTTCATTTCTTCAATCAATGTATATTAGGAATATTCCGAAAAATGTGACTGTTCCTTAGCAATTGTCAAGCAGTGTATATATATGTACTCTGGGGCAGACGAGAGTCTCTAACATCTAACTCTGAGGAACCAAGTCTAAGATCCATCTCCTTCTTCTCCAATTCCTTCCGTCCTTAGCGGAGTTGTTATCCGTTTACAGGGGGGCCATTCTGGCCCGCCCCTCACTTTCATTGGGCAGTGGGCTGTTTTTCTTTCAGTGGTTCCTGCCCCAATTGGTTCTTTATTAAACCGCCTCTGTAGCCTCTGTCCATAGTCTATGAAGTACCTCCCCCACCATAATTTTATTTTGCAAAACAACTTTGACCCTTCTCATCTGACGTTTTTAGTGTGGGCCATAAAATAACGACCATCCATCTTGTAAAATTTAGACTTCAGATCGCTATCACTGGCCACACCGACAGCCATTCTTCTATTTTTTATTGGTTTACAAACCTGTATTTACCCCTGCCTCTGCATCCTTTATAATACATTCGTTATTGGCCACACACCGTGGGGAATTTTACCATTTCACTTCTACAGTATGTGTGTGTGTGTGTGAGAAAAATTATCCAGTTATCTATAAGTAAGTGGGTGTTTCGAATCTGGAAGCCGGCTGAAGCCCTGAGCTTGAAAGGGCTTCTTAATTTGAGTGGAGAAAACGAATTTGGTACCTCAGTCATCCGAGGCTAGAAGGTTTCCTGAATTTAAATGGAATAACCATTGAGAATATTTATTAAAATAAATAGAAAATTCAGTATATTACCTATCAAACTATTTTACTCAGAAAAAACACTGATCACGTAAAGGATTACACTATTAAATTTCATTACATTCTTATATGAATACAATGAAATTTCTTTCTTTCTCCAGAGCATTTTCTGTCGTTATAATTGTTTCCACTTTATCTAGGTTTCACTTTATTAATTCAGTATGTCGGGAGGGAGATCCTTCATTCTTTTGTAAAGTTTGAAAATCTCTCAAAAACTACGAAGTCAGAAGAAAAGTTAAACAGTGTAGCTTTACTGCGTGTGGAACAAGCAGTATTTAATAACGTCGATACTTCAAAGACTATAGATAAAGTCGCAAGAAAAATTGTCGCAAGAAAAATTTATTTTCAATTACAGTGGAATCTCGATCTATCGTTTTCCAAGGGACCGATTGAAGTGAACAATAAATGCGGGAAAACGATAGATGTGGAAACATAACAAAGCAATATGATCGTTGGGACTGGATAAAATGAACGACACATACGGAAAAACGATGGATCCGAAAACGATCGATCGAGATTCCACTGTATTCTTTTCTTAAAGGATATCATTATTTTGTTTCCCAAAATATATATTGTAAGTGTTTTCACTTTTACATATTTCATATTCCAATGCCTGATATTATATCACATGCTACAAGTGTTTAAATTTTCTTTCATAATGAAATAGTAGTTCTTATTGTAAACATGCACATGTATAAACGCTTTCATTTTAGGAGGGTTGCAAAAATTTTTCCTTAGTGGTCCTCAGCCGGCCTTAATCTGCCTCTGTCTATAAACACTGTATAACCAATTTCCATATCCTTGCCTTAATACTTACTTATCCTAGAAATAAGCATAAAAAAAGTATACGAAGAAAAATCACGAAAAAAAAGTATTAAGGGAACAAGGGACTTTCAATCTCGATCTTCTTTAATGTTCAATATTTTACTCTATATACCCCACGAACATAATTAATATTATTTTCTATTGCATTGAAGATACTTAGTATAATTCAAAAATTAGTATATTGTGGAGGAATAGGACCTGCTTATCAAAAAGTTCTTAAAAAATAATAGAATTTTTCAAAAGGCTCCGTGCGTATTCATTTTCTTCTGATATCTTTCAAATTTCTCAGAATTGTTAATTGAAGTGTTTGTCACAAAACTGTGCATGATTCTTTGAAATCACAAATATTTTTCAAATTTATACATCATAAAATAAAGTAAAAACATAAAAAATAACAGACAGAATAAAAAAAAATAATTTAAGACGTTAGATTCATATAAAAAAAATAAATGCACATTTATATTTATACAAAGGCTGTTCACACATTTTTTAGACGATGTATATTGTATTCACAAAACTAAATTACATAAAATTCTTGTGTTTTAAATGTTCTATTTGACATCCCTTATTCTGAACTATCTTTCGACACCGCAATTTCCAGGATAATAATGCCTTTTGAAGTGTCAGAAAAGGTATTCTATCCCATCCCTCCTGAACAGCTTTCCAGAGTCCTGTAAGGGTTTTGGGACGACGTTTGGATAATGCAGATTTTAAAAGTCCGAAAGCACAAAAGTCCATAGGTGATACATCGGGAGATTTAGTAGGGATATCAATGAAGGGTATGACCTTGATACCAGTTTTTTGTTCCATTTCTTTTAGGAAATTTACAGTGGATTTTGATGTGTGACTGCTAGCTTTGTCCTGATGGAGTCTCACAGATTGATGGCACTGTGGGTAAAGCGATGGTATTTCATTCAGAAAAATTGGCGATAAAATATGTTCCTGATAGTATTTGGAGTTAATCTTGACATTTTTTCCCACTCTCTTTATTTTTAACTTGCCATTATAAGAAAAACCAGCAACAATCATGAATCCCTTAGAAAAACTTTCTTTCGATTCTTTGAACCATGTACTTAAATTTTTTTCTCCCCTTTCATGATAATAAATGGCTCTTTTGTGTTGCAATCATATAAATACACCCGTGATTCATCTATTGTGACAATTTGTTTCCATTTTTATTTGGATAAGTGTTTCTCATATAGAATTCTGCAGCGTGTCCTGCATTCAGCGATATGATTCGGAAGAAGACGATGCACATTGCGTTTTTTCGCTTTCTTAAGATTTAAATCAACGTTTATCATTTTGTTTACAGTGGACACCGAGCATTTTAATGATTTTGCAACTGTCCTTTGACTAGGGGGATTTTCTTTTAACATTAAACAACGTATCTTTGCAATAGTCGAAGATGTCCGTTTTTTCCTTGGATACTTGTTTGGAATTTTTGTCCCACTTGAGGCTCCAATTTGACGTTTTTTTCCTTTCTTGTTGACGATATTACCTATCGACGCTTTAGATATCCCAACACCATGACTCTCACATCGTTTTAGGATAACGGAGTATGCATATTTCTCTTCGGAAAGAGCATAAATGTAGCCTTCGAACCACTGCTTTGTTAAAAACGCCATTTTGAATAAAAACAAAACTTTCATGCCGCAGACGATAATTTTGACTTTTAAAAACATAGTACAATTGCAATTATTTCTTTTGCAGCAAACGATTTTTTATTACCGCTTACCAAAATTGTCTAAAAAATGTGCGAACAGCCTCTGTATACATATGGTAAACTTATAATACAAAATTTAAGAATTTTAATTGATATATAATGCGCATAGAGCATTTTGAAAAAGTTAGCATTTTTGAAATTTTTTTTGAAAAACGGGCATGATTCTTCCGAAAATTCCTTATTTTGAATTCTAGGGGTTTTCAATGTAGTAAAATAGAAAATAAATTATTCTCATTTTGTATATGGAGTTAAAAATGGAAAATTGAAAATATTCGAATCTGAAGGTCCCTTGTCTCCTTAATCCTATGAATATGTTATATGGAAATACAAAGCGTATTTGATAGCTTTTAAATCAAACCCATTTTGATAAATTATTCTCTCCTAATGAAATAGTAGTTTTTATTGTAAACATGCACATATATAAACGCTTTCATTTTAAGAGGGTTGCAAAAAATTATCCTTAGTGGTCCTCAGCCGGCTTAATCTGCCTCTGTCTATAAACAGTGTATAACCAATTTCCATATCCTTGCCTTAAAATTTATTTATCCCGGAAATAAGCATAAAAAAGTATACGAAGAAAAATCACGAAAAAAAATATATTAATCCTATGAATATGTTATATGGAAATACAAAGCGTATTTGATAGCTTTTAAATCAAACCCATTTTGATAAATTATTCTCTCCTAATGAAATAGTAGTTCTTATTGTAAACATGCACATATATAAACGCTTTCATTTTAAGAGGGTTGCAAAAATTTATCCTTAGTGGTCCTCAGCCGGCTTAATCTGCCTCTGTCTATAAACAGTGTATAACCAATTTCCATATCCTTGCCTTAAAATTTATTTATCCCGGAAATAAGCATAAAAAAGTATACGAAGAAAAATCACGAAAAAAAAATATTAATCCTAGGAATATGTTATATGGAAATACAAAGCGTATTTGATAGCTTTTAAATCAAACCCATTTTGATAAATTATTCTCTCCTAATGAAATAGTAGTTCTTATTGTAAACATGCACATATATAAACGCTTTCATTTTAAGAGGGTTGCAAAAATTTATCCTTAGTGGTCCTCAGCCGGCTTAATCTGCCTCTGTCTATAAACAGTGTATAACCAATTTCCATATCCTTGCCTTAAAATTAATTTATCCCGGAAATAAGCATAAAAAAGTATACGAAGAAAAATCACAAAAAAAAATATTAATCCTATGAATATGTTATATGGAAATACAAAGCGTATTTGATAGCTTTTAAATCAAACCCATTTTGATAAATTATTCTCTCCTAATGAAATAGTAGTTTTTATTGTAAACATGCACATATATAAACGCTTTCATTTTAAGAGGGTTGCAAAAAATTATCCTTAGTGGTCCTCAGCCGTCTTAATCTGCCTCTGTCTATAAACACTGTATAACCAATTTCCATATCCTTGCCTTAAAATTTATTTATCCCGGAAATAAGCATAAAAAAGTATACGAAGAAAAATCACGAGAAAAAGTATTAATCCTATGAATATGTTATATGGAAATACAAAGCGTATTTGATAGCTTTTAAATCAAACCCATTTTGATAAATTATTCTCTCCTAAATAGACAAATATTTTTCATTATTTTATACTTGAAGCACTACGTTCACTCGTTGAACATTTAAATAAATGTTTTCTTTAAATTACTCTATTCACCGGACGTACGAACGTCTTAGCTGTCAGGTGGGAGAGAGACACTCGACCGTCGAGTACAGACAAACCGACACAACTCGTGGCTGGTTTTGTCTCGGTTAGAAAAACAAGCATTTAAAAGTCTAAAGGTTATTGCCCTGCAATACTATCGGTACAAACAAAATGCCACACTATTTATACCCTGACGGCATCGAAATCTTGCTTTGATAACAAAAAAAAAAAAGCACCCGCTGCACAAACCATCTCTTGTGAGGAACTTGCGCTCATGCGACTTGTAGAACAAACAGAGCTTGATTCTCTGGAAATTTATTATCGTGGAATCAATCATCTTGATACAAATCTAGAAATTGCTAGTGAATGCGTGCAAATATGAAAACAATAAATAAAAACGTTGCCTAACAAACCCATATTTTGACGGCTGAGTATGAACACATTTTTCTCTTGCTGATGATAATTGCATGCTTGCTGTAACAGTAAATAAATTTTGATCAACTTTATTTCGGGCCCAGGTTTAATTTCGGTGTTGCAAGAAGAAAAAAAAATTACAGTCGGACCTCTATTTAACGAACCTCTATTTTGCGAATTTCTCTATTTAGCGAATTTTTCCTTGGAACCGAGAACATTTTGCGAATTTCTTCGTAAAATAACCTCTAAATAGTGAAGTGCATTCTCTGTTTAACGAACTTTTTCTTGCGATCCAATATTTTTTTCCTCCATATTTCTCAAAATATTTCTGAACATTTCAAACTTATCCTTTCTTTTAACACATTTAAAAAATTAACTTTCTTTTAACACGTTCCGATGCGAATTACAGTTTGAAGAAAATACGCCTGAAGGGCTTTTTTTAGTACATTGCAAAGATGCGAGACGGATAAAGAGAGAAAACATTTTTTCAAACAAATAACTTAGACGAAATTAAGAGACTTTATCAGTAATTAAATTTAAGGACACATGAGGTAATGTATGCTTAAAATTTTCTTGTTATAATAAATGCGATAATGTCATTAAAATTTATTAATTTTAATATAATTTTTTAAAAATCGAAAATACAGTGTATTTCCGGACAATGTTTTGTTTCATTCTTGTTTTCCTTGCAGATTTCTGTTTGACGGGTAAGGTATACAAAAGAAATAGGTATTAATTAAAAGAAATAGACACAAATTATAGAAATTTGTGTCTATTACATCGAATTATAGAAATAGACACAAATAATAGACAAAATAAAGGTGTGATTGATTTTTTATTAATAATATTTAGCGTTTATGAATTTAAAATATGTTTTGTGTAGTTCAAAGTATTTTAAAAGGTGAATATCTATTTTACGAATTTTCCATATAACGAACTTTTTTTTCGGGATTTAGCAACTTTGTTAAATAGAGGTCCGACTGTAATTAATTAATAAAACTAAAAAAACTGAAAATATTTTGTATTGATTGAGAAGCACTATTCCTTTTCAAATATAAAATAAATTTTATTCAGTGAAATCCAAATTAATCGTAATTTTTTCTTTTACTAAACTGGAAAACACGGATAACACTCAAAATGAAATTTGCTGATATCCCATAGTCCAATTGCATAAGCGTAGGGGGGGGGGGACGGGCGGGCACATGTCCCCCCCCCCCCCCCCCCCCAACTTAACTTGAAATAAATTGAAACGTCAATAGAATAATAGAAGTTCGGTTAAATTCGGAAAATTGTAGAAAACTTTTAAGAAAGTTGGTTTTTTCCCGCTTTTTCAAACTGTGAAACTGAATATTCCGACTATGTCTTTAGCCTTAACATAGTTTTTAACAATGATATGATCCTTAACAAAAATTCTATGCTACATTTTTTTCTCATTTTATTTATATTATATTTATTTTTCTCATTGTATAACTTTTGAATACCAATTCTATTGTTATTCAATTTCAAAAAATCATAATATTTAATATTTTAAGGACCATTCGACAGTCAATGCACTGAGGAGGGGCCTAACTGAATTCAATTTGTGCCCCCCCCCCCCAACAGTTATAAGCACGCTACGCCTATGTCTAATTGGATAATGTATGATCTGAAAATTAAAAACCTAGCCCTGTCAGACATTTATAACGAGTTTAATGATGCTTATAGAAAGTCATTTCTAAAATTCATTTAGTTATATCTTTGATTCACCCAGTTATAACCAACAGATCGATCCCTAAATGTTTTACGGTTTATCGCACGAACATTTCATTTCCATAATTTCGAAGTAAAGGGTTTCAAGACATCGAATTATCAAAGACGCACACTTTATTTATTTATTGCTTCAAAAACATTTTATAGATTTTCAAATAACATAACTCACCCGCTTCCACGATAATTACTTAACCAGACGAAACATCTTCATGTAGTGAAATGAAACGTTCTCTTTAATCCAAAGCTCTTTGCCTAATCGTCGAAAAATAATATATTCAAGCTTTAAAAAATAAATTATATTTATTCATGTTCGAATCAATTTATGAAGATTGCAGAAATCGAATCCCGAAAAAAAATTTTTTTCTTTCGAGACGAAAAAGGATTGCGAAACGAGTTTATTTTATCCATGTTCCATCGAATCAAAATTAAACGTATCGGAATAAACACTGTAACATAAAATCAATTGCTGAAAACGCTTTATTTATTTGTTTATTCTAATTCCAGTGCCACTTAGTTAACTCTGCGTTGTAAGCGATAAACAAATGCCTCTATTCTAAGGTGCGAAATCCCATCATTGGGGGCAATGGTAAAAAAAAAGGACCTCGGGGCCCCAGCCAAACCCTTTGTTGACACAGCACTATGCACGCTTGACTTGCATCCAATAGAAATTCTTCCGCCACTGGGGCCCGTAAATCGGTTATCGTAACAACCGCGGGGCACGTGTAGCTCTCTGTGTGTGGTTCAACAGAAAATTGCTTCCACCTACCGTTTGCAGAAGGTGTGTGAATTGTGTGTGTACTGAGATGGTTCAGAAGTAGGGAAATAGATAAGGGTAAATGCTAGGTACAGTTGGTGCTTCCATATTTGGTCACACGAATTTTAAACATGTAACAATAAATTATGCTGGACATACATATTTAGTATTGTGGACAGTTATAGCTTTTATACACTATTAACACACTGGAAGTGTATGCGTTCTATAGTATAAACTATAGAATGCATATGTTATTTTTGTCTTTATACAACGACGATATTCTCGATTCGCTGATACGCTTTAAAATTTCAGTTGTGACTTTAAATGGCTGACAGATGGAGAACAGGAGAAAACTAAGAAGAAAAAACTTCAAGAATTTGTTTTTCACATATATTTTATTTAAAGTACTGGTTTTTGCATTCTTGATCTTAAACATTTCCACAGCATTTAAGGAAATATTACTGTAATTTTTTCGTAAACTTAATCTGAAGTATTGAACAGAGTACTCAGCCTTATGATAGAACCTTGGGGTTTAGGGGCGCGGTGGCCCAGTTGGCAAGAGCAGTGGGCCAGTGATCTGAACGTCCCTGGTTCGATGCTCGTCGCTGCAAATCTACCGCCGTGTTCACTAATGGTGGCCGGGACACGTAAAATAGGGCGTGGCTTCAATGTCCTCCAAGTTCTTAAATTTACCTCTGGAGGTGCGGGGTCAAGTGTTCCGGTCTAGTTACTTGACTCGGTTCAAAATGACGGGACCGGTCCTTTAGCCAAGTCGGACTCCGACCCTTGTGGTGCTATTAAAAACCGGAGCCGCAACTTCATCGCCCATAGCCTTCGGGACTTGATCTGATGTTACATGTCGGTCAAGGGGCATAAGCAACAACAACAATCTTGGGGTTTTTGTTATCAGCAAGGCACATCACAACACGAATTTTATTGATAGCACTTGCTAAACGTTAACATAAATGGTAGATTGAATCGGGAAGGATCAGGCAATTTTCCTCTTATTTTGTCCTATTGCCTTTTGTAGTCCATATAAATTTCTTAATCGGTCCAGGGAAATTCCCTAATTTGACATCTTAATGTGACATGCAATAAGATTTACTCGAAAAGGGTATTGAAAAAAGCATTTTTTTTTCTTATGTCTTTTGTGAAAGTCCTTATAATTTCCTTACTGTGGCGTACTCTTATGCCATGCTCTGAGTCCAACTCACCTAAAATAAAGAATAAAATCACAGTTATCGTTTACATTTATGGACACCACGGTTTAAAACAGTTATCTTTCGAAAATATGGTGCTAAACTTCCAAAATACTCCCCTCCAGCAATAAACAGCCTAATCTGACCTTAAAAGGTACGAAAATAATTTCCAATAAGTAATTTCCAAAGTAAGCATTTGCTTGATGCACGATGAGATGCATTATGAGGAAATAAAGTATATTATGTAAGATGAATCATGCACAATGTACATTTCTACGTGAAAGGTACCACAAAAAGCGATAATGACTTATAATAGCGTCTTCAGCTAGGTGGGGCAATACTTTTTAAGAACCAAGGACATTGCGGTGTGTTTCATGGAGCCATTGTCAGTCATCCTACAATATGACCTAAGACCTCCGAAATTTCTCAGAGATTAGATGATCGATTTACACATGATAAATCAATATTCCTCATTGGTCATTATTCATTGCGAGGTCTACGTAGTACACGAGGGGTTTCTACTACGTGTTACTACGTTGTGACCTCGAATAACTTAATCGTGCAAGAATGAGTTCATGTCAAGGTCTCAAAAAATGTCATCCATCTGCTGTTGCACCATGAGGAAAGAAGTAATGCGTGGAAATTCTTCAATGATAGTAGACGCCTGTGTTCAAAATTACTGGACTGGTCCTTTGGTCAAGTCGGACTCAGACCCTTGTGGTGCCAATGAAAACAGGAGCTGCACCTTCATCGCCAATTGCCTTCAGGACTTGATCTGATGTTGCTGTCGATCAAACGGCATAAGAAACAACAACACAGCAACAGTTTTCCCTCTGGTCTTCGAGCCGCCTTTCAATAATCATGCAAATGCTGTCATCCTGGATATCTGCCACTGTTGTTCTTTTTGCAGCACATTAGTCCTTTTTGTTAAGCAGCTGTGAATTCGGAAATTAATTCGAAAAGACACCTTCATTTTTGATAACCATACGATGCGATTCGCCAGTTTGTGCTGTTAGCATCCAACAGCCTCTGCAGTCTCGTGTTTTGAACAAGTGTGTATTCCCTTACAACCAAGAGAATAAATACCTGGAAGAACTTTTCCCGACAGGTTGGAATTTTTCTTAATTACGTTGTTCCATTAAATTTAAAGTTCAGAGGATGATTTCTTTAGCATTTTATTTTCGATAGTATATTAGAAGCAAGCTGTCACGCCACAGGTCCAGGATTCGACCATGCGACTGGGCAAGGTCGACTCAGCTTTTCATCCCTTGAGTGGGTCGATAAAATGAGGACCAAGCATGCTTGGTAACTTAATTCTTGGGATCCCACGTCATGTTGACCACTTGACTGAGACATAGTCTGTATGGCACCCCAAGCCCACGATCAAGAAAGCGGAGATGGACACCGCCAGCCTTGGTCAACAGCAGACTGTTGCGCCATGTGTAAGGTACACACAAGATTCGATTCACAAGAATCGAACTTTTGAGTGAATGAATTAAAGAAGCTGCTTGAGATATGCTAATTTCGGCATACGCGCTTGGTATAAATACCATGCAGCTTGATTAAGTAAAAAAAAGGTTGAAGAAGGTTGTTAAAGTTGATAGATAAGCGAGTTCAGGGAGCTACGAGGAAAGCAGCTCCAGGTGCTATCCTGCGCCAGTGCTTAGGGGGCCCAAAGTTTACGTGGCAGTACTGCTGGTTTGACTCTGCTGGTTTGTGAGTATTTGCAAAGAGTATTTCTATTGAGTGTTAATATATATTGCATACAAGTAGTACGTATGCTTATTACTGTAAAAGCAAATTCTATATGTGCAACGAATTCAATAAACATTGTTTCATGTATAAACTGTGTTTGTATCAAATTCATTTAGAGTGCCACTTTAAATTATATACACCCAAGTCTGGGTAGAAGTGAGCTATTCTCTATACACGAGTTTAGATTTTTTTAGAATATTAGAAGTCATAGTTTGCTAAATAGTTTGCTTGAATAACTGTAGTAGAATTAATTCATAATAACAACTTTAAAAATTGGAAAAATAATTTCTCATAGCTACATAATATATTTTATTTTCTTAAAAACAAACGAAAAATACTAATATTTCTTTCATTCAACTTTAAAAAAGTATTATTTTACTCAATCAAAACTCGAATGGTATATGAGTCAAGTTTGCGTTTTTTTTATCTAAATTACTTTAAATAGAAAATTTATTAACCTGAAATGTCATATATTAATTAGTTGCGAAACAGGTAATACAAATTCTAATGATAATTTATTTTTGAGTTTTCATTAGCATTAAAATGTTATCTTAAAGGATATGATTTCAAGAATACCATGCTTAACATTAACTATTGCAGTGGACTGTGCTAGAACAAGTATTCTAGCGTAAGGCAAAATTAGGTTGTCGACTCACTACCGCCACACGAAATTTCACTCATACAGATGTGATATACGTGACATGAATACACTGAGAAAAGGTGGAAATTCGGGTTGAATTTTCCTTAATATTCTTTTTTTTTAACGTTTCATAAAAGGACCTTAAAGTGTCACGTTTATGATTCTGATCAAAGCGGTTAAAAAATAAATTTAGAAATGAATAAAATAAATAATTGGTGATATCAAGACTAAATTCTCATGAAATAAGTAAATGAGATTAGAGGCCTCTTTCTAATTGTGTTAAAAAGATGCTGAGATATCCTAAACATCTTTTATGCTTTGTCTTACAAAAGTGATCGGGTATGTTAATAAAATATTCCAACTAAAGATTATAACATAAATATTAAAGTGTTGTTGATTCTCATGCTTAATTTGGGGCTGAATTGGTTTTTACTTACATTTCGCAAAAGATACTGAGATATCCTAAACATCTTTTATGTTTTGTCTTACAAAAGTGATCGGGTATGTTAAAAAAATATTCCAACTAAAGATTATAACATAAATATTAAAGTGTTGTTGATTCTCATG
>OU015498.1:14980579-15095579 GCA_907164885.2 Dolomedes plantarius
TTCATAGGAGCTGGTGATACACCAAAGAAAAGGAATTACTTCACGCGTTTACACGACTGCGTTTACATGCAGTTTCACTGCGTTTATACGACTTAGGCCGTCCGCACACGGAGCGACTCAAAGGAAACTGAACTGGTTAGCGACTGAAATTGCTTATCGGTTGCAAACTCGTTAGTGATGCGGCTCCGCACACGGGCCGACTCAAAAGTGATTCAAATCAATAGTTTGCGACCTGTCATGGAAGGAAGAACATCATTATTCCGGGCATTATTTTTAGTTAAATTATTATCAGAAATTAATTTTTTTTAAAAAATCGTCACAATAGATTGTCTTTGATCAATCGTTTAAAAATGGACTGTATATATGGGCGAACATATTCCATACAACAAAAAACGTTAGAATTTCATTTCATCGCTAGGCGGAAGTCACGTGACTCGTGTACGTCATTTGGCAGCTTGCCAAAAGAGCGGCTGTAACATAGATTGTGTAAAAACACGCACAACGCAAGAGAAACTGGCGACTGAAGTTGCTAGCGACTCGACACGTTGAGTTGCCTGCGACTGATTACAAACGCGTTGCTGACGGGTTTGTAACCAGTTCCGCCGTGTGCCTGGCTCCATTCAATTACATTGGTTACGACTCATCACGGACTGGTTTGTGATTGGAGTCGGTTATCAGTTTCTTTTGAGTTGCTCCGTGTGCGGACGGCCTTAAATCAGGGGGTCGGTCGAACAGTTGATCGCGATCGACTGGTGTAGGGTTATTCGAATTCGCACGAAGCGGGGATCTAAATCTTTCAAATGATACCTCATTTATCGATTTTTGGTTAAGTATGAAGGTAGAAAAAGGGATAAAACAAAAAAAAAACTTTTAGAAATACCATATATAGATACTTAACTTTCCTGCACAATATATTCACTTTTTAAAAAACTTCAGTCAAATGAAGTGTCTCTTTTTAGCGAAATTTTCCGTAGTACCTTGAATATGAATAACATTATTTTAAATTCCGAATAACAAAATGAAATTTTAGAGCAATGCAATTTTGATCCAATTAAACAAAATTCTGAATTTCATAAATAGTTTTTAGAATTTTATAAACAGTTTCTTATTTTTATTATTATTTTTTATAAATAGTTTTAGAATTTCTAAATTGCCGCGAAGAAATTCGTGTTTGTTTTAACAAATCAAAAGGAAAATGGATGTATATGCAATAAAAATAGATTTAAGTGCAAAAAATGCAATGTGCACAATTTATCACGTTTGAGATTCCCATGGTTATTTTTTTTTACCATTGAAAATTTTATAATTATAAAAATTAAAAACATATTTTTAATTAAGCAATTCAATGTGATATAAATTTGCTTCAAACTATCTGCGACCCCCTCCAGTTTTCTCTGCGACCTACACTTTGCGCTCCCCTGATGTGGATAATGTAGAGATACTGTAAAGGAAATAAAAGTTTAATTCTGTTTTCAAGTACTATATTGCAAATAATGTAAAGATAATGTAACAGCGACAAAAGAGCAATTCTGTTTACAAATATTGTAATATTTATAATGTAAAGACAACGTAAAGGAAATAAAACTCTCTATTTACTAGATCTATTTGCAAATACAGAGAGCATCATTAAAAAATACACATTTACAAGTCTGTGATTAGAAAAATGCTGATGGTTGAACATGCGTATTGAAGATCTGTGGGGGTCAACTAATGTACTACCTTAACGCATGATTAAGTTAAGTACTTAATCATATGTACATAAAGCTCCGGATTACTCAACCTAAGCAACGCTATTCTACTATTACGTCGTGAAACGTGGTCCATGAGAGCTGTCTTAAGCCCTTACACTATCGTAACTGAGTTTCAGTATCACTTTCCAGCCGGACCCCAAATACACTCTTAGACCCCCCCCCCCCCACCCAAAAAAAAAAAAAAAAAAAAAAAAAAAAAAAAAAAAACGCCGAACCAAGAAGGGGTAGTGACACAAATTGATATGCATACAGGTTTCGACGGAAAATGCAAAATTTTAAAGTTTGGCGGCCAATGAATGAACATGTGATGCTGCAGCGCATCTTAACTGCGCAACTGGCAGGATATTAAAGAGGAGAAATTTCGATTCCTGGTCATCAAGGCGATGGCCTAGGTAACACATTTAATCACATGTTCCTATGGTCCTATGGATTCCAGGCCATAAATTTCTTGCGAATTTCATTCCGTGTACTCAGGTATACAGTAACTATGCCTCGCATACAGGTGCGCTAACAATATGCGCAGTTGTCAGCATTTGAGAGAGGACATGTAGTTGGGCTTAAAGAAGCCGGTTGGTCTAATCGGCGAATCGCTCGACATTTGGATAGGAGTGATGCCACTATTAGACGGTGTTGGCAGGAATGGGTGAACCATGGCCGATCACAGTGTCAAGAAGGAAGCGGTTGGCCTAGAGAAACGACAGAACGTGAGGACCGAGCAATTGTCAGAGCGGCACTCACAGCGGCAGATTCATAATTATCATCGATCGTACGTGCAACTGGTGCTTCAGTGACCGTAAGGACCATTCATAGGCGGCTCAGAGAAAGAGGGCTGAGCTGACGGTGCCCTTTGCACCGACTACCATTGATCTCTGTACACCGACAAGCCCGTTTGCAGTGGTGTCGGGCCCATTCGACCTGTAATGTGACTGAAGTAGAATTGTCTTCAGTGGTGAGTTCCGCTTCGGACTGAACCCCGATGACCAGCCAGGACAGCGGTGAGATACCAACCTGAATGTCTTCCGCCATACGGGCCCACAACCGGGAGTGATGGTCTGGGGTGCCATTTCATTCCATAGCAGGACCCCTTTGGTTGTCATCCGCGGCGCCCTTGCAGCCCAACGGTACGCCGACAATATTCTACGCCCTTTTGTGTTGCCCTTCATATCACGCCATCCCGGGCTTACATTTAAGTAAGATAATACAAAAGGGCATATATGTATAAAAAATAATTATGTATATGTATATATACACAAAAAAAAGAAAGTATTTATTATATATTTAATAAATATTTTCTTATATTTTCGACCTATATTTATTTTTTATATGTATAAAAAATAATTATTTATTTATTTATTTATTTACTTATTTTTGACTAAAATAGAAAGGCTTTCGATGGAATTTTTTTTTCTATATGTATGACCTTTTAGGGCCCAATAATCAAATCCGAAAGAAAAAAGAGATATACACCCAAATAATGGCTTACATTTCAGTACATTTTTACAACTTTTTTTCTATATGTATGACCTTTTAGGGCCCAATAATCAAATCCGACAGAAAAATAGATATACACCCAAATAATGGCTTACATTTTTTTACATCTTATTTATTTTTCATATGTTAAAAATATCATATATTATTAAATAAAGTGTCAAACGGATTTACAATAAAAACTCAATCAGCAAAAATTTATTTATTTATTTATTTATTTAATTTTGACTAAAATAGAAAGGCTTTCGATCGAATTTTTTTTCTATATGTATGACCTTTTAGGGCCCAATAATCAAATCCGAAAGCAAAAATAGATATACACCCAAATAATGGCT
The DNA here is from genome assembly GCA_907164885.2 of Dolomedes plantarius. Classification (NCBI taxonomy): domain Eukaryota; kingdom Metazoa; phylum Arthropoda; class Arachnida; order Araneae; family Dolomedidae; genus Dolomedes; species Dolomedes plantarius. The sequence continues at coordinate 14,984,154 of OU015498.1, forward strand.
CACATTTCAGTAAGATAATACCCACATTTCAGTAAGATAATACAAGAAGAGAGTTTCTACTTCTTGTCTTCGTGCTTGTCCAACGCTACCTTGGCCAGCAAGGTCGCCGGATCTGTCCCCATCGAGCACGTTTGGAGCATTATGGGCAGTTCCCTCCAACCAGCTCGGGATTTTGACGATCTAACGCGCCAATTGGACAGAATTCGGTACGATATCCCGCAGGAGGACATCCGCCACCTCTATCAATCAATGCCAAGTCGAATAACTGCTTGCATACCGGCCAGAGGTGGACCAACGCGTTATTGACTTTTTCACTTTGTGAAGCTCTTTCTCTTGAATAGATCATCCAATTTTTCTCAAGTTGTAATCATTTGCTTTTCTGTACATGTGCTAGACCTTTCAGTCTACCAAACTAAAATGATATTCGTTTGGAATTTTGAGACTGTTTACTCCTAAAACTTGCTTTCAAATAAAATGCAGGTGGGGTACACCTTGCCTTCAGATAAAATGCAGGTGGGGTTCGTATAGGCAAAATAGAAGGTTTGTGTAAGAAGGCATAAAAGCACACCTAAGAGTTTGTATGAATGTTAAGAATTTTAGCAAGTAATATTTTAGGAAGGTGAATTCATGTATAGCCTAAAATCGTACAAGGGCAGTTTAATAAGAATAAGTATAGAAACGAAAGAGATAATAACAATTTTACAATGAAGAAAAGGGTAATAAATATATAGCTATGGAAAGACGGAGTCAGGAAAATATGTATTAAAGAATCAGGAATTGTGCGGTTAAAGTGAAAGTGTCAGCCCTGCTGTTGTGCGGTTAAAGTGAGTGTCTAAGAGTGCAATATTCCTCTCCAGTATGCAGTAACGTTTGGATGAACATGCATCCAAGCTAACGCTAAATCTTATCGGCTTCCAGTATACCTCAACGCTGGATTATGCAGTAAGTAAACACTAGTTTTATACGCTGGAATGATGGCATATTAGAATTTCAACGTTTCGCTTACGATTACGATTAAACTTTTAACTGTTGCTTATTGTCGTTTCGGAAAATGGTTCAAGGGTACAAAAGAAATAAAATATAAGCTTTAAATGTCAGCCACCAATCTAGAAACCCTCATAAATAGGGCAGTGTATACCAAAATCGGCACGTGACTACGGCTCGCTGAAAAGAGGGGTATGCAGAGAAGTATTTGTTATTGCACGAAATAACTAAATCCACTTACTTCTATGTTTAATTAAATATGCATATACCAATAATAATACTTGTCGCAACATACTTTATCTATATATATAAAACAGTTCCGTAACTGACTGACTCACTGACTGACTGATTTACTGACTGACATACAACGCACAGACCAAACCGCTGGACCTAAAAGGCTGAAATTTTGCATGGCGATTCTTCTTATAGTGTAAGGGTGCACTAAGGAAGATTTTTGAAAAAAATTTCTTAGATTTTTTTAAATTAAATTTTTAAGCAGATTTAGTAACTTTTTTTAAGTTTGCATTTAAAATAATGATTTGAGGGTTATAAAATTTATATCACGGGAAAGATCCTAAAAATTCATTCCTTTAAAATGAAATCTTTTTCGAATCTTTATCTCCATTTTCTGATTTTTGGTGAATTTTTGAAGATTCATTTTTAGAATTTCATTTATTAAATGCTTATCACGTGATTTCTTTTTCTGGTACTTTAAATTAAGTTATCGACATCCAAAAAAATATTAAAATACAGTACAAGATAACTTCCTCAAACTCTACTATATTAACTGTACTATATTCTTTTTAGATTTAATTTGAATATTTTCTTCTACATTATTTTGTCCATAAAAATATCCCTTACGATTTTTTATAAATATATTTTTTGTTTTTTTACATCAATTGCATACATTGATCGTTGTATTTATTATATATATATATATATATATATATATATATATATATATATATATTTATCTATTTTTTTGGCATTGATTGCATACATTGACTGTTGTATTTAATTTGAATGTACTCCGTAGCGAAGTGCGGGTTTTCAGCTAGTGTATGTATATGAAAATAAAAACAACAAATTTGAATTCATATATGATTATAGCGAAGGAACATTCTTGCATTGTAAAATTTATACTGAGGGAATTAATAGTAAAGATGTAAATATTGGTGAATCGGATGTACAAATAGATCTGTTTGGTATATTAAGTACGGCTGAGAATGGAGTCAGTACTTTTGAAAAATTGAATTTTATGTTTACATTTCCTAACGTAGGAATATCTTTGATTATTTTTAACATTCCCAATTAGCAATGCATGAGGACAGTGTTCATTTTTCGTATTCAAACCGATAGTTTTTTTTTAACCCAGTACCCTTTCGAAACAAAGGCTTAAAGCACTGGCAATTCAGTGCATTGAAAAAGATATTCTAAAAACTCTTTGTCGTGGTATTATTAATAAGTTTAAAGACATCAAAATTAGAAAACAAAAATTTTAAACTTCTTAAAATAATTTAATACTAGTTGGTACCAGTCAAAACATGACGGTTAGATAGTAAATAAATGTACTAATACATAAATTATACTCAACACATGATTGCCAAATGTTGAAAATCATAATAATGCTCAGAAACAAATTAATATGTACTTGTGACCTCGTACTTGGTGAGTAATTAAAGTCAGATTTGAAAATATCACTGAGCATGCGCAGAGAGCAATTTTTTAAAATTATAAATTATCGCTCATTAAACAGCGCGAAATAAACGATTTCCATCAGGTTTAATCTTATATTTCACAAACATAATTATCATAAAAATAAAAATGGCAGAAAGAGATCTAGAGACACTCCTTGGAATAAAAGTGTTTATCATTCAAACATGTCACTGAGCATGCGCAAAAACAGTGAGTTTCTAAAGACAGATTTAAACATGTCACTGAGCATGCGCAAAAACAGTGAGTTTCTAAAGACAGATTTAAACATGCCATTGAGCATGAGAAGAAATCAATTTTTAATAGTAAATTATCGCTAATTAATAGAAATTGCGGTTGCAAAAACCAAATTTGACAAATCTACAGATTACAATCTTTCGTTTAAGACTAAAATGAAGTAAATTGATGGGTTAGTTTTCTCTCACGGACTGCCCAAAAAGTTGGCTTAGCAACTTAAATATATAGATTGATTTTGAATTTCCAATTTTTTTTTCCAATCTCGAGCTTAAAATATAAACTATCTCAATTTCAAAAAATGCGATTTATTAACAACATTCATGTTTATGTAAGAAGGACCCCGACTCTTATCTATATATATAAAACAGTTCCGTAACTGACTCACTGACTGACATACAACGCACAGACCAAACCGCTGGACCTAAAGGGCTGAAATTTTGCATGGCGATTCTTCTTATAGTGTAGGGGTGCACTACGAGAGAGTTTTGAAAAATTCTTCTTAGATTTATTTAAATTAAATTTTTAAGCTGTTTTTGCAACTTTTTTTAAGTTTGCATTTAAAATAATAATTTGAGGGTTATAAAATTTATATCGCGAGAAAGACGATAAAAATTCCTTTAAAATGAGATCTTTTTCGAATCTTTACCTCGATTTTCTGATTTTTGGTGAATTTTTAAAGATTAATTTTTAGAATTTAATTTATTAAATGCTGATCACGCGATTTCTTTTTCTGGTACTTTAAATAAATTTATCGTCAAGTGCATAACAACTAAATAGACAAAAAAAAATTTTCTTTCTAATGCAGCAGACGATTGGATATTATCCAAAAAATAAATATACCCTACGATTTTTTTTATAAATATATATATATATATATATATAATTTTATAAATTTTATAAATATATTTATATATATATATATTTTGCATTAATTGCATACATTGACCATTGTATTTAATTTGAATGTACTCCGTAGCGAAGTGCGGGTTTTCAGCTTGTATTTTTATATATACGGACCGAATAGTTCTACACGCTGCCCTGATTACAACCGTAACATTTTGCGTCTTCGGGATGTAAACAAGCGCAACATTGGAAGCGTATACACTTCCTCATATTTTCACTTTAGTAACTTTACTGAAGATTGTTTTTTAACACTAAAACAGTTAACACTTGTCCAAAATAGAGCAGCCAGAAAAATACGGCGCAAGCTTATTTGGGAGCTTGGAAAGTTGTTCTGAGTAACATGACATTAGCGAGAGGTACTATCTAGCCATGTAGGAAACATCCTCTTCTAACAAAAAAATTTTCAAGCTATCAAAAGCTCCTTACCCCAGATGTGAGACAGAACATTTTAATTGAATTCAATTTCTTTGCTATTTCATTTCATGCTTTTGATTAATGATTTTTAAACATTCTCTAAAAGATAATGTGACGGCAGTAAAAATATAATTCTTTAAATATCTTGTTTTTAATAGTTTTATTAGAGATACGTTTTTTCTTAAGGGGACTCACGACCCTTAAGTCGAGGAAATAAGGCATATTTTCATACTTTCTGACTCTTTGTAACTATTTCAATTTATTCCCAATTTTTCCAAATTTTATGTTTATGATAAATTGATATATTTATTTTAATAAACAAATTTTCAACTCTCAAAATAATTTTAAATAATTATTTTTAAAAATGCTTTAGATATACCTTATTTTTAAAGTATTTTTATTGTATACTGGCTTGCGCTCAGAACTAGGAAATTAATTTTACACTTAAATGTATAATTCCTGTTTTATATTTAAAATAAATAATTAAAAATACAATTGAACATAAAACATTAAACATTGAAATATTTTTTCAATTTTTTAAAACTGCTCAAAATATACTTAAAATTTCCTTAAATTTTTGCATTAATTTACCCCTGAAAAAATAACAAAATGTGCAGTGATTGCAATAACTCTAGTTCAGACGCAATAAAATAACATGATTATGAAGTGATAAAAATTTCATAGAATTATGCTTCATAGTTTTTGAGATATCAGTTGCGGAATGATGTAAAATTACATTTTGAGAAAAATGAGTTTAAAATTTTTCTTACCATAAACTTGATCTGTAAATAAATATTTAGAATATCAATATCTCCGGAACTAAGCGGAATATTTTCATGCGGTTTGCTTTATTTTGTTGAGAAATGATCAGGCTTTAACATATATTTTTTTTCAAAAAATCAAATGTTTTAAAGATTTAAGGGTAGTGAGTATCCTTAACGCATTAAAAAATTACCTCTATAATTTTTCAAGCAGTCATGATTAGTTTTTGAACTTGCAATATTAAGAAATTCAATTGAAGGGGTATATTAAACTTTTTAGATTATACTCCTTGTTTGCAACTAAAAATGGCTGAGAGGTACAGGTTTTGAACGCCAAATGCGTTTCCGATTATCTGTGCTAAGAAATGTACGCATGGGCAATTGGAATTAATTGATATTCCAAAAAGAAAAAATGGCCCCATATTGAGAATCATGATATTTTATTTTCTCATTCTGTTTTAAAGAGTGTTTAACTTAAAAACTTTCAGATTTTCTTGTCTTCTTCTGGATAAAGTGCTTATAATCCTATGTTTTATGTCATTTGTTGGTAATCTTTCATACAATTTACTTTACATGAAGCAAGCATTTAAATAATAACTGTAGTCGAGAGCTTTCTGACTAGCATGTATACAGTAAAGCCTTGTTCACATCGCTTTCGTATCGGGGCATGATGTCAGTGTTAAATATTTTAACCAATGACGGAGCTCAACGATGTGATGTCATCCGTAGCATACGCTCCATTCCGAAAGCAATGTGAAAGGGCCTTAAGACAATAGATTCACCAGCTAGCTAAATTTTCTTACTAGACAAACCTTAATGAGTCATAAGCACAGTTGTCCTCGAACAAATTTTAGGAGTTTTGGATTTTTTGCTTGTCTCCAAAATATTTAACAAGAAGGTATCATCGGAAGTTACTCTGATAGATCAATTACTCCATGCAAACCATCATACCAGGAACGATAATTTATTCCACTCTTTCGCTTGAAACAGTCAGTTGAAGAACAATAAGAGATCATCCAATAAGAGAACAATAAGAGATGCTCGTCTCTGCAAATCCACCGCCGTGTTCACTAATGGTGGTCGGGGCACGTAAAATAGGGCGTTGCTGCAATGTCCTCTAAGTTCTCAAATTTAACTATGGAGGTGCGGGGTCAAGTGTTCCGGTCTCGTCACTTGACTCGGTTCAAATGCCGAGATTGATGCTGCGTTTGCATTCATGTGCTCTGCTCTGCTCTGCTCGGTGGAAGCCAGTGATTTATGTTCACTGCGTACTCCGTACTGCGTGGATCTCCTCCTCTGTCGGTCCTGCTACAGAGCATCAAAGATCCCGGGTTCCCGGGGATCAAATGGTGTCAAGCGGGGGCGGGGGACACTAGATCAAGAAACACGAGGGACCTTGGGGACGGGAATGGGGGGGGGGTTCTAAATGGGGGAATATCTGGAAGGCACGTGTTCATTCACATCGCTTTGGACGGGTAGGGTTACCGTGACTAATGTGATGACAGGAGTCGGGGGGTCTCCAAGCAGAGAACTCTGCATGAATGCATATGCACCAACAGGACCGGTCAATTAGCCAAGTCGGACTCCGACCCTTGTGGTGCTAATTCAAAACAGGGGCCGCCCCTTTCAGCCCAATAGCCTATTAGGACCTGGTGAATGGAATCTCCAACCAGGGGGCCATTAGCAACAACAACAACAACACAATAGGATGGATGTTACTTAGGGTATTTTGACTTTTAATTTTTTTAACGGATAATTCGCTTGGATGACTGGGAGTGTAGTATATAGCAGAGGTGGGGAACGCGCGGCCTGCGTGATCTTTTTGTGCGGCCTTCATAAAAGCTAGCACTTGTATTAATTAATATTTAATTATATAGATAACAATTTGCAAATCAATGGAATTAAATAAAGAACGGCATGAAAGTATGTACAGTGTCGGCCAAAATAAAGTTGACATTTTGAAATTGTTGTCTAAAGTCGCTACAGTTGTATATTTATCCAAATGAGCTTCGTTTACCTCGATTGTATGATACTTTAACTACACTTTATATGTAATTTAATGCTCAGAATTTCTTAGCAATACTACCAGACATGTTATATGATCTCTACACAGAAACTATTTTCTTACTATTATTGTTGTGACTGACTCCATGTAAGTTAAAACGTATTATTTTTTCTGCAAAAAAAAAAAAAAATAATAATAATTTGTTATAACAAGTTTTTATCCTTATGTGAACACAAAAATATTTTATATTGTAACTTTTTATGTCAAATAATAAATAAATAAGGACTTAATTTTTTTTTGTTATTTTTCTGTATGACGCAACAAATTGTTAAAACTATACCTAACTATAATAATTCCATAAAAATCGCATTTATAGGTACATCAACTTATGCGGCCTCCTTTATTACTACCTAATTTACATGTGGCCTCTAATGGTAAAAAGGTTCCCCACCTGTGGTATATACCTATACTGAACGAAGATATAATTAAGAGGTAGACGGTTTGTAGGAATTATGTTCTATAACACCGGCAGAAATTCTTTAGTTTAAGGTGACTAGGGACGTTCAACCTCGTATTTTCAATTTTTCAATATTTTACTCTTATAAACAAAATGAGATTAATTAATATTTTTTCCTACTACGTTGAAAACAATTTGAATTGAAAAATAAGTATTTTGTGGAATAATAAGACTTGTTTACCAAAACATTCTTCAAAAATGCTAGAATTTTTCAAAATGCTCCATGCGCATTACTTCTTCCAAATTTCTCAGAATTGTTAATTGAGGTGTTATCCACGAACCTGTGCATGATTATTTGAAACCATAAATATTTTTCAAATTTATAGACGTTGAAATAAAGCGAAAACATGTGAAAACATAAAGAAAACAAAAGGTAGATTTAAAAATAATTATTTATGGCTTTAAAGTCATACAAAAAAAAAATCATTGCACAATTATGTTTACTATATGTACGGTAAACTTATATTAAAAAAATTAAGGTTTTTAAATAATTTGGAATGTACTTGTAACATTTTGAAAAATGCTAGAAAATTTTGAAATTTTTTTTGAAAACCAGTCAATATTCTACCAAAGAATCCTCGTCTTGATTTCTAAGGGTCTTCAGTGTAGTAAAAAAAAAAAAAGAATACAAATTATTCTCTTTTTGGATATAAAGTTAAAAATTTTAAATTTAAAAATTCGAGTTTGAAGGTCCCTTGTCCCACGTACCACAATAGTGCAATTCTTGCGATAGAATTCATTTTTAGAAAAAATTTCTTTCTCCGATATTTTATTCGATCGTGACCAAATATGCCCGACCGAAAATGGCTCAGCATCGGCAGGTACGGATAGAGATGCTCCGTCCGACTCACTCAACTGGCGCGATTAAATATTTAGCTTTCGGCCTTGTCGTGAAAGAAGTGAGCTAAAAAGTAGTCAGGAGTGTTTGTTTGACTGAGGGATAATGGCAAGTGTGTTACATTCTCGACCCCGTTCCGATAATTCTCTGCAAACAGGGAAAGAGGAATGCGGTTGGTGTATAAAGGGTTTACCGATGCCTTTTTTTTGGAGGGCAATAATCCTGGGAAAGGAGTATATAGCAGTCATCAATAAAAGAGAAGGAAGAGCCTGGGTTGAATACGGCGAGCGTGTCTTCTTACGGATATTAAATATAAATAATCAGAAGGCGTATGTAACTCTGATAGCGCGTACAGACTTGCACAGCGCTCTCTGCCTATTCCGGTGATTTATGTCTTCTGTACTCTGTTCCCTGCGCCGGATCGCTCGCTCTGGCGGTCCGTATGCATTGCATCAAAGGCAAACTCGAGGTCCCGGGGGTCAAATGGTGACAGTGGGGGCGGGGGACACTAGATCAAGCAACACGAAGTCTTTGGCGGCTTGAATGGGGGGGGGGTTCTAAATGGGGGAATATCTGGAAGACACGTGTTCATTGGAATGGGGGGGTGGTTCTAAATACCGTGTCTAATGTTACCGTAACTAATGTTGACAGGAGAGTCCGGGGGGAGAGCTCTGTCCAATGTGAATGCACCATTAAGTTTTTGTTGCACTAAAAGGGGAATTTTCGTTATCAGGATATCTGACAACGATGAACACAGTATAGCTGTAATTTATACCGACATTAAGGATTTGCGCAGTTTAATTAGCGAATCTAGATCGTCTCGTGAAATGAAATCCGCTAATATTTATTATATACTATCGGCCCGTCCCGACTTTGTCCGGGTTGAACAAAATATTATACCAATAAATTTCCAGTTGATAGCCAATAAATTGTAAATCTTTTTTTACCTTAATAATAACCTAAATAATACCTTAAATTAATTTTATGTGAGTTAATAATTAAAATAAATTTTTTAAAAGAAAAAGGCGTGCCGGGGAACGGCTAGGTTCGAACCGCTAGAGTCAGAACAGAAGCCCACCGCGATAGCACCACGATAAGGATCGTTGAAATCTTCGGAACAAAAAGCGGTAGAAGACAGTAGCGGAAACAATGGAGATTGTTAGGATTAAGCCCCTAACTTTATTTCTACTGATCAGATATACATAATATATAGCCTATGTCCATCTGGAATAATGTACCTTTCAAACAGTGAAAGAATTTTTCAAATAGGTACTGTGGTTCTGAAGATTACCCTCCACGTACAAAATCGCTCTCTCTCTTTATATATAAGTATAGATACACACAAATATAAATAAATAAATAAATAAATAAATAAATATATGTGATAATAATCACAATGTGAATGAATTTATAGACACCGGAATTGATGCATATGAACTTACTAGCTGAAAACCCGCGCTTCGGAGTACATTCAAATTAAATACAACGGTCAATGTATGCAATTAATACCAAAAAAAATAAATATATATATTCTGCCAAAATAAATACATAAATATATATATATATATATATATAATCGTAAGGGATATTTATGGTTTTTAGATAATATCCAATCGTCTGTTGTATTAGAAAGGAAAAAAAATTTTTTTGTCTATTTAGTTGTTATGCACGTGACGATAAATTTATTGAAAGTACCAGAAAAAGAAATCATGTGATCAGAATTTAATAAATGAAATTCTAAAAATGAATCTTTAAAAATTCACCTAAAATCAGAAAATCGAGGTAAAGGTTCGAAAAAGATTTCATTTTAAAGGAATTTTTAGGATCTTTCTCGCGATATAAATTTTATAACCCTCAAATTATTATTTTAAATGCAAACTTAAGAAAAGTTACAAAAACAGCTTAAGAATTTAATTTTAAAAAAATCTAAGAAGAATTTTTCAAAAATCTTTCTTAGTGCACCCCTACACCATAAGAAGAATCGCCATGCAGAATTTCAGCCCTTTAGGTCCAGCGGTTTGGTCTGTGCGTTGTATGTCAGTGAGTCAGTTACGGAACTGTTTTATATATATAGATTGGAGATATGCAGTCGGGCGAAGTGTTCATCCAGGAATGCACTGAGGAAATTTAGGAGAGAAACACACGCATGGAGCCATAGAAGCGATGCACAAATCACAGACTTTATCTGGGAAATGACTTTTATTTAATTATCAAGCAATATGAAGGTTGCAGTGGCCACTGGACTTGTCCGGCGTCCATGCCAAGACGGGACGTGAAAACAGCAGTGCTTAACTGGCAGAGTTAAGTGAGAAAAGCCGTCGTGACCAGCGGACTTCTGGCGTCCGTGGACAGCAGATCTGACAGCAATGAGAGTTAGATGAGAAGAGAGGAAAGTCTTCTGTTCAGGCAAATATTAAATTAGTGTTTCGCGATATTGACACCAGAGGGCCTAAATTACTTAGTTTTTAATTGGACGAATTTAGTCTCGTTGAGTTCACGTGTCCACATCGTGGTTCTCACTGGGATTAATTTATTGCTAGATCACGCGCTTGTTAGATCTGCGTTTTACCAAAAGGAAGAATTTGAAAACAGGACTTATTTATTATATACAACTTTAATGAGGCGTTCGGTTCGGGCCAGATATGGTGATGTTATGGAATTCAGATATTTCAAATGCCTTCTTAATGATCTGCACAGCTAATATAAATTATAGCTTACATTATTTTCAGGTTGCAATTTGATTATATATACACACAGTCGACTCTCGATCGATCGTTCTCCAAATCACCGTTTTCCCGTATGTGTCGTTTATTTCATCCAGTCCCGACGATCGTATTGCTTTGTTATGTTATGTTCTCGCATCTATCGTTTTCCCACATTTTTCGTTCACTTCAGTCTGTCCCTTGGAAAACGATAGATCGAGATTCCACTGTAAATATATACAGTGGAATCTCGATCTATCGTTTTTCAAGGGACCGATTGAAATGAACGATAAATGCGGGAAAATGATAGATGCGGAAACATAACAAAGCGATATGATCATTGGGACTGGATAAAATGAACGACACATGCGGAAAAACGATGGATCCGAAAACGATCGATCGAGATTCCACTGTATATATATATATATATATATATATATATAGTTATAAGTTTATTGTGTACATAGTCAGCTATACCTATTTCATTCCCTGCTGTATAGAATAATTTTCGTTTTCATATTAAAGTATTTCAAAACTGAAGAAAATTCTATACCTGAATCTCGAAATGAAAGTATAAATAATGCTTCACGAGTATTTAAAAAAAAATTCTTGCTTTTTATCTTTTACAGTATCCGAGCCAAAAAAAAAAAAGAACCCTGTACTTAAATAAATATTTCTCTTTGTTATTAAAACTTAATATAAGTATTTTTAAAATAAGTAAGCAAACACGAACAAAAAATTGTCCGATCAATTGTCTAATAAATTATCTATTACAATCCCATTATAATATAATTTAAATTTAAATTTCCTTACAAAAATTATCTTAAGACCAGCAATTTATTTATACTCAAATTCATCACCAAATTTTTTTTAATTAAACCATTTAAGTTGCCTTAATACATGCTGGTCCATCCAATTAAAAGGTAGATTACGGTATCATGATATATACCCAAAAGGACAAAAAAAACATAAGATTAAAAAAATGTCAACGCCTTGCCCCCTCCGTTCATGGGAAAAACAACAAATGTGCCTCCCACGCTTGGTATAAAAAATATAAACCTGTCCTCAGGCTTCTAGGGGCTGTCCTATTCATTAAAAGACCCTCTCAATTAATTTACGCCTCCCTTTGGCCAGCGAGCTATTCACAGATGTTTCCTGCTCTGCTGTTCTCCGTCAGCGAGAGAGAGAGAGAGAGGGGATTATACCCGATACTGCTGTTACGATCCCGCCATTAAAAATAGCCAGATTAGAAGGGGCGTTATTTCATTGTTTCTTGTCTCACTCGGGATAATTGATAGTATGACGAATTCTGACAATGTTAACATCTCGAGACATCTTTATGACGTTTCTTCTAAAAGAGCAATATGTTTTTCATCCATATTTGTTTACAGCAGGAGTGTCAAACTTGCGGACCGGCATATATTGGTACATATATTGGTACTATATGCTATATATTGGTACACAATAATATATATATATAAAAGAGCTTGTCTGTTTGTTTATCCGCTATAGAATCGTAGACTGTTTCACCCACCGGGACCAAATTCGGCACAGTTAATGTTTTGGACCCGAGAAACTTAAATCAGGAAAAACGAAATTTGGGGCTCAATTAGTTTTTTTAAATTAATTTTTTAATGTTTTTTGTGCCCGATAGAGCTGCGTCTACCCCCTGTGGATTCCCCTCGACCAGCTGCGTTAAGAGGGGTGGTTTGAGGATGACGGAGGGGGGGGGGTCAAATTACAATGCGCGGGAGAAAGAGGGTTGGGAATGACCTTAAAATCAGACGAAGGTCCGCAGGCTCAAAGTTTCTTTCTTTCTTTCTTATTGTTTGTATATCATTTCAGTAGAAACGTGCTAAGCGCATTCTGTCTGGCCAGATGAACATGAAGAGCGGGAGTGCAGCCCAGTATTTTTTTGATGGAATGCATGAAATATTTTATATCTATATATCTACCCGGGCAACGCCGGGCAATAATGCTAGTATATAATAAAATAACCGACGCAGAATTATAATAAGATAGGAAGAATTCGCTAAATGTTTTTTAATTATACTCTTTTTTTTTTTGCTATTATTAAACAAAATGCGTATATTTATGTTGAATATACTGTAATTAGGTAAATAAACCTACGTTTCTATTAATATTGTTCTTTTTTGCGGCCAGCAGCAGATTATGGTTTTGGTTTGGAGCGTTACGGTCAACTTTTGTTATGCAAGGTCTAAGTAGACCGAGACCTACAGTTTAAAGCCGATTCCGAACGGCTACAAACATCCATGCCAACAGTAGGACTCGAACCTACAGGATCTGAACCAAATGCCAGTGCCCCAGCCATTCGGTCATCACCTGGCACAAAAACTAAGGAGGATGCCTGTTTTATGAAATTACACTGAAAAATATTTAGTGGCCTATTTGCTAGAGTCAGCATTTCACGGTCCCACTCGACAAGATGTGAGGAAATTGGCATTCCAATTGGCTGAACGCGATAACATCTCCCACACTTTCATAAATGAAGCAGCAGGGAGAGACTGCCTAAACCGATTCCTCACTCGTCAGACAAATTTCGATCAGAAAACCTACAGGGATGTCATATACACATGCAGGAGGATTCAAACGTGAGAAGGTGGCTGGATTATTTTTATTTGCTGGAAGGCTTGTGTTCTGGAAACCCTTTCCAGAATCTTTAATGCAGATGAGACTGGTTTAAGTTTGCTAGAGTCAGTATTTCACGGTCTCACTCGACAAGATGTGAGGAAATTGGCATTCCAATTGGCTGAACGCGATAACATCTCCCACACTTTCATAAATGAAGCAGCAGGGAGAGACTGCCTAAACCGATTCCTCACTCGTCAGACAAATTTCGATCAGAAAACCTACAGGGATGTCATATACACATGCAGGAGGATTCAAACGTGAGAAGGTGGCTGGATTATTTTTATTTGCTTTAAGGCTTGTGTTCTGGAAACCCTTTCCAGAATCTTTAATGCAGATGAGACTGTTTTAAGTTTGCTAGAGTCAGTATTTCACGGTCCCACTCGACAAGATGTGAGGAAATTGGCATTCCAATTGGCTGGACGCAATAACATCTCCCACACTTTCATAAATGAAGCAGCAGGGAGAGACTGCCTAAACCGATTCCTCACTCGTCAGACAAATTTCGATCAGAAAACCTACAGGGATGTCATATACACATGCAGGAGGATTCAAACGTGAGAAGGTGGCTGGATTATTTTTATTTGCTGGAAGGCTTGTGTTCTGGAAACCCTCTCCAGAATCTTTAATGCAGATGAGACTGGTTTAAGTTTGCTTCAGTCAAAAGTTTCCCAAGTCATCGGGTTGAAGAGAAAACGTCAGGTAGGAGCTCTGACTGCAGCTGAACGTGGTTCTCTGGTAACTGTGGTTTGCTGCATGAGTGCCGGGGGAACATATTTTCCACCAATGATGATATTTCCTCGTAAAATCTTAACGGATCAGCTTATGAATGGAACCCCATCCGGAGCAATTGGAAGAGCTTATCCCTCTGGGTGGATACAAGCCCATATGTTTACAGAGATGGCCCAGACCAGCAAGAAGCATCGTGCATCTTCAGTGAAGGTGCATTCAAAGATGACACATGAGGAGAACTTTGGATTCGTTGTGGGATGAGTCTACACTGGACTCATTCTGTGTGCACCGGAGCCGAGGCTGAGTTTTATATTTGCGACTTTTGAAGTTTTTTTTATAAAGGTAATATTTGATGATCCAGCTGTTTAAAAATATATTATCTTTCTTTCACTTTTTCATTTGAAAACTTTTCTAGTTTTTGTTTCCAGCTGTTTAATAAATAGATAAACGATTTTTTTGGTAAAAAAGGTGGGGGTCCATATTACCTCCATTATGGGTCACCTGCAAATTTTGACTTTTTTCACTTATGTGATTGTATACATCTTAAAATATGATTTAATGGCAAATCCACTTCAGGACGTTTAGATGATGAATTATGGAAGAGGTTAGAGCCCCAAAATATGAAAATCAGTCTTTGGTATGACCACAGTGAGCCAAAAACAAAAGGGGATCCATAATCCCACCTTCTTCCCCCCTCTCTCTGTCTATATATATATATATATATATATACATATAATAGCGAATATTTTGTGCGTGGAAATTTCGGGAAGACCAACCAACTCGCGGTTTGTTCACATAATTGATTTTAGAGGGCTGGAGACAACAGTCTTGGCGACATAAAGACCGGAAGCGCTACCGACAGCTCACGGAACAGTTCGTCAACCACAAAAGGGAAGTGGCCGTACGGAGGCGCCTAGTCGTCTCGGAACGTAACTGAATAAAGAAAGGCGGCGTTTTCCAGACATTTCGAGAACGTTCAGCAGCGGTATATAAATGCGTCGAGCGCGGATTCGTTGTTAGATATCAGTGATTGAGAGATTAAGTTGTTCAGAGTGACGCCGGAGCCGGAGACAAGGAGATACTGTCGGGCCTAGATAGACTTGAATGAGCACAGCGACAACTCAAGTCTGACCTTCCTAGTCGATGCCGTGAACCCACGTATTTAATCTTATTATATATATTGTTAATAGCCTGTATTTAGTCGAGAAATGCAATTAACGCATTAAATACAAAAAGGCTGACAGTCTTTTATTTAAGGCAAAGTCCTTACAATATATATATATATATATATATATATATATATATATATATATGTGTGTGTGTGTGTGTGTGTGTGTGTGTATGTGTGTGTCTAATGTCCGGAATGGACATCTCCTGAAAATACTGCAATCGAGGCCGGAAAATAAGAAAGTCAGCTTCAGGAAGAAAGGGATTTATTTATGAATAAAGTCGTACATCTTATTCACTTCGAGTCAGTCCAGCGTCTCCCTCGTAGAGCGCGAAAATATAATTATGTCAGAGAGGTTGCCAGAATTGGCGGGTAAAGTTAGTATGTGGAAAATGTGAAGCATCTCGCCAAGGCGTCAGAAAGGTGTTACCAGATGAGAGAGAAAGTTTAGAAAGGGAGATTATAGGTTGTTAATAATATTATCACACACTTACTTACACACACACACACACACATATATATATATATATATATATATATATATATATATATATATATATGAAATGACCCGGATGGTCATCTCCTGAGAATAAGACATCGAGGACGAAATCAACGATTCGAACTCAACGAACAATGCAGTTTATTTCAGCAAAAGATCCTTACAAAGCAAGTTCCAACTCTCTTTTGCCGAGCATACCAGTAGCTGTAAACGGGTTGCCGGATATTTACGAGGTAGGTTAGTATTGGAAAAGGGGTTAAAGACGGAAAGCTTACCATATAGAGAGAAAGAACTCTGATTACAGGCGATTAAAGATTAAAGGTGGTTAAAATTTTATTACTTACTTACACACATACACACACACACACACACATATATATATATATATATACTTTTGATACATGACCAAAATATTGTGATTCTTATTGTTAGTAAGAATACTGTTATATTTTATCTATTCCCTTTCCTTCAAGCAATATGTAACCACAGCAGTAGTTTCCTTCAACTAAATAGAAACATAGAAACCAATTTGGAAAATATGACCCCCCCTTCCGTTTGACTAGTTTCATTGTTAAAATTGCATTTTAAAAAAATTGGCCATTCCAAATTGTTTGAGTAGTTGTTAATGTGAGTGAAAGCCTTTTAATTGGTTTTTAACTGGTTAAATTATAGAGAGTATTTCTAAGGGGCACTCTACTTGAATTTGATACAAACACAGTTTATACATGAAACAATGTTTATTGAATTCGTTGCACATATAGAATTTGCTTTTACAGCAATAAGCATACGTACTACTTGTACGGAATATATATTAGCATTCAATAAAAATACACTTCATAAAAATACTCACAAACTAGAGAGTCAAACCAGCAGTTCTGCCACGTAAACTGTGGGCCCCCTAAGCACAAGCGCCGGTTAACACCTGGAGCTGCTTACCTCGTAGCCCCCCCTCGCTTATCTATCAACCTTAACAACAACCTTTTTATTAATCAAGCTGCATGGCATTTATACCAAGCACGTATGCCGAAATTGGCATATCTCAAGCAGCTTCTTTAATTCATTCACTCAAAAGTTCGATTCTTGTGAATCGAATCTTATGTATACCTTACAAATTTAAATGAAAAATTTTATTCAAACCGTCTCCTTTTTTAAAAACCTTTTCACTTCTTGCTGTTTAATTACACGTTTGCGTAAAGCTTAAATCACTAATCACCAGGAGCCTTCATTTATTGCAGCAAAATATTCTGTAAAATAAACAAACAGTTTTGTCATTTGAGTAGCAGGGCAGAAAAGGCATTCTAAAATTGACGATGACATACTTCAAGCTCTCCTTCAAACTCTTGGGAAAATATTTTATCTGGGGCAAAAATGCGACTGTAAACGAGACTGTAAAGAACTACCTATTGTTAGATCTTGAATGACTCATCTGACGCGTGACGGAAAACAAGATATGTATAAACCTAAAGCTTGTTCAAAACTTTTATTTTATTTCCTTGTATTTTTGGTATGTGATTCGGATAAACATTTCAAAACTTGCAGAGAGATGTTCGAGAACCTCGAGTAAAATCTCCTTCAAGTGTTAGAATTAAAAAAAAAAAAAATTTGTCTGAACTCTGATAACTTGCTTTTACACTCACTTGTCGATTTACGGATTTCATATTTTCTATAAAAGTTAAGGGGATAAAAAGGTTGTCTTTCCCCATTGCTGTCAGTCAAAGCGGAAGACGTGCAAAGACTTTCCACAACTTTGAAACCTTCATAATGACATAAATTTGAAACCTTCATAATAAGTATAGTACGTTTGCAACTGTTCATTATCTAATGCTGTCTACATGACAAGTGCCTCCGCTAGAAAAAAAAAATTATACAATGCATTTTATAGTCTTTGTCCAATCATTTGCGATCCTTGCATAAACCATTTAATGTTTTGAATTTGGAATAGACCATTGCCGGAACAAAATTTGCACCATTTTTCCCAATTTACTAAAAATGCTGAATGTAATTTGTCATATTGTAATTTTTAAGCTCACATACTCGAATCTTATTATTTAAAACTTGTCATGTAATTAAAGTCATTACTTAATTCAAACTTATTATTTAAATAAAACCATATTAATAAATTAAAGCCAATGGGAATGTTTTTAAAGATTATCTTTAAGTCCCTCACATCCGACCAGTTCCAAAAACCTTAATAGTGAGGGTTGCGTTTTATTTCAGACTAGCCGGGCTTCGCCCGCCTATGCTCAGGCCCCACAGAAGAAAAAAAAAGGGCCTTTTCAGGGCCATACAAATATATTAAATTCCCGTCAATTTTCATTCCCGTCGCTGCCGACAGATGGCTGCACCATACTGTGGATGGTTGATTTGATTTCTCAGAGGTGGAGTTTTAGAATTACAATATCTGTTAAACTATTAAAGTAACAGAATAACTGTAAGCAGAAAAAATTATCAGTTTTCAAAGCTCTTTCCAAATATGTAACATTTATGTACTTTCATGAGAAAAAAAAATACACCGATTTCGACGAAATGTCGGCCATGTTTATTTCATCGTCTGGAGATGAAATATTATTTAAAAACTGTATTTATTTATAATTATTTTAAAGCTTCCAAACTAATCTTAGAATTATCTCAAGGCTTCAAAACATAAGTATACGAAGTTTCAACCAGATTCGTCAAGAAATGTAGATTTGTATACGTTACATACATACATAGAGACACTCTGCTTTATTTATATAGACAATTCTACCTTTCCAATAATTCACTACAACGTCTGGACATTGTTAAGATAAGTTTGGTTCTGGAGAATGCTAGGTAAACAGCCTTCTTGGAGAAAGCTTGCAGACGAAATAAGGTGTGTGGGGATTATGTGTTGTCCCTTTAAAAACGTTAGATTGAGATTCCACTTATACTGATATTTTAGAGAATGCTTACTTCCAACTACGCGGTTATGGCCCAGTGAGGAATCATATACTTTTCAACAAAAGTCCATAAATAAAATACTCAGGCAAGTCGTGTAACACTGATTCATTGACGTCTAGGAACTAGAATGACTTTTTAACAGACTGAGCTCACACTTTCTTGACAAACTGCAATGGAGACTTCAAGCTAAGAGTTTCATGGAGACTTCAAGCTAAGTTTATGATCAGTAAATGAACTTAAGATGGCTCGTTAGAATAAAAGGAAAACAAATTCAGGTAGTCTCTTCTAACGAAACTACCGCGGGTTATTAACGTAGGATTACTTATCGTTGCTTACCTCTTTTGTATGTATATACAATGTATCTATATATATATATGTATGTATGTATATATATACATATATGTATGTCAACATTTTGATGCATCTTGGTATTTTTCTGTTTAACGTGTCCAAGCGATAGAATTGGTTTGGCGTGCTGCCAAAATTATAACTCTCGAGGACGGATGGACGGACAGTTTTAGCGTCTGAAAATTTTCTTTCTTCAGGACCGTTATGGAGGAATGTAATCCTACGTTAAAAAAACAAATTACACTCTCAGTGACTTAAAATTTAGTAGATATCTTTCTTAGCAAGGAAAAAGGCAGTCATAGTGCTAGCTCTTTAAGCCAGCAAAGGGTTCCTAGAAGAATCAACAGCTGCAAGTCATGTTTAAGATTCTTTATGCATTGTAAAACGTAGTGAAAAGGATAAAAAATAAGAAAAGGGTCAGCTATAAAAATTGGATACTCAGAGGAAGGGTAGATTCAGGATTTTGCCGGTTATAGTGGTCAGCATAAGAAAAGTCATTTTACATAAGTTTAAAAGATTGTTAGAAAAGGAAACGTACGCAATAAAAATATATTTATGGTAAAGAGGGGAAAGTTTAGAAATAGCCGCCGCTCCCATATAAAGGCCCCATAAGAAAGGCTCAGTAGTAAAGTTAGAATCGCGGTTAGTTAAAAGCCCCATGATAAAAGAGTTGCGTAGGAGCGGGGATCAGTCGAAAAAGCCCCTTTTAGAATATGGAAAATAAGAATTGAAGGGAATGTGGCCATAGTAAGTATTGTTGAGTTATAGAAAAGTTAGAGAGGGGGATTTAAGAAAAATAAAATATAAGAAAAATGTAAGGAAGGAAAAGAAGGAAAATGTGAAAGATAAGTATATGTCCAATGAGAAGTGTGATTTTAATAAAAGAGAAATATTATGGCCACTAGAAAAGGGTTTTAAGACGTAGGTGGAGTTTATATGGAGAAGAAAATATTGTGATTGGAAGGTGGAAACACATATGCAAAAAAGTTGAGATGAATATTAAGAGGTAGAAATGAGATTTTTAGATTAGAGAGAGTTCAGAGAGAGATTGGGGAGAGAGAGGTGTGCAGAGGGTGAATAGCCTACGGGCTTGCCCTGTGGTGGGACTCTCGAGTCCACCCTGCCACTTTATCGAAGCCGTGATGTCATCTTAGCTAGCCGATATTTGGGGTAAGTCAGTCTTCACTATTCGGTTGAAGGACAGTACAGTAGTATTTTTTAATTTAAAATTAAATTAAATATTCCTTAAATGATACATACCTTTACATGTTAATCAGGTGAGGACCCAACTTGTTATTTGAAAAAAAATATTAATCATTTTAGCACATTATTAATTATTCATGTAGTTATGAGAAGAATATTCATTTTAATGCTGTATAATTTAACTGTTTATTTGTGTAATAAATATTTGTAGTTAATTTGTAAATATTGGTCCTCATCATTTATAAAACATTGAAGTGGTGTCTATCTTTTCTACAGTGTTTACATGCTGGGTTAAAAACGAACCTGGGTAATTAGTAATGGGTAATCAGTAATCAGTAATCAAACCCTGTTACTATTTTAACTTTAATAGTTAAAACCTTTAATCGGCATTTTTTCACAATATCTTAACTTTAATCTTTAATCGGCATAAACCACCCAGCAATAGCAGCAGAAGGTGAAGGACCTACACATTATCAATTGGATGAGCATTATCATTTTGGAAATAAATGAAATACCCATAATTCCAGGTACTTTTAATCACAAAATATATATTAAGGCATGTATATTTTCCAATTCATTTCTTTAAATACAAGGTAAAAAAAAAAGTTTTCTTCATCACCTCCCCCCACCCCACCCCCAGTTTTTCAAAAACAAAATTATAATCTCCCTTTCATATTAATTTCATTCCTCCGTATTTATTTAAAGTAAACATTTCAAAAACAAAATCACAAAACTACATAAATGCTTTCTCAAATTATATTTTCTCTGCTTTCAAAATGTTATATATTTATTTGCGAGTATCATAAATAAAATTTTTCCTTCAAACGCATTATTCAATTCGGTGGCACAATATTATTTTAAGTTAGCACAGCGAGATAGATAAAAAAAAAAAAGTAATAGGAAATAGTTTTCTTTATCACCCCCCACCCACCCCCCCCTTGTGCCAACTCTTACAAAAAAATACTGGCGAACACGGATGCTATTTTTTTTTACCCGGCAAAAAAGTATGGGATTCTGTAAATGAACTTAATTTGATTCCCCACCGTAAAATAAAAGAGACTTTCGTTAATTTTCTGAGGTGATTAAGGAAAAAAACAACGGCGCTAGTTTTTGATTAGGAAGAAAGAAGTAAAAAAAAAGGGAAACCGAAGGGGGATCGCGACGAATTACTTTGTTTTCTTTGATATGTGTTTTTCCAAAGAATAATCCACTAGTCGGCGTGAAATAAAAAAAATACCCAAAAAAACCATTTAGTATGCAATATTGAAAAGAATGTTCCCGTTTTGTTTGTGTTAAATTAAGAATTATTTGATAATTTGAGGCGCGCAAATATAGGTACTTTAACTAGAAAATTAAATTTGTTTTCTTTTCTGAAGTGTAGTTTATTGTTCGAGCTTCGAACCCACTCGGGGAAATGTCGCGTATAGCTTTTACGCAGAAAAATTTAAATTTACGTGCAGCAGGATTGATCGAAACCCGGTTTTAGTGAGGTAAGGTAGTGTGCCCCAACCGGTGTGCTGCGTCACTTTGAGGTGCAGTGAGATTTTTTTTTTTTGGGGGGGGGGCGAGAGATAAACAAAAATTATGAGTAGGCCCCTGTTTGAAAGTACAGGTAATCCTCCTATAATACGGTAGATAGTGTCGTGTCTGCCGCGTCAACCCCTTGTGTTTTGTCCCTGTACTTTCCTCTCAAGAAAGCAGGGGGGTAGGGCAATGACCCCGGCTTGATAAGGGATTCGTGTGGTGTTCGGAGACGAGGTCCCGGGCAGAAGTCAGGGGGACGTCGGAGAGTGCTTGTGCCCACGCGAGAGAAGGCGTGTGGTTTTTTTAGTCTGCGGTGTTGGCTCTTGAGAGAGTCGGGCAGACGAATACAGTGCGTGGGTGTA
Source organism: Dolomedes plantarius (assembly GCA_907164885.2). Classification (NCBI taxonomy): domain Eukaryota; kingdom Metazoa; phylum Arthropoda; class Arachnida; order Araneae; family Dolomedidae; genus Dolomedes; species Dolomedes plantarius. The sequence continues at coordinate 15,006,632 of OU015498.1, forward strand.
TTGAGACCCCGAAGACGCAATAGGTCTTTGTTAGGTAACGGTCTTTGGGAGATGACTGAAATAGTTAATTGACTGTATAATACTGTAAATAAGTTTGTAGATAGCTGCGTTTGTGCTTGCGAAAGAAATAAAACTTTGAATATTCACAAATGTGGTACTGAACTTTATGCTGTGAAAATTTACTTGTGTATCATTGTTAACGTCTTGACAAACGAACCAAAGTGAACCCGTAGAAGTGAAGGGGTTCGACAGATAGGTTCCTAGAAAATGCCGTGTTAGGGGAAACCGTGTTATATGACATCCAGAGGCAGTTCAAAAAAGGGGGGTTACGTTCTGAAAACTTATTAAAAACAAACTTTTTTTTTTTTAAATTCCTTATAAGCAACTTAATTTTTATTAAAAACATAAATGTATGTATAACACAAAACGGAAAGAAACAAATAAAAATATTATTCTCATTTAATGCGACCTTAATTTAATAAATTTCTTCCTCATCACTGCTCAGTACAATCAAACGAGAACGTTTTTTCGATTGAACGATATCACCTTCACTTTCAGAACCTTTTTTTTTTCATTTAGACTTTTTACACCTTCTATCCTCTTTAAAAAATTTGAAATGTTGGTTTATTTGCTGTTCTTACAAGTTTATTGTAGATTCACGGTAGGGAGATGGACAATTTGGCAGCTCCCTTTTGAATTTTCGGCTTCTTTCAGCGAAATGGTGTGCATTCAGGAAAAATGATTCAAGATTTTCAGCTAAGCTTATGCCTTGTAATTTTATAGAGATATAAATGAATAAATTATAATTTGTTTATATATTTTCATGTAAAGCTACTATAATGTTCATTATTCCTTCCCGTCATTATTTTAAGGTAATTTAGTTTTTAAAATGTGTTAAACAAAAATCATGTTATCCAGTGCTATAGAAATACAGTGTCGTACAAAGGTTTTCGCAATTTCTTTATCGTGTTAGAGCGAATCCGTATTACAGGTTGCAGTGTTATACGAGGGTTCCCGCAATTTATCTTATCGTGTTAGAGCGAAACCGTGTTGTAAGATGCCGTGCTGTAGGTGGGCTACCTGTACTTATAGTTTCATTCTTTCGCCCCTAGATGTCAGCCCAATCAATGCAATCGTAATGTATTTAGAATTTTCATAGTTTTGTATTCATGGAATGGCAACTTGTACAAACGGTTTGTCTTTCTCTACAGTTAAGTTTGGAATAAAATAAGATGTGTGTGTCAGTTTTAGCCCCGTGCTAAGACTAGCGTTGCGGTGCTATTCTGATCGTTTGAACTGTCTATATGTGTGTGAAAATAAAATAACTTGTCTTTGTGTCGTCACGCTTTGATTATTTACAGCTGTTGGATTTTAATTTCCCTCAACAATAATCCGAAGATACGAATATTATCCGAAGATACGAATATTATGAACGGAGAAGTCTTCTCCTTTTTAAAACTTCTGACCTCAAATCCGTCATTCATAAATTCAAAAAGTTATCGAGGAAGAGTATCAAATATGGTAGTCTATAAAACAGTTCCGTAACTGACTCATTCACTGACTGACATACAACGCACAGACCAAACCGCTGTACCTAAAGGGCTGAAATTTTGCATGGGGATTCTTCTTATAGTGTAGGGGTGCACTAAGAAAGATTTTTGAAAAATTCTTCTTAGATTTTTTTAAATTAAATTTTTAAGCTGTTTTAGTAACTTTTTTTAAGTTTACATTTAAAATAATAAATTGAGCGTTATAAAATTTATACCACGAGAAAGATCCTAAAAATTCCTTTAAAGTGAGATCTTTTTCGAATCTTTACCTCCATTTCCTGATTTTTGGTGAATTTTTAAAGATTAATTTTTAGAATTTAATTTATTAAATGCCGATCACGTGACTTCTTTTCTGGTACTTTAAATAAATTTATCGTCACGTGCATAACAACTAAATAGACAAAAAATATTTTTTTTCTTGCTAATGCGACAGGCGATCGGACATTATTTTGTCTATAAAAATATCCCTTACGATTTTTTTATAAATATATATTTTATTTGTACATCAATTGTATATTGATCGTCGTATTCATTATAAATATATATATATATATATATATATATATATATATATATATATATATATATATATATATATATATATATATATATATATATATATATATATATATTGGCATTAATTGCATACATTGACCGTTGTATTTAATTTGAATGTACTCCGTAGCGAAGTGCGGGTTTTCAGCTGGTATATAATAAAGGCTTTTGCCAGAACTTTTTTTAATAACTGAAAGACCTATACTTGGAATTTTCTAAAATTCTTGTTATTAATTAATTAACTGCACCAACTTCAAACGCAAAAAGCTAGCCATTATATCTAGTGTTTTTTACTCGTTCCTAACTGACGATAAATTTTAAAGTCATAGAATCATTGAACAGTCCCACCAATATGATCTCTCCATACATGTGTCTGTTGGCTCGCAGAACTAACACTGGAAACGACGAGACATACAATGCAGAACTATAAATACCATTATAAACGATTCTGCGTGTTTATTGCACGACTTCAGGAAGTGGCGAACAAATACTCAAACACTTCGCCACTATTTTGAAACAACAATCAAACCCCGCGGAAAGGGAAAATTTTCCTCTACAGAGCGGAAGAAGCCGTGAGCCTGGAAACCTTCTCTCGCCTCGTCTAGAACGATGTGTTTCGCTTCAAGCCAGTCCGCGATGGGCAATCTGCGAATAATATTTACCCAGGACCTCCTCAGAGACGTGGGTAATAAAACAACGCAATCGCCAGCTGCCGGTTTAGAAAGAGAGAGAGAGAGAGAGAGATCCCCGAGTAAAGCCCGCAGTCCGTCAGCGGCGCTAAAATAAACAAACGCCCTGTCCCGAAATCTGTGGACTGGGACCACCCGCGTACTCAAAACTTCAAGAACAGATTGTTCATCGCAAAAAACATCGTAAAATACGTCCGCAAAAGACGGCGCGATTTATTGGGAAGAGACTCCATTTTTAGCCGTGGATATGCCTGCTTCTACATCCCGTGGTGCTGCCGGGAAGACCGAAGTACAGGGTTTGTTGCTGAGGTGGGACAGTCATCGCCCAGCAAGTTTGGCTGGCAGGGCCGCCCAGAGGGGGGGGGGGGGCAACTGGGGCACTTTGCCCCAGGCCCCCAACTGCCGGAGGGGCCCGAAAATTAAAAAAAAAATATTTATTAGATTTCCCCAGAAAATATAACAAGAGAGCAGTGCAATGCAATATAATAATTATGTTAATCACTCATGTAATGAAATTTTAAGTATGAGTATGTAAGGTATACATAAGATTCGATTCACAAGAATCGAACTTTTGAGTGAATGAATTAAAGAAGCTGCTTGAGATATGCGAATTTCGGCATACGCACTTGGTATAAATACCAAGCAGCTTGATTAAAAAAGAGGTTGAAGGAAGGTTGTTGTTAAGGTTGATAGATAAGCGAGTTCAGGGAGCTACGAGGAAAGCAGCTCCAGGTGCTATCCTGCGCTAGTGCTTACGGGGCCCAAAGTTTACGTGGCAGAACTGCTGGTTTGACTCTCTGCTGGTTTGTGAGTATTTACAATGTGTATTTTTATTGAATGAAAATATATATGTTCAAATATATATATATGCAAATTCTATATGTTCAACGAATTCAATAAACATTGTTTCATGTATAAACTGTGTTTGTATCAAATTCATTTAGAGTGCCACTTCAAATTATATACACCCAAGTCTGGGTAGAAGTGAGCTATAAAACTCTATAAGTATCTTAATTTGAATGTGTGTTTTCGTCTCTTTGCATTTTTTTATTTTTCTTGGGGCCCCCAACAGAAGTTTGTCCCAGGCCCCATAAAGTCTCTGGGCGGCCCTGTTGGCTGGTATGGTCAGCAAAATGTGGGATGCGAAAGGGTGTAGATGGGAAGAATATGCCAGGGGTGGTTCTCCGCTAGAATTTTGGAAACTTGTGCCAGAATAATAAAAAAAACCCAAAATTAAAATGAGCGGCTTGTCGAATAACCAACCATCATATGTGGTACAACTTTTAGTTGTGAATCCTTGTATTCTTTTTCGGTTTAGGATGGTAAAAAATATGCAACGCTCAATGCTGACAAATAAACGTTTAGCTGAATATCTAAGAACTTCGGCAACTCAAAATATGCCACATTTGAATAATATTGTTAGGCAATTATAAGAAAAACGATTATTAAACCTATTAAAGCTATTTAAAAATTTAGAAATAAAGATTACTCTAACAATTGGAGACTGATATACTTAATAAAAACTTAAGTAAAAACAACTATAAAATATAACGTTTTTCTGAATATCTAAGAATTTCGGCAACTCAAAATATGCCACATTTGAATAATATTGTAAAGCAATTATAAGAAAAACGATTATTAAACCTATTAAAGCTATTTAAAAATTTAGAAATAAGGATTACTCTAACAATTGGAGACTGATATACTTAATAAAAACTTAAGTAAAAACAACTGTAAAATATAACGTTTTTCTGAATATCTAAGAATTTCGGCAACTCAAAATATGCCAAATTGGAATAATATTATAAAGCAATTATAAGAAAAACGATTATTAAACCTATTAAAGCTATTTAAAAATTTAGAAATAATGATTACTCTAACAATTGGAGACTGATATACTTAATAAAAACTTAAGTAAAAACAACTATAAAATATAACGTTTTTCTGAATATCTAAGAATTTCGGCAACTCAAAATATGCCACATTTGAATAATATTGTAAAGCAATTATAAGAAAAACGATTATTAAACCTATTAAAGCTATTTAAAAATTTTGAAATAATGATTACTCTAACTATTGGAGACTGATATACTTAATAAAAACTTAAGTAAAAACAACTATAAAATATAACGTTTTTCTGAATATCTAAGAACTTCGGCACCTCAAAATATGCCACATTTGAATAATATTGTAAAGCAATTATAAGAAAAACGATTATTAAACCTATTAAAGCTATTTAAAAATTTAGAAATAACGATTGCTCTAACAATTGGAGAGTGATATATTTAATAAAAACTTAAGTAAAAACAACTGTAAAATATGACGTTTTTCTGAATATCTAAGAACTTCGGCAACTCAAAATATGCCACATTTGAATAATATTGTAAAGCAATTATAAGAAAAACGATTATTAAACCTATTAAAGCTATTTAAAAATTTAGAAATAACGATTGCTCTAACAATTGGAGAGTGATATATTTAATAAAAACTTAAGTAAAAACAACTGTAAAATATGACGTTTTTCTGAATATCTAAGAACTTCGGCAACTCAAAATATGCCACATTTGAATAATATTGTAAAGCAATTATAAGAAAAACGATTATTAAACCTATTAAAGCTATTTAAAAATTTAGAAATAATGATTGCTCTAACAATTGGAGACTGATATACTTAATAAAAACTTAAATAAAAACAACTATAAAATATAACGTTTATCTGTTCTTGGTTTGTTTAATATATAGATATTCCCAAATGGGTCTTGACAGTTTATCTTGAGCACAACTTGAACCCGCTATGAATTACTAAAAGCTATGAGGTTTAATTATTTTGTATATATGCTTCTATCTCTGTTTATATTGAGCACTTACGGGGTTATGCTTGGTTTGTGTTTGGGACGCAACGGTCATTTTTTGCTACATGAGGGCTAATTAGACCGGGACTTACAGTTTAAAGCCGATTCCGAACGGCTACAGACATCCATGCCAATAGTGGGATTCGAACCCACAGACTGTGGTACCAAAAACCAGCGTCCTAGTCATTCGGCCATCGCCTGGCTACGGGGTTATGCAATGGAATGAAATATTGTATGTTCTGCAGATGAATATTTGCCCATCAGTCTGAGTAAGGGGCGATTCCCAAAGCTCATATTCTCAAGGAATCTCTCCCCCCTTTCCTCGGCCTCATCTTGCATTAATCTGTGGTATGTCCCCTATTGAATCCTTAATGTACCTAATTTTTACATAAATGTCTAAATTAGATGTCCTCATGCTTAGAGACGATATTTTTTCAATATCTATCGAATTCAGAATTCTATCACTTTTAAAAATTCAGTTATGGTCAAAACAATGTCAATAATGTTTGTAGAGTACAATGAAATTACACGTACAGACATGTAGACCATCAGTGAAATTCCAATCGACTTAAATCATCTGAAATTCTCGATGGAATATCATTATTATTTTTAGAATACGAAGTGACTTATCTAGTTGAAAAATAATCTCATAAAATGTTCGTGATGTTTTTAATCTTAATGTACTATATTTGGACATATTAAAGATCATCTGTGGTTTTATTTATCTTTCTGAATAAAGAAAAACAATTAACATATCGATCATTTTATCTCTAATGCAGTTCAGATAAAAATGGTGAAATATAAAAAAAGAAAAGTTTACTTTTGTGCTTATCTTGTAACTACCTATTCAGCCAGGAATTAATTCACTATATGAAATAATATGTATCACTAGATGACATACATGTTTTCTCCAAAATATTCCTTTAGTACATCTTTTATCATTAATCTGTATTGGAACTGAAACATCATTTGTCATACATTAGTAGCGTTTTAAGGGCATCATCGACAGGAAATATTAAAACTTACCTTAAATCATGAATTCAGAGTTAAACATGCACAAAGAATCTGACGTTCTTATATTATAAAGACTAAATTTCTGATGTTATTTACGTTCTAAATGCTGTAGAAAATAGGTATAAGACATAATCTATTGTAAAATGGTCCACAAGAGAAGGAAGGGATTTACTGTAATAAATTTACTTCAGATGTATTTTACTCAAATAGATTTCCGTCAAACCATTAATACAACCAAACCCGTGTGACACTCATGCACGTTAAAATCAGTCAGTCTGTTTTGTAAGACATTTTCATACAGGAATGACAAAATTTCGCTAAGATCCTTTCCATATTATATACTAGCTGAAAACCCGCGCTTCGCTTCGGAGTACATTTAAATTAAATACAACGGTCAATGTATGCAATTAATGCCAATATATATATATATATATATATATATTTATTTATTTATAAAAAAATCGTAAGGGATATTTATTTTTTTTGGATAATATCCAATCGTCTGCAGCATTAGAAAGAAAAAAAATTATTTTTTGTCTATTTAATTGTTATGCACGTGACGATAAATTTATTTAAAGTACCAGAAAAAGAAATCACGTGATCAGCATTTAATAAATTAAATTCTAAAAATTAATCTTTAAAAATTCACCAAATATCAGAAAATCGAGGTAAAGGTTCGAATAAGATTTCATTTTACAGGAATTTTTATGATCTTTCTCGTGATATAAATTTTATAACCCTCAAATTATTATTTTAAATGCAAACTTAAAAACAGTTACAAAAATAGCTTAAAAATTTAATTTTAAAAAATCTAAGAAGAATTTTTCAAAAATCTTTCTTAGTGCACCCCTACACCATAAGAAGAATCGCCATTGGAAAATTTCAGCTCTTTAGGTCCAGCGGATTGGTCTGTGCGTTGTATGTCAGTCAGTTACGGAACTGTTTTATATATATAGATTGAATCCGATCAAGTTGTTTGATTCGATTCGTCTTAGATCTTGAACGTTCAGAAGCTCATGTGTCACTGATATGCAGTATTGTTAAAACAATTAATTTTATTATAACTTTACGATGGCACTAGACTTTAACGGGTGATACCAGTTTCGAAGATAAATCCTTACTGAAATACTCAAGACTTACCTTCGATTTATGTTTTCATTCCTTAAACAGGTATCTATAAACTTCATTTTGTTCATTTTTAATTAGTCAGAACTCTGTTGCCCTCAAGTTTATTCAAACCTCAATATCATGTGACCATGGGATCAGATGTCTTCGAGGTGCACTCATCAACTGGTATATTCATCAGTTGGAAGTTATTTCATAAATACTCTTAAATAGTTCTATGTCAGACATCTAACTGTGCATTAGATATAAATGCTAGACATATGACTTAGTAATACTGGATATATTGCTATGTGAAAGTGTAAACATTTCAAAGCGGTTCATTGCAGTTTATTAGATACATTATGGCGGGTATTAAAAAAAATACATTTAAATTGCATCATTTTTGAATGGAGAATTTTTTTATTTTTCCTCAGAGAAAAGTGTGTTTTCTATATAGTAATTGCGGAAACAAGAGGAAAAAAAAAAAAAAATATGACTTGATATGAGGAGTAATGTAAATTAAAAATATGAGGAGTAATGTAAATTACGTATAACATAACTAAAACATTACGTAAAACATACTAGTTTGAATTAAATTCTTAAAAAATTTCCATCTAAATTAGTCTAGTGATTAAATTTTATCTTTTACCGGATTTTAATATTTTTTGTCAATTTACTTCGTTCTGGTGAACGTGGCGCAAAATTAACTTAAAGTATCACAAAAAGAAAAGAAACCACGTGACCAGCATTTAATAAATTAAATTCTAAAAATAAATCTTTAAAAATTCCCCAAAAATCAGAGACTGGAGGCACAGATTCGAAAAATATTTCATTTTAAAGGAATTTTTATGATCTTTCTCTTGATATAAATTTTATAAGCCCCAGAATATTATTTTAAATGCAAACTTTAAAAAATGTTACAAGAACAGCTTAAAAATTTAATTTTAAAAAATCTAAGAAGAATTTTTCAAAAATATTTCTTTGTGTGCCCCTACACTATAAGAAGAATCGCCATGCAAAATTTCGGCCTTTTAAGTCCAGCGGTTTGGTCTGTGTGTTATCTGTCAGTCAGTCAGTTACGGAACTGTTTTATACACATAGATGAATATAAATATTTAATTTTTAAAATAATCAGTAATTTTTGTTGTTGTTGTTAGATAAAATATTTTTTGCATTCCCATCTCTCCTATTTCCTTGCTTCCCGCAGCTAGCTTATAGAGAATAGCTCACTTCTACCCGCACTTGGGTGTATATAATTTGAAGTGGCACTCTAAATGAATTTGATACAAACACAATTTATACATGAAACAATGTTTATTGAATTCGTCGCATATATAGAATTTGCTTTTACAGCAATAAGCATACGTACTACTTGTACGGAATATATATTAGCATTCAATAAAAATACACTTTGCCATACTCACAAACCAGCAGAGAGTCAAAACAGAAGTTCTGCCACGTAAACTTTGGACCTGCTAAGCACAAGCTCAGGTTAACACCTGGAGCTGCTTACCTCGTAGCTCCCTCTCGCTTATCTATCAACTTTAACAACCTTTTAACTTAATCAAGCTGCTTGGTATTTATACTAAGCGCGTATGCCGAAATTAGCATATCTCAAGCAGCTTCTTTAATTCATTCACTCAAAAGTTCGATTCTTGTGAATCGAACTTTTGAGTGAATGAATTAAAGAATCTTATGTATACCTTACAAGCTTTCCATAAAGTAATATGGCCCTCATCACGTTTCGAGTTGTGCAGGCCTGGCCTGGGGGATGTTATCAGTTTTGTTCCACTCCTCTGTGGAATTACTTTATATTTACTGCATATTTAAATACAAAATGTAATTCGAAAGCTTTTTAATAATAGTAATTCAGAGCAACGAAAAGGGCCTTTGTTTATATAAGCTACTTTCCGAAACAGCAAAACGTGTTTATTATAGGGAATTAATTTCAATATTGCATCTGCAATCAAACTTCGTGGCCCCGCGGATAAATTAATGATAATAGTTAAGCCATGCTTCCCAGTGGTGCACCCAGGGGGGGGGGGGCAAGAGCCCTGCAGTGACGTAGCGAGCATAAGGGCCTATTCACATAGGAGTCCGTTGCGTAGCGTTAAGGAAAAGATGACGTTGAGACGAAAATAAACCAATCATAGGCGTTAAAAATTTCATTGCTAATCGTTTGGAGGCCTATGATTGGTTTATTTTCATCTCAACGTCATCTTTTCCTTAACGCAAAGCAACAGACTCCTATGTGAACAGGCCCTAACTGGCGCCCGGGGCATGATAGACCCCCTTGCGCCCCTCTCGCTACGCCACTGGGGCCCTGCCTCCCACAAAGAAATAGAAATTGCATTACGAATATTGAATTTGCGTCATAAATATTTTTATCCGTTGAACTTGCCCCCCCCCCCCCACGATTAAATCTTGGGTGCGCCACTCGTGCTTCCTTATCTCAACTATTGTCTAATTTATTCAATGAAAATTGGAGTATATTTCTATAAATATTAGTGTTCGGTCCCTATTGCAAGAACATTTATAAATATTTTAAAGGGGGAAGGGACGTGTATCATGTAGGTGGAGGCAAGAATTCTATTTTGTAAAACTTATTTGATAACATTTGCCCCCTCCTCATTTTATTTCAGTAGATATCTTTCATATAAATATTACTGAAAAAAATACCAAAATATTTACATCTCTAAATGGATTTGATAAAACTGAGCACGGTTTCTAAGGGAAGGGTTACGCTTGAAGTTATCAACATCGATTGCATATTATATTGCAACATTTTAACCATTCTTTACATAAGTTTTTTGAGTTTTTTAGAGGGTTATGAAGATATAAGCATCCTGAATTATCTCGTATTGTTTTATTATCGTGGTGTTTTTCCAAAAATCTAGTAAGTTCCTTTTCTAATCATCAAATTCCGTTTAGATTGTCATTTGTTTAGTGCTGCCATCTCTTGACATACCTGCAACCAACAAATGCTCGGAAAGATAGTCATCTTAATTCGTATTGGTAGTGTTTATTGGCGTATTCGAGTGACACATTTTAACTTGATATCAGATATTACTGATTATTCAAGTAAAGTATTAAATGGATAATGATTAAAGTAAAGTGTAATCATCCATAATGATGTAACGATTGTAAGTTCACTTTTATTTCGATAAAAATGTTAAAAAATAGAACTAGATGTATTGAATTTTCAGATTTGCTTTCTTAAAAATTATATAGTTTACCAATTTTTTGGTAATTTATTATGATACCTAATGGTATCACCAGCACAATATTCTTATAAGATATTTTAATACGAAAATTTTTTTGATTACTTAATTACTGATACGCTTTCAATGAGAAAAAAAAATTAAAATACGTCAAAATTGAGTTTTCTGCAAGGAGGGATTTATTCCATCATTACATTCTAAAACATTCGGAACTATACAAAATTTTTATTCATTTTTTTCTCTATTAATGCCTTATTTTTATTCGTAAGGAATTTCTTTCCTTTTTTTTTTCAATAAGGATCCCAAAATTGTAAGTTCATTTTAAGAATTAATTGGTTCAACACATCGTTATCAGCTTATTTTGATGAAGGATACATTCGTCTGAGATCTGAGGGGGTAGCCATCTTTATAAATTTATATATTAGGTGAATATAAATATTTATCATATACTGACCAAGAGGGGCGACTTGTTGGACGCTTATTTCCAAACTATATTTCGAGTTATAAAGATGTGAAATGTTTCCAATGAAACAGAGAATATAAAGCGTACGATTTAAATATATCTATTGAACCTTTGCGTTAATACATCTGCATTAATTGATGAAGTTTTGCGCTAATACACATTCCAATTTCGGCCAACACATCTCTCTATAACTTGGAGGAACTTACTATCTTTCATTCTCACTTTTAAGGCCTGTTCACGTTGCTTGCGGAGAGTTGCGTTGAGTTACTACGTCGACTCCCAGATTGTTGACATGGCCTTTGATTTGTTTGACCTATCAAGTGGTCAATGAATTGAGCTCTGATAAGTCAAATGTTGACATGGCCTGTGATTTGTTTGATTTGTCACGTGGTCAGTGAATTGAGCTGTGGTAAGTCAAATGTTGACATGGCCTGTGATTTGTTTGACTTATCACGTGATCAATGAATTGAGCTCTAATAAGTCAAATGTTGACATGGCTTGTGATTTGTTTGACTTATCACGTGGTCAATGAATTGAACTCTGATAAGTCAAATGTTAACATGGCTTGTGATTTGTTTGACTTATCACGTGGTCAATGAATTGAGCTCTAATAAGCCAAATGTTGACATGGCCTGTGATTTGTTTGATTTATCACGTGGTCAATCAATTGAGCTCTGTGATTGGTGGAAAATTTTACCACTGACTCTACAAAACGCTCCAGATTCAGCCGAGGAAAAGGTCATTCGTGATTAATTTATGCGCTTCTAAGTCATACTCTTCGTGTTTGATTTAGTTATTTTTTAATTTTCGTAGGTCAGAATGAAATAAAGAAAATCAAATAACCTAAGTTTCGAACATAAATCTGATAAGCACTATGCCACAGAGATATTAGCGTAAAAAAATATTCATGGGCTCTGTACTCAAATTAAAATAATTTAAAAGGTTAAATTTTCTTGCTTCTTTATAAAGGAGACCAGACATGAACCCAAAGTAATTGTTTGCATTTTAATATAGACTCTAGTTGCACCACAATTAAAAGAATTATTCGATGAAAGATTTTTTTTAACTGATAGAGAGACTGAAGCGCATAGAATATTATGTTAAATAACTGATGATTAAACGAACGGTAACCTCGACTTACAAAAAGTATTTCTCATAATAATTACAAGATAAAAAGACTTTTTATATACCTTCTTTTTAAATTTTCTGTTGAATCATATTGACAATTCTATGTATTAATAAATACTTTTTAAAATTTAATTGATGAATTATCCCATCGACTTGAAAGAAAATGAAGTTAATTGGAAGTTAACTTGCATTTGACTTGTTTGACTTGTTGCATTTGACTAGTTCCCTTTCCGGGCAATAGATGGCTGCACCAGTCTACAAAACAAAATTAACTGAAAATAACTGAAAATTAATTTAATTATGCTTAAAGATGTCTAAAAGTATTAAAAAAATGCATTGTCATCGTGTTCTGAGCTATTCTAAAAGTTTCAAATGTCTAGCTAGTCGGGAAGTTAGTTAAAAATCGATTGCAAGATTTGTATTACATAAGCACACACACACACAAGCAAACACACAAGAAAGCAAGTTAATAAAAACAAAGCAAAAATCATTCGTGACTAAATTGAGTTTGACGGGGATGTGACTACCAGCGTTGACCAAAATATTAAGGCCTATTCATCAAATTAAGGCCTATTCATCTGTTTACCAACACCGAAAGGCTGCTCTTCGTAAAATGCGTATGATGGGTTGGTTGGTCGCAAAAATTAAGGGTGTCCAGGACACATTTAAAATTTTTTTTATTTATTTATTGAGTTAAAATTTTGAGCTTTTTTTATTGTGATGATTAACCTATATAATCATCACAAAAGAAAAGCTCAAAATTTGTAAGCAAAATCACATCATAAAACTTCTCATTAAGTTTTTAAAATTTTTAAAAAATTAAAATTTTTTTTAAAAAAGTGGGGAAATGTAAAATCGTCATAATTCAAAATTTTATTTGTTGAATTTCAAATTTTTTTCATTCAATTAAACAGAAATATGTAAGTTTTATATTTTGATTCAGCATTTTTAAAAATAATAATTAAAAATTTTTTTTAAATATTTAGATGAAAAATTCAAAAAAAATTATGTAACTTATTTTTTAAAAAAAACTTTTAAAAGTAAATATTTTTTGGCTGTTTGCTGAATTAAAATTAAAGCAAAATAATTGAAAAAGACATGTTCCAAGTTTGATCCATTTATATTTAACGGTTATTGACTTATAACAATTTAAAGACGAGAAATGGTGAAAAAAACCATCATGCAGAAAAACGCATTTAAAGGTTTAAACAAAGATTGGCCGCTATTAGAATGTTGCAAATCAAAAAATTAATATATCTTGTTCTAATTAAGATAGAAACGTGATTTAAACGTCATTTTAAGCGGAAAAGAATAGGAAACTTTTTAATGCAATAAAATATTTTTCGAAAATTTGAAGAATTTCGTTTCCTGGACCTCCTTAAAACTATCATGGGTAGTGCATGTATAGGTTACGATATCGGCGTCTTTGAATATTAATTTTTAATACTTTTATTCTCATAGCAGAGTGTGTTTCTGAAAGTTAATAAATTAATTTTACTTTAAAAATAAACAGAAAAATAATAGGGACATTTATACATGATATAAAAAAGGAGGCGATAAAGATAGCTTAAAACTTTTTAAGTTATGTATTGGTAAGAAAATTAAACCGTTGTTTTGGTTTAACTTTAAAAGGCTATATACAGAGGCTGTTCACACATTTTTTAGACGATGTATATTGTATTCACAAAACTAAATTACATAAAATTCTTGTGTTTTAAATGTTCTATTTGACATCCCTTATTCTGAATTATCTTTCGACACCGCAATTTCCAGGATAATAATGCCTTTTGAAGTGTCAGAAGAGGTATTCTATACCATTCCTCCTGAACAGCTTTCCAGAGTCCTGTAAGGGTTTTGGGACGACGTTTGGATAATGCAGATTTTAAAAGTCCGAAAGCCCAAAAATCCATAGGTGATACATCGGGAGATTTAGTAGGGATATCAGTGAAGGGTATGGCCTTGATACCAGTTTTTTGTTCCATTTCTTTTAGGAAATTTACAGTGGATTTTGATGTGTGACTGCTAGCTTTGTCCTGATGGAGTCTCACAGATTGACTCCATTGGCACTGTGGGTAAAGCGATGGTATTTCATTCAGAAAAATTGGCGATAAAATATGTTCCTGATAGTATTTGGAGTTAATCTTGACATTTTTTTCTATTCTCTTTATTTTTAACTTGCCATTATAAGAAAAACCAGCAACAATCATAAATCCCTTGGAAAAACTTTCTTTCGATTCTTTGAACCATGTACTTAAATTTTTTTCTCCCCTTTTATGATAATAAATGGCTCTTTTTTTGTTGCAATCATTTAAATACACCCATGATTCATCTGTTGTGACAATTGTTTTCCATTTTTCTTTGGATAAGTGTTTCTCATATAGAATTCTGCAGCGTGTCCTGCGTTCAGCGATATGATTTGGAAGAAGACGATGCACATTGCGTTTTTTCGCTTTCTTAAGATTTAAATAAACGTTTATCATTTTGTTTACAGTGGACACCGAGCATTTTAATGATTTTGCAACTGTCCTTTGATTAGGGGGATTTTCTTTTAACATTAAACAAAGTACCTTTGCAATAGTCGAAGATGTCCGTTTTTTCCTTGGATACTTGATTGGAATTTTTGTCCCACTTGAGGCTCCAATTTGACGTTTTTTTCCTTTCTTGTTGACGATATTACCTATCGACGCTTTAGATATCACAAAACCATGACTTTCACATCGTTTTTGGATAACGGAGTATGCATATTTCTCTTCGGAAAGAGCATAAATGTAGCCTTCGAACCACTGCTTTGTTAAAAACGCCCTTTTGAATAAAAACAAAACTTTCAAGCCGCAGACGATAATTTTGACTTTTAAAAACATAGTACAATTGCAATTATTTCTTTTGCAGCAAACGATTTTTTATTACCGCTTACCAAAATCGTCTAAAAAATGTGCGAACAGCCTCGGTAGAATAGGACTTCAGTTAACAGTTTTAAAAAATACAATTTATATGCACTTCGAAAATATACAGAAAATGCGTTCACATTTAATCAGGAATTAAGAATTTTTTTCCATGTAGCAAAACTTATAAGTCATAGAATTATTCAATTTCGACTATAAAAGGCATTTAAGGAAGTCATATTCAAATTTGACCGAAGTAAACAACAGTTAGCTAGTACAAAATCCGAAAAACCAGCTTAATGGCAGTGTCGTTCAGCCATGCTTAAGAGTTCGCTTCCAGAAAAGAGAAAAAAAACAGATTATTATATTTTTCTTTTTAAGGGAACGGTGGACATTAAAATTTGCTTTTTTTACTTTTCATCATAGAGATACGAAATTTTGTACATATACACATTTCGCTATAAATAAATAGAATACCTTAAAAGAAATTTCCAATCTCATTATAATTTTAAGATTTTTAAAAAAATTTGAAATTTATAAACAAAATTTTAAAATGCTCCTTGCTACTTAATTTTTGAGATATTTCTTCGATTTTGCATTTTAATCTCTTTAAACTGTATAACAAACAAATCTGCGTATCAATTATTTAATCCCTCGAATAGTTAATTTTTGAATAGTTAATAGAGATTTTTTTCTGAATTCCATCCCGATTTTCATCAAAATTTTGCCTTTTGAAAAGTTATAAATCAAATTTAATTACCTTAATGAAGTCGAATTGCAAAATGCATACCCAGTTTTTTTGTAAACAGCATCAGGATTCTTCCTTATCAATTTCATGAATTTTGAAGAAAAATTAAGTAGCATGGAGCATTTAAAAAATCTAAAAACCTTGAAAAATCTGGTTTGAGAAATGCAGATTTAAAATTTATTACTACACTTACCCATTATAAATTACTTTGTAGAAGCTTCATAAATGATTTTTTACTTGAAAAAAAATATTTTGGTACTAATAATCTACAGACATATATATATATATATATATATTATTTTCAATAACACAATCAGTATTACAATGACAAGATTTGCTGAAATAAAGGTCCACCGTTCCCTTAACAAATTTAAAGTTAGTTTTAATCTTAATATGTTATCAAAGTCATGATTATGCATTTGGCTCTTTGGAAAGTCTATAATAAGTTTTCCTACAACCTATCCTGTGTTGTGCAATCATTTTTACCGATTGCCTAACTAAAAGGCATGGAATATTGACGTCACGGATTGTATATGACTGACAAATATACAAATGACTAGATTCTGCAGTTACGGACAACTTACTTGCATTCTAACTGAACAATGGATAGTGCCATTTAAAATGATACCATGTCTTTTTCTCCCTTTTCTGGATATCTTATGTTGAATCTTTATCGTGGAAAGAACGTTAGATTTATACTTTGTTGGTTGATGATTTAACAATTAAATTTGATGCTTTGGACTAAAAGACTAACGAAACGAATAATCATTTTGTTGTTTGCTTTGACGTCATTTTCAAACAACAATTAAGGAGCCAGTGTTTTATGCTAAAGGCTAATTCTAACCTCTCATCTCATTTTCGATCTTTAAATATGAGCAGGTAATCTGCAGAGGTTGTTTGTTTATACTTCCGCCCGTGGCTTAAAGTTTCATGCATTTTCGTCAATAGCGTTCGACTGGATACATTTTTTATTGCGTTTTAATTTTATTCTGCGACCCTTCCATTGAGATAAGTTATAGCCTCTGCTTGTTTCATTATAACATGGTTGCATGGATACATTCGAACATAGTTAAACATCTTTGCATAAGAGGGCAGTTCTATCGTCCCATTCAATTGGCCCATTTGGTTGGTTGAGAGCGCCACGGTCAATTTTTGCTACACGAGGGCAAATGAGAATGGAATTCCGAACGGTTATAAATATCTATGCCGACAGGGTGGATCGAACCCTCAGACTCTGATACCAATTGTCAGCTCCCTAGCCATTCGGCCATCGCCCGGTTTGGTCCTTTTGGATATGAGTAATATGCTTAATAAACCTTAACCATAATTTAAAACCAGTCTTTTTTAACAATATAGACGAAAAAAATTCTGAATTTCCGTTGCAGAGTTTGAAAATGGTAGATATGATATAGGTTGATTATCACTGGTCTAGAGAGTGTACTTCCCTCATTTTTCTTATTGGTAGTTTTAGGTACATAAAAGAAACACGTAGAACAAATTGAGGCGTTGCCGATTAAAATGGAGTTAAGTGCCAAAATTTCCGCAAAGTATTTTTTCACTGATACAAGGGTTTGTTCCAAGGATAATGGCGTGGGAAAAGAGGTAAGTGCGACCAAACAAGCTAGGCACTTACCTCCTTTTCCACGCCATTAGCCTTGGAACAAACCCTCGTATCAGTGAAAAAATACTTTTCGGAAATTTTGGCACTTACCTCCTTTTCATCGGCAACGCCTCAATTATAAGCGTAGTAATAACCAGTCTTCTATAACAATATTGAAGGGAAAAAAAATCTAAATCTCTTTTCCAGAGTTTATAAAATGATGGCAGGGCCAGGTCGGGCCTGAGGCAAGTTTTGAAAACGTTCAGTCTTCATAAAAGACTTTATTTTCATTTTATTTTTTAAATAATTCATTATAATAATTGTTTCATTTTATTCATCATATTGTTTGTAATTTGTATTCTAATTGTGTTTCTGGTCAATCATGGCATCACTATGTAACTTTTTTTTTTACTTCGAAGTAAAATGTTTTTTATTCTGTTGTTGCACATTCGATTCTGAGTAATGGCAAGAAAATGACTAAGGACCTGTTCACATAGGAGTCCGTTGGGTTGCGTTAAGGAAAAGATGACTTTGGAACGAAAATAAACCAATCATAGGCGTTAAAAATTTCATTGCTAATCGTTTGGAGGCCTATGATTGGTTTATTTTCTTCTCAACGTCATCTTTTCCTTAACGCAACGCAACGGACTCCTATGTGAACAGGCCCTAAGACATGTTTAATCTGTTGTGGTGTATATTATATTCTAAACAATGTCATGTAAGAATTCAAAAATCGCTATGTTGGATGCGATTCCGTTTTTCTTTTTTTTGTTAAAGATTCTGTGCGGATTATTGTTCAAACTGTTGACATTTTGTAGTCAAGTATTCATTTTGTAAAACCTAATTCCGAAGGGTTATTCAGTGTGTCATGAATTCAACAATTATGTATTAAAATGAAGTCAATTACCCAATGCATTTTAAGGATACATGCATGGAACTAATTTTTTTAGTGTTGACTTATTATTCAAGTATTATTCAGATGATGTTAAAGGTAAGCCATTCCAGTATTACTTTTATCAAAAGAAGTAAGAAGATTGATTAGTTGCACTTAAACAAGAACATTAAATATTTTTGTTAATGGATTCTCATGTAGTCCACTAAGATATTAAGTTATATTAATAAAAAAACTGACCCCACACGGCGCCTCTTCAAACTTTTGCTGAGACTCTTAGGGCCTGTAGGAGTCCTTTGCGTTGCGTTAAGGAAAAGATGACGTTGAGACGAAAATAAACCAATCATAGGCGTTAAAAATTTCATTGCTAATCGTTTGGAGGCATATGATTGGTTTATTTTCGTCTCAACGTCATCTTTTCCTTAACGCAACGCAACGGACTCCTATGTGAACAGGCCCATACTCTTAGTTAAAAAAGTATCACTATTGGCAATAGTCTGGTTGATAGAATAACGGACCTTTTGAGAAAAATATGTATTAAATAAAAAGAAAAGTTATTTATTAAAAAAAATTAAATATTACTGAACTGGAAAAAAGCAGAAAAGTTAAAAAAAAATTGAATATAAGTTATGTAATAAAAATAATTACTAAATCCTTCTTAGAGCGTTTGTTGCATCAAATTGCCCGACTGCATCTCTATAATTTATTATTTAAGATAGCATAAAAATTTCGTATTTTTCCTGTCTCATTTTGGCGCCTATTTCAATTTGGCGCCTGAGGCGATAGCCTCGTCGCCTCACCTATTGTACTGGCCCTGAAAGATGGTAGTACCTATATTATTTACACGGACCTTGTGGTTAAACGCTTAACAGGAACAAACAGCTAGCGGATTTTATGAAGCTGTGTGTTTCTGTTAATACCCATATATCAAAAGATGAAATTGCACTTGGCGTCAAAACTACCGTTTCTCTCAAAAATCAAGAGCCGCTAGCCCCGAAAGTCCATTTGAGTGGTTTACTTTTCGTGCAGCTCGCCTCAATGTATGTTATGAAAGCATTTTTCCCTATTCAGGATCCCAACGTATAAACACTAACATTCATTTATCTTAGAGGTGTGCTTGCATCCCACTGAGATGAATAAATACTGGGATGTATTCAACTGGCGAATATTTATATAACTTAAAATCCTTAAATACGCGGAGGTTAGAGGTCCATAATGTGTGATCTCCAGGGCCGTGCGAAACCACAGCGGGGGGAAAACAGAATTGTCTTGTTTCATTTGCAAAACAATGGTTTCAACCCGTACCGTAAGAAAATAAGAGTTTCTATTAATGCGAGTGTGTCTTTGTTTTAACATTAATTATTTGAAAAAAGGATTAGTCGTATCTAGATTTTGGCGAAGAAATGGAAATGATGTAAAAATCCGTGGGAGGCAGAGTAAATAGAATAATAATAAAAAAAAAAATTGTTCTTTTAATAAAAAATACTGCATTTCGTATATTTGGAGAAAAGTTTTTATGTTGAAAACTCTTAGGAATTTTTTTTATTTTTTTTATTTTACCCTTTTTATGCATTGTTCGTCTGACAGATGAATTTAAGTTGTTTGTGTAAGCGTTTTTAGACAGGGAAATGCGTTGAAACGGAAACAGAGATGTATTTTGTCTTAAATGACACTTTCCGTGGTAGAGATTATAATGATTGTTAGCAATTTAAGTCTGAACCAGGATATTGGTTTAATTGCCGTGCAAACTAAATGTGAAGTTATATTATGCGTAAGAATTTTCCCCCAAGTGCATTTCTCAGTAAGAATGCTTTAACGTTTTGCTGAATAAAAACTGCTTTGCATGTATTGCAATATTAAATATTATTTTATTTTTAAAGCTGAATTCGTATATGAAGGGTTGAAATTGTTTGTTTTATTCTAAACATTAGTAATTAAAATTTAGAAAATAAGAATTATTGTATAATAAACAAATTTTGTTCATTTTGAGTCTTGTATAATAATTTTAATGGTAGAAATTATGATGATTGTTAACAATTTAAGTCTGAACCAGGATATTGGTTTAATTGCCGTGCAAACTAAATGCGAAGTTATATTATGCGTAAGAATTTTCCCCCAAGTGCATTTCTCAGTAAGAATGCTTTAACGTTTTGCTGAATAAAAACTGCTTTGCATGTATTGCAATATTAAATATTATTTTATTTTTAAAGCTGAATTCGTATATGAAGGGTTGAAATTGTTTGTTTTTTTCTAAACATTAGTAATTAAAATTTAGAAAATAAGAATTATTGTATAATAAACAAATTTTGTTCATTTTGAGCCTTGTATAATAATTTTAATGGTAGAAATTATGATGATTGTTAACAATTTAAGTCTGAACCAGGATATTGGTTTAATTGCCGTGCAAACTAAATGTGAAGTTATATTATGCGTAAGAAATTTCCCCCAAGTGCATTTCTCAGTAAGAATGCTTTAACGTTTTGCTGAATAAAAACTGCTTTGCATGTATTGCAATATTAAATATTATTTTATTTTTAAAGCTGAATTCGTATATGAAGGGTTGAAATTGTTTGTTTTTTTCTAAACATTAGTAATTAAAATTTAGAAAATAAGAATTATTGTATAATAAACAAATTTTGTTCATTTTGAGCCTTGTATAATAATTTTAATGGTAGAAATTATGATGATTGTTAACAATTTAAGTCTGAACCAGGATATTGGTTTAATTGCCGTGCAAACTAAATGTGAAGTTATATTATGCGTAAGAAATTTCCCCCAAGTGCATTTCTCAGTAAGAATGCTTTAACGTTTTGCTGAATAAAAACTGCTTTGCATGTATTGCAATATTAAATATTATTTTATTTTTAAAGCTGAATTCGTATATGAAGGGTTGAAATTGTTTGTTTTTCTAAACATTAGTAATTAAAATTTAGAAAATAAGAATTATTGTATAATAAACAAATTTTGTTCATTTTGAGTCTTGTATAATAATTTTAATGGTAGAAATTATGATGATTGTTAACAATTTAAGTCTGAACCAGGATATTGGTTTAATTGCCGTGCAAACTAAATGTGAAGTTATATTATGCGTAAGAATTTTCCCCCAAGTGCATTTCTCAGTAAGAATGCTTTAACGTTTTGCTGAATAAAAACTGCTTTGCATGTATTGCAATATTAAATATTATTTTATTTTTAAAGCTGAATTTGTATATGAAGGATTGAAATTGTTTGTTTTTCTAAACGTTAGGTTATTAAAATTTAGAAAATAAGAATTATTATATAATAAACAAATTTCGTTCATTTTGAGTCTTGTATAGTAATTATGATGGTAGAAATTATGATGATTGTTAACAATTTAAATCTGAACCAGGATTTTGGTTTAATCACGATGCAAAGTAAATGTACGCTAAAGAAGTTATATTATGTATAAGAGTTTTTCACGCTTATGGGGTTTGATAATACAGACGTTACACAGCGTAAAAATTGCTTTGTATGTATTGCGAAATTTAATTTAATTTTATTTTTAATGCTGAACTCGCATATGAATGGCTGAAACTGCTTTTTTTCCCCATCAGCACTAAGTAATTAAATTTTGAAAAAAAAAAGAATTATTTCATAATAAGCAAATTTTGTTAATATCTAACTTATAGCGGACAACATTCAAACTTGGGAAACCAAAATTTTTCGTTTATTTATAATCTTTGATTTGAATTATATTGGATTACTAACTTTTCATCAGGTTAGTCCAGGTCGATCGCAAAATATTTAACGGTTCTTCACTCCACGATTTTACTCTTTTAGTTTCAGTACTATCTAATATATAAAAATGAATGTTTGTCTATCTATAATTGTATAGAAATCCACAGTTTAGGAGCAACGATCGTGAAATTTTACATACAGGCGTCTTTAAAAACAGCCGACGGTCTGAAGAACTTCAAAAATCGAAATTAATTACCGTTGATTTTTAATTAATAAAAAACCAAGAATTTTTTAAACTAAATGTAAGCTGTTACACTTTTTGGAATCACCCCTCTGAATATGGCGTCCACGTTAGGGTTAGCTGGCAAACAGCGAGCGAAAATATAAAAATAAATAAAATCAAAAAGTTTCAAGTTATATATTAAACCAGAATAATAAATGAAAATAATGCTCAATGAAATTCTTCATTTGTTAGTATTTTGAATAAATATTTTGTGCGACATTTTTTGATCATTTTCAGCTATTGAACCAAGTAAATTCAGATTGCTGGCCTAAATATGAATATATGTTTGCCAGAAACCCATGTGTATATGCAGGTATATGAGTAAAATAGCTAACACTAAGTAAGTCGGTAACATTGATACATTTAGGTTTTAGAAATTATCTGATGGAAATGACGATTACCTGAAATTTTCTTTCAATATAAATTTCAATCATATAAGAAATTAATACAGATATTTTATTTGGAAATTTTAATTAGAGCAGTAAAATCTCACGCACAACAAAAGATCTCATGTAGCAATTGCCAAATGATAAGAAGACAAATTTTAATCGTATAAGAAATTAATAAAGATAGTTTATTTTGAAATTTTAATTAGAGCAGTAAAATCTCATGGCCCAACAAAAGATCCCATGTAGCAAATACCAAATGATAAAATGACAAATTTTAATCTATATATATAAAACAGTTCCGTAACTGACTCACTGACATACAACGCACAGACCAAACCGCTGGACCTAAAGGGCTGACATTTTGCATGGCGATTCTTCTTATGGTGTAGGGGTGCACTAAGAAAGATTTTTGAAAAATTCTTCTTAGATTTTTTAAAATTAAATTTTTAAGCTGTTTTTGTAACCTTTTTAAGTTTGCATTTAAAATAATAATTTGACGGTTATAAAATTTATATCACGAGAAAGATCATAAAAATTCCTTTAAAATGAAATCTTTTTCGAACCTTCATTTCCTGATTTTTGGTGAATTTTTAAAGATTAATTTTTAGAATTTAATTTATTAAATGCTGATCACGTGATTTCTTTTTCTGGTATTTTAAATAAATTTATCGTCACGTGCATAACAACTAAATAGAAAAAAAAATTTTTTTTCTTTCTAATGCAGCAGACGATTGGATATTATAAAGAAAAAATAAATATCCCTTACGATTTTTTTTATAAATATATATATATATATATGTATACATCAATTTTATACATTGATCGTCGTATTTATTATAAATATATATCTTTATTTTTTTGGCATTAATTGCATACATTGACCGTTGTATTTAATTTGAATGTTCTCCGTAGCGAAGTGCGGGTTTTAATAATAAATTAATAAATAATTAGAGCATTAAAATCTCATGCACAACAAGAGATTCCATGTAGCAAAATGCTCATAAGAAAAAAATAAACATGTATTGGTCCATGTTTCTCATACATTTGACCGAATAGCTCTGGCATTCGGTACCAGAATCTGTGAATTCGAGTTCCTCTATTGACATGGATATTTGTAGTCGTATGGAATCGGCTTTAAGCAGAAGGTCCCGGTCTAATTAGACCTCGCGGAGCAAAACTATGACCGTAGCGTTTCCAAACAACCTACCATCCATTAAGATTCTCCTGGACTCAGAAATTACCAAGTAAGTGGAAATGATAATCTTTAACACTGGCAGAAATAATTTTTAACTTAATTGCCAGTTGCTCTAGATTCAATATATTTACTTCAAATTAAAAAAAAACGTTTTTAGTCTGTTTCGATAAAAATATATTGCATTCTTTAAGTCATTTTACAGAAGTTTTATAGAGCAGAAAAGGCTTTCAATCATAGAAGTTGACAGATTTTCCACCCCTGACTTAAATTGCCTGAATTATTTAAAAAGAAACGAAGCAAAGAAGATAATTTGAATAAGAGTTTAAATCTAAACAGTGTAAAATTAGCTTGCATGTTTTTAGTTATTAGATGTTTTAAATTATTGTTTTAATCATCGGAATATTATATACTAGAACTTTTTTTTTTTGCCAACGTCTTCTGCAAGCCTTGTATAATCTCAGATATTGAAAAATACAAACCTGGATAATTTGAATAATACAAGGTAAAATAAGTTGACTTTCTGAAAAAGATTATCTTGGTTAATTTGGATCTCACTTTTCGTTCGTAAAATGGAATATTCTGGTAACAATAAACAATATAATGAATTTAGTGGTTTTCTTCTAAGAAAAAGTAAAGTCTTGAAAAAAATGCGATCACTTGTAGACTGAAATGCGTAGTAATTCACGAAAAATAACGGTGTCTGATGTGTAATAACGGAAAATTAATTTTGTTTATAGGTTTTATGAGGTATTCAGTGGCGTAGCGAGCATTACTGGCGCCCAGGGCACGCTACCTTTGTGGCGCCCCCCCGAAAAACATATAGTAATATAATATATAGACCCTATATTGGCGCCCCCCGATAAGCATATAATAACATAATATATAGACCTTATATTGGCAGCCCCCCCGAAAAGCATATAGTAACATAATATATAGACCTTATATTGGTGCCCTCCCCGAAAAACATATAGTAATATAATATATAGACCTTATATTGGCACCCCTTCCCCCCAAAAAATATAGTAATATAATATATATACCTTATATTGGCGCCCTCCCCGAAAAACATATAGTAATATAATATATAGACCTTATATTGGTGCCCTCCCCTGAAAAACATTTAGTAATATAAAATATAGACCTTATGTTGGCATCCCCCTCGAAAACATATATAATATATAGATCTTAAATTGGCGCCCCTCTGCGAGTGGCGCCCGGGGCATGATAGACCCCCTTGCACCCCCCCCCCTTGCTACGCCACTGGAGGTATTTCTTAGTTGTTATTTAAAAAAAATCGTCTACGTTATTGATGGCGAACCTATGGCACGCGTGCCAAAAGATGCACGGAAAATAATTTTACTAACACTCAAACGGTCGATTTTTGACAAAGATAAATTTGGAGGACCTTGAAGTACAAGTAATAAGCTTCTAATTAGTTCAATATAGAAAAAAAGCTTGACGATTTTAGAAATGATCTTGAATCTAATCAAATCCAGAGGTTATCTGACATAAGTAAAAAAAATATGGAAAATGAAATTGAGAATAATTAAAATTTAAAAGCCGATAATTTCTTATACTTCTAAAAACATCTTCTAGTTGTTTCCAAAGTCTCTTCCCCACAAGCATGTGATTTAATAGATATGCGCTTTAAAAAAAATTCACAAATAAACGCACTGATGTGTCTATATCAGCTAATGATTTGCTCTTATCAGTATTATGGCCTAATATAGTACTAATGAAGAGGTGATATTAATTTTTTATTGTTTAATTCATACGAAATATTTAACGATTATACATTAATTAGCATTTAAAAAAAACGAAAATTCCCCAAGGTGTAAAATTTCTTTCTCTTACGGAGTACATTTAAAAAAAAAACGAAAATTCCTCAAGGTGTAAAATTTCTTTCTCTATTACGGAGTACATTTAAAAAAAAACGAAAATTCCCCAAGGTGTAAAATTTCTTTCTCTATTACGGAGTACATTTTTTTAAAAAACGAAAATTCCCCAAGGTGTAAAATTTCTTTCTCTATTACGGAGTACATTTAAAAAAAAACGAAAATTCCCCAAGGTGTAAAATTTCTTTCTCTATTACGGAGTACATTTTTTTAAAAAACGAAAATTCCCCAAGATGTAAAATTTCTTTCTCTATTACGGAGTACATTTTTAAAACAAAAACAAAAATTCCCCAAGGTGTAAAATTTCTTTCTCTATTACGGAGTACATTTTTAAAAAAAACGAAAATTCCCCAAGGTGTAAAATTTCTTTCTCTTACGGAGTACATTTAAAAAAAAACGAAAATTCCCCAAGGTGTAAAATTTCTTTCTCTATTACGGAGTACATTTTTTAAAAAAACGAAAATTCCCCAAGGTGTAAAATTTCTTTCTTTATTACAGAGTACATTTTTTAAAAAAACGAAAATTCCCCAAGGTGTAAAATTTCTTTCTCTATTACGGAGTACATTTTTTAAAAAAAACGAAAATTCCCCAAGGTGTAAAATTTCTTTCTCTATTACGGAGTACATTTAAAAAAAAAAAAAAATTCCCCAAGGTGTAAAATTTCTTTCTCTATTACGGAGTACATTTTTTAAAAAAAACGAAAATTCCCCAAGGTGTAAGGTGTAACATTTCTTTCTCTATTACGGAGTACATTTTTTGAAAAAACGAAAATTCCCCAAGGTGTAAAATTTCTTTCTCTATTACGGAGTACATTTAAAAAAAAACGAAAATTCCCCAAGGTGTAAAATTTCTTTCTCTATTACGGAGTACATTTTTTAAAAAATCGAAAATTCCCCAAGGTGTAAAATTTCTTTCTCTATTACGGAGTACATTGTTTAAAAAAACGAAAATTCCCCAAGGTGTAAAATTTCTTTCTCTATTACGGAGTACATTTTTTAAAAAAAACGAAAATTCCCCAAGGTGTAAAATTTCTTTCTCTATTACGGAGTACATTTAAAAAAAAAACGAAAATTCTCCAAGGTGTAAAATTTCTTTCTCTATTACGGACATTTTTCATTAGTACATTTTTCAAAAATTTTATTTAATCCAAGTCGGAAATCCTTGGATAAAATTTCTATATAGTAGGTTAATATTGAGGAGAGGGAAATCAATAGTCAGTACACATGAAGAAATAAGGTTAGTACCCACGATTAGCCATAACAAAGCTAATAGATAAAGCAATAAAATTGAGAAAAGGTGGGAAAATAGATGAAGGTGGGAAAAAGGTGGGAAATAGAAAAAGGTGGGAAAATAGAGAAGATAGAGTTATGAAATATAATAAGAATCAAAGAGATAAAGCACATGGAATTACATGGAATAATTACATGGAAATATATTGCCAGACAATAGCATAAAGATAACGTAGACATATCATTGTCTAAAACAGTGCAATTATCCTAAATAGCGAAATTTTCAAGGAAATCTAATTCAGAAGCGATGTTAGTATGGAGTTATTCTACAGCAGTGGTCGTCAGACTTGTCCCTAACGCCCACTAGTAAGCGATTCAAGCCTTCATGGTGGGCGGTGGGAGTTTTTGTCCGTTGTTACAAATTGTGCTCTTCCTCCATATATCGAGTACACAGCTAACACAATCACGAGTTTCTAAATTGAGTCACTGCGGATATGCACCGGTAGGCAGTAAAGAAATTTTGTCATCAATAAAGATACTAAAAGTGGGCGGTTGGTATTAAACGGCTGACGATCCTTGTTCTACAGGAATCACCATCGTTGACTGAGAGAAAAAAATGTTATGTTATCAAATGTTGAATCGTGTGTATTATTTGTAACTAGCCGGGCTTCGCCTAGCTACGCTCAAGCCATCCGTGTAACATATTTATGTACTTCGGGCCTCACAAAAGAAAAAAAAGCCTACAAATGTTTTAAATTCAAGTGAATAAATTCCTTTCAATTTTCATTCCCGTCGCTGTCGACAGATGGCAGCACCACTGCACCAGATGATTTGGTTTCTCAGCAGTGAGTGATTTTAGAATTCAAATATCTCTAAAACTATTGAATTAACAGAATAAGTGTACGCAGAAAAAATTATCAGTTTTCGAAGCTCTTTCCAAATATGTAACATTTATGTACTTTCATGAGAAAAAAATTACACCGTTTCCTGTATATTTGTCGGCCATTTTTTTTTCGAGGATCGATGCCCTCCCGGATGAGTTACGGTCCCGTGATCACTCGACTTCCACTTGTCTCTTTATTAGTATAGACACAAGTCAAGATTCTGCAAAGTGATAACATTTGCGGACTAAGCACGAACATTGACTGTCTTATTTTCTCACATCGGGAATTTTTTAAGTTTTATCTGCGATATAACTTTCCCCCCCAATTTCCCGTAAAAGAAGTAACCACGTATGATGCATTATTCTTCCCATTTACTCTTCTCGGGAGCCCAAGTTGCAGATAGAAACATCTGGAAGTCAATGAATTTTCTTGAGATAATAAGCATCTTGATTTCGTTTGGATTAAAATGTACTAAAAGCATCGACACACGCATTACGCCTGTTTGCAGAAATACGCTATGTGCGTGGGGAGAAGGAAGTTAATTTTACTTTTGATTTTGTTTTAATTCACAATCAGGAGCGGTGTGATAACACTTCAAGCATAGGAAATAGGGATTACCGAGTTTATCACTCTTGATCTTGATTAAAAAACACATGTAAATTCTGTGGGTTTTTTTTTTATTTAAAGTTTCATTTATTACGTCATACATAACGATATTGAGAAGATACCGTATTGAGGCCGCAGTGGCCCGGTTACCAAAGGCAGCAAGCCAGTGATCTGAACGACTCTGGTTCGATACTTGTCGCTGACAAAACCACCGTCGTGTACACTCATGGCGGCTGATGCACGAAAAATCTGTCGTGGCTGCGATGCCCTCCAAAATCTCAAATTTACCTCTGGAGGTGCGAGATCAAGTGTTCCGATCTCGTCACTTGACTCGGTTCAAAATTACGGGACCGGCCCTTTAGCCAAGTCGGATTCCGACCCTTGAGGTGCTATTAAAGACCGAGCCGCACCACTTCGCCTAATAGTCGTTATGAACTTGAACTGACAATATACTGTCAATCAAGGGGCATCAGTTGCAACAACAACATATACTTTATTACTGCAGAATGTTTAAAAGGTGACTGCCTACGTTTGGAGCTAATTTTTTTAAAATCAATTTTTAAGGATTTTTTTAGTCTTTTATGGTAAAATAGCACTTAGAAAATAAAAAATGAACAAAAACTTACCTGTAAATATCATACATTTTTATAATTTGGTCCATTTGAAGAATTTTTTAATGAAATTTAGCTAAAACGCCTATCACTCTGCACAAAATCCTAATGGTACTATTTTAATTTCCTTCTCACACATGATACATATGACAGTTATCTTCAAAATGACCTATAATCTAAGAGAATTTTTAAAATGCAAAAATAATACTTGCAATTTTATGTTCGAATATGAAAATTTTCCCCGATTCGTCATTCCTTTCCTTATAAATTAACCCCAAATAAAAAAAAAACAACTATTTATTATACATCAATTATTGTACGTCATTTCATTAACAATAGCATCTAAAACATTTCCTGAAACTTTTATCAAATTATATGCATAAATATGGGAGATATCATGATAACAGTAGAAATTTGTGCTAAAAAACATAATTCTGAGAAAAACGTATTTAAAGTTGTTTGTCACTTCAATTTTCTAGCAGACGATGTTTTTAAAATAGCTATAACTCTGCTTCCAATTGATGAAGAATGAAAATCAAAACGGTTTTGAAAAGAGTAAAGATTGAATTACGCAATTCTTGCAAAAAATAAATTTGACCAAAATAGTCAAAAAATGACATTTTCAACGTAGGCAGTCACGTTTTCATTTAAGGCTGCGGTGTACAAACCCTATTGGATTTGCCCACCTCAATGTTAACCTATGGAGAAAATGTGTCCAATGATTGCCGAATTGGATTTAAAAAAAAAAATTAATTAAATGATTGCACTATTTAATAGAGAAAGGAATTTAAAACCTTGGTGAATGTTTCTTTTAAAAATAAAATGCAAACAATATTTTAAAACTTAAATTATTCAAGGAAAAAAATCTGGTATAGTGTGTTTTAAACGCTCATCAATTCGTTTGGTGGACGAAATTTATAAAAATAAATCCCGTGCAAGGTACAGAAAAGTTCAGGTCATCTAAAACACCATTTTAATTTGGTTATCAGCATTTATGTAGCCGTAAATAGCAAACAAACTTTCTCCATAGGTTAACATTGAGGTGAACGAATCAGTGGCGTAGCGACCATAACTGGCGCCCGGGGCACGATACCTTTGTGGCGCCCCCCCCCGAAAAACATATAGTAATATAATATAAAGACCCTATATTGGCGCCCTCTATAAACATATAATAACATAATATATAGACCTTATATTGGCACTCCCCCCCGAAAAGCATATAGTAACATAATATATAGACCTTATGTTGGTGCCCTCCCCTAAAAACATATAGTAATATAATATATAGACCTTATTTTGGCGCCCCCCCCCCCCCACAAAATTCCGCGGGTTGGACACTCCTGGTTTAAAACATCTGCACAATTTTTTCAGGGGGAAAAAATCTAGAAAACTTTTTCGATTTCTGGAGTAGCGTCTTACACGCTGCAGTTTTAATGCTGTCTGAAAACATATTTGCTGGAGGTGACGTAATTAAATATTGCGTCACATAGTCAAATTCATCATCAGCTTCTTTGAATAGTCTTGATTATTTTATCTTTTATGGAGTTCCCAAAGAGTGGGCGTTCCGGGAGACAAACAATGACGTGGATCAAGGGTAGCGAGCCTTTTCCTCTGCACGTGCCTAAAAAAGTCAAAAGCAATTTTCCTTCAGGTGCTGACGGGCCAACTTGATTATTCATAGGGAAAAAAAGTAATAGAATATAATTATTTAAAAAAAATTATATTGTTTTAATAAAAGAACAAAATTTGCTATAATAAAATATCAATTAATATAATATAATCGGATAAATAAGTTTAGTATTTTTTTTATATCATGATTTATCCATCTTAATTTATATTCATCCTGAAATCTGCAGATGATTTTGACTACACATATCGTTTGGATGCTCATATGACGTCACATTCATTTTCATGCGGAAAGTGATGCAGACGATTTTTTTTAACGGAATTTTAAACGGATGACGTTGAACATGAAGAGCGTCGGGGGGGGGGGGGGGGATGTGCAGCCCAGTATTTTTTTTTGATGGAATGCATGAAACATTTTATACCTATATTAAAATAAAACTATTTTAATATAGATATAAAATTTAATATAAACTATTAAAAATGCCCGGGCAATAACTAGCATTATTGCCCGGGCAATGCCGGGCAAAAATGCTAGTTACCAATATGCGAGTGAAATTTTCCACTATCAGCTGCTGCCATCTATTGTTGAAATGGTGACTTTCTGCAAACTTCGTACTTCCATTTAAAAAAGTTTTGTAAAAAAAGAAATCTGTAGTATTTTAAGCTACGAGCTGCTGCCATCTATTGTCAAAATATACGAGTATAAGAGAATTTCATCACTTGCGTCTTAGCAAAATTTAATCAGTAGTCATGACGATTTTTTCTTCTGCAATTTTGCATTACCATTAAATTTGCGAAATTTGGAAGAAGAGTGAATAAATCTTGAATTGTAAGAGTATCAACTGCCAATGAGAAATTACTATTGTAAATTTTTTTATTCATCATTTTTTACTCTTCCGTCGACTAAAAAGGGAAATTGAATAAAGAGATTCATGAAACAACTAACGAGTTGCTTCAAACAAATATAAGTTTAAATAATGAAGAAATTATACCAAAAGTATGCCTGAAAATATAATTACAAAAATATTAAGCATTACGAAAACTATCAACTTTTTAATTAAAATCAGATATCTTAACGTTCGCCTTAAAAATACATTCGTAAATAGATGAAAATATTTTTTAAATGTATATAATGATGAAAACTGAATCAGACATTTCGAAAGAACTACTCAAAATTGTTAATCTAGGAAAAATCAGGAACATTTTCATAAGAACTTCCTCGCTTACAATCCTTAAATATCAATAAATGTTAGCACTTATTACGCAGTTGTACGAGAAATTTTTGTGCAAGATATCTACGAAATATCCAATTTTGGTTTTAAAATTTTCTGTTAATTTGAAAATAAATTAAGGCTTTGTTTAAAATTGATAAAACAAATTATAATCAACTACTGCTTAAAGATTCGAGTTAAATCAGTTAAATAAGGGATATATATATATATATATATATATATATATATATATATATATATTAATATTATATATATACGGTGATTTCCGCTTATAAGAATCCCTTTTGTTATTACTCTTTTTGATTCTGATAAGCGGTTGATTTTTATAGCCGAAATTTAGGTTTTTGGACAAAAACACACACACCTATATATACATATATTAGATAATTTACCATAAAATACTGTTTAATTTACGTTAATTATCTTTTATTAAATTATTTTTATAATTTTAAAAATACAACTTAATTTCTAGACCTATAAGTAGATATACATGATTATAGTAACAGAAGAAAAAAATCCAATATTTGTTACAACATACCTGCTTAACAGTTTAACATTTCAACTACAGGAAGGGTGCAAGAAAAAGTTTTCTATGGTAGTTTGACGTAATGAAGTTTTCAGGAGGCTGTTTATACCTCTTTCAATACCAATAGTCTCAGACCAAGATTCACCTTCTAGCTTACGTTTCACGGTTTGATAACGTGCTGAATCTAATAATGCCACATTTTCCTAAATGATAGTGGACACTTCCCCGAAGATTTATGTGTTTCAGGGTTCAAGAAGTCGCAACCAGGATGTGGGAGGTGGGAAAAAAGAGTCCCTGTCTTTGTTTCTCAGTGGAGAAAAGTGAAATTGGATCCGCATGGTTAGGATACCCCTGGGTCAAGCTAATAGGACAGTGTTTAGTTAAAGCGTTTAAGGGGAAACTATTATGTTATGTCTAACAAAGAAAGGAATGCATTTTACTACTGTGTAAACTGATTCTTAAAACCGGTGGATTGATTCTTTAAAGCGAAAATTTTAACATGGAAAAAATGCATTTGTTTTTGTTTTTGCGATATTGATTCTTATAAACGGTTGATTCTTATAACCACTGATTACTATAAGCGGTGGTTACTGTATTATATATATATATATATATATATATATATATTTATATATATAACATGTGTGTAAATGGCTCTCTGCTTTTTTGGAGTATGAGCTAGTTATGTACAGGGACCCTTTAAAATCACAAAGACACACTGCAGATAAATGTTATTTGTGCATTTGGTAGCACCTCCTATGAGAACGATTTTTGTGCCTGTTACGCATTATGTACATTTGTGTACATTTGCATTATGTCGTCGACGACAGAGTTCTTTCCAAAGTAGACTGATTTAATAAGCTGAAAGTCCGGCTTAAATTACAGCCTCCGTGCCTTTGCCTAGCATTAAATGTGACATAATATCACAATTTTCCTTCTACTGTGAAAGTTCACTTCCTTTATGGAAGGCATACCTCATACGTCGGACATTCTACATAACATGCAACGTATTTTACACAACAAAATCCATCCTAACTTATAACTTTAAAGGACACTGCAGTGGCGTAGCAAAGGGGGAGGGGGGGCAAGGGGGTCTATCATGCCCCGGGCGCCACTCGCAGAGGGGCGCCAATGTAAGATCCATATATTATATTACTATATGTTTTCGAGGTGGATGCCAATATAAGGTCTATATATTATATTACTATATGTTTTTCAGGAGAGGGCCCCAATTTAAGGTCTATATATTATACTAGCGGCCCTTCTCGACTTTGTCCGGGTGGAACAAAATATTATACCAATAAATTTCCAGTTGATAGCCAATAAATTGTAAATCTTTTTTTTACCTTAATAATAACCTAAATAATACCTTAAATTAATTTTATGTTAGTTAATAATTAAAACAAATTTTTAAAAGAAAAAGGCGTGCCGGAGAACGGCTAGGTTCGAACCGCTAGCGTCAGAACAGAAGCCCACCGCGATAGCACCACGATAATGATCGTTGAAATCTTCGGAACAAAAAGCGGTAGAAGACAGTAGCGGAAACAATGGAGATTGTTAGGATTAAACCCCTAACTTTATTTCTACTTATCAGATATACATAATATATAGCCTATGTCCATCTGGAATACTGTACCTTTCAAACAGTGAAAGAATTTTTCAAATAGGTACAGTAGTTCTGAAGATTACCCTCCACGTACAAAATCGCTCTCTCTTTATATATAAGTATAGATTACTATATGTTTTTCAGGGAGGGCGCCAATATAAGGTATATATATTATATTGCTATATTATTTTGTGGGGGGCGCCAATATAAGGTCTATATATTATA
Source organism: Dolomedes plantarius (assembly GCA_907164885.2). Taxonomy (NCBI): domain Eukaryota; kingdom Metazoa; phylum Arthropoda; class Arachnida; order Araneae; family Dolomedidae; genus Dolomedes; species Dolomedes plantarius. The sequence goes on from OU015498.1 coordinate 15,041,336, forward strand.
TTACTATATGTTTTTAGGGGAGGGCACCAACATAAGGTCTATATATTATGTTACTATATGCTTTTCGGGGGGGGGGGGAGTGCCAATATAACGTCTATATATTATGTTACTATATGCTTTTCGGGGGGGGGGAGTGCCAATATAAGGTCTATATATTATCTTATTATATGTTTATCGAGGGCGCCAATATAGGGTCTATATATTATATTACTATATGTTTTCAGGGGAGGGGGGGCGCCACAAAGGTATCGTGCCCCGGGCGCCAGTTATGCTCGCTACGCCACTGGGACACTGTGTTGATATTTGGCTTAGATGCAGACGTTGGGAGTGTATGATTGTCACAAACTATTCTCTTAATGCTGTGGGAGACTGGGACGGGGGGCGGGGGGGGGGGTTGTCGGACTATATTCTGGAGGTTTTGGGGAACCAGAGTCACGGAGAAAAGTCAGTATGCTCGAAGCCCGCAAAAGGCATAGATATTTGTTGCATTTCGGATTCGGCTTTTAGCTGTACAAGGACTAACAAAGCTGAACACTAGTAATGTAAAAGTCTTTTACAGCAAAGGCCGGATTAAGGGATGAGCTCTAGGATCTGCCGCCCAGGAGCCTCTAGAAGGAGATGGAGCAGCCGATGATGAATTTGAGCAAAAGAATCTCTAAAGGTTTCTGATATTTACATCCTTGTAGCAAACAGTGGATGAAATTCTTTAGTCACTTATACTCAAATACAGTAATCACCGCTTATAGTGATCAGTGGTTATAAGAATCAACCGTTTATAAGAATCAATATCGCGAAAACAAAAACAAATGTTTTTTTTCCATGTTAAAATTTTCGCCTTAAAGAATCAATCCACCGGTTTTAAGAATCAGTTTACACTCTTCGCTTTCCTTTCATTTTTCAAAAAAAGCCACTTTAAACTTCAAAAGGCACGAAGTTCTTTCTTTTTTTTTAAAGAAATATTGATAAAATGGGATAGAACATTGTCTTAAAATTCATCCCTTTCTTTTTTAGACTTAACATAATAGTTTCCCCTTAAACACTTTAGCACAACACTGTCCTATTAGTTTGACCCAGGGGCATCTTTACCCGTCCGGGTCCGATTTCACTTTTCTCTACTGACAAACAAAAATAGGAACTTCTTTTCCCCACCTCCCACATCTTGGGTGCGGCTTCCTGGACCCTGAAACACATAAATCTTCGGCGAAGTGTCCACTATCACTTAGGCAAATGTAACATTAGTAGATTCAGCACGTTATCAAACCGTGAAACGTAAGCTAGAAGGTGAATCTTCGTCTGAGACTATTAGTATCGAAAGAGGTATAAACAGCCTCCTGAAAACTTCATTACGTCAAACTACCATAGAAAACTTTTTCTTGCTCCGTACCTGCGGTTGAAATGTTAAAACTGTTGTAACAAATATTGGATTTTTTTCTTCTCTTACTATAATCATGTGTATCTACTTATAGGTCTAGAAATTAAGTTCTATTTTTAAAATTATAAAAAATAATTTTAATAACAGATAATTAACGAAAATTATAGAGTATTTTATGGTAAATTATCTAATATATGTATATTTAGGTGTGTGTGTGTGCGCCTGTCCAAAAATCTAAATTTCGGCTATAAGAATCAACCGCTTATAAGAATCAAAACAGCAATAACAAACGTGATTCTTATAAGCGGAAATCACTGTATCTGTGCGGAATTACTTGTGCTTAGTGGTAACTAATGCGACCGGAGAGAGGAATTTCTTCAAGGAGAAACATTTGGAAAATGCACACTGATAGACAATGGCACAAGCGAGACAAAACAAACTTGTTCTTATGACAATTGAAAATGATAAAGGACTTAGAATTTACAGATGTTTTTTAGAGAAATTTTCTTCCCAAGAAATTACAAAAAACAAATGTTTAAGCTTTTGATTCTTGTTAACATAGTAACAAAAAAAAATTAGTTTTGGCTTTAATTTTTTTTTTTTTTTCTGGCGGTTTTAAAAATACAGAATTATGCAAAAGTTGCCTGACATATTAGCAGTTATTCGTCTCTTCGGTAACCAGAGATTAAGAAATAGGCAGAGTTAAAACCCTTTCAGGGGCGCCGTTTGCACAGTGCAAACGCCTATATCTAGTCTATTTTTTCCCCTTGCATTCAATGTATTCCAGTTAATTGATCAGAAAATGGCTAGTGCTGCCATCTGTTATCAGTTTAATGAAGTAAAAACATTTTTCAACCTTTAATTGGAAAATGTTTCAAGATTTATTTAGATTAAAATAAGTCGGGGAAAAAATCTGCACCCTGTAAACGCTGGAGGTTGTTGCCTCTGAAAGGGTTAACAAAAAGCAAAACAGCAAAAGCTAGAACGCTGGATGGCATAGTCGCATTGCACATAGCTATACGTTTATAAAAATGAGAAAATATAAAGAATAGGTTTATTAAAATGAACATTTACCAAGCGACTCAAGCCCAATCCGATATTACTGGGGGTCTACAGTACCACTAACCCAGGGGCCTAATGTCTTATTCTGGTCCTGTTTACAGCACGACGTTTGGAGACCTTGGCTCTGCAAACTAACCAACAAACCAAGTCTAAAGCTACTTTGTCTGTAAAGTGAAATTTTATTGGATATCTCGAACATTCTTTGGTTTCTTTTCTATTCGAAGATTTTACATGCTGAATTTTACCTTTAATTCTCTCATTTAGAAAAGTAGTATATTACGGTATATATCCATGAGTGTTGACAAATTCGAATTGACTTACTGAACGTGCAAAGAGTTACATTATTATTTTTGGTTAGTAACCGTTTATTTTCTTACCTATCGCAGTGGCGTAGCAAAGGGGGGGCAAGGGGGTCTATCATGCTCCGGGCGCCACTCGCAGAAGGGCGCCAATATAAGATCTATATATTATATTACTATATGTTTTTCGGGGGGGGCGCCAATATAAGGTCTATATATTATATTACTATATGTTTTTCGGGGAGAGCGCCAATATAAGGTATATATATTATATTACTATATTATTTTGTGGGGGGCGCCAATATAAGGTCTATATATTATATTACTATATGTTTTTAGGGGAGGGCACCAACATAAGGTCTATATATTATATTACTATATGCTTTCTTTCGGCTTCAATTAAATGCTGAGAGGCGCATTTCACTAAGAATAAAAATTAGTTAAATGGATAGTCCAATTAGACATTTCAACTCACGTTAGAACTAAAAGAGGAGGTCCATTTTATAAACCCGATATTGAGGAGTATTGAAGCTTATTTGGTAAATGTTTATACGAGGCATTTTCGGAATGTAAAGATACTTCACCGATAGAAGCAAAGGAAAAGTTTCTGTGAGCCCGTTGGCAACACCACCAGTAACCTTGAACATTTCGCTTTACCTTCGAGGCAATTTGTTATTTTTACGGTGAGTCTTGTTTGAGCAACACGTCTGTATAATGTCTGTGTCAATTCAGAATCCCGCCAAATGTGGGATACAGGATCCTCGCCAAAGAAATCATGGCTTCTGTTTTCTGGGACACACAAGGCATTCTTCTGGTTGACTTTATGCCTCCCGGCACCACAATTAATGCTACAACTTTGAGACATCTCAGACGAGCAATTCAAAATAAACGCAGGGGCTTGTTGACGAGGAGTTTGCTTGCTGCATGACAACGCTCGTCCTCACACAGCGCTTCAAACCAAAGCACTATTCAAATGTTTCGAATGGAAAATTTTAGATGTTCCGCCGTACAGCCGGGACCTTTAACGCAGGGACTTCCACTTATTCCGTCACCTGAAGACACATCTTGCAGGGCAAAACTTTCAGGACGATGCTGAGATCAAAATTGAAGTTTAAATGTGGCTCCGACAACAGGCGGCAAAAGTTCTATGACTGTGGAATACAAAAGCTCGTACCCAGACTTAACAAATGCTTTGACAATGGCTGCAACTATGTCGAAAAGAAAGGCATGTATCAGTAAGTAATTTGTTATGTACATTTAATCAATTAAAAATTTTTCGAGTGAGTATGCGGCACTGTATCTTTACTTTTCGAAAATGCCTCGTAGTTGTTAGCACCTAAATATTAGATTGAGGTTTAAAATGTGGCAAAAGCAGGCCAAAGCACGAGTGTGTTTCGTTCAGGACGAATCAAATTGCTCTTTACCTTCGCTGTTCTACACTTTGTTGGTTAATACTCTAAACTGCTTCGTTAAAATTTGCCTTTGTTCTAAATGAAAATTATTATTTTTTTAAAGAGTTGCGCGCATGGTTATAAAAGCAAACTGACTCTCTCCTTGCATCTGAATTACGCCTGTGTGGTGACGGAGACGAGAAGTACAGTAACCACCGCTTAAAGTGATCACTGGTTATAAGAATCAACCGTTTATAAGAATCAATATCGCGAAAACAAAAACAAATGAATTATTTCCATGTTAAAATTTTCGCTTTAAAGAATCAATCCACCGGTTTTAAGAATCAGTTTACACTCTTCGCTTTACTTCCATTTTTCCAAAAAACCTACTTAAACCCTCAAAAGGCACGAAGTTCGTTCTTTTTTTTAAAGAAAGATTGATAAGATGGGATGGAATATAGTCGTAAAATTCACCCCTTTCTTTATTAGACATAACATAATCGTTTCCCCTTAAACGCTTTACCACAACACTGTCCTATTAGCTTGACCCGGGGGCAACTTTACCCGTCCGAGTAAATCTTCGTCTGAGACTATAAGTATTGAAAGAGGTATAAACAGCCTTCTGAAAACTTCATTACGTCAAACTACAGTAGAAAACTTTTTCTTGCCCCCTTCCTGTAATTGAAATGTTAAAACTGTCAAGCAGGTATGTTGTAACTTGTAACAAATATTGTATTTTTTTCTTCTCTTACTATAATCATGTGTATCTACTTATAGGTCTAAAAATTAAGTTTTATTTTTAAAACTATAAAAAAAAATTTTTAATAAAAGATAGTTGGTCTAGGTACGGTGGTTCAGTTATAAAATTACTTTATCACTATCTAGTCAGTTTATCTATGATCTAAATCAATAAGAACACAGCAAAAAGAAATCTATGCAAAAATTTGAGAAAAAATTTAATAAAAGGTTAAAGCGCATGTTATCTCATCTAAATCTAGATCTAATCTGTTACACATAAAAGGAGAAAGAAAAGTTACATGACTAGCGCATGCGCGCTGAACAGCTTCGCGTCACAAGTGACGTGATTTCGAAGGAGAGTTCAAATTGCTCTAGTCGGAACATCCCGGCCCCCGTTGGACTGTGGTCCAACATCATCTGGAAAGGGGAGTGGGACGACCCTGTTGATGGCACGGCGGTAAACCCCGTTTCTCGTTCTCAGGTCCACCACTCTAACTAGTCCATCTTGACCAGTAAACGTTTGTTCGATGCGTGCTAGATTCCATTCCATTGGAATTTTGCTTGGGTCTTTCATTAAAACTAACTGTCCTACCTTTAGGTTGGGTTGTTGTGTAGCCCATTTGGCTCGAGATTGCAGGTGGCTAAGATATTCGTTTCTCCATCGGTTCCAAAATGTAGATCTTAGGTCTTGTATTAGGGTCCATCTGGAAGATAAAGACAGATTATCTGAAGTATGATTAGTTTCTGGTAACTGTAATAGGGAGGCACCTATCAGGAAATGTCCTGGAGTCAAGGCTTGAAGATCTGTTGGATCTGCAGAAAGAGGAGCTAATGGGCGGGAATTTAGGCAGGCTTCTATTTGAGTTACGAGCGTGTACAACTCTTCAAAATTTAGAATCTTTGTTTTCGCAGTCTTCACCAAGTGTTTCTTCATCAATTTTATATTAGCTTCCCATAATCCACCAAAATGTGGCGATGCAGGTGGTATAAAGTTCCACTCTATGCCTTCTTCGGCACTGAATTTTTGTACAGAGTCCGATTTGCATATTTTAAACCAGGAATCTAATATGTTTTTAGCGCCCTTGAAATTTGTAGCATTGTCACTCCAGATGGTAGTTCGTCTTGATCGTCTTGCGATAAATCGCCTAAGACTTGCAAGAAAGGCTTCAGTGCTTAAATCGGATACGATTTCAAAATGAACAGCTTTCGTACTGAAACAAATAAATATTGCGATATATGATTTCATAGTCACTTTAGATCGTCTCAAATTAGGTTTAGTAAGTATTGGACCAGCGAAATCCAGTCCTATCTTTTCAAATGGTCGAGACGGTATAACTCTATCTCTTGGTAGGTTACCCATCATTTGCTTCATGGTTTGATTTCTTGTTCGGAAACAAGTCATGCATTTACTAATAACTCGTTTGATTCTATCCTGTCCAGAAGGTATCCAATACATTTGTCTAATAAGGCACAGGGTTGTTTGAGTACCCGAATGAAGAGATTTTTTGTGGTAGTAATCTATCAATAATTCAGTAAAGTGGTGAGCTTTGGGTAAAAGTAATTGGTGTTTCCGGAATTCTGAAAGTTTCGAATTGCTTAATCGTCCACCAACTCGCAAAAGTCCTTCTTTGTCTAGGAATACGTTTAATGAGAGAATTTTACTATTGTTTTGGATTTGGCGATTTGATTGTAAAGATTTAATTTCGGAATGAAATTCGGAATGTTGAACATATTTAACCAATATCTTGGTTGAATTTTGAATTTCGGAAGCACTCAAAAAGGCTTTGTTTCTTAACTCAGGTTCAAGTCTACAATTTTTAGAAAATCTTAAGCACCAAGCGGTGACTCTAACTAATTTGCTGAATGAAGAGTATTTGTTAATGAAATCATTTGTCGTTACACTATCTACTACTGTTGCATTCATTAAAGCTCCTTTTCGAATTTCAAGTTTTTCGGTGTCTAAGCCCTTTTTTGATCCTTCAAATCTGGGCCATTTCTCCTTATCGTGAACCAACCATTCAGGTCCGTTCCACCATAATTTATTATCTTTTAATTCGGCGACAGTTAATCCTCTAGATATCAAATCTGACGGGTTGTCCTTTCCAGGACAGTGGAACCATTCACTAGGATTGGTATATTGCTGAATCTCTTGTACCCTGTTTTTTACAAATGGTTTAAACCTGTCGGACGTATTCTTTATCCAAAAGTAAGCTATAGACGAATCTGTCCAAAAATAACGCTCAAATGAATATTCTAAGCCCTTTGAAATTTTATCACATAACCTAGCAGAAAGAAGAGCACCCATTAATTCAAGACGGGGTAGCGAAATTGCTTTTAGTGGAGCAACTCTGCTCTTCGACGCCACAAAACTAGTAAAAATACTTCCATCACTGCGTGTTATACGTAGATAAACGACGACGCCATAAGCTTTCTTCGAAGCGTCTGAAAAACAATGTACTTGTATATCAATTATTTCCTTAGGAAGGGCATTAGCGAAACAATAGCGAGGAATACTGATATCCTTCAGCTTTTCGATTTCATTACACCATTCATCCCAAACATCGGTTATATTCTGAGGGAGATAATCATCCCAATCCAGTCCCAAACACCAAATCTCTTGAATTAGACACTTAATTCTAACTATATAAGGTCCGAGGAATCCCACGGGATCAAAAATGCGACCTACTGCTTGTAGAAGGTATCGTTTGGTGTTTACTCGCTTTGAAAGGAATTTCTCTAAATTTTTTGTTTCGAAATAAAACAAGTCATCGTTGGCATTCCAAGCCACTCCTAGCACCCTTTGAGGTAACAGAGCTTGAGTGTTAGGCTCAACGGATTCATTTACATCTATCCCTACTTTCTTCCACAGTTCACGTAACTCTAACGAATTGGTCTGCCATTTACATAGAACCATGCTTGCATCCTCAAATATTTTAGTACTCTGTATGCTCGTATTATAGGCTTGTTCTACATTTTCTCCACCAGTGATCAAGTCGTCTACATACAAAGATGTACTTAAAATTTTGTAAATTTCAGGAAAGCTTTCTACATACCTCTTTAGGTGATACTTAATGGTTGCAGCCAGGAGGAATGGTGATGAACTCACCCCAAACAAGACTCTGCAGAGTCTGAACTCCTTGAGCTCTGGAACTGCGTTAGGTTTAGTGGGGTTATCGTCCCAAAGGAATCGGGCCACGTCTCGATCTTCTTCATCTATCTCTATTTGCAGGAACGCCTGCTTAATGTCCGCAGTCAGCGCAACAGGGTGTTGTCTAAATCGAATTAAAAGAAGGAAAAGATCGGGTAACAAATTGTTTCCAGTATGCAGACAGTCATTTAAGGATACCTGTCCTTTGCCATGTGAAGAAGCGTCAAACACCACTCTTAATCTACTCGTGGTTTTGTCTGTTCGAATCACTGCCCTGTGTGGGAGGTAGAAGGTTGGGGCTTCTCTGGCTTCATCTAAAACAGGAACAGGCTCTATGATATTTTCACTTAAGTAGTCTTCTAAAACAGCCTTGTATTCTGTGAATAATATTGGATCATTCTGGAACGTACATCGTAGTCTTGAAAATCTTTTATTAGCAACTTCTCGATTATCTTCTAATAATTGTTTCATCTCAGGTTTCCAAGGAAGTCGCACCTTATATCTCTTGTTATTGTAGGATATACCTGCCTCAAAGTCTTTCATAATTTGTTCGTCGAAATTACTACTATCTTTGTCTTCAGCTTCGACGCCTAGATTCTCCAGTTCCCAAAACTGTCTTAGCTGATCTGAAATAAGTTTCTCTTCCACAACCACCTTCATACTTAGTAACCCGTTAGTTGATTCAATCCGACCTTGAAGACACCATCCGAAAATTGTTTCTGTGGCTACAAGCTTATCACCTAAACGTTTGAGTCTTCCTGATACTACATCAAAATAATAATCAGCACCGATTAAAATCTCAATGTTCTTATTCCCGTAATTATAGCAGTCTGCAAGCTGTAATCCCCTCATCTGTTTTTTAGCTCTAACCAAATTAATCTCTGGAGCAGGAATATTAGTTGCGGATATTTGCTCCGTTTCTAGCACTTCTATTTCGATATATAAGGAAGGTTCTTCTCTGTTTTCAAGTTTTAATTTCACTACATTATATGTTTTTTCAGTTGGTTTGTTGGTCCCGAATGAGTACACAGATAAAGTTTCTTGTCTAATAACTCGTAGTTTCAACTTCTGAGAAATATCTTGAGCTATAAAACTCCTCATCGAGCCATTATCAAGTAACAAGCGAACATGTTCGATTTTATCATCGTTAAGGGTTTCCCTTATCATTGCTGTGCATGTTTGAAGTAATACACTGCACTGAGAATTTCCGTTTGGTTTAGTATTTTCCGATTCAATTTTGTAGTGAGAAATTGCCGTAACCACTTTATTTTCAGTGTTACTGTCTGATTTATTTTCGAGTTGATAACAGATGGATCTGTTATGTTTTCTATTACAAAGATCGCACAATTCTCTTTTTTTGCACTCTTTAATTCTATGTTGTGCTTTCAGGCATAAAAAACAACGCGCCTGTCTTCTCAAAACATCTTTCTTTTCATTCACACTCAAACTTTCACAGCGCTCTGAATCATGTTTCGCATTGCAGTAAATGCAAGTTTGACTAATTGGCAACATATATTCGTGTACCTTAGAACTATTTATCGCTGACGTTCGGTAGCGATCATGTTGTTTATCGCGAAAATTGTTTTGACTATCTCTCGAAAACTGCTTCGACCTGACGCCAGCACTTCCCGAGCTTGTCTGGCTGTAGTTTAACACTCTCCCCCCTTCTCCCTTCGAACTACGAAGCATTATCGATGATTCGCGACACTCAGTTTCAATTTTTAAGAATTTCAATAATTCTGACACGTTCGATTCACCGTCTTCTGATTTATCTAAACATCTTCTATTAAAATCTAAAGCAAGATCCTCAGGTATCAATTTTAAAAGTATGGGTTGTAATAAATGACCGTACATACCAGAAGTAACATTTAGCGATTCTAGACTTCTGATCTGTACCTCACAAGTATCGTACAATTTTCTCAGTCCGGTTACATTGTTAGAGTCCTTCACAGGATTAAGGTTTAATAATCTATATGTGTGCTGATATTAAATTATTTGACTTCGCAAATCTGTTCTTTAATAGCGTTTTCGCTTTTTCATAATTCTCATCTGAAAGTGCGAAGCCGCAAACAACATTGGCCGCTGCACCTCCAAGTAATGATTTTAAATATGAGAATTTATCTATTTCCGTCAAAGCATTATTTTGATCAATGGAGTTTTGGAATTGGTTCCAGAATTCCAGCCAGGTGCATGGATCTCCGTAATATTTGTCGATAGTTAACTTAGGTAATTTAATCGACTTCGAGTAATTAATATTTCTATTTCCAGAATTCGAGTTATCCAATGAGTTATCATGATCTAAGATAAGCTGAGAGGTTTGTGCAGAAATATTCTGTTGGGTGAAATTTGACTGAGAACTTCTGGTTTCGTTTTGAGCTTTTAACTGAGCGGAAATTTTAGAATTCCACAACATGATTTTCTGAGAATATTCAAATGATGATTCTACTTCTAAATCGAAATCTTTTTCATTGTCAATAACATTCTGAACTTTATCATCAAAATCCTTTAGCTCTTTGTAGAGCTCATTTAAATAATTTGAATGTTCTTGCAATGAGTTTATATCATATGAGTCAAATTCACTTTCTAGTTTATTAATGAACTGTGTAACAACAGAACGTCTAGCAGCTCTATTCTTTTTAAGCTTAGATAGCTTATCCATTTTTATATTTCTAACTGAATTATCACTATTTATTCAATAGTCAATCTTGTTCAAGTTCAACTAATAGTTTATATTAATAAATTAGAAATCCTTACCTTGATCTAAGGAGTTGAGTCAAGGCGAAATTGTATTCCAATTGTATTCTTTAATCAATCACAAAAATGTTTTCAACGGTTATTTATAATCCGAATCTTTTCGCGGCCCTGATGCACCAATTATGGTCTAGGTACGGTGGTTCAGTTATAAAATTACTTTATCACTATCTAGTCAGTTTATCTATGATCTAAATCAATAAGAACACAGCAAAAAGAAATCTATGCAAAAATTTGAGAAAAAATTTAATAAAAGGTTAAAGCGCATGTTATCTCATCTAAATCTAGATCTAATCTGTTACACATAAAAGGAGAAAGAAAAGTTACATGACTAGCGCATGCGCGCTGAACAGCTTCGCGTCACAAGTGACGTGATTTCGAAGGAGAGTTCAAATTGCTCTAGTCGGAACAATAGTTAATGTAAATTAAAGAGTATTTTATGGTAAATTATCTAATATATGTATATATAGGTGTGTGTGTTCCAGTCCAAAAACCTAAATTTTGGTTATAAGAATCAACCGCTTATAAGAATCAAAAACAGTAATAACAAACGTGATTCTTATAAGCGGAAATCACTGTATAGGCAAATTGTTACACATGAGCATATTTCTTTCATAGTTATGTCCTCCTCATGTTTCAGTTCGGATGATATATCTTACGGTTTTTTCCTCTAAACTTCTAGTTTCTTTGACTAAAAACAATACAATTTTTGCATCTGTCAAACATAATACTGAAATGTCTCTTCGCTGGACAATTTCCACGAAACTGAAGAACCTAGCTAAGAGAAATTTTGAAAAGCTACAGCTACATCTACAGTGAAAGAAAAAAAATTCTTACTGAATTCTTCTTCTCAAATATATACATTTTTATGGAAGACTAGCTGAAAACCCGCACTTCGCTACGGAGTACATTCAAATTAAATACAACGGTCAATGTATGTAATTAATGCCAAGATATATATATATATATATATATATATATATATATATATATATATATATATAATAAATACGACGATCAATGTATACAATTGATGCAAAAAAACATATTTATAAAAAAATCGTAAGGGACATTTTTACAGACAAAATAATGTCCAATCGTCTGCAGCATTTGCAAGAAAAAAAGAATATTTTTTTGTCTATTTAGTTTTTATGCACGTGACGATAAATTTATTGAAAGTACCAGAAAAAGGAATCACGTGATCAGCATTTAATAAATTAAATTCTAAAAATGAATCTTTAAAAATTCACCAAAAATCAGGAAATGGAGGTAAAGATTCGACAAAAATTTCATTTTGAAGGAATTTTTATGATCTTTCTTGTGATATAAATTTTATAACCCTCAATGTATTATTTTAAATGCAAACGAAAAAAAGTTTAAAAACAGCTTAAAAATTTAATTAAAAAAAATCTAAGAAGAATTTTTGAAAAATCTTTCTTAGTGCACCCCTACACTATTAGAAGAATCGCCATGCAAAATTTCAGCCCTTTAGGTCCAGCGGTTTGGTCTGTGCGTTGTATGTCAGTCAGTCAGTGAATGAATGAATGAATGAATGAATGAGTCAGTTACGGAACTGTTTTATATATAGAGACTATTGTTATAAACTTCTGAATTTAAGATTATGAGATAAAAATGTGTGCCGCTCTTTTGGCGTCACGTGTCAGTCGACGACGCACGAGGTTTGTTATCGTCCGAGACCCTAAGGGCCTGTTCACATAGGAGTCCGGTACCGGAAGCATTCACGCATTGAAATATATTTAACCAATGGCAATCCTCCAAACGATTAGCAACGGAATTTTTAACGCCTACGATTGGTTTATTTCCGTCTCAGCGCCATCTTTCCTTTTACGCTTCTGCTACCGGATTCCTAAGTGAACAGGCCCTTTGTCTGGCCCCTCCTTTTGCTACTTATGTACCAATTATCGCTGAAATCTGAACGTTATCTTGACTACATACGAAATTAGACTACGCTTATGCAATTTATTTCTTTGATATAGTTGATGTGTCGCTAGTCGCTAACATCAAATTGCATTATTACTTTTTCATGCCTTAATAGTGAATTAGCTTAGTGAACTAGCTTATTGAGTTTTAAAAAGTGTTTTTCGAACACTTTTACTAACACTGCCTGTTACTGTAGAAGCAGATGAGAGCAGTTATTTTTAAATTTAATATTTCAAAGAATTATCTATGAACGACAACCCAAGAGAAATTGAATGATCTAACAATAATGACTAACACAATAAAATAAAGATATGCAATAAAGCAATTTACTGCACTATGGAGACTCAAAGAATGATTTAATAATTATTTTTTATTACATAAAAAATTATGTACAACTTTAATAACTTTTTTTAAGTTTTATAGTTTTTTAAATTTCTTTACATTTTTAGAGTAAACAAACCTTTTAATTATATTTATTACATGTTTCCCCAAAACGTTCTTTAATATACTAATTAGACTCTTTCTAACAGTGATACAATTATTACTAAGAATCTCACCAAAAATTTGAAACGGTGCCTTTTTGAAACTTGCCTCAGTCGCCACAATTGATTGGGCTGAACATTTATCAGGAGCATATAACATAACTAAGCTCAATTACATACTTATCAGTTTCATCTGATATATATATATATATATATATATATATATATATATATATATATATATATATATATATATATATATATATATATATATATATATATATATATATATATACAGTAACCACCGCTTATAGTGATCACTGGTTATAAGAATCAACCGTTTATAAGAATCAATATCGCGAAAACAAAAACAAATGAATTATTTCCATGTTAAAATTTTCGCTTTAAAGAATCAATCCACCGGTTTTAAGAATCAGTTAACACTCTTCGCTTTCCTTTCATTTTTCCAAAAAAGCCACTTAAACCCTCAAAAGGAACGAAGTTCTTTCTTTTTTTTTTAAGAAAGATTGATAAGATGTGATGGAATATAGTCGTAAAATTCACCCCTTTCTTTATTAGACATAACATAATATTTTCCCCTTAAACGCTTTACCACAACACTGTCCTATTAGGTTGACCCGGGGGCAACTTTACCCGTCCGAGTAAATCTTCGTCTGAGACTATAAGTATTGAAAGCGGTATAAACAACCTTCTAAAAACTTCATTACGTCAAAATACCGTAGAAAACTTTTTCTTGCTCCCTTCCTGTAGTTGAAATGTTAAAACTGTTAAGAAGATATGTTGTAACTTGTAACAAATATTGTATTTTTTTCTTCTCTTACTATAATGTGTATCTACTTATAGGTCTAAAAATTAAGTTTTATTTTTAAAACTATAAAAAATAATTTTAATAAAAGATAGTTAATGTAAATTAAAGAGTATTTTATGGTAAATTATCTAATATATGTATATATAAGTGTGTGTGTTCCTGTCCAAAAACCTAAATTTCGGTTATAAGAATCAACCGCTTATAAGAATCAAAATCAGTAATAACGAACGTGATTCTTATAAGCGGAAATCACTGTATATATATATTCCGTCCATCTCAAATTACAAGTAAATCTTTTGATAATGTAAAGGAATCATTTCCATCTCGTCTACGCGATGTTTATCGGAGATAGTAGCTGCGGATACATCATTTCATCTAGTTGAGTTTCTGATTTAGTAATTATTTTTATTACATATCAATTTAAACGTAATGCACTTTGTAGCAGTAGAGCACTTTGTAGCTAAACAGTTATTTATTTAACAATAAAAAAGAATTGAATGATTCTTAGAAATTGAATGATCTAACAATAATTACTAACACAATAAATTAAAGATATGCAATAAAGCAATTTACTGCACTATGCAGGCTCAAAGAATAATTTAATAATTATTTTTTATTACATAAAAAATTCTGTACAACTTTAATAACTTTTTTTAAGTTTTAAAATTTTTTCAATTTCTTTACATTTTTAGATAAACAAACCTTTTAATTATATTTATTACATGTTTCCCCAAAACGTTCTTTAATATACTAATTAGACTCAAATAAATGTATCATAATAGTATTTCATCTTATATATATATATATATATATATATATATATATATATATATTCCGTCCAAATTATTACTAAGAATCTCACCAATTATTTGAAACGGTGCCATTTTTGAAACTTACCTCAGTCGCCACAATTGATTGGGCTGCACATTTATAAGGAGCATATAACATAACTAAGCACAATTGCATACTTATCAGTTTCATCTTATATATATATTCCGTCCATCTCAAATTACAAGTAAATAATGTATAATATATGTTTGCATTTAATATATGTTTGCAATATATGCAACAAGTGGTTTCATACTCACTAACAAGTGTTCCTAGGTGAAGATAAAAACTACAATTATAAAAGTACACAAAGGCCATTTTAATAGTTTTAGGATCGAGTCGCGACCCAGTGTGTAGATAATAGTTACAGCTATATCATGTCAATGAGTTATGGTTATCCTCTCTTTCATCCATTTTCCCCACTCGTTCATCTGAGGTTCATGCTCAAAACTCAAATTTTTATGATGTTTGTGCTACGACAGTAAAATCATATTCCCCTCCCTCTTTTATGTCCTAGAGAGTATTATTGCCTTTAACGCTGCTGTGTACTAAGACTATTGGATTCACTCATCTCAATGGCAACCTATGGAGAAAATGTGCTCAAAGATTGCCGACTTCAACTGAAAGAGTTTTTAAAAAAACTGTACTCCATAATAGACAAAGAAATTTTACACCATGAGGTATCTTTAGTTTTTAAATGCAAATAATAATTTAAAATTTAAATTATTATTCCCGAATAATTTAAAATTTTAATTATTGGGGGGGGGGAAATCTGATATAGTATGTTTTAAACGCTAATAAATTCCTTCGGTGGACGAAATTTATCAAATGAATTCTGTTGCAAGGCACAGAAAAGTTCAGGCTATCTAAAAATACCATTTTTATTGGATTATCAGCATTTATGTATCTGTAAATAGTAGAAAAATTTTCTCCATAGGTTAAAACTGCGGTGAGCGAATCCAGTACGGTTAGTAGACAGCAGTCTTAACCCTTCAGCTGGCGCACCCTTGTACAAAGTGCAACATTTTCGTGATTTTGATTGGTTTGTTTTTACATGTAAGGTTTTAATGTTCTAAGCAGTTTCTATTGATAGCTACACCCTTTCGAATGCAGGTCTGATTTTCTGAGCCTTGTATTCCTTTCCATTCATTGGTAGTCGGGATTTAACCGTGCTAAACCAGAGATTATACTGGATTGCATTACGACAAAAGCAGGAGTTGATGTAGTCGATCCAGTGTGAAGCTATTACACGGTATCCCGCATATCACGAAGATGGAATCTCTCATTGTTTTTTGGGTGTTTGGACATAATAGGAATCCATTCGCGAGTTGTCCTCAGACCCAATAAACCGGACACTTTTGAAATAAGGCGATTGTCTCTGCATTCTTTGGCCTTTAATCTATATATATTAGGGTTTTCAATTTTGAGCAATTTTTTAAAAACCCGGGTTTCGGGTTTGACCGGGTTTTTTTTATTTAAAACCTGGGTTTACTTAGTTGGTTCCAGGGGGTCAATAGCAGATAACTAAAATAATAAATAGTTTATATAACGGCCATACTTCAACATTATGCTTGCACCATCTGTGATTGAAGCTACCATATCATTATCCAATGAAATATCACACTCGCTGAGATTTCTTTTACAATCTGAATTGCTTTTTCTGCATTTACGCTTCCCATAACTCTAATTAGACCAAGAGATTGGAAGCCGGTGGAATAGTGTATATTCAGTTTGATAAATCTACGGTTTTGTATTGATGTGGTTTCATTGAAACTAATTGGAAACCGACCATTGTCCTCTTTGATTTCTCTGATTTTTTTAATGATTTTGCTCTGCACAGTTTGAAAATGTTTCATAAATAAAATTTTTGTTTTGCTAGGACTACTAGGAAGGAGCACACTAGATGCTTTAAAAGCTCGTCTTATCAATGAACTAATGGCAAGCTGTTGAAATGTCATACCATCTACAGCAACTAATTTTGCTATAACCTCTTCAACAGACTGTACATTTTTTGTGAAACAGTCATCAATTTTTCGAGATTTCAATTTGGGCTCGTCGTTATCACCAAATTTAGAACATGTTAATACTTCAATTTGATGTTTTGTCTTCATGTGGCTTATCAAACTTTTTGTACTTGAACCCGAAGCCTTTAGGATTGATGAAAAAATATTGAATTTTGCTGTTTCTTGTGGTTTGTTAAACAGAAAATGTTTCCATACTCCAGATTTGCGCTTCGAGCTTACGTCCTCGAAAATATTCATTTTAGGGATTTTAAACTGTAATAAAATCGAATAATTAAAATTTGTAATTAACACGGCTAAGCTACACAGCATCAGAAAAGTGCGCAAACATGCACTTAATTATACGGTGGCGTATACCCACATTAAAAAGTTATTTTAAAACAAATAAATATATACCTAATAAAAGAATAATAACTGCAAAAATGATAATATTTGAAGCTGGTCGAAATCCAACGTGGATATCCAAGACTCAAAAGGTCGAAGAAATTTCAAATCAGAGCAATTCCAAATAATCGAAGAGTTCAGTTAAAATCGAGAGTGGGAGAGCTATCTAAACTACCTTAGTTTATTTACTATTTACATAAAAATATAAAACTAAATATTAATTTCGAGAGCAGCATGTTAGATAGTTATCAGATGAGAGATCCAAGTCGAGTGCGTCAATCTAAGACGTTACAAAAAAACTTCCTTCTATTGCAGGCAAAGCGCGTTCTATATGGGTGGGTCCACAGAATATTGTTTAACTACGCAATAAAGAGCAGCGAGAACATAACACAACGAGATATATAACTAAACTAAACAAACTCAAACCACAGAAAGCAGGCATGGTCGTGTAGCTGAAGTATTGCCAATTCACACGGCATAACGCATGTGCTGCTGGAAATCCCCAACTCATAAACTTGAGTGAAATAGAGCTATGGCGTACGCCGTCGCCAATATATCTCCATCTCACTCCGTCTCATTGCTTTTATATCCATTTGTTTGAGAGCCGTACCGAGTCCGACTTGTTAAATTCGGTCTTGGTTCCAAATTAAGGAATATAATTGGTATTCTATTGTATTAGATAAATAACTAATTCCCCGGGTTTACATTAAAAATTCCCCGGGTTTCGGGTTTGTAAAATCTTTGAAAAACCCGGGTTTTCGGGTTCGGGGAAACCCGGGTCAAAAACCCTAATATATATAAAACAGTTCCGTAACTGACTCACTGACATACAACGCACAGACCAAACCGCTGGAGCTAAAGGGCTCAAATTTTGCATGGCGATTCTTCTTATGGTGTAGGGGTGCACTAAGAAAGACTTTCGGAAAAATACCTCTTAGATTTTTTAAAATTAAATTTTTAACCTGTTTTTGTAACTTTTTTAAAGTTTGCATTTAAGATAATAATTTGAGGGTTATAAAATTTATATCACGAGAAAGATCATAAAAAATCCTTTAAAATGAAATCTTTTTCGAATCTTTACCTCCATTTTTTGATTTTTGGTGAATTTTTAAAGATTAATTTTTAGAATTTAATTTATTAAATGCTGATCACGTGATTTCCTTTTCTGGTACTTTAAATAAATTTATCGTCACGTGCTAACAACTAAATAGACAAAAAAATATTTTTTTTCTTTCTAATGCAGCAGACGATTGGATATTATCCAAAAAAATAAATATCCCTTACGATTTTTTAATAAATAAATATATATATATATATTTACATAAATTCTATACATTGATCGTCGCATTTATTATAAATATATATATTTATTTTTTTTGGCATTAATTGGCATTGACCGTTGTATTTAATTTGAATGTACTCCGTAGCGAAGCGAAGGTTTTCAGCTAGTTATAAATATATCTCAATATTATCGATATTTTATATCTTGTCATAAATCGCAGAATTATTGTTTTCAATTTGAAAAAGAAAAAGAATATTACAAAAGGAAAAATCAAGGTTGAAAGAGACGTTGCACTTCGTGCCACGCGCGCCTGCTTGTGTTCCAAAAATTGGCTCTCCAGCTGAAGGGTTAAAGAACCCCGGATGGAATCGCAAACACATTAGTACAGAATGTTAGAAGCTATGTGCATGAAAAATAAGCGACTGGGTATTTTGACGATGATACATTGAATAAAACATACACAAAGTCATTGTCAAACATTTTAATCACAATACAGAAATCACAAAGTATTTGAAGAGGGTTTCACAGTGGACGGCAGACATATTGGAGGTAAATGAACCACTTCTCAGAGCTGCAACCTTTTGTTATCAAAATCAGCATTTTATTTGACGGTCATGAACAGAGAAATGATTGTATCGGGAAAAGATTATCATAGATATATACTGTATATGATTTCACATCATTCTAAACGCACACAAACATGTTTAAATACATGCCATACACACACCTATTAAGAGAGTGATTATTTACAGAATTCTTTTCTAAATTCGCGTGAGTTACAACTATAGAAAATTTGTGGGTTTTAAGTTTTAGTGATGATTGATAAATATTTTAAAGTTTATTCCACTTAACTATCTTCAACACCAGAGGCTATATAAACATTTGCTCTCTGAAATTGTGTTTTATGGTATTATATAATACACTTAAGTCTATACATGTTTAGTCTTCATTAAATATTAATTCTATAATAGTATATTTATTGCGATTCCTTCAAGATTTATATCGATCTTAGAAATTATTTAAAAATTTATCCCCCATTGATTTATAATAAATATCATTAGGTTATTGAAATGGTTAAATGAAATTTAAAGCGTATTTAGTTTTTTAAAACAAAATCTGCTGAAACATTAAAAAAGCTATTTCGAAAAAGAGACTAAGAAACTGAAATCATTGTTTAAAAAATGTATTAAAGAGGAATTCAAATGTTATGAGTGCATATTAGTGATAACTATTGCTAGAAGATTTTTTAATGTTTACAGATTATTATATAGTGAATTATTTATACGAATACGAAATTTGTTATTTTTTATTTGCAATTTTAACATATTAAATAAATCATATAATGAACCTTTGCTCAAATTTTAAAATATCTTTAAATATTTTAAATTACACAACCGTTATAGTCTTCTAGCAGGTTTTAAATATTTCTTACAAGAAAAAATGTAAATTTGAAGGTGGTAGAGTGTAAAAAAATGTACTTCTGGGAAAATCTGATTAAATCAAAGGTCTTAATTAAGTTAGGATGTATATTTTATCCTCAATTTTCATAATAATAGTAATTATTAGGAAAGTTGAGGATTGAATTTACAGATAATTATATAGTGAATTATTTATTCGAATAAGAAATTTGTTATTTTTTATTTCCAAAATTAACATATGAAATAAATCATATAATGAACCTTTACTCAAATTTTAAAATACCTTTAAATATTTTAAATTACACAACCGTTATAGTCTTCTAGCAGGTTTTAAATATTTCTTACAAGAAAAAATGTGATTTTTAAGGTGGTAGAGTGTATAAAAATGTAACTTTTGTGAAAATCTGATTAAATCAA
The DNA here is from genome assembly GCA_907164885.2 of Dolomedes plantarius. Classification (NCBI taxonomy): domain Eukaryota; kingdom Metazoa; phylum Arthropoda; class Arachnida; order Araneae; family Dolomedidae; genus Dolomedes; species Dolomedes plantarius. The sequence continues at coordinate 15,061,699 of OU015498.1, forward strand.
ATATCTTAATTAAGTTAGGATATATATATTGTATCCTCAATTTTCATAATAATCATAATTTTTGCTAATTTAATTGTTTTTATTAAATATTCTTTGATAGAATTTTAAAAAAATTATCTCGAAAGCTTTTTTTTTCAATAAAATGGATTTCTAACATAATTAAAAAAATTCGAAAATTTGAAAATGTTTATCTTGATATAAAAACTTTAGTTATGAAACGAAGTCAACATGTTTGAAAAAAAAATCAAATATAGTAAATATTTTCTGTCGAAAATTATACATTTTTATCCCTTTTGAAGTTTTACACGTTGCTACTTTCTAGAGTAATACTTAGAGGTGTTAGCATGTATATATTACATTGTCTTGTGCCTAAGTGATTGACGAAACCATTGACTTAATAGATACTGTTTCATGTGCTTACAATCAGGACGTCATAAAAATGCTGATCAAGATAACAGGTTACTCTATTCCGGTAAACCTTTAGTTTTCAGTATTCATTCAAACTATGGAAAAACTCTTTTCCATTTTTCCTATCATACTGTAGTATAATCAAGTACCACTTTTTTTCCTCGTTCTTTCCTTCTGATACTTAATATGTATATATTACAAAAAAAAGAGATTAGATTTAAAGACCATAAAAAGTTTATAAATAATCGTAACTAAATATTTTTGACTGACTGTGATTTTTGGTCCAAAACTTGTACATGAAATCGAGGAAATATCAGTAAACATATAAACAGGAAAGATTCAAAATTGTAAGAAGGAAAATAAATCAGAAATCAGTAGAGTGTTTAAGAATGTAATTTTTTTTTGTCGTTTTAGATTCGTAAATTGTTTTTTCTCCGTAAAAGTTCAGTTGAAAAGTTTTACTTAATCTTGCAAGTAACACATATTTATTATAGAAGCAAGAACTTTTATAATCAATACGTATTACTTGCATCTCGTATGACAATATTCCACGAATATCCACGATTGCAAATTGTTAGCGTGGTATCACGTATTTCCCATTTTACACTCCTTTATAAATGAATAAAAACTCTTTGTCGTCATAACAGTAATTTTCAATGACCATACTGAGAGGCAGCCATTTTATAACTGCCATGCAGTGCATTCGAGCAATCAATACAATCATTGGTCACAGTATAGACTTTGTTTTTGTTGATCGCATTGGGCATGCATAAATTTTTAAATATTTTAGTGAATGTGGATTGATATTTAAGTGTAGAAGTATTTTAAGCCCAGTTTCTTTTAAGTATAACCTTTTTTACTATTCAGGTTCTAAGTATTTTTAAGCAATTTTTTTAAGTTTATAAGAATTTTTTTATTCGCATGCATGTTTCTTATTTAAAAATTATGCATCAGTTTAATCATTTTTCTTGTACTTACACGACTATTGATGTATATCGCTTGTTAAAGTATTAATTTGTAAATATAGCTTTCATGATTTAATACTTGGTGAAAAAAAGAAATTTAACAATAATTTTTTAAAAACTTTTATTTGGTTCAAAACATTATTATAAATCAATTTTGAATTAAGTTAGAGGCGCATCCACTTTTGAATTAAAAAGGTAATTTTTTGATTTAAAGATAGTTTAAAAAAAAATCTTTTTAAAAATCTTTCTATTATAACATCAGTGATTTATTACTTTGTGATTAAAATCGCGAACACACGATACATCTACAGTATTTTGAAATATTTTTACAATGCTATTTGATTCCCTGTTTAATTTATTTTTTTTAATTGTGAATTTTGTATTGGTATATCAATGTATATAAATACAATAATTAAAATCCCGCGTGCTTTAAAATTTATGCCAGTTCAAGTAATTTTTCGTATAAAAATTATGAAATTTAAAACTTGAAACTTTTACTTTTTAATAATTTTTAATTGCTTTTAATAGTATTTAAATTTCAATCTTTTTAAAATTGTAAATTTCGTAAATTTTGCATATCAATGTACATACATACAATAATTAAAATCACTCGTGCTTTAAAATTTACTCCAGTTTAAGTGACTTTCCGTATAAAATTTATGGAATTTAAAATTTGAAACTTTTACTCTGTAATCAATTTTATGAAAATGAAAAAATACATGCCGCAAGTTTTATTTCGTATAAATACAACGCTTTGCAGGAATATTTTTGAATAAGAGTGTTGCTTATCAAGCCGTTCTGTTCCATATATTTTACATTCATTAGTAAAGTCTCTCTCCCTTTGAAAGCATTAATGTATAAAATTATTTAATTTCATCTTTCTTTATTATGAAAATATTCTTTAAAATTTTATATTCTTTTTACATTAATTTTTTTTTTTTTGGTCAATTCACGTTTCAACTGTCCTGAAGTTCAGATGACACAGTTTAAAATTTAAACCTAAAAATATTCACGTTTCTTTTTTTAAACAACGACAATTTCGTCCAAACAGTACAAAAATTTCGATTTTGTAAGATTCTTATTTGAGAATTTTACAGCACTGCAGAGTTGCAAATACTCAGCCCTTTTCACTTAGCCTATTTCTCCGAAAACTTAACCCCTTTATCGTTCCTCTTTGCTATTTTGAGAGTTAAGTTTAACCTTACACGAAGTTGATTTTTAACGATAACTCAAAATTCTCGTGACTAGTTGCGAAAGAAATATATTACTATGCAGGCGAAATTTAGCTTACGTTGGTAAAATACTGAATACCAGGGTAGGGGAAGATATGTAATAAACTACGGTACTAGTTCAGGAATAAGCCGCATTGTAAGCGTCTAGCAAGATTTAGCAGAACTCTAAACTGATAAAGCAAATTAAAATTATGCTATTCGGCCCTCTTGAACTCGAAATCACCCGTCCCGAATACTTTGTTAAAGCTCCCACTTTTTTCAATATGTATTTGTTAAATTTTCTTTTTAGGTGGGTTTTACACATTTTCTCAATAAGTAAGAATTACTTATTTTTTCACTAGCAAGAAGTATTCTTGCTATCTCATATGGGTATATTATAAATTAAGGGGCATTGTATGAATAACGTCAATACTGGTTATGTGTTAAGATGTTTAAAGATCGGAATATTATTGTGTATTTACGGTGTGCTGATATGTTGATAATGAATTTTCTTATGAGGAATTCGATTTATGCTCAGAATAAATGCCTAGTTTCATGTAGTAAAAATTTCCCCCAGGCAATGCTTTATGAAAAAAGGGGATATTCGAATATCTGAAATTCAAAAATGGCATTAGTTTTCATAATTTTTTTTTTTGTTTTAAACGTAAATTCGTTTTAAACAAAGACTGTGTGTATTAAAATACTTGACGTTATGCAGTGCATTTAGGCATCTAATGTAGCTTAGGAAACCAAAATCCGATAAATGTGGCCTGAATAAAAATAATATATAATTATATATTCAGAAATTATTCAGATTTTTCACATCTAATGTTTGCTTAGCGAAATGTTATTGTTAGATTATGTATGTTAATGTAGTTAGGCAAGATAGATAAAATGTATAACTGTGAAAGAAAAATGTTAACATGAATTATAGTTATTTTTCTTATTGGATAAAAGTACAATAAGATGGTTTTTGAATTGCTTAATACAAACTAGTCTTTAAGTTTAAACCAAAGGAATTTTTTTTTGAACATTTCCGAGCTTTTAATATGTTTGTTTGAGATTTTGATTAAATTTGATAAAATTGTGTGAAAAAGATTTAAAGTGATTTGTTATAAAAAAAATGCAAATATTACCAAGGTTAGAAGTATAGTGATCTGTTGGGAGCAAGCATTGAAAATAACCACAAATTTAACTGTAGCGGTTATCAAATGACAAAGTAATGGGAGAGAATCCAACTGTCAGCTGGTATTTGAAACTCAAATTCAAATTTCGAAAGAGAATTTAGGAACTTTACAGATTGATTCGCTTTTACACACATTTTGATAGTTGAAATCATTATTGCTGAGTTATTGCTAGTTTAAACGGAAACACAATTGCATTTCATTATTGAACTGAAGTAGTTAAAACAGGCATACCGATATACATTGTGCCTCATTAAAATAATAATTTTCACAGGCTTAAAGCAATAGAAATTTGGAGTCTCAGCTGATTTCTTAGAAATATAAATTTATTGACGTTTTCTGTTTTCTTGCTGAACTACACCCTAAATTCGTTTCACTAAAGTGCCATTAGGCTAACCTGTCCTTTTAGCTATTCATGGCAGAAAAATTGTCAATACTTTTACATTTTCTTTCAAATTTTATTTATGATAAATCAAAGGGTTAATATATTATATGACGAGGTGTGAAACTTGACAGAATGGTATCGAATTATGTATATGTGTTATAATATGCGTGCTGTGCTGATTGAGTTTTATGGCACAATATATATTAAACCCCGTTTGAGTAAAAAATAAATTTCACCATATAATACAGGACGAAAATTCAACGTGATTTAGGAATAGGATTTAGAAAGAAAGTTTAAGAATTTATGCTAAATTAATTAGGGTATGTGCAATATTACGAAAATATAATTAAGTATAATGGTACAATTTCTGAATTTTAAATCTAGTAATTGAAATACACACAAGACACATTTAAATTCAATTGAATAAAGATATAATAATTTTAATTTAATACAAAGCATTAGAATTAATCATCTTGAAAATTACTTAAAAAATATAGATACAAATTTTCTGGCACTTATGGGTAACAGCATTACAAATAAAAGCACAAGAAATATATATATGATATTTATAAAAGGTATTAATTGTATTATGAAAGATAATTCTATAGGATTCAATAAGTTTTATATAGCTTTCCATATTTCTTTTTATCTCTGCTTCTTAATAATATCAATAATTGAAGAATATCTATAAGCATATTGTTAATGAAAAAGCTTAATCAACTATTAGTGGCAGCTTTTGGTAATTTACAGTCTTTTAGAATTGAAAATTATGGAATTCTCTCATAATTAACTCCGATAATGGGCATTCTATCAAATCTAAAAATTGCTCTAATAGACATACTCTTAAATCTAATATGTTGTGAAGGTTTGAGTGTTTAGAATTTCTATTGATCTCAGTTTCACGAAAAAGGGAAAATTTCTACAGAGCTCTTCAAAGCTACTTAGATTAGTCTTATAAAGTACCTACATATTTTTGATTCGATACCCTATCAAAATATGATTCGTAATCAGAAATTTCATGCATTAATACCTCCAAGCACCTTTTTAAGTACCTTATGCAAATAAAATCGATATCAAATGGATGATTATGATATATGTGATGATAAATTAAGTATAGTGGAAAATTTATGTACATCCTCGGATTATAACTTTGCTTTTATATAGATTATACAAGTGGCTGAAATAATTCATTTGATTTTTATTTGTGTTGTGTACCAACAACTTTAATAATTAGTAAGTGAGAAAATTAAACAGTAGGCGCAAAAACGCGGTTGAGCCAATTAACTGCGAGAATTAGTTGAAAATAAATGCAACATTGTTTTGCATATGAAACTGCTTACTAAATGCTCGTATAGCTGGATTAAATAAATTTATAAACACCTTTCTCCAAAGTGTTTTTCAAGATTTCGTCAGCTTATAATTCTTTTTGAAAGTGCAGTAAGTTTATACTTACAAGCATTTGAAGAAATGTCGTTATAACTTCTTGAGATTTCCCGTAAGTGTAAAGAAATGTATTTTGCTGTGTTTATCTTGGAATCGAAGACTAAATGTGCCGTGTTTTACATTATTTATTGTTTGAAAGTGATATTTATATGTGAAAATTTTTAACCACGAACTATTTCATCAAAATTATCACCAAATGGTTAATTTAAAATAGTAGATTGTCAAGAATTCAAATTTAACGTATTTATATTTTTGCCTTTAGGATTAAAATATGGAGCTTTTGTGCAATAAAATTTTGGTTTAAACGTACAATTACAAGCTTAACGTAATATCAGATTACATAACTTATTACTTTTTCAGTTTTACATCATATTTTTTTTGTTTTTTTGATTCACAGGGACAACGAACGGCTGTTGGCCATTGCTTAGTTCTCCACATGGATTCAAATTTTTGATTTCATTCCAAAAAGTTGCGTTTAGAACAATTTTTTTTCAATGTTAAGAACGTGCAGTGGACCTTACAAATTTGCTTGGTACGAAATTTCTGAATATCGAGGATGCAGTAATTCCTAAAATATTATCAGAAATATTTACATATTAAAGTTTCTTGTGTTAAAATAGATATAATGAGTTTTGGAAATCTGATACGAAGTGATTCTACATAATTAGTGCTTAATGAGGACGATTTGTTAGTACAGAAGCGAGAAATGCCTTGATTTTATTTATTTGGCTTTTGTGCAAATGTTTGAGACATTTGATTTTTTTTTTTCAATTGATATTCAACTAAGAACATGTTAGAACATGTTAATGGGTGAAGATCATGGAACACTACTTGACGTGCTATTAACTGTTTAAGTGGGAACATAGAAATGAGTATGAGAATCAAATTTATGAAACTGGTGCATTTTGAAAGAAAATATTTAAAAAAAGTATAGAATGCATGGAAATTATTAAAACCATCTGTTTTTAAAAAAAAATTTTCTGACAGAATTTTAGACCTGATCTGTTGTTTGTATTTTTAATGCTTCTGTGTTTAAAAGTTCGGCTTTTCTCATTGATTTTTAGCAACGTTTACATAAAGTCAAATTTTATGAATTCACTTTATATTTGTAATTCTAAAGACGAATATTAAATTATTAAAAGGAATGACGATTTGTTAATGCTTATACAGGCATGTTAGTTACTCATGGTTATATTTAGTCTCTCATTTATTTTCGATATTGCTTTAATTTGATTGCTTTAACATTTTTTTTTAAAATAAAGTGATTTAATAAAAATTTACTCAAGCTATGATTTTCTGGTGATATCCTATTTGCAGAAGATATTTTTTTTTAAAAACACACTTTACATTTGAAAATTTAGCTGTTTTTCGTGTGCATTGTTTTCCAAAATATGAAGGGAACGATTTAAGCGATAATTAATTAATGAATTATACGGAAAAAAATGCTACTATTTGAATCCTTGAAGATTAAAAAAGCGGGAAAAATTTGGCATTAAATGTTGTGGATTTCACTAGCTGAATTCTCAGAAGAGATGCTGCGCTTGATATGGAATACAATTTCGATGCAATGTATATGAAAATATTTGGAAATACTTATGGTACTAGACTGAATCTTCCAGTACCATGGTTTTTATCGACCACATCTGCTGGGTGCTCTTCGAGTTATGAAATCGGATGATTTTTGCCTGTTTACCAGTTCGGGGGAAATTTGTCGACTTATTAACTCGGGGGATGTTTGTCGAGTTATGAGCTCGGGGGATGTCTGTCGAGTTATGAGTTCAGGGGAAGTTTGCCGGGACAGTAGTTCGGGGGATGTTTTCCGTGAAAGGAGTTCGGGTGACGTCTGTCTAGATATTAGTTCGGGGGAAGTTTGCCTGGATAAATATTCTGGGGACTTTTGCCGGTACCTATAGTGATTGGCTCTTTGCCGGTGTCGAGTTTCCATGGTTTTTGATTTTTGGCAGTTGCAGCACAGCTGATTGGAATTCATTGGGCTCTTCCTGAAAAATAGAATACAGAAACATTAAAGTTTGAATTGGCAGTAATCAGCATTGTCTTCATTATAAAATAATTTGATTCTAGATATATTTCTTCAATGGAAAAACAAGTACCGTAAAATCTCGAGCGTACATAAAAAAAAAAATAGTTTTAAACGCTGGATAAACGAACGTACAGCGTCTGTAAGACATTGTCGCAACACGGGTGCGTGTGCATCTGAACTCAGTGATTCATCCACCCGTTTACTAAGCAGATATTCCATTTAACCCTTCAGCGGGCGCGCCAATTTTTGGGTACACCAGCAGGCGCGCGTTGCATAAAGTGCGACGTCTCTTTCAACCTTGATTATTCCTTTTGTAATAAACTTTCTTTTTTCGAATTTGTCCGACTCTCGTCTCCCATTCTTAAGTGGAAGTGATGAACGTGAGTAATAGCGTCTTCAATGAGCCCAAAAGAAACGCAAACAGGTGTCGAAAGATATACACCTTTGGAGAAGTGCGACAATAGTTAAAAGGACGCAAATCATTTAGAATGATTTGTTAAATCCATTAGCGGCGCGCTTTTACCTTGGAAAAGTCGGCAGGAAAGAAAATTCGTCATGGATGGTTCGAGAAGGCGCTGAGAAGAATGGATAATAGACTTGGACGGTTGAAGGGTCGAGACACGTACGGAGAGGCAGGGTCTCAGACGGACTTTGAATAATGAGTATATTAATGTTCGTCGGAACGAAACTTTGTAAATGACTTATTTAACCAAGATTTTAATGTGTCAATAAACCATATGTAAATAAGAGTTGGTGCTACAGTTATGATTACTTCTACATGATAATGATTTGTCGGATCACGACCATAAAGGTTAACAGAATTGAAAATATTAATTCTACGTTTTATGACGAGATATAAAACAGTGATAATACTGAGATATATTTGTAATTAAAGGCCAAATAATGCGGATACAATAAACCTTATTTCAAAACTGTCCGGTTTATTGGATCTAAGGACAACTTACGAATGGATTCCTATTATGTCCAAAAACCTGAAAAACGATGAGATTGTCCATGTTCAGGATATGCGGGATACCGTGTAATACCGTGCACATTTGATTTACTACATCAACTCATAATTTTGTCGCATTGCAATCCAGTATAATCGCTGGTTTACCACGGTGAAATCACGATTAACAATGAATGCAAAGGAATACAAGGGTCAGAAAATCGGACCTGCATTAGAAAGGGTGTAGCTATAAGTAGAAACTGCTTAGAAAATTCAATCCTTACTTGTAGAAACACACCATTCAAAATTACGAGAATGTTGCACTTTATATACGTGCGCGCCCGCTGAAGGGTTAAACAAACGGAACTCCCAGTTCGTATCTTCAAGCGAGGATGATGATGGTGATATATATTACGACGACAACAATAATTATGACATGGACGCAACAACAGTAGATGAGTTCTATTCCCGTGAAAGTGATTAAGACTGATAATTTGACAGTAATGCTTATTTTGAATTAAAAAATTTAAGTTTTTTTTTTCTACCGAAATTGACGTTTTCGTTTCTTTTAATTACAAATTTTGTTTATGTTAATGAATATTTGTACAATTTTTAAATAAAATGTTGAAAAGTTATGGGTGCGTATTATAGTCGAATTTTAATTTTTTCTGAAAATTTCGCTCAAAATCAAGCATGCGTATTATACTCGGCTGCGTATTATAGCCGAGATTTTACGGTATTTATAAGCATCGAGATCATATATTTTCACAGTTTGCAACCTTTCGCTCTTCACTTTTTGGGGAGAGCAACTTTTGGCATCGTAAAAAGCAACGTTACCATGATTACAAATATTAGAGAAGAGTTTGATTCCAGGAAAATTTTAGGAAATGTTTCGTGCGTGGTGCATGCTCGAAATCATGTTCGCGAATGGATACAGAGCGGATACGTTACAGAAGGTTTGAGAGTTGCGTCTACCTACACTAGCTGAATTCTAGATATATTACGAATTCTAGATACATTAATAAATTCTAGCTACGTTACTAAAATAATTTGATTCTAGATATATTTCTTCAACAGAAAACAAGTATTTATAAACAGCGAGATCGTATATTTTCACTCTTTGCAACCTTTCGCTCTTCACTTTTTGGGGAGAGCAACTTTTGACATCAAGGCGTATGTTTTCCCAGTTTGCAAACTTTCGCTCTTCACTTTTTGGGGAGAGCAATTTTTCACATCGTAAAAAAGAAGTATTTATAAACAGCGAAATCGTATATTTTCACTCTTTGCAACCTTTCGCTCTTCACTTTTTGGAGAGAGCAACTTTTGACATTGTAAAAAGCAACGTTACCATGATTGCATGCTCGAAATCACGTTTGCGAATGGATATAGAGCGGATACGCTACAGAAGGTTTGAGAGTTGCGCCTACCTACACTAGTTGAATTCTAGATATATTACGAATTCTAGATACATTAATGAATTCTAGATATGTTACTAAAATAATTTGATTCTAGATACATTTTTCAACAGAAAAGAAGTATTTATAAACAGCGAAATCGTATATTTTCCCAGTTTGCAACCTTTCGCTCTTCACTTTTTGGAGAGAACAACTTTTGACATCGTAAAAAGCAACGTTACCATGATTACAAATATCAGAGAAGAGTTCGATTCCAGGAAAGTTTTAGGAAATGTTTCGTGCGTCATTCATGCTCGAAATCACGTTCGCGAATGGATACAGAGCGGATACGCTACAGTTAACACGGATACGTTACACGGATACACGGATACGTTACAGTTACACGGATACGGATACGTTACAGTCTGTTTACGCAAAGTTTCGGTTTACCACCGAAACTTTGCGTAAACAGACATAATATCTGTTCTGAATAAATTCTTATTTTAAATGAAACGGTTAAGTTTGGGAAACTTGCTTTACTGAACGTAATGCAATGGAAGTGGCGCTATCGATACGATGTAATAGGCATGCGCACTGACATCGTCCGTTTAATAGAAAAATGCAAATGTACCAAAAATATTTTAACGCCACTGCTTCACTGTTCTGCCATTTGGTCACAAGCAGGTGTCCTTAGTAACTTAGATAGAAATGAAATTGCCTATGTTTGTGCATTAGTCTTATGACTTTTATGCACTACCTGTTTAGTTAACTTTAGTTTATCCAACGACTGCTCTTGTCTTGAAGGCCATTCATCGCCAAGCAGACCAGTAGAGCTTTGATAGCTGTTGATAGTCGAAAACTTTGACCCAGGTTGTTACAGGTCTGCACAAGAGAGGAGAGACTCGCGGCCTGTATTTCCTCCAACACAGAGCGAGCGGGTTTTGGTCTGTGGCAGCAAGTTCTAGTTTGAATAAGTCGGTTCTGAAGATTATCCGCTGCCTGTGCAATGGCATAGTTGTATAGTGACATAGTGCCATAGTTGCATAATGGCATTGTGCCTGTGCAATGGCATAGTCAGAAATTACAAATAGTGTATTCGCGCAGAAGGCAAATCCCAATTATAATTATCTTAAAAAGAAGCTTACGAGAGATAAACTGCTGCTATCCAAGCTAATTATTAAACAATTTGACATAAAATATATTTGACAATCTTGCATACATCCAAAAGAATTTTTTAAAAACAATCTTTTATACTACGTAAAGAAGAATAATTAATTCAAACTCACCAAGAGCGCAGAAATATTTTGGTAGACGGGTCAGTAAATTTAAATTTTTGCTCGGTAATGTAATTCTACATTTGCAATTATAATTGTAATAATCAATATCATTGATATGGCCATCAGAAGAATTCGCCATTTTATAAAATATATTTATTTTAGTAGAAATAATTTACTTTTAAAGTACCATGACATCTATTGTCATTATTGTACCATTTGATGCCAACGGATGTTCAAATTAATAAAGAGCGATCTCCAAAAAATTATTGTGAAAGCTTTTAAATGATAATTCAAAAGAGTACCATACAATACCATTCTACTGTTACATGGTTTAAATGAACTGTTTTGAACTGTTGTGATACAGACAGACACTTACTCCAACAATACCCAAGTGCCGTAGTAGCAAAAGCAGAAAAAGCTGGTTGCAAGCAGGCCGAATATTGCAAGCACTAACACTGGAACATGATGAACCTGAAAATATCGGAAAAAATGATTAAGACTAAATAATTATAAAAATTCATTTTGAGGGAAGGTTTTAAATTATGAGGTTAAACAAATCAGCTTTTGTAATGTACTAAGTATCTTATATTTGTGAACGGTAGGAAGTTTTAGCCTATTAGAAGAGCATTAAAGTTTAGAATTATAAATCTTATATGTATGTTGAGTTGTAGGTATTCTTAGTCATATTGTTATGTATTTTCTGAGTAAAAATATGCCTACATAGATTTCACTTAGAGTTTAGTGTTAAACTAGATCCATAGTATCTAGTTTTTCAAGGTTTTATAAAATAAATATATGAAAATTAAATAATAATTTTTTTTGTCTAAATGTCTAGAGATAAGATCTTAGTTATCGACTCTTGGATCTTTCTGTGCATTCTGAAAAATGTCGGGTATGACTAAATAGATCGGGAAATATTTTTCAAAGATGGGGGAAACAAAGAATCATCAACTATCGGCGTAATTTATGGAATAGCCGATTGCACACACTAACATGGATTATTTGGATCCCTAAAGAAAGTTTACGAGGGTCCATAGTCCGCCTAGATTATCTTCAATGAATGGAGAAAATATTACGTTCTAACAAACTAGTTTTAATGGAGTAAAACTCGTCCACTCTTCTCGAATTCGCTATTGTACTCAACAGGTTCTATTTGCAGCTCCGGGTTGGGACATTTTTTCCAAGGTGGACGTAAAGCCTTTTGCAAACTTAGGCATCTTACATTATGAAGAGCTATCTGGAAAAAAATGATAGCATCATATAAATTTGTTAATAGAGATGAGAGCGCTAAATTTTGTACGAGGTAAGAAATTTTTCCATGTAAACCTGTATCCTGGAGCGTAGTAGCTCAAAGGATATGCTCTGGACTCTTAAATTTGTATATCCTTTGTAAATATTAAATACCCTATAAGGATATTACATGAAGGAATACTAGGATGAATATTGATATGAAAGCAAAGGAATACATATTAGTGATTTAAAATTCACCTACAATTCAATTTGATAAACCTGATTACTGGCATATATTTTTTTTGAAACTATGAACATTTAAGTAGATCCCAAAGGGTCTATTTTATGATGCTGCATAGTTATTTCTGAGATAAAAACCTTAGCAAAAGCATGTCCTCAGAAATTTGTATGTCCTTTGTAAATATTAAATACCCTGAAAGGATATTACATGAAGGAATACTAGGATGAATATTGATATGAAAGCAAAGGAATACATATTAGTGATTTGAAATTCACCTTCAATTCAATTTGATAAACCTGATTGCTGGCATATTTTTTTGAAACTATGAACATTTTAGTAGATTCAAGAGGGCCTATTTTATGATGCTATATGAATATTTCTGAGATAAAAACCTTAACAAAAGCATGTCCTCAGAAATGCCAAAATTAGAAGTATTAAAAAATTATCGATAACTACGAAATTCGTTTACTAAGAATTTTAAAACCTTATCAGGAATGTGTGGCATTGAGACTACAATTTTTGGTCAGAGACTGAGGTTAGAGACTATATCTTTTTTTTTTATTTCTGCAGTTTCAGTCCATGAAGCGAATACTTGTGTCGAAGTTTCTAAACAGCATCAAGATAGTCCACAAAAAATTTCTGTATTGTAAGTTGGAATGTTTCTTGTTTATGCATGATGATATTTATATATATTTCTATGGATATTCTATTCAAGTCCTATTATGCAAACAAAGCAAAATACAATAACGTAAATAAATTCACGAGCTATGGTTTAGAAGAACTTTTCTGGAAACAGAAAGGGTATCGCAACTGTTTGGCTTAATAACTTCTTTAACCCCTTGATGATCGCATAATTTTCAAGAAAACGATAATAAAAGTGCTTATTTTTTCCGGAGGATTCCACTCATTTCTTGAGCTGCCACTTCTAGTTTAAAAAAACCCATCCCCAATTACATTATAAATAGTCTGGTGCTGCCATCTGGTATGTAAAATAAGAAATAAAAAATTTTCAGGGTAAATGAAATGGATTGTTTTAATCTTTTTGGTGCGTTACTTTTAAACACTCCAGACCGAAAATGTCACGGGCACGAGAAATAGAAGGCGAAACTTCCCCCCCGTAATTTTTACCGGAGTGAGAAGAAAGGGGTAAATAAAAGAGATATGTGTGTATACTTTCAAAGCAGCCAATGAATATTCAAAGTATGAAAGAGAAAAAATGTATTCATATTATCTATTGGACTAAACTGCCTGTAACTGATTGCGATAAATTTCCTTTTTTAGTGATTGTTGCCTTTTGAACTATGCGTTTATAAATAGATAAGAATGTAAGAAATAATAAAAAGAAATCATTAAAAAAATAGCTACAGTTTACAAATGCTCGTTTTCATAATTCTGTGTTCAGATTGCAAAATGTTATAAGAAATTTACGCGGCAGTAATTCTAAGATTCAAAATGTCATGAAAAATCAGTCATTTGTTTTACACCAGCAAACGTGGTACCAATGTTTCAGAAAAATAGTTGGCTATTATTTACAGTAGTTACAGTAAATAAAACATATCGGCGAATGAAAATCCGGAATGTGAGAAACTCAATTTTGTTTAAGAAAAGTTTCTTATAACATTTTGCCATCTGAGCACATGATTAATAATTGGAATTTCTGGGGAGAAATATTGATGAAATACGAATGCTTTTTTTATTTTAATCAGAATGAGTTAATATAGTTAAAAATATATACAGTTTAAAGAAACGTAAACTTGTAATTATTTGAAATTACTTTCCAGTATGTAAGAGACATTACAGAGTTTCTGGGCTGTTCGATAAGTCCATGCAAAAAGCAAGAAAACATAATTTTTTCTGGCGAAACATCTTTTTTATTTTTTAGCATAGCCTCTTCTGAGGTTTGTACACCTAACCCAACGATGCTCGAATTCTTTTATTCCTTCCATATAGTATGATTTGTCCACCTTATCGTTTGATGAAAATTTCTTTTCTGCCAGTCCTTTTTTCATATTTGGGAATTGATAGTAATCCGAGGGCGGATAGGGGAATGAGGAATAACTTGGTAGCGTAAATCGGGCAATTTTTCGGCCACAGTGTCAAAAGTGCGAGCTGGCGCGTTGTCTTGGCGAAAAAGAATCGCGGTACTTCATCGATTCAAATGAACGCCAAACACAGGCTAATGGATCTATCTAACTGTGGTATCCACCAAGAGTTACCGACAGCTAAAATAACCTCGATACGTACCAGTGGCGCCATCTCTCAGGCTTTGCATGGACTTATCGAACAGCCCTCATATGATAGATTTCTGTGATAAGCTAACAGTTACAGTTGTTTATGTTAGTACTTATTTCTTATTTGCAGTAGCTTTGCAAAAAAATCTTCATTCAATGGACATTTTAAATACTTAAGGTTCATGTATCGAAAGCATTATCTACTGCAGGGGTGTGCAAATTACGGTCCGCTACAGAATTTTTTGTGGTCCGCCAAGACAGCCAGGAAAACTGCCAAAGACAGCCAAAAACTCCAAGACAGCCAGAAAAACTGCCAATACTTTATTTAATTTATATTTATTGACTTTTATGATACCATTTATACCTTTTCTGAAATGCAAAGTTAACTAACAAATGCAATAATTTTAAAAGGTGCGGCCCTCTGCTAACCTCCGCTTCCACAAAGTGACCCCCGAGCCTAAACAATTGTCCACCCCTGATCTATTGCATGTAGCATGCATATAGAGCAGTCTCATACAGTAAGGGCCTGTTCACATAGGAGTCCGTTGCGTGCGTTAAGGAAAAGATGACGTTGAGACGAAAATAAACCAATTATATGCGTTAAAAATTTCATTGCTAATCGTTTGGAGGCATATGATTGGTTTATTTTCGTCTCAACGTCATCTTTTGCTTAACGCAACGCATCGGACTCCTATGTGAACAGACCCTTAATTGTTAAAATGTAGACTGCAGTAAGAATTTAAACTGTTGTCAACGTGATTTGTACGTCCCACACAATATCAGACTAATTCCTAGAAATAAAGTCGCCAAACCCATAGTGTTCATGCATGGACATATAGTAAAAAGGGATGCTCACTATTCAACAGAAATTTAATATGAAGACACCGAAGAAAAACTGTAAAAAAATGAAATAATAGAAACACTCACATGGGAGTCAAAGTCATCCCAGTATCTGTCACACGTCAAAAAAGAGCAGATAGCTTGATCCAAGTCATCTGAGGGAATGAAGCAAAGAAGTCTGTCATTCAAGATCGAAGACTAATTTTGTTAAATTTCAAAGAATAAATTGATCTAAAATCAATGTTATTTTCAAGTAATACATTTCTTTTTAATATGGCATCAAATCGGATGCCAAGCTTTATTACAGCATATCTTTTATAGTATCATTGTTAAAAGTAATTCATATTAAGAGTAATTTAGGCTACATTGACTGGGATAAATCAGAGTTTATAAAACTATAAAAATATTTAACCCTTAGCTTACGGGGTCCATTTTTCCGATTCCCTCTTTAGATAGGGAAATTTCATACCCCCATTGTAAGAACGGCCATTAAGGGGTTTATATATATATATATATATATATATATATATATATATATATATATATATATATATATATATATGTATGTATGTATATATATATATGTATGTATGTATATATATATATATATATGTATGTATGTATATATATATATGTATGTATGTATATATATATATATATGTATGTATGTAAGTATGTATATATATATATGTATGTATGTATATATATGTATATATGTATATATATATATATATATATATATATATATATATATATATATATATATATATATATATATATATATATTCATTCTTGAACCCGTATTCTTGGGATACATGCTATCCCACCCCGTAAGGAAAAGGTTAATCTATAATTTACAAAGAGCAAAAATTTGGTTTTTGAAGTAAGTACGCACATTATGTGTTATTACAGAATAAGCAAAGCGATTTCAGAGTCCATAAATTTAATACTATAATTTAAAACCATGTTCTATTGATATATTAAATATATCAACAGAATGAGTTTTTAAAGGGAATGAAAATGTTTAACGGTGTTGATATTCAAGTATTTACCAAATAAAATTCTGCGATAGGTTCATAAAAGTACACTATTCACGTGTAAACATTTTTTATCATAGTGCTAAAATCATAGAGGTTTTTCTTTATTTGTTTACCAAGTTCGAATATACAGTGTGTTACTTCTTTTTAAATGAATTTCTTTTCCAAAAGAGAGTTTTATTTTTCATCGTAGTGTTAAGGAAGTTGTTAAAACATGGCTAAAGAAGTATTATTACTTGTAAGATGTGAAGTATTTGTGAGATATTCTTTAAGTTGCGGATAAAAATAATAAGAAAAATTTTCTAAACTACGTGAAAA
Organism: Dolomedes plantarius; assembly: GCA_907164885.2. NCBI lineage: Eukaryota > Metazoa > Arthropoda > Arachnida > Araneae > Dolomedidae > Dolomedes > Dolomedes plantarius. The sequence goes on from OU015498.1 coordinate 15,078,853, forward strand.
ATTTAAAACCTATTTAACTCAATAATCAGAGATTTTGATTCAAAGCCAAACTTACTTTGTAAGTTTGGCTTTATTGGAGTTACTAAATACACTAAAATTCGTACGGTATTGGAGTACGGTATTCGTACGGTATTCGTACGGTATTGGAGTTACTAAATACACTTAAAATTCGTACCAATTTTTCCGTGCAAGATTAAAAGCAATGACGCGACTTCTAGTCACAAATAATGGCTGTTTTTTGTAGTTGTATCATTACTTTTATTTCCTTATGAACAATTAAACACACTGAGTTAAATTTTGGAAAGCTTAAAAAGGGACGTTTGAAATATGGGAATCAACAAACAATGACTGCTGCTTGTATTTTTGTTTCTTGATTCAAATATTATACTGAAAGCTACTTTATTTAACGCTTTATTTTACGCTTGAAATATATAAAACAAAAAACAATGCCTGTTGCGTGTATTATTGTAGAATTGGTAACATTGTTTCTTGATTAACTGAGCCTGTAAGTATTATACTGCAAGCCATTTTATTTAAACGCAGTTTACGTGGGAAAGACATAAAACAAAAATCAATGCCTGTTGTTTGTATTATTGTAGAATTGGTAATTTTGTTTCTTGATTAACAGAACCTACAAGTTTTATACTGAAAGCTATTTTATTTAAACGCAGGTTACGCGGGAAATATATAAAACAAAAAACAATGACTGTTGCTTGTATTATTCTAGAATTGGTAATTTTGTTTCTTGCTTAACAGAGCCTACAAGTTTTATCCTGCAAGCTATTTTATTTAAACGTAGTTTACGCGTGAAAGATATAAAACTAAAAACAATGACTGTTGCTTGTATTATTCTAGAATTGGTAATTTTGTTTCTTGATTAACAGAGCCTACAAGTTTTATACTGCAAGCTATTTTATTTAAACGCAGTTTACGCGTGAAAGATATAAAACAAAAACAATGACTGTTGCTTGTATTATTTTAGAATTGGTAATTTTGTCTCTTGATTAACAGAGCCTACAAGTATTAAACTGAAGGCCGCTTAATTCAAAAGCAGCACACATGAAATAAATTTTACTTTATTACCTATTTTTCCCCAGTTTTAGACCATTAGATTTTTTACATGAATAAAGAGTTTACTCACCTTCTATATCTTGGAAATCTTTTGAAGATAGATTCGCCAGCATTCCTATTGTACATTGTCTGACGAGAGACTAAAATTAGACAAGTACGAAAATTTTTAAAAACATTTTCAAAATTGATAAATGTGCAGTTTGCATGTATCTATGATAAAGAAATAAGGTGGCAGTTATTTCTACTGTATATAAATTCGTTAACTACAAAACGTACCTAATTCCAAAATGTGTCCAGCAGAGTATTTGCACTTATAGACCACCCAGATATGATTTTTTCCCGATATTTCTCCCCCAAAATACTGCCTTTTCTTATAGGTTTTAGTATTTTGATGGGTCTATAGCCGATATTATAGTTTACCAATTTCCTGCTAGGGAATTTTTGTTCACTGTTTTGTTTATTCGACAGCCAAGTTGCATGTTGTATACCGGAGACATAATTTTTTAGCCCTTATTTTGATGGGTCTATATACGATATTATAGTTTACCAATTTCCTGCTAGGGAATTTTTGTTCGCTGTTTCGTTTATTCGACAGCCAAGTTGGATATTGTATACCAGAGACATACTTTTTAAACCCTTACAATGTAAAGTTTTTTTTGGTAGCATATTACTTTACTATTTAAGGGGAAAGTAAATATTTTCCCCTAAAATATTTTAGGGTCTGGTAAAAAATTGCATTTAAAACATTACAAAAGTTGCATTAATCAAACATTGAAACAAGGTTCGGAAAAATGCTTTCTTTCAAATAAAGAAACGAAAGAAAACCACTAAAAGATTTTTATAATTAAGTGAAATGACCTTTAAATAGCAAATTCTTTATTCCTTCGGGAATTATTTATTTCTAATTGTTTTAGAGTATAATGATAACTAATGAGCTAAGTTATTAAAAATTTATTCCATCCCCCTAAGTAGTATTCATTGATGAATATATTGTACAATCAAAGGGACTCCAAAAAAAGAGCATTCATCCAGTGTATAATAAGACACAGTTGATTTCTTGAAGGGACTAATCTATGAACTTTCGTTAGTTCGTAAACAAAGTACAACTAAATAGTACGAATATTTTAAAATTATCCAGAATCTAGAGATTTTAATCATTAAATAATTTTTTAATTGTATTGTTTTGAAATCCTATAACTATTATTCAATTATCCGCTGAAATCTGTTCATAACTTTGAACTATTTGCAATGAAAAGGATCATGCATTAATTTTCTTGTTATTATCCTGAAGCGCATGAGAATTCACGACAAATTGGAATTCAAAGAATACTCCCCCCCACATATTGGAACCTTATGACAGTTTTTGTTTGTTTGTTTGTTTTTGTTAAATTCCACTGAACGTATTTCCGTAATTTCCAGTTAAATACATTTCCGTGAATTCCATGTGATATATAGTGCATAAGGAAATTTTCCTCATATTTTCAGTTTAAACCGGAGTTCAAAATATGATCATAGTATTTACTTTAGTCATAATTCATCGTTCCTTTCACTTATAACATTATTAAAGTTTTAAAATTTATTGCACCAAAAATTTTTTTTACAGTGTAATGCACCATGCATTAGCAAATGAATTTCAGTGAAATTTGTTCTACAATTTCATACGGAAAACTAGCATCCAAAGTCTTTTACTGCAGTTATGTATGTTAACATTCAAAATCTCCTATGACTCCAAACCCCATCCGTATCGTAAATCTAAACTTCAAACAGCGTTAATAACAGCAAGCTCCTACAAGACAGTTATATGAAACAAGACTGCTCCTCAACGTACACTGTTCAATGATTCAGAAAATTACATATTCCAAGATAAAATCCTTTTCTTGTCTTGAATTATGATATCAGATAAACCCATCACTCCCCTGTCGTATCATTTGCAAGAGGACGGAAACCCCCCAGCAATTTCCCCTCGTGCGAACCTATCTGGCCGCTTGATGAATGACACAATAGCATCAAATGATATTTTAATCGTGTTTAATGACAATTTCTTCTCCAATTCATAAATCACACGAAACAAAAATTGGGCCTATTCATAAGAACTCGGTTCTTTTTTCCATCGATCCGAGGGTGAAGAAAATCTGAGAACATTTTTTTTATGCTGGCTAAAAAAAAAAAAAAGAAGTACAGTTTTACAGTGTACTTCATTTGGAGCGATAATTATAGAGCTTAGCGTACCTATTGATCGGATCTTGACGTAAAAATTAGCCTCAGATCGTCATAGGGAGAATTATATTTTTTTTCTCGGGAAAAAAAATGAGACATTTCCTTGTTATCATTACACATGAAAAGCAAGATGGAGAATCCTTTATTCTCCGAACTGCAATTACAGAGTAATCCGGAGAAGATATAATGTCCTTTATTTCTTTTCGCTGTTTTACACTCCCTAACGTCCTCAGTGGGTTGTTATTATTACTATTAATTTCGCCGAATGCGATGATTTGAAGCATTCAAATGCACACGAAAACGAATGAAAATATTTTATTGCACAGTTGTTTATAACAGGGTTATTTTTCTCTTCCCGAACAGAAGATGAGAATGTTTCATATTTTTTTTATTTTTCCCGGATCAATTAATTTTTTCCGGCGAAAAACATTAGGCATAACGAATGTGGTTGTTGCTCCAGCAGTTATTGGAAAAAAAAAAGGACTCCCTTTATATATAGCGTCTCTTTCGAAAGTTATGAGCAAACGCTCTACCGAACAATTGCGAGTAAATGTGTTTAAGCTGTTGTTTTGATGAGTAGTTGCAGCATATTTATGTTAAGCAAACTCGTTGTTTCCAGATTAATGTGAAGTGTCCTCTTCGTTTATTTTTTTTCTCCTTATTTCAGCCCTCAGCGATCGAAGGGGAATAAATTATATAACGGTTATTGATTCTTTTCGACAGGCTCACCGTTGATTTCTCGTTAGAGGACAGAGGAAAGAGTAATTGTATTTCTTTTTTCTTTAGTATTTGAGTGATAAAAAAACACAGGTTTCAATTGGAAGTGAAATACATTATCACACTTCCCTAAACAATCATCGTACTATGTTTATTTGTTTTAAATAAGCAATGATGCTTAAGAGGAAATAAAAATTGGAAACAAATAACGTCTAAATATACAAATGTACAAGATATTTGTTTGTGGACATAGTTAGGATGTGCTAAATCTCCTCCACTAAACTGGGAAACGTTTTTGAAACTATTCGAAGTATATCTCCATCTTTAAAATTTTAATTTCCTCTCTATACACTACCTGAAGTGAGTTTGCACTATTTGTGCTAATGTGAATGACAGACAGAATAGAAATATATTTCAAGGCCTTGGAGAAACGAAACGACAAGGGAGCAAATATCCTGAAACCGCCAGAGAGTAACTGGCAATTTATTTTATTCTAATTAGAAACTCTACACACATCTGTAAGGTATACACAAGATTCGATTCACAAGAATCGAACTTTTGAATGAATGAATTAAAGAAGCTGCTTCAGATATGCTAATTTCGGCATACGCGCTTAGTATAAATACCATGCAGCGTCATTAATAGAGAGGGAGAGGTTGTTAAGGTTAAAAAAAGGTGTTATCCTGCGCTAGTGCTTAGCGGGCCAGAAGTTTACATGGCAGTACTGCTGGTTTGACTTACTGTTCGTGAGTATAAAAATATATTGTTCTTGAAAGCTGTATTTATATTCCGTACAAGTAGTACGCATGCTTATTGCTGTAAAAGCCAATTATATGTGCAACGAATTCAATAAACATTGTTTCATGTATAAACTGTGTTTGCTTCAAATTCAAATAGAGTGCCACTTCAAATTATATACACTCACGTCTGGGTAGAAGTGAGCATAGAAACTCTATACATCTCTTAAATATGTGAAGCTGAAAGGAATTTTTTTGGTCTTCAAGAAGAGGGCTTCTTTTGGGTTTATGAAAAAATTCGTACGAGGACCTTAATAAGAAAAGAATAAAGAAACAACGAAGCAAATTTTATTCTGGTAACCCGGTCTTGATATTTTTTTGCCAGAGAATCATTGCATTTTCAGAGTTTCTGTCTTATTAGTACAAACGCGTTGTTGTTATCACTATGACAAATCTGCGTTCCTGCCCTTTTCAGGTTTAGAAATAAAGCAATGACTTGGCAACGTTTCATAAGGAAGGTAAAGTAATGAATTTAATCAATGGGTGGGTATTTAAAATCTCGATCAAAGTTTTCCCATTACTATTAAAAGTTTACTTATTTCGCTATCACAATTATTTTAACCGAAAACTGAAAGAAACCAGTTTATTGTGATTAAAGAAGTATATACAAACAACAGAGTAAGTGCCACCCAGTGGCTAAGTGGTTGAGGCATCAACCATTATTTTTCTACTAGACTGTAGGGAGTCGTCGAGTAGTAGCGTAAAACAAAATGACGACAAGGTCTAGTAAAAAACTAAATGAAGATTTATCCACAGTTGAAATTATTTTGATGCAATTACCGAAGAACACTTTAACACTAAGAACTCGAATGCGACTTGCGAGATGACAAAGTTCAGGAAATTCTATACAGTGTAATCAGACACGGTTCCGGTGGAATTTATACACTCCTAAGTTGATAAGTTCCGAGGCGAATCGAGTTCAGGATACGAGAGTTCTTTGACTTTCGTTACGGGAGCCTATTTACACTCGATTACTGACCTTGTATCCATGAGATACACGGTAACTATTTTTGCTGACTGCAAGTCCATCCGTAGAGAGGGAGGCTGCTCCCTCCACCTATCTTCCTAGAAGAAGGGGTGCCAGATGTCAGTTTAGTTTTCGTTCTTAGAATGTGAGGGTATTTGACATCCCCAGCCTTTTATCTCTCAGATACGACGACAGCAGATTCGTAAATATTTTTGATCAATCTGATTTTTTGTTTTGTGGCTGTAATTTTGCGGATTGTTGTTGATTCCAAAATGGTCAACCAATTTGGACGTTTTGGATTCAACCAATTTGGGAATTTATGCTGGAAAGCAACCGAACGGGCCATACCAATTGAGTAACAAGGGCACGGACGTAGTAGAAAGTTTGTTTACTACCATCGCTAACACCGGACGTAATGTCACAGCTGATAATTGGTTCAGTGATGTATCTCTGCTCCAAACTTTATGAAAGTCTGGCTCCAAAGCTTAGAAAAGCATTATTTACCCCCTTTTCCTTTAAATAATAGTGTAAAAATTGATATATTATGGTTTGTATGTCATGAAGCTCACAGATACGACGACAACAATGACGTCATTTTTTTTTAGGATAGTAATCGAGTGTTAAGCTGCCCAAGAAATTTCTTCGGTTAGAAGTCAGGAAGACAGGATGTCGAAAACTAAGGTCAGATCTGTTGGGGATCTAAAAGAAACAAGCCACCTCCGACGACTAGAAAATTTCTTCGTCTAAAAGCTGGTTGACAGGGTGTCGAATAAATATTTCCTTTACTTCAGGAATTAGAATAAATAACTTCTCTCCTCTCATCGAGACATAACACTCCGGGAGAGCGGGTTTGAATGCCATATATAAATCTTGGTTGTAATCTGGGGCACTAGCCAGTCTTCGACCTGCAAAAGGAGTCCCGGCTAGAATGAGGAACTGCTATCTGCCGTCCATCACCGGTGTCATCGTTTGTAAATAAAATGTCTTCTCTCTCTGTGTGTGTTTGTCCATATTTTCATGTCTAATCTTTATATGTATACCGGACTTGGGAAGAAGAAGCGTAAGCCCGAGGGACCTTTCTAACAACAACAACAGAGTGAATAGAGGAGGAAAGGAGGATATTTCGCTGCATGATCAGGAGGCAAGCAGCTGCAGACACCAAGCGTTGAATGAAGCAACTCTGGCGTCCAGAATCCAGAACGGTTTGATGGATTTAGTTAAACCAAATGAACCCCAAATTTAGGAGGTTTTTTTTTAAACAACTAGTATCGTAACTCTGTCAGAACGTGTTGTAGTTATAGCAAAGCATCTAATTCCATACTAACTATATCTGCAACTAAAAATATAGACTGAATCTTCATTTTTGAGTTGTAGATATAGAGTTGGTGGGTAGTAAAATCTGACGCCTGGTGGCGTAGTGGTTAAAAGCATCAAGCTGCCACTTTACAGGTCCAGGATTCGACCCTGCGACTGGGCAAGGTCGATTCAGCCTTTCATACATCGAATGGGTCGATAAAATGAAGACCAAGCATGCTAGGGAACTAAACTCTGGGGATCTCACGCCAGGTGGACCACCTGACTCAGAAATATGGTGCATGGCCCCCCAGTCCACGGTCAAGAACCGCCGGCCTTGGTCCATAGCGGACTGTTGCGCCACGAGTTTAGTTTACGGTACTAAAATTAATGTTGGTTATATCTTAATCTTTTCATTGGAAGTTTATATGAGGAAATTTTTTAGCAGCCAGGTAAAATACTTTAAAAGAGAGGCATCATATCACAGTTCAGTAAATGCCAATATATTATTCTGAGGAAAAAAAATTGACATTTTAAAAAAGGAATAGAAACTCCATTCCTCTCCAGAGCAGCACAATGTAAAATTAATCATTTACGGTAAATGTAAATAATTTTCGCTGACATATTCAAATGAAATTTTGGAGGGCAACGAAAACGCATTTTTAAAAACTTCATCAAAATTGAAAACTGCATTTTTTTCAATGAAGAAAACTTCGCTCATTTGTAAAAGTAAGGGGCGTTAAAAAAAAGGGGCGTTGAGATGTCAGGGCTGTGTCCTTCCCGTTTATGCTCCCTTGAAAAAAACTGGATAATTGGATTGAAAATAGAGATCACACAGGATGAACAATCTCAATATATAAGAAGGAAGATGTCATTTATCACTTTAATCTATAAAATAATTTTATTATTGTAAAAAAAAAAAATCTTTCTGGGCAAGACTCTCTTCAGGTGAAATAGATATTTCTCTGTCTAGTTACCACTCAAGAAAAGTTTTCCCCCAAAACAAACCTTTTCTTCCAGAAAGGAAATATCTCTCACTAGAAAATGTCAAAAATGCGGCATAAATCAAAGGCCCACCATTAATAGTCATTTACTGCGAAAGCATACTTTTGAAATCTTACGAAGGCGTCCTTGCAGAAACGGAATGATATAAATGCGGAAAAGTCCCGTACGGCGCGTGCGCATAATTGAAAACGCCTTTTATTTTAATTAAAAACTCTTGCTCATTTCTAAAAATAAGGTGCTTAAATGCAACTTTTTCATTTGTCAAGATTAAAACCTGAGCCCATCCATTAATTTTAATTATTCATTACATTCTTAATCAGCTTCCCATGGGTCATAAAAAATAATCCTGGTACAAAAGAGAGAGAGAAAGGAAAAAAAAAGAAAAAGGAACGTTTCTAATGTGCTAGATGCTGGGGCATAAATTTACCCTGACGTGTAACTGTTTTTATAAGCCCTGCGGACGTTATAAAAATATCCAACCTCTCTTTTTTTTTGTGTCTAAGCTCCTTTTTGTAATTTTTATAACGACGCAGTAGAGAAGTGCAATGAGTATTAATCATCATGGGAAAATGATTAATTGTTACATTTAAAGGCTAAAAAAAATTTCGCAATTACATAGCGAGGAAGGGAAGGGAAAAGAAAAAATTGGGCGAGCAAAAAATATCCTTAGAATACACCAGCTTAGTACAAAAAAAAAAATTCTCCTTTCCGTGGGTACGGGCAGCTGCATTCTGAACGTTAATTAGCGAAATTGTTCACTTGCTAATCACTGAGTAATATGGACGAAAAAAAAAAAAACGTATCTCACATTTTATATTTTCGTAATATTTTTCAGCTTTGCCCGCCCCATTAGGGTTAATTTTCTCCCAAAATTAATGAACCCAATCTACTAACAAAAAGTACTGTCCCAGAATTGCATAAGAAAAAAGTACGGTTAAGCAATTACGGTTTTTTAGATTGCGAAACTGGAAGGGGAAAAGGAAAAAAAAAACGTGCTCTCTTTTTTTAATAGCTCCTTAATTTTTCTCATTAACATGCAAAGTGGGTTCTATGGATATATCAGCATTTATCATACAAATATTTAATTAATGGCTTTTGCCAAGGATGTTTCCTTTTTTTTTTCTTTCGAAGCAAAAGTAGAATTTTATCATAGAAACACGCGAATTACAATATAAACTATGCTGGCTAAAAAAAAAGACTTTTAATTTATTTTCATTAATTTTGAATTCCGCTTAGGGAAAAATGAGATATTTAAATTCTTATTACATTTAGCTTATTTTTTAAAAGTTTTTTAAAAAATAATACAAAGAGACCAAAATTTAATGTCTCGTTAAATTGTGGTGCTTTGTAAAGATTTTGTTTTTTCTGGATGGTTTAGATTGTTTCATTAAAACTTGAATACAAAAATAAGTCAAAAGGTACCCTCCAGCGCTGAAATGTGAGCTGATTTTTAATAAATTATATCATTATTTGGAAAAAAATTATTCGACGCATATAAAAACTGGTTTTAACAGGAAATTAATGTTTTACACGTGCCTTCTTTTTGGAGGTGGGATTTAACATTGGAACAAAACAGTCACGATGCCTCTTTCTTTACGGGTTAACCATTAAGCGGGCGCGCACATGTATAAAGTGCAACATTTTCGGAATGTTGAATGGTTTGTTTTTACATGTAAGGTTTGAATGTTCTAAGCAGTTTCTATTTATAGCTACACCCTTTCTAATGCAGGTCTGATTTTCTGACCCTTGTATTCCTTTCCATTCATTGTTGGTCGTGATTTAACCGTGGTAAACCAGCGATTGATTATACTGGATTGCAATACGAAAAAATTATGAGTTGATGTAGTAAATAAAATGTGCAGCTATTACACGGTGTTCCGCATATCACAAAGATGGACAATCTCATTGTTTTTTTATGTTTTTGGACATAATAGGAATCGATTCGCAGGTTGTCCTTAGATGCATTAAACCAGACAGTTTTGGAATAAGGCGATTGTATCTGCATTATTTGGCCTTTAATTATAAATATATCTCGATATTATCAACATTTTATATCGTGTCATAAAACCAAGAATTAATGATTTCAATTTGAAAAAAGAAAGTTTATTACAACAGGAATAATCAAGGTTGAAAGTGACGTTGCACTTTGTGCAACGCGCGCCTGCTGGTGTTCCAAAAATTGGCGCGGTCGCTGAAGGGTTATTCTAATTTGGTTTCTATCAGAAAAGTTCAGTTATATCCTCTTTCTCGGTCACATTTTACCCTTCAATTTTTAAGGAACTTATAGGGCTTAATAATCCTATAGCTTGAGAAAGACCGATAGGCCCCTGCAATTCTGGCCTCGCTTTAACCCTTCAGCGTGCTCGCCAATTTTTTGGAACACCAGCAGACGCGCCTAGCACAAAGTGCAACGTCACTTTCAACCTTGATTATTCCTTTTGCAATAAACTTTTTTTCAAACTGAAAATAATAATCCTGCATTTTATGACAAGATTTAAAATGTTGATAATATTGAGATATATTTATAATTAAAGGCCAAAGAATGCAGATACAATTGCCTTTTTTTTTAAAGCTGTCTGGTTTACTGGATCTAAGGACAACTTGCGTATTGATTCCTGTTATTTCCAAAAGCCTAAAAAAAATGAGTCCATCTTCGTGATATGCGAGATACCGTGTAATAGCTGCACATCTAAGTGACTACATCAACTCCTGCTTTTGTCGTGTTGTAATCCAGTATAATCGCTGGTTTCCCACTGTTAAATCCCGACTAACAATGAATGGAAAGGAATATAAGGTCCAGAAAATCAGACCCGCATTAGAAAGGGTGTAGCTGTAAATAGGAACTGCTTCGAACATTAAAACCTTACATGTAAAAACAAAACATTCAAACCTATGAAAATTATCTATCGTTTTCCCGCATTTATCGTTCATTTCAATCGGTCCCTTGAAAAACGATAGATCGAGATTCCACTGTATATTATTGAAGCTTATCCTATAAGTATATTTTAAAATATATAACCCAATGATATTTTAAAATGTAATTAGTCTACATCAAGGTGTTGGCTAATGGATCAGAGTTTGCGGGTTTGAATCCCCAGAAAAGCAAGAGTGTTTATCACCATTTGGAATCAGCTTTAAGTTGTTGGACATAGTCCTCTCAGACATCTCGTAGCAAAAGAAGACCGTAGTGCTTTCAACCGATCTTTAAAAATCTATGAACACATGCTCAACAGCAGATTGCCAAAGTCATGCCTCCATAAAAGTCCTCCATCTCACTTTCTACGAACTAGGATCGCACTCGTGATCTGTTTTTACACTTGACATAAAATTCATGACATTGGAGGAAACTTTATTTTTAACTCCTTTTCGATCATCCGTTATCTTTTCTATTTTAATGCTAATACTATCCTATCTCTTGATGGCTTTCTTCTTTGTCATTCATTTGTGTCACAAACATCATAGGCAACAACTACGAAAGGGTGGGAAATTTGAGTAGAATCGAGTCGGTTAATCAACAGCAGTTAAGTCCCAACTTGTATTAACCTTTAGCTTAAAGGGCCCATTATTCCGATTCCCCTGTACATAGGAGTATAGAAATTCATACTCCTTTTTAAGGACTATTAAGGGGGTTATATATATATATATATATATATGTATGTATATATGCATATATATATATATATATATATATATATATATATATATGTATATATGCATATATATATATATATATATATATATATATATATATATATATATATATATGTATGTATATATAGATGTATATATATATATATATATATATATATATATATATATATATATATATATATATATATATATATATGTATGTATATATATATATATATATATATATATATATATATATATATATATATATATATATATATATATGTATGTATATATATATATATATATATATATATATATATATATATATATATATGTATGTATATATATATATATATATATCTATATATATATATATATATATACATCTATATCTATATATTTATATATATATATATATATATATATATATATATATATATATATATATATATATATATATATATATATATTCATTCTTGGGCCCGTAGTTTTCGGATACGTGCTATCCTACCCCGTAAGGAAGAGGTTAATCGTGAAACACTTTTGATCTTGGCCAGAAAAAAAGAGCAGAATTGGACGCATGTCAATTTTTACAGGTTATAAACAAAAGCCAAAAATAATCTATTGAAAGCATTTCCAGAAAAAGATTAATGATGGAAAAGCAAATATAATTTATTCAAGCTGGTAATTAATGTAAGTTCCTTTCCTTCAATTTTCCTTCGAAATTTGCTTTTATTAGGAACAGCTGAATAATATCAGGAGTGGCAATTAACTTGCTTTTTTTTGTTTCTTCGCACTGTAGAGCAAAAATTTGTAGTGCTAATGGCAACAAACAGTGAACTGCAGTTTTGAGTAAATCTCAATATTCTTTTAAGCCCCAGAAAACTTTTTTAGGGAAACTGAAAATTAAAGTCTTCGTTAAATTTAACTTTTCTTTTACTAATTACTGTCGGGCTAAGGTGATTTTTATAATATGAAAGAGATAGTTCGTTTCTTTATATCTATGTTTAAAGTAATGGCAGCGTAAAAGTTATATTTTTGATAAGGAAAGTATGTATTCAGTACCACTATTGATAGATTTTCAATCTTCGGTTACTGTATAAAGTAGCTTAAAGTCAGAGATGAATCCATTTAAATATTGCAGTTTTTGTTATAATGATAATAGTTTATTTTTTTAGAGCACAAGTTGCGAATCTATGATCTAGAGTTAGCTACATATATTTTAGGACAGAAAACATCATTATACTTTGAAGTATATTATTGAAGTTTATCCTTGAAATATACGTACTTTAAAATATATTACCCAATGATATTTTAAAATGTAATTTGTCTACATCAAGGTGTTGGCTAATGGATCAGATTCTGAGGATTTGACGCTTAGTTTAAATACAAGACACTTAGTTTAAATTCAGGTGTTCACCCCCGGGGTTTGTAAATATTCTTCGGCCACGTAAACTTGATAAAGTTGAGAATAGATAAATGTCCGGCTATAAAATCACTCCGTAAAAGCCAAATAAGACATACTTTAAACTACGCCATGAATGAGAACTAATGAGGAATGACGATGATTGCTATTAGCAAATATTGGGGTTCCCCAAATGTAAGTGAGACTTTTGGTTTTTTTTTGTAATGGCTTATTGTTTGGAATATGTGAGCATACAGGAAGTAATGCCCATATATGAGCTATATATCCGCTACAAATGATTGCTTTGACGGTTCAAGAAGTGTTCCAGCGCTTCACTAGGTGTTGGATACTCTGAGCGAAGAACTTCCGTAGTCGTCTGGAGAACTAGTCTTGAACGTTGTCCAGGAAATCTGCATCGTTAGCAAACCGGCGGTCCTTGAGAGCCTTGCTCAGTTGGCCGATGATGTGGTAGTCGGAGGGTGAGAGGTCGGAGCTATAGAAGGGAAGGTTGAGAACCTCCTAGTGGAGGTACACTAGCAAATGTGCCAACTTTCACACGCAGCAATCGATTCCATGGTGATGGCCAAGTGTCCTTCAGCATATCTCGGCATGTCCCGTGGCTCCACGTCCATTACAAAATTCACTAAGCTATCTGAACTCTGTACACTGTGACAGATACTTATGCCCATACACATCCTTCATACGACGATGAATTTAGGCTGGCTTTATTAACACCTATTGCCGTAAAAAAATTGAATAACTGACCGCTGGTTCTATTTGAACGATATATGTCACGACTGTACTTAGTTCGACTGTACATGTTCAAACAGAACACTGGCACTTTCCAACGATAGCAACTATGTCTTATGACATACAACGTCATATACTGGTGCAAACACAAAGCTCTGGGTATTTAACCACTGCCGCTATAACAAAAGTCTCACTTTCATTTGCCAGCCCCCCTTATACTTAACGAACAACCTAGTTATTGCATGGGTATGAAAATCGAAACGATCTCAGACTCTTAAGGAATCCTTTACAAGTGGCACCTCTATTTAATATACGTTTTTAAACCTCCTTAAACTTTCAACATCTTTAATAAGTCTCTTTTGATTTTGATAAAGCTATTTATATACTGATGATGTATTGTCCCCATATTTTATGCGAACAATTCAAGGTTTTAAGAAAACAAAATTTGAAAGTTTGGATGCTACAATTGTTAGTTTGCAAGCAATGCGAAAAGTGTTCCCCACTGTTTCGCTAAATAATACTCCCTAATAAGAGAAACTAAAGACGAGAGGGGTGTGTATCTTAGTTTGAAGTCAGCAAGAGGCTTTTCAGAAATGTATTGACCCAAACAGGTTGCGAGTAGCCATGCAATACTTCTCCACTAAGTCAGTTCTGTATTTCTACCTTCTAAATTTCAGAGGGGCAGTGTTGTCAGTAATTACCCGAGAAAGAAAATCTCTTAAAGTTTTTAAAATATATCTTATTTATCCTTTAGAAGATATATTTGCAAGATATTTTCAATCGTGGTTGTCCTATTTGTATTTTGGAACTCTTAATGAAACCATTCATATATGTGGTGACAATTTAAATTTGCTTGAAGACTATTTTGGGCATTTGAAACACTGTATCTTTAGAAGAGGATAAATTGGTATGCTATAGGGTATGATCACTTATTAAACTGTAACAGGTCCACGTGTAAAGTTAATTAGTTTGAACTTTGTTAGAACTCTTACTTAATTACCTTCGAAGCAAAAATTAAGTGGTAAAATTAAAATAAAGCAGTAATTAAACGAAACAAAAGAAAACAACTGAGATTCGACGTGACTATTCGAAAAAAATTGTATTAATAAAGCCAAGATGGCAAATATATTTCTTATTTCTGTGATGAACACATCTTGGATTTATTTATTATAACCCATGTCCAACGAAAATGCATGACTCAATGTCAGTACAGGCTCCAACGGCAGAAGTGGTTTTCATGAAGCAAGATACAGTGAATCAAGGATATCACAAGGATTTATGGCTACAGTAATAAACCACCCGCATCATAAATGCAGAGACTATTTACAGCAAGAGGTATGTTTTATTTACTGCATAGTTTTTACATAAAAATTAAACGCCCTTTTTGTGCATAAATGTTCCTGTGTTGCAGTGTTAGTTTGTTCATTTAAGCATGTATTTATGTTCACTGTAATTAAAAGTTAGTATTGTACAGATTTTAGTTAAATTTTAATTTTGTAGCTAAACGGGGTATAGACAATACATGCAATATTATACGTACAAACAGTTGTGGAGCAGTACTTGAATACGTTTTAGTAATGGCTTGATGCTTGGACCTTAAGGTCTGTTATATGGTTTGTGTTTTTATGAAGCTCATAATCATAGCTTACATATTACGGATAATTTTGGATTATTTTTAGAGTATTGCTTGCAGACACGGTGCAGATACAAGTCGAGACAACGAGACAGGCTATGGCCCCCCGAGCATCGTCATTTATAATGACGCGAAGAAATCAAAAGATATAGATAAAAAAGAAATCGACCAATTTTATTACTTTTACTTGCACCTTCAAAGAGGTGGGTGTGTTACAAAAATTGTATTCCTTATATTAGATATATTACTTTCCTTCTCTGTTTCAACCACGAATATGAGATTAACCGTTCTTCCTATGTGCTATAAAATTTTCCATCTAAACATTCATTTTCGTGGTTTTTGCATAAAATGCTTTCTGTGATTAGCGCCATGTATCAGTCTCTCTCCAAATAAATTCATATTGAAAACCTATTAAGCAAATTAACGGATCAAAATTTAAATCTTGAGATCTATTTCAATGATTAAAAATGATGACTTGACATTCAACCATTACTCTGATATTAGTAAGTTAGTTGATGACATTTTTGAAACAAGATTTTTATTCCTTCGAAATTCTTATTAGCATACCAGTGTAATTCACTCGCTCTAAAGTGACTTTCGATGACTTCCAGACGAAATGCAGATCGCTTTAAAATACTGATTAATGTATTTTCCATTATCGAAATTAAGATTGATTTCAGGTATTCTGAGATTTTTTTTCGTTAGGGAGGAAAGTATATTTTTTTCAAACATAAAAAAAAATCACCCCTGGAAGAGCTCTGAATGCCTAAATCTTGGGTTTTTTTAGTTTAATTCTACAATTCTAATGGGGTCGAATGTAACGATCGGACACGTGCCGTATTTGTGCAATTCTCTTTCTTATCATAAATGCATTTTATTATATATATATATATATACAGTGGAGTCTCGATCTATCGTTTTTCAAGGGACCGACTGAATGCGGCAACATACAAAGCAATATGATCGTCGGGACTGGGTGAAATAAACGACACACACGAGAAAACAATGATTCGGAGTACGATCGATCGAGATTCCACTGTATTATATATATATATATATATATATATATATATATATATATATATATATATATATATATATATGAAAGATATAAAATTTAAGTTGGTCCCCTGTAAATTTTCTTTCCTTCCCATGCTTAAGATGGCATTACCAAATTCTGTTTTCAAGAACCCAGGAATATTTTTCATAGCGTCAGCAGTCCCTAGGAAGCCACGAAAA
>OU015498.1:15100579-15128807 GCA_907164885.2 Dolomedes plantarius
CATCCAATTTTAATCTTTAGTCGTACTGTTCAGCTACAGCGATTACTCTGAAGGAATGTTCAATAAATAATATAGGCATGTGCAAAGAGACTTTGATTTTAGAATTCACATCCAATTTTAATCTTTAGTCGTACTGTTTAGCTATAGAGATTACTCTGAAGGAATGTTCAATAAATAATCTTGGCATGTGCAAAGAGACTTTGATGTTAGAATTAACTTCCAATTTAAATCCTTAATCGCACTGTTCAACTATAGAGATTACTCTGAAGGAATGTTCAATAAATAATCTTGGCATGTGCAAAGGTACAGTCCTATAGAGTTTTCAATAATACTTATACATGTCTTTGCAAGAGAAACGGGTCTCCCATTACCATGTACCTGGGACGATATTATAATGGGCAGGTACCTACTGTATAGCTACACTAGTTTTCAAAGATATCTACAGTCAGTAACTCTGCAGCAGTTGCTTTGGTCATTAGAAGACATGGCCATATAACTTTAATTTGGAGTCAAATTAAAATGACTGACTTTATAAAGGAAACTCTACCCAGAAGAATTTATTTTGAGGCAACATAGACTGCTTCTACCGCGCCATCAAAACAGATAGTATTCTAACTTACTGCTCGGTAATAGGAAAAAAAAAAGTCTGCAATAAATATCAGCTCCATCCCCATCCTGCCGATCACTCATGGATCCATCCATATAAACATATTAATAGTTAATAAACAGGAAAACCAACGTAAATAAAGCACAAATAGCAGAAAGATGCAATTATTTTGCATACGGCCGTTTCGAAGCTACAAAGGAGCTTCTTCATCAGTGCGATGAACTTAGTGGCAGCTCAAAAAAGCTGAAGACTAAGCCACCAAGCTGGCTTAGTCTTCGGCTTTTTTGAGTTGCCACTAAGTTCGTCGCACGTGGCTTAGACTTCGACTTTTATGAGCTGCCACTAAGTTCTTCGCACTGATGAAGAAGCTCCTTTGTAGCTTCGAAACGGCCGTATGCAAGATAATTGCATCTTACTGCTATTTGTGCTTTATTTACGTTGGTTTTCCTGTTTATTCCTCGAGCACAAAGGGTTTATCTTTTCTTTTCATATTAGTAGTTATCATGAGGGAATCGTGATTCCAGTATTTCCTTAGTCAATGAGAAAATGAGAGTATTGTTCATTTAAACGTAAGGTATTATTCTTATGCATACGTCCCATTATAGTATAAATTTCGAATAATGATATTGAACTGCAACTTCTTGGGCACTTAATCTGTAAACATTTAACAAGAGCTAAAGGTAGGAAAACAGAAATTTACATGCCAAAATTACAGATGAAATGATAAAAATTAAAATTACCCTTATAATGCTTGTTTAGGGAACGTTTCTTATATAAGAAAGGAATTGCTGTTTCAAAGAGATTCCTACAATTGGAAGTATATACACATGAATAGAAGACTTTATAGAGATATCTGACATCTACCCTTTCTAGGATATATGTACGTATATCGAAGTCACCCTCAAATAAAGTAGAAATGGCACTTTTTGCAAGTATATGTAAAGTCATACCAGTGATGCTGCACGGTAATCCACTAATACTAACACAACAAACTCTTTATGACAGACGGGCAAAAACTCGCTTAGGGCCTTTTTATACAGAGCCACAGAACTGTGGCGCTGTTCAGTGGCTCTGTATAATAAGATCCATAGGAAACAATAGTTCGCTACCGCAGCCAAAGTCGCGCAGGCGAGCCACAAGAAGCGAGGGTAGGCGACTAGAGTGGCCCGCCCAGGCCACAGTCGTGACCTCTAGCCACAGCTGTGGCTCAGTATAATAAGCTCCGTACGATTGCATGTATCGCTTCGAGTGGCTTGTCTGGGCGTGGGAAGCTGTGGCGAACGCGCGCCACAGCTGTGGCTCTGTATAATAAGGCCCTTAGAAGCGATCTAGCTATGAGCCACTGAAGGCAACTCGCATAAACAGCTCCAAACAAACCAGTCTCTCCCGCAATATGGCTACGCGGTATTCACAGTAATGGTTTATGCTGAATTCAGCATGTTTTTTTGTAGCTTCTTTGGATTTATGCAAATACAATGATCAATTATTGTTAATCGATCATTAGGTAGACTTTTACAACTTCTTATTAACCACAATCAAACAAAAAAGATGGCTGTATTTAATTATGGTTATTACGAACCCTCTATTCCTGTTTGTTTCCACAATTTTCTGTAAGTGAATGGATAGAGGTATAACCTCACTTTCAGATCTAAACTCAAACTCATACTTCGCGACTGGACGATTAATTTTTTTTCTTACGCTCCATATCGTCACAAAACTGACAAGGGCAATCAAATAGAATAACACCAATATCCTGTACAGCGAATTATTTGAGCAAAATTAATTGATATGCGAAATCCTCCCGATAGATTTTGGATGTTCCCCAACTCCAGGGAGCAAAAAAAAAATGCATTCCAACCCGTCCTTGCACAAAAAGCTCTCAAATTGACTTTCAAAGCAGATAGTTTCGCATTGCTCTATAAGTGCTTATTAAGGGAGCGTTAAGGGACACGACGAAGCGAGCTATTTTGCCAATGAAATATCACCCCAAAAGGGAGCAATCAGCGGATGAGAAAAATCAATGCCAGCCTCCAGTATTTACAGCGAAAAACTAAGAGGTATTTATCTTTTATCCGTTTCTCTTTACCTTTAACTCTCATTTCTGCTCCCTCCCCCCCCCCCCCCTTATCTCCTCTCAAATCATCAATCAAAAGATGTCAGATTAGTTTTTGAGAGGCGAATGTTTTTTATCTTTACATTTTTCTCCCTCTTAAGACATAAAAACAAGGGTGATCTGTTTTATACTTGCGACTTTTTATAACGTCTCTTTTAAGCAAAGGGGGCATTTGTAACGATATACGGCTTGAGGTAGGCGCCGAGAATAAATGTTAGAAGGAGGGTGGTAGAAGGGTGTTAAAACGTTGTGGATGATGTTTTAAAAAGCTAGAAGGGAGCAAAGGGGGTGGGGGGAGGAGAGAGAGAGAGGGGGGGGGGCTTGAATGTTTTTGATCCCGATGAGAGTTTATTTCATTTGTTCGCATCTGGAAAGTGCAAATATGGAAACAAAATATTGGAAGTGTTTTAAAGCGTGAAATTTAACAAGGTTGTTACGCAGAGATATCCTGCTCCTTTTTTTTCATTTTGGTTGTTGTAATAAGTAATCATCAATCATTTGATAAGCTTGTGATTTTGAAGCATAAATGTATCTGCATGTGCGAGAATAAAGGAGAAGAAATATTTTCTGCGATAAAGATTACTTGATTTTTTTAGTGTTTTTTTTTTTTTGAATTTCTCGCGAAAAATAATTTTAAATTTTGCAAGAAAAGTTACTTCGAATATTTGTGTGGGCTTTCGGAGAGTAATTAATGAGATTTAAAATGACCGACAAAAATATTGTAAATGACATATTATACGAAATAACATTTGACTCATTTTTTAAAAAAAATAGTAAGGAAGCAAGTTTTTACTTTTTTTAAAAAAAAAGATAAGATAAAACTCATAAAGTTTAATGTTTAATATGCTTCTTTATTAAAAATTACACATTTTTTTCCGATCAAAACCATATTCGTGAATTCCTAAAAAAAAAAAATTACTCAGGATGTAAAACTGATGTCCTACAACATAATATTTTTAGAGCTATTTAATTTTAATTTTCCCATTTTTTTCAAAAATCATATTTATGCTGATTCAGTATTTTGAAAGACTGGCGTAGAAATGGGGAAAATGAACTTTCCGAATAGTGTTTATTATGTGGTCTTCGAAGAATATTTGAAATAAAGGGGTGAGAGAACAAGTTAACTCTATTCTACATAGCGTTGTCATTTTGCTAAGGAGAGAACTATCTCACTGATCTTAAGAAATGTAACTAAATGTGCATATATATACAAAACCATTTTTCTCGTGTTATATCTGAACATGATCTTATTTGCTTTCAATATTTTGTCAATATTTTTCTTGTTTTTATGGATGATGATGGAATTTATAGAAACTTCCTAAAAACCAAAAAACCGAACGATTTCAGAATAGTTTGAGTACTGACTTCGCCAGTCGTCAGGTTCGTACTCCACTATTTTCATGGATAAACAGGAAAACCAACGTAAATAAAGCACAAATAGTAATAAGATGCAATTATTTTGCATACGGCCGTTTCGAAGCTACAAAGGAGCTTCTTCATCAGTGCAACGAACTTAGTGGCAGCTCAAAAAAGCCGAAGACTAAGCGAACAGATCAGTGCACACGCACTTAAATAGCCCGCGCGTGCCGAGCGCCAAAGACACGAAGCAGCGGAGAGACTGAAATAGGACAAGCAGCGCCATCTAGTGGCAAAAATCCTGTGGTTTTCCTGTTTATTCCTCGAGCACAAAGGTTGTATCTTTTCTTTATTTTCATGGATGTTTGTAGCAGTTCTTCAGAGTATACGACACAAACTATATGCCTTATTTGGCACTTGTGCAACGAAAGGCAGCAGTATTGCTCTCGACAGACCGAAAAATTAAATCATACGAAAATTTATTTTTCGGGAGACTATTTAATAAATTGCATTTTCATCCTGAATCGAATAGTGTAATTATCATTATACTAGATCAGTGGTTCCCAAGCGGTGGTCCATGAGAACCTCAGAAGTGGTGCGGCACCACATATAAAAAAAAGTTGCCAAATAAATGAGGATTTTGAATGCAATGTTCATTGAACTAGATGGGCGGAATATATCCAATGACTATCAGGTGTGAATTAAAATTTCTTAAAAGTTCAACATAATTATTTTATTGTTAGAATATGATACGTTAGAATGTGAGTACGTTCATCATGTACCCCTTTTGCCTGAGGGATATCCCGGAAGGTCTCATGTCGGTGTGTGTGTGGGGGGGGGGGGGGTCCGCACATGGTTCAGTTTCTGGATTATGGGTCTACAGACTTCTACCGGTTGGGAACCACTATACTAGATACATTATGCATTGTTGTCGTGTTCGGCATTCTTTATTAAGATTGCCTAGTTAAATAGGGCTAAATCTACAACTATATTATATTCGTATTGAATTTCGAAACATGGCGATTGGTTTGAATCCCCAAATAGTTACACAATATTGGTAACTACTGTTACACAATATTGGTAGCTATTTTGTTACAAAACATAGTTTGTTATCGTAATAAACGGTAAGTCTAGCTTAGTTAAGGACTTTGTTTTGCTTATTACCTATATTACCCGGATTATCCGGATTTTCGATACCCTATTTAACTAGGCAATCTTAATAAAGAATGCCGAACACGAAAACAATGCATAATGTATCTAGTATAGTGGTTCCCAACCGGTAGAAGTCTGTAGACCACTAATCCAGAAACTAGATGCATTATGTATTGTTGTCGTGTTCGGCATTCTTTATTAAGATTCCCTAGTTAAATAGGGCTAAATCTACAACTATATTATATTCGTATTGAATTTCTAAACATGGCGATTGATTTGAATCCCCAAATAGTTACACAATATTGGTAACTATTAAAAGAGGGGAACACTGGCATACGTGAACGCCCTAATTTACTATGGGGTCAGCAGCATTTCCAAAAAGGGATTAGGTACTTTGAAATACTTAGGCATCTATTATATCAAACATTTGGGTTATCTGAAGAAGCAAATACTCCTGTTGGTAAAACTGAAAAAGATTTTTTATAGCGGATCAGTTTAAGGTCTGTTTAATTGTTATAATTTACCTCTAGTTCCTTAATTACTATTTTTAACTAATATTCTTTCCCTAACGTACACCGGGTCTCCACCTATTTAAACTTTCCAGTTTCATGCCGGAAAGCCTTTCTTAACTTCCATATTCGAATTCCGTAGTCAATACAGTAAAACCTCCTTTATCCGGACTAACAGGGACCATAGGCAATCCAGACAATCGAAAATCTTTGAGGTCAGTGGGAAGATACGATCCCCCCAGATGTCAAACCTGGGGGTGCTCGGAAATTGTGGTGGCAACTGGCTAAGCCGGACTCCGACCCTTGTGGTGCCATTATGAATAGGAGCCACACCCCTCCTCCCTCAAGCCTATATGGACCTAGTCTGGAATACATTCCGGCCAGGGGGCAATAAGCAACAGCAACAACATAATACAGTAAAACCTCGTTTATCCGGACTAACTGGGACCATAGACAATCCGGATAATCCAGGTAATATAGGTAATAAGCAAAACAAAGTCCTTAACTAAGCTAGACTTACCGTTTATTACGATAAAAAACTATGTTTTGTAACAAAATTACATAGCATTGTTTACAAGACATTAAAAAATATTAAAAAAAACTTTTCACATCATTTCTTAACAAAGAACTGGTAAGTATAGTAAAGCTTTCTTAAACTCAACAAAAAGCAATTTGCTACCATAATTTATCGTACAATCTATGCAGGAACTATACATTGAATCAAATTAAAAAGCGAATATTTGGAGTACTTGTAGTTACTTGCTATCATAGTTAAAAATTATTATCTAATGTGAACATTAAATAAAAATAATGTCTACAAATCTGATCCGGATTATTCGGAGATCCGAATCAAGGAGGGCCGGATAGACGAGTTTTTACTGTACTTGCGTCAATAAATTTTATAAGGGTTCCTAAACGTGACACCAAACGTAAAAATTTTGTGTTTTCAACATGGAGTAAAAACAACCTTCAAGAGACTCATGTGGTGGGTATATCTGGGTATGCATTTTACAATTCGACTTCATTAAGGTAATTAAATTTGATTTATAACTTCTCAAAAGGCAAAATTTTGATGAAAATCGGGATGGAATTCAGAAAAAACTCTCAAAAATGAACTATTCAAGGGATCTGCATAGGGAAATTTTTCCTTTTATAACATATTCAGGCGAATGAAATTTTTAAGGTGACTGCCTACGTTCGGAGCCAATTTTTTTAAAAAATTGTTTTTTTTAATGATTTTTTGGTATTTTATGGTAAAATAGCATTTAAAAATAAAAAATTAAAAAAACTTGCCTGTAAATACCATACTTTTTTATAAATTGGTCACTTTGAAGTAATTTTTAATGATATTTAGCTAAAACGCCTATCACTCTGCACAAAATTCTAATGCTACTATTTTAATTTCCTTCTCACACATGATACATATATCAGTTATCTTCAAATTGACCCTCAATCTAAGAGAAATTTTAAAATGCAAAAATAATACAGACAGTTTTATGTTCCAATATGAAAATTTTCCCCGATTCGTCATTCCTTTCCTTATAAAAACAGCCCCAAACAAAAAATTATTTATCATACATCAATTATTGTGCGTCATTTAATTAACAATAGCATCTAAAACATTTCCTGAAAATTTTATCAAATTTTATGCATTATTATGTGAGATATCATGATAATGGTAGAGATTTGTGCTAAAAAACATAATTCTGAGAAAAACGCATTTAAAGTTGTGTGTCACTTCAATTTTGTATCAGACGATGTTTTTAAAAATAGCTATAACTGTGCTTCTAATTAATGTAGAATGAAAATCAAAACGGTTTTGAAAAGAGAAAAGATTGAATTACACGATTCTTGCAAAAAATAAAATTGACCAAAATAGTCAAAAAATGGCATTTTCAACGTAGGCAGTCACCTAAGTAAGTGGACCCCTTGAGAAATTACAAAAAAATTAATACGGGTACCCCTCCAAGCTTGCGGTCATCAAGGATTTTGATTGAAATAAGTCATAACTCACCTAGTGTTTGATTATGATCCGTTTGCTATTAGGTGACTTTAAAAAAGTGAACAAGAGTCCATGGTGAACAAAATAAGCTGAACAAGATTCGTAGATTTCTTTATATCTTTTTTTACTCAAATATGGGTTATTCTTAAGGTGACAGCCTGCGTTGAAAATGTCATTTTTTGACTATTTTGGTCAATTTCATTTTTTTTTTTGCAAGAATCGTGTAATTCAATCTTTTCTCTTTTCAAAACTGTTTTGATTTTCATTCTACATCACTTAGAATCAGAGTTATAGCTATTTAAAAAACATCTTCTGCTACAAAATTGAAGCGACAAACAACTTTAAATGCGTTTAACCCAGAATTGTGTTTTTTAGCACAAATCTCTACAGTTATCATGATATCTCACATAATAGTGTATATAATTTGATTACATTTTCAGAAAATGTTTTAGATGCTATTGTTAATGAAATGACGCACAATAATTGGTGTATAATAAATAGTATTTTTTTTTAAATTTGGGGCTGTTTTTCTAAGGAAAGGAGTGACGAATTGGGGAAAATTTTCCTATTTGAAAAAAAATTGAGTGTATTATTTTAGCATTTTAAAATTTCTCTTAGATTGTAGGTCATTTTGAAGATAACTGTCATATGTATCATGTTTGAGAAGGAAATTAAAATAGTAGCATTAGGATTTTGTGCAGAGTGATAGGCGTTTTAGCTAAATTTCATTAAAAATTACTTCAAATTGACCAATGTATAAAAAAGTATGCTACTTAAGGTAAGTTTTTGTTCCTTTTTTAATTTTTAAGTGTTATTTTACCATAAAAGACCAAAAAATCCTTTAAATTTTTTTTTAATTGACTCCGAACGTAGGCAGTCACTTTAAGGGAACGGTGGACCTTTATTTGAGCAAATCTCGTCATTGTAATACTGATTGTGTTATTGTAAAAAAATATATATATTTCTGTAGATTATTAGTGCCAAAATAATTTTTTGAAGTAAAAAATCATTTATGAAGCTTCTACAAAGTAATTTATAATGGGTAAGTGTAGTAATAAATTTTAAATCTGTTTTTCTCAAACCAGATTTTTCAAGGTTTTTAGATTTTTTTAAATGCTCCATGCTACTTAATTTTCCTTCAAATTTCATGAAATTGATAAGGAAGAATCCTGATGCTGTTTACAAAAAAAAACTGGGTATGCATTTTACAATTCGACTTCATTAAGGTAATTAAATTTGATTTATAACTTTTCAAAAGGCAAAATTTTGATGAAAATCGGGATGGAATTCAGAAAAAAAACTCTCAAAAATGAACTATTCGAGGGATTAATTAATTGATACCCAGATTTGTTTGTTATACAATTTAAAGAGATTAAAATGCAAAATCGAGGAAATATCTAAAAAATTAAGTAGCAAGGAGCATTTTAAAATGTTGCTTATAAATTTCAAATTTTTTTAAAAATCTTAAAATGATAATGAGATTGGAAATTTCTTTTAAGGTATTCTATTTATTTATAGTGAAATGTGTATATGTACAAAATTTCGTATTTCTATGATGCAAAGTAAAAAAAAAGTAAATTTTAATGTCCACCGTTCCCTTAAGTTAAAAAAGGGGAAATACATCTTTCTAAGAGAGGAGTCAATTTTATTAAAACTTTCAAAGAGAGTTCCCCCTAAATAGATTCAAGAGTATTTGATGAAGGAACACATGAAAAATGAAATTTATTTTATTTCAAATCTGTTTTACTCCAAATGCTGAAATTTAACTCTTAATTTCATTCCTATCCAGTAAATAATGATATATTACCATTTGCAATTTAACTCAGTTTCGCTCGTCCCTCCCCCACCCCTCTCTTATTTAATACTCCTTTTTGCAGAAACGAGCGTAGTAATGCAGTTTTAAATTTTAATTATTCCTTGTACACTCGCTCAGAAGAGAGAATATTACCAAGAACTCTCTCTCAGAGCAAAGAAAAAAAAAAGCCGAAATTAGAAAATTGAATTTACTTTCCAATCATAAACTAATCTCTTCGGCGAAGTAATTTTTTCCATCCAACATGGCGAGTGTCATATTTCTGAGAACGCGAAATAGGATTGCAACAAAGATTTTTTTTTCCCCTTTTTCCCTTTTACGAAAATAATCATCTAATACGAGATTCTTAATCGCTGTAGAAAGGCAATTTAGCAGAGAAGTCATTTCTTTTTGTTTCATAATACGTTTCTGTTAAGGTGCTTTGCTGCTTTTGCATTAAAATGTAATGCGAATCGTCTTTATTGAAATAACCGTTTTTTTTTTATCTCGGAATTCTTCCTTTATCCTCCCTCTAACTGATTCCTCATTATTCATTAAATTTTGATTCCTGCCGGATAATGAAATTGGAAACGCGCTGAAATTTGAATAAGCAGTATGAATATGGCCGTCAGAATTGAATTTTGACTCCTAAATAAAAAGTACAGTATAATTTTCTTCCCTCTGTTAACTAACCCGTGTGAAGCAGTCTCTAAAATGCAAGCGTTGCAAAAAAAAAAAAGCGCGCTGATTCCATTGCAAACCAGTCCTGTTCAAAATTCTCCCCAAGGTCATCTCTAAATTAAGGAATTGTAAATAGGACATATTTTGGTAGCTGCTTTTTTCTGTATTTAAACCCCACAAAAAATATCAATTGATTTGCGGGAAGAAATGAAAATCATTTAATAAGTTACAGCACAGCATTCATGTTTTGATGGAGACCTTATCTATATATATAAAACAGTTCCGTAACTGACTCATTCATTCATTCATTCATTCATTCACTGACTGACTGACATACAACGCACAGACCAAACCGCTGGACCTAAAGGGCTGAAATTTTGCATGGCGATTCTTCTTATAGTGTAGGGGTGCACTAAGAGAGATTTTTGAAAAATTCTTCTTAGATTTTTTAAAATTAAATTTTTAAGCTATTTTTTTTACTTTTTTTAAGTTTGCATTTAAAATAATAATTTGAGGGGTATAAAATTTATATCACGAGAAAGATCATAAAAATTCCTTTAAAATGAAATCTTTTTCGAATCTTTACCTTCATTTCCTGATTTTTGGTGAATTTTTAAAGATTAATTTTTAGAATTTAATTTATTAAATGCTGATCACGTGACTTCTTTTTCTGGTACTTTAAATAAATTTATCGTCACGTGCATAAAAACTAAATAGACAAAAAATAATATTTTTTTTCTTGCTAATGCGGCAGACGATTGGACATTATCCAAAAAAATATTAAAATACAGTAAAAGAAATGTTCTAGAAACTGCACTATATTAACTGTACTATATTCTTTAGTATTCTTTATATTAGATTTAATTTGAATATCTTCTTCTACATTATTTTGTCTATAAAAATATCCCTTACGATTTTTTTATAAATATATATATATTTTACATCAATTATATACATTGATCGTCGTATTTATTATATATATATTGGCATTAATTGCATACATTCACCGATGTTTTTACTTTGAATGTACTCCGTAGCGAAGTGCGGGTTTTCAGCTAGTTTATATATATAAAACAGTTCCGTAACTGACTCACTGACTCACATACAACGCACAGACCAAACCGCTGGACCTAAAGGACTGAAATTTTGCATCGCGATTCTTCTTATAGTGTAGGGGTGCACTAAGAGCGATTTTGGAAAAATTCTTAATAGATTTTTTAAAATTAAATTTTTAAGCTGTTTTTGTAACTTTTTTAAAGTTTGCATTTAAAATAAGAATTTGAGGGTTATAAAATTTATATCACTAGAAAGGGCATAAAAATTCCTTTAAAATGAAATCTTTTTCGAATATTTACCTCTATTTTCTGAGTTTTGGTGAATTTTTAAAGATTAATTTTTAGAATTTAATTTATTAAATGCTGATCACGTGATTTCTTTTTCTGGTACTTTAAATAAATTTATCGTCACGTGCATAACAACTAAAGAGACAAAAAAATATTTTTTTTTGCTAATGTGGCAAACGACTGGACATTATTTTGTCTATAAAAATATCCCATACGATTTTTTTACAAATATATATATTTTTTTCTACATCAATTGTGTATATTGATCGTCGTATTTATTATATATATATATATATATATATATATATTTATTTTTATTTTTTTTTTTTATTTTTTTATTTTGGCATTAATTCATACATTGACCGTTGTATTTAATTTGAATGTACTCCGTAGCGAAGTGCGGGTTTTCAGCTAGTGGAATATATAGCTCATCACTTTCAAGACAAAAATTTGTCTAGAAAGTTATGTACCATGATAATGCGAATAAAACTTTTTCGATCAATTTGATGGCGGAAGTGATTCTTACTCAACAATACAACGTTTTAGTGTGCTACTCAGAAATGAAGTCACACTGATCCAAGACATTTTCGATTAGACTATACCTAGCCATGTGAATGCGAATATACCTATTTAAACCAATTTGCGGCGTAATGATGCTTGCTCAACTATACACTTTTCATTAAGTAACTTAGAAATGAAGTTAGATTTATCCAAATAATTTTTTATTAGACCATACCAAGCTATGTTATGTTAATACGAAAATTTCTTTTTCGACCAATTTGACGCCGTAATTGACTCTTACTCAATTACACTGATGACCATCAAAATTGCAATATCATGAAGGAAAACAAATAACAAAACTTTACTTATTGTATGTACCTTATACAGCATAGCAGGAAGAAAACATGATTAAATTTGTCGGCAATTTGGGGGTATACAAGGTCCGAAATTAGTAGACAAAGCTGCCTAGTCTGACATCTAAAACTGCTCTTTACCCGGTTAGGTATCGAGTCGAACTGGGCTTTGATGACAGATAGGGGCAAATCATTCCATGCTGCTTTAAGGGGACTCACGACCCTTAAGTCGAGGAAATAAGGCATATTTTCATACTTTTTGACTCTTTGTAACTATTTCAATTTACTCCCAATTTTTACAATTTTATTTATATGATAAATTGATATATTTATTTTAATAAACAAATTTTCAACACTAAATAATTTTAAATATTTTTTTTAAAAAATACTTTAGATATACCTTATTTTTTTAAGCATTTTCATTGTGTACTGGCTTGCGCGCAGAACTATGAAATTAATTTTACTTAAATGTATAATTCCTGTTTTATATTTAAAATAAATAACTCAAAATACAATTGAACATAAAATATTCAACATTAAAATATTTTTTCAATTTTTTTAAAAATGCTCAAAATATACTTAAAATTTCCTTAATTTTTTGCATTAATTTACCCCGGAAAAAATAACAAAATGTGCAGTGATTGCAATAATTCTAGTTCAGACACAATAAAATAACATGATTATGCAGTGATAAAAGTTTCATGGAATTATGTTTCATAGTTTTTGAGATATCAGTTTCGGAATGATGGAAAATGACATTTTGAGAAAAAATGAGTTTAAAATTTTTCTTACCATAAACTTGATCAGTATTTAAATATTTAGAATATCAATATCTCCGGAACTAAACGGAATATTTTCATTCAGTTTGCTTTATTTTGTTCAGAAATGATCAGGCTTTAACATATATGTTTTTCAAAAAATCGAATGTTTTAAAGATTTAAGGGTAGTGAGTCTCCTTAAGTCTATGTCACACTTCATCAATCGTAGAGGATTGAGAGCGGTGGCGGCCGAGTCTCTCAGTAACCCATGACCAGATGTTTTCAGTAGGTGGGAGATCTAGAGAACGTGCTGTCCAGGGCAACAGTGGAACACCCTCTGTGTCAGGGTAGGTCAGGACATGCGGTATTGCGTTATCTTGTTGAAAGATGACGTTTCGTAGGCCTCGAAGATAGGCCATAGTCACCGGCTTAAGATCCGAGAAATGTAACACTGGCTGTTGAGATTACTGACGACGCAAACAAGAGGTGTTCGTGTTGTGTACACAATGGCTGCCCATACCATCTCACCAGGTGAGGGCCCTATGACGATTCGAATGCAAGCAGGCCACGTGCGTTCTCCTCGGTGCCTCGAGACACGGATACGTCCATCATGATGCTGCACGCAGAACCGACACTCGTCTGAAAAGACGACGTGGTGCCACTACTGTGTCCAGTTTTGTCATTTTGTCACCACTGTAGCCGCGCGTCTCTATGCTGCAGTGTCAAGAGAAGCCGCAATAATGGTCGCCGTGCAGACAGTTCTTGCTGATTCAGACGTCTTCGCATTGTCCGTGTGGATACTTGTAGTGCTGCAAACAAGCCCATTTTCTGACTGAAGGTCCGTGATGTGGCCGTACGATCCTGCAAGGCCGACGTGACAACATGTCTATCCTCTGGGACATTAGTGGCGGGAGGTCGTTGGGATCCTGCATGACGTTCAGTATGACCCTCCTGAATCCATTTCCATACTTGTAAGGTATACATAAGATTCGATTCACAAGAATCGAACTTTTGAGTGAATGAATTAAAGAAGCTGCTTGAGATATGCTAATTTCGGCATACGCGCTTGGTATAAATACCAAGCAGCTTGATTAATACAGAGGTTGAAAAAGGTTTTGTTAAAGTTGATAGATAAGCGAGTTAAGGGAGCTACGAGGAAAGCAGCTCCAGGTGTTAGCCGGCGCTACTGCTTAGGGGGCTCAAAGTTTACGTGGCAGTACTGCTGCTTTGACTCTCTGCTGGTTTGTGAGTATTTGCAAAAGTGTATTTCTATTGAATGTTATATTCCGTACAAGTAGTACGTATGCTTATTGCTGTAAAAGCAAATTCTATATGTCCAACGAATTCAATAAACATTGTTTCATGTATAAACTGTGTTTGTATCAAATTCATTTAGAGTGCCACTTCAAATTATATAAACCCAAGTCTGGGTAGAAGTGAGCTATACTCTACATATTCACATGACAGTCGTTGGATTCCGGCCAATGCGAGAAGCAATATCGCGGAACGATAAACTGACCTCTCCTGCCGCGATTCTACAGCTATCATATTCCGGCATGTGCTGGTAGCCGTTTCTCCTTCTTATACGAGGCCTAACACGATCTTCTCACAAACAACGAACATTCAAGTGTGATTTCCGAATGAGAAACCCGCTGCATAACTTTTCCTTTTATGCAGAGTTTGAAATGCCGTTTCTCCCTCCTGCGTCGTTCGAATGCGCTTAAATGCTAATCGTTTGCATATCCCATCATCTTCGTCCTTTCATTCGAATTTGACGTTTGTATCATCCCTCCTTCATGGTGTTGCAATTTTAATGGCCAGTAGTGTATATTACTTTTCGGTATGTTACTCTGAAAGGAAGTCTGATCGATCCCAATAATTTTCTGTCAATAGAAGGTTTGGGTTGTTTTTCTATACAATAAGGAGCCAGACGATGGTGGAGTGGCTAGGGAGCTGACATTTAGTAACAGAGTCTGTGGGTTACTTTAGGCTTGAGAGTCTGTGGACCATCCACACGTCTAATGGTACATATACATTGGTGCAGAGTTCTCTGCCTGTGCCTTGGGGAATCCAGTGATTTATGTTCACTCTGTACTCTGTACTATGCGTGGATCGCCTCCTCTGGCGGTCCATCAAAGAAAGGGTGGGGGGTCAGCGGGTCAAATGGTGTCGAGCGGGGTCGTGTGGGGGAGACACCACATCAAAGAAATCTTGGGGGCGGGAATGGGGGTGGTTCTAAATACCGTGTCTAATGTTACCGTGACTAGTGTGATGACAGGAGTCGGGGATCTGCAGGAAGAGAACTCTGCACCAATCTATATGCGCTATAAGACTTTCAAAATACGAACAAAACAGCTTGAGCATCAGTTTATCATGAGTCTTTGTGTTACACTACAAATTTGAGGGAAAAGTATTCTAAAAAATGTGGTGGTTTATAAGTGGTTTAGCGAATAATTTGGAAAATCAACTGCAAAAGTTCTCAAAGTTAAGTCTTCAAACCCTGAATATACTTAAGGTCTCAGATATGTAACCTGTTTGTCAATAAGTAAATATTTATTTTTGAAAAGTATGCTTCTAATTATAATGTAATATCTAAAGATTACGACAACATAAATTTTGATATTTTTCGTGATGGAAAGCTTAATAAAAATAAGTACTCTTCCGATGAGCTTCTATGATTTATATCAGATAAAAAGCTAATTTGTAGAAAGCAATCTTTTAAGTATATATATAAATATATGCATAGTACGTAGTTCTTCATACTATGTATTGGTAAATATTTTAAAAAATGATAACTTTACCACTATTTATTATTTATAATTCTGATGCGATTTTTTTCGTGTAAACATACGCTTTTTTTACCACATTGACGCAAAAACACATTATACATGTCACATATTTGTAACGTCCAAACGCTTTTATCTTCATCTATTTTTTAACTATAAAACTTTAGCATAATGTAATATAAAATTAGCACAACACTGAATAAAATATTAAGTAGTCGTTCGTCCCACTAACAATTTACACAAATTAACATCGTATACAATTTTCTCTAAAAAAACATGCTATGATATTTTCATTTTGAAATTCTAAGCCTAAAAGAGGTTTTAAAGCAATAAGTCTTAAATCATAAATGAAACTTGGAACACGAGTCAATTTATAAAATATTAAATTGTCATTTAAACTGCTCAGTCTTAAAATCTTCCTATTTAAGTTAAGTGCTTTTAAATCAGCTTCGGTTTCTTGATAAGAGAAAAAACTAATAAAATTCATTTTCTTATTAATTTTTAATACATACTCAAACAGAAAGCGATGGAATTTGTAAAAACAAAATACTTCAAAATATTTTTGAACGTATGCTGTTATAATAATGTGAACTACATTTTCATAAAGAGAATGTTTAAAATTCATTAATCAATATTGCTTGGTCAAATTAATGTCAACGAAGTAGCTCATAAAATATTAGATATGAAAATTTATATAATTTATCGATATTTGTCTTTTAAATAACTTTTTTGAATCATATTAATCCTAATTAATTCTGAAATGTGTAGTCTAAATTTCTTATGTATAATTCCTTCTCATCCAGGAATTGAGTTGCTTTGAATGTATAAAAGCATTCAGAAGATTTATTAAAAAATTTCATTAATTTCTTTATAAGCGTTTGCATATGGTTTAAAGTTCTCTAAAAAGTTAATTGCTGTAATTAACTGGTGGATAATTTTAATTTTCTTGCGTTAAACTTTTGCAATACGCATCTGCTTACAAAATATTTGTCAAATAAAATTTAATAATTCCTTCTCATCCAGGAATTGAGTTGCTTTGAATGTATAAAAGCATTCAGAAGATTTATTAAAAAAATTCATTAATTTCTTTATAAGCGTTTGCATATGGTTTAAAGTTCTCTAAAAAGTTAGTTGCTGTAATTAACCGGTGGATAATTTTAATTTTCTTGCGATAAACTTTTGAAATACGCATCTGCTTACAAATATTTGTCAATAAAATTTAATAATTCCTTCTCATCCAGGAATTGAGTTGCTTTGAATGTATAAAAGCATTCAGAAGATTTATTAAAAAAATTCATTAATTTCTTTATAAGCGTTTGCATATGGTTTAAAGTTCTCTAAAAAGTTAGTTGCTGTAATTAACTGGTGGATAATTTTAATTTTCTTGCGTTAAACTTTTGCAATACGCATCTGCTTACAAAATATTTGTCAAATAAAATTTAATGAAGCATTAAAAAAATCTAGTCATTTAATAAAATACGAATTTTGTTTAAAATGCTTGCTGATTAATAAATATAAAATATTTAAATTCAATTTTACTTTTTTCACTCAAATTTATAATTATTAAATTCGTATTTTTATATGTTTTACCTTTAAAAAATCTATCTATGTTAAATTTTTAGTCTTTAAAATATTCATAGTAGCGAATGCCACCTATATTTTTCCTCTTTATGTAACGAAGTTTTATGTTAATATTCTCGATCTAATTAATAAACTTATTAATGCAGTATCTACTGAGTTATAAAAGTATTGGTAATTTTTTCCTGACATATAAAGAGTTCATGTTAATGAATTCAGCCTAAATTTATTTACAAGCTTTTTTATTAAAGTTTTATAAAGGTTATTATCAAGCTTATTTACAAGGAACTTTACAAGCTAGGAAAAAAAAGGTAAAATAATTTCATCCTGACTAAACCGTTTTGCTAGAGGGGAACTGTACGGCCTTTCAAAAGAAACAAGTAGTGCTCATGCAGAAGCACGATAGTGGCAGAGTATGTAAAGTGCTTTTCAGAACATCTGATGTCATCATAGATAACTAAAGACAAAATAATAGATGAGACAAAAAAGTTCCGAAACTGCAACGAAAAGGAAGGCGAAAGCACTCTAGCCGTGCAATGATTTAGTCTCTGGCACAAAAATGCTATTTATAACTTTGTAAAATAGTATTTAACCAAGGTTTAATAGAAAGGGAGCACGAAATGGCACTAATAACACTGAACAAAGATAGATCTTCAGAGAACTTCAAATATTTTTTAAAAACGAAGCAAACAAATTCATCTAATCATTTAATAAAGAATGAATTTTATGGGAGTATAGACAGACTTTTATAGAAGACTAGCTGAAAACCCGTACTTCGCTACGGAGTACATTCAAATTAAATACAACGGTCAATGTATGCAATTAATGCCAAAAATATGTATAAATATATTTATAATAAATACAACGATCAGTGTATTGATGTAAAATAAATGAAAAAATATATTTATAAAAAAATCGTAACGGATATTTTTATAGACAAAATAATGTAGAAGAAAATATTCAAATAAAATCTAACAGGACATACTAAAGAATATAGTACAGTTAATATAGTACAGTTTGAGGAACATAACTTTTACTGTATTTTAATATTTTTTTGGTTGTCAAATCGTCTGCCGCATTAGCAAGGAATAAAAATATTTTTTTTTGTCTATTTCGTTGTTATGCACGTGACGATAAATTAATTTAAAGTACCAGAAAAGAAATCACGTGATCAGCATTTAATAAATTAAATTCTAAAAATTAATCTTTTAAAAATTCACCGAAAATAAGAAAATGGAGGTAAAGATTCGAAAAAGATTTCATTTTAAAGGAATTTTTAGGATCTTCGTCGTGATATAAATTTTATAACCCTCAAATTATAATTTTAAATGCAAAATATTACTAAACAGCTTAAAAATTTAATTTAAAAAAATCTAAGAAGAATTTCTCAAAATTATTTCTTAGTGCATCCCTACACTATAAGAAGAATCACCATGCAAAATTTCAGCTCTTTAGGTCAAGCGGTTTGGTCTGTGTGTTGTATGTCAGTCAGTCAGTCAGTGAGTCAGTCATACTGTCAGTCAACTGTTTTGTATATATATAAAACAGTTACGGAACTGTTTTATATATATACAATGGCTCCCAAAAGTGTTCGTACACTTGCGATTTTCAATGAAATAGGGGTCTATCCATTGATTCAAATGAATATTTCAGAATGGGTATTTAATAATAAGATCTATAATCTATTCTTAACAAAACTACAGGAAATATTTTGAAAACATAGTAAAACTTTATTTTTAAGAAACCAATAATCCAAAGTAACAAAAACTTTATCTCACAAAAGTCATCGTACACTTGTAAAAAATCTCTAAATATTAGTAAATATTCTAATTTTTCGTTAAATTAATATTTAGTAGGATATCATTGCATCTTATTGCTATTTGTGCTTTATTTACGTTGGTTTTCCTGTTTATTCCTCGAGCACAAATGTTGTATATTTTCTGTGTGATGTTGTTTTATTTGTTCGAACCTTTCTTCTATTTTTGATAATGCAGTGTTTATTTCCAGTTATACTTGTAAAATGCATTTTTAACTCTAAGTAGTTACCTAGCATAATGATAATATTTTATATTGATTATTTTACTAATAAGTTAGTTTTAATTTTTTTTAAACCGGGTGGCTGACTTGCCGCCTCCCCCCCCCCCTTGACATGCCTCCCGTGTGCCCCGCACCCCCGGCACCCACGGATTGGAACGGCCCTGGGTCTATAGATAGAAGACTGTTGAGGAAATTTAAGTCTTCCAAATGAAACATTTTTAAAACCCAATTAAAGTATTTATAGATATACAGTCGAACCTCCATTTAACGAACATCTATTTTGCGAATTTCTCTATTTAGCGAACTTTTCCTTGGAACCAAGAACATTTTGCAAATTTCTTCGTAAAATGACCTCCAAATAACGAAGTACATTCTCTATTTAACGAATTTTTTCTTGGGATCCAATATTTTTTTTCTCCATATTCCCAAAATATTTCTGAACGTTTCAACTTCATTCTTTCTTTTAACAAATTTTATGGCGATCAATGACCTCGAAAGGGTTTTAACATGTCCTTAAACTAGTCTCCCGTTTTCTAGATTGTTGGTCAGAGTTGTTCTGGTTATTCCGGTTCTTGTAGCTGGAAAATGTCAAAGCGAAAATGCTTGAGCAACAAAGAAAAAAATTTAATTCTTCATGAAGTGGATAAAGGCGTAAAGGATATTGCTTTAAAATTTGGTATTCCTCCCAACAGCTTATCAATCATAATAAAAAATCGTGCTAAGATACAAGATTATGATTCATCGAATTCTTGTTCAAAACGTTTAAAAACGTGTGTCTATGAAGATGTGGATGAGGAAGTTTTGAAGTGGATACACTCAATGCAAGATAAAAATGTTCTGATCTCTGGGTCTTTCATAATTGAGAATGCCATTAAAGACAAATTATAGTATTATTGAAAAATTGAAGTAGTAAAATAGTAAAATTAAAGGCAAATTAATGTATTTAAAGTGGGTTAAAGTATTTTTAAAAGGTGAATCTCTATTTAACGAACTTTTATTCGGGGTTTAGCGACTTCGTTAAACAGTGGTCCGACTGTATGTTTAATAATTCAGTTTCTTTGAGGATCTATATTTTTCTTTTGCTATAGATATTAAATAAGTCAGCTTACCCTGCACTTGTTGTGAAGTCGGCTCATCGCAATGGAATCGCATTGTAGTTTGCTTCTCCTGGTTTCCTCGTCGTCTTCTTCAGGTTTTCTGTTTTGCAGCTTGATCGATAGGCTCGTTACCTGCCCGGTGTGTTCTTCTTTTCCCAGCTCTTCCTCCTCTTCTCGTCGCTGCCTGAGCATCTTTTTCCGCAGCATATCGCAGCGAAAGACATCACAGAAGTCATCAAGGCACACTGTTTCCTCCGTCTGGGAAAATAACGGCATTCCGATTATGTAAAGTCTCGCCGAAGTCGGCTTTAAACAGGCTTCGTTCATTAGTATTGGAATTTATCCTGAGCAGCTATTGAATTATTTTTGGGGAGCCTTCTTATGATAACTTTACGGTAAATAAAAATTAAACATATTTAAAGAATTTGTTAGTACGTTATTATTTAAACTTACCTAGAGGGTAATGA
Source organism: Dolomedes plantarius (assembly GCA_907164885.2). Classification (NCBI taxonomy): domain Eukaryota; kingdom Metazoa; phylum Arthropoda; class Arachnida; order Araneae; family Dolomedidae; genus Dolomedes; species Dolomedes plantarius. The sequence goes on from OU015498.1 coordinate 15,121,712, forward strand.
AAATTTGAATATGGTCTCACAAAAAGTTTTGGATCGAAATTTGTTTAAGGCTACTGCATATATATATGTATGTATGTATGTATGTATGTATGTATGTATGTATGTGTGTGTGTGGTGTGTGTGTATATATATATATATATATATATAATATATATATATATATATGTAATATATATATATGTATATATATAGTATGTATATGTATATCTAATGTATGTATATGTATATATATATATGTATGTATGTATGTATCTGTATATATATATATATGTATGTATATGTATGATATATATATATATTATATATATAATATATATATAGATATATATATATATATATATATATATATGTATGTATGTATATGTATGTATATATATTATATATATATAATATATATATATATATATATATATATATATATATATATATATATATATATATATATATATATATATATACAGTAGCCTTAAAAAAATTCGATCCAAAACTTTTTGTGAGACCATATTCAAATTTTCATTACCCTCTAGGTAAGTTTAAATAATAACGTGCTAACACATTATTTAAATATTTTTTAGTTTTTTTACTTTAAAGTTGCCATAAGAAGGCTCCCAAGAATAATTCAAAAGCTATATGTATATATATATATATATATTTATATATAAATTATATTGGTCGGATCCACCCAACTCAATGTTAAACTATGGAGAAACTTTCTCCAACGATTATCGAATTGAATTACACTCCATAACAAAGAAAGAGATTTTTTTATTTGGGTGTCTTTTTCATTTTTTAAGGGGATGGTGGACTTTCAAATTACCAAAAATCGAACAAAAATTGGAATTTTTTTTATGTATTAATATTTTAAAAATATGTAAATATTGGAATAAAATGCATATAAAATATGTAGAGAAAAATAAAATGAAAACTTGGTGGCTTTAGAAAAGTAAATATTAAAGGTAGGGGGAGAAAACATATTTTAACCTCTTCAAGGGCAACAACCTCCCCTTTTTGCACGGGGTAGATTTTTTTCCCGATTTTTTTAACCTAAAGAATTCTGAAAAATTTTCGAATTAAAGATTGCAAAATGTGTTTACTTCTTTAAAATGATAACAGATGGCAGTACTAATCATTTTCTGTTCCTTTAACTGGAATACATTGAATGCAAGTGAAAAAAAAGACTAGATATAGGCGTTTGCACTGTGCAAACGACGCCCCTCTAAAGGGTTTTAAATGGGTTTTTCTCAAAATGAGCAATTTCCAGGTTTGCAAGTCTTTGAAATGCTCCTTGCGTCATAAAATTTGACGAAATTTTAAAAAAATTATAATGACTCGTCTAATACGTTAAAATAAAGTTATGTATCAGGTTTCGGAATCATTCAGATTATCAAAGTTTAACTTATAGATTATCAAATTTAATGCTTTTTCCATTCATGGTAACATGCACATTTATCAGAATAAAATAAATGATGCTAAATGATTCTATTATTCAAAAGCCACGTAAAAATTAGTATCCTGATATGTAACCTATTTTAAAAAAAAATTATCTCCTTACGTCAAATACTGGAGCCAGTGTTGCCAACTTGGGGGTTTTCCCCCAAAATTTGGGGGTAAGTTAGATGAAAAGGGGTGTTTTTAGGGGCAACATTTTTTCAGGGGCATTTTGTGGGGGGAACATTTTTTAATATTTTGTACCATCAAGACGCGTTTTTATATTAGATTATAGGTTCCATATATATGTCATATGTAAATAAACCCCCATTTCATTATGCAATTGTGTATTTTCTATTTAGTTCAATTTATCTCTCAAACAGGATGCCTATTTGGAACCAGAATTTATTTTAGGAAGGTCTAGGGTGATCTCAATTTGGTGTTAGGGGGGGGGAACAGGGGATTTCGAGATGGCGCTAGGGGGAGAGAGGTTGGCAACGTAGAGGTTGGCAACACTGAATGGAGCATAGACATATCAAATACAATTTTTTTTCCCAATTATAATAATAAAAATTTCAAAACATTGAATCTATATATTTAAGTTGCTAAGCCGACTTTTTGGGCAGTCCGTGAGAGAAAACTACTGCATCAATTTACTTCATTTTGGTCTTAAACGAAAGACTGGAATCTGTAGATTTGTCAAATTTGGTTTTTGTAACTGCAATTTTTATTAATGAGCTATAATTTACAATTGAAATTTGATTTCTGCGCATGCTCAGTGGCATGTTTCAATCTGGCTTTAGAAACTCACTGTTTCTGCGCATGCTCAGTGACATGTTTGAATGCCGAGGAGTCTCTCTAGATCTCTCTCTCAGCCATTTTTATTTTTATGATAATTATGTTTGCGAAATATAAGATTTGACCTGATGGAAATTGCTTATTTCGCGCTGTTTAATTAGCGATAATTTACAATTAGAAGTTTGCTTTCTGCGCATGCTCAGTGACATTTTTAAATCTGGCTTTAGATACTCTCTAAGCACGAGGCCGCTTAAATACATTAATTTGTTTCTGCGCATTATTATGATTTTCGTAATGATGTTTTGAGTATAATTTGTGTATTAGTACATTTATTTACTATCTAGCAGTCATGTTTAGACGGGTATCAACTAGTATTGTATTAAATAATAAAAGACTGGATTATGCGATGTGGTTTACACGGACTGGATTGTGTTTAATCAATGACAATGGAACACCATCCAGTCCTTCATAAGTTTCACATTAGTACGGACTTTGAGGAACTCTGCAATGCTTACCATTCCGATAGTCCTGGCGTGCGAGGCATCCCAGTGTGTCACAAAGGTGTTTTCACATCTAAACTTCTGTCCGCAGACTGGACAGTGCCAAGTTTCTTCTCCAGCGGTCCGAGTTGCCTCCAGTTCTGTCTGCAGCCACCAAAACATGTCCCTGCGTGGATGCAGGGGGCACTCCAAAGGCAGGGACACGTGGTAACGTTCGACAACTGGCATAAATCTCTGGAAAAAAAAAATAAGTCAACCAAATGGGATTTCAGTCAAAGAGCTGAGATAAAAAAAATTATTTGTTATTTTTCTTCCACATGGTTACATGTCAAATCATGGTTACATGTCTACACGGATGGAGCCACGTTTAATTATGAAGACGAGGCGTGGGCCCGGTGTGTTTTGGGATCTATTTTCCTTGCGATTCTCCCATCGGTGATCATTCCACCCATTGCAATGGTGAAATTGAAGCTATTTATATCGAATTAAAGCAACGGACTATCCGCCCGTCTTCATTCCACAGAGCGGTTATCTTATCTGACACCCTATCTGCTCTTCAAGCTCTTGCAAATAGATAATGCACAGATAATATTCGCATTTTAGAGTGCAGAAATCTTTCAAAGTCAATCTCTGTCTCTTTCCAGTGGATTCAAGCACACTGTGGGATCCCTGGGAACGAATCTGCTGACATTTTGTTAAAAAAGGGTGCAAGGGTCCTTCAGAGACCTCTGAAAAGCCTTTCACACTCTGCCGACAAGTCATGGGTTCCTTTGATTAAGGGCACACAGACCATCCCTGATTTTCCTTGAAGTGCAGCTGTGGCTGCATCGAATTAAAGCAACGGACTATTCGCCCGTCTTCATTCCACAGAGCGGTTATCTTATCTGACTCCCTATCTGCTCTTCAAGCTCTTGCAAATAGATAATGCACAGATAATATTCGCATTTTAGAGTGCAAGATCTTTCAAAGTCAATCTCTGTCTCTTTCCAGCGGATTCCAGCACACTGTGGATCCCTGGGAACGAATCTGCTGACATTTTGGTAAAAAAGGGTGCAAGGGTCCTTCAGAGACCTCTGAAAAGCCTTTCACACTCTGCCGACAAGTCATGGGTTCCTTTGGCACACAGACCATCCCTGATTTTCCTTGAAGTGCAGCTGTGGCTGCATCGAATTAAAGCAACGGACTATTCGCCCGTCTTCATTCCACGGAGAGGTTATCTTATCTGACTCCCTATCTGCTCTTCAAGCTCTTGCAAATAGATAATGCACAGATAATATTCGCATTTTAGAGTGCAGAGATCTTTCAAAGTCAATCTCTGTCTCTTTCCAGTGGATTCCAGCACACTGTACGATCCCTGGGAACGAAGCTGCTGACATTTTGGTAAAAAAAGGGTGCTAGGGTCCTTCAGAGACCTCTGAAAAGCCTTTCACACTCTGCCGACAAGTCATGGGCTCCTTTGATTAAGGGCACACAGACCATCCCTGATTTTCCTAGAAGTGCAGCTGTGGCACTTTTCCGTCTTACTACAACAGGCCATGACTGTTTGCCCGCATATTTGCAGCGGCTCAAACTTTGGAGCTCCCCCTTATATCCTTTGTGTTCCCTTATAAGTTTTGATGCTACTCATCTGGACTCGTGCACTTGTGTTCTTAAACTGCAAAGTTCGGAGATATGGAAGGCAAGAGACCTAATGGCGTCATAGCCAATCTTCCAGGCATTTGAAATAAATAAATAAATTTCAAGGAAATCTACCTTCTTCCCTGCAGTTTTCGCTCTTTTTCTGGAAGACGAACGAACGAATATTGATATTCTTTCATAAAAGTCAACAGCTTTTAACAGAGATTAAGCAAACATATAAAACTACAGCGTACTAAGGAACACATAATTAGTGCCCAATCTAAGTCCAAGGCTACTTGAAACCTAGATTTGACACATATGTGGTCCTCACATAAACGATGAGAACACTGGATCCAGATTACTCATCAGTTATGCCTTGCTAAAGAGTACTTAATGAGTGCCAAACGTAGTACAAAGCTACCTGCACAGAGATGTATATTTTTGCTTAATACTTAACCTCTTTCGCACGTCTTATACATTTTGTTATTTCAACTAATATTATGGAATTTTGAGCAAGGTCTTAGAGCCTGTTCACATAGGAGTCCTTTGCGTTGCGTTAAGGAAAAGATGACGTTGAGACGAAAATAAACCAATCATATGCCTCCAAACGATTAGCAATGAAATTTTTAACGCCTATGATTGGTTTATTTTTGTCTCAACGTCATCTTTTCCTTAACGCTACGCAACGGACTCCTATGTGAACAGGCCCTTATCCTCCCTTACGGCAGTGCATGCGAGTCGGTGTGCTAGCATTTTTTCAAAATGAAAATGCACCAGTTTTTAGCTTCTACTAGTGTGAAATGAGAAAGGTCTCATTCCCGCATGCTTTCGCACATGCAAGTATGTTGAATTGTTTGCCCCAGGAATACTTTTCCGGAAAACAGAAGAAAAGCATTTAAAATGACATACGCAACATAATGACGCATGTTTTATAAATTTACATCTTTCTGACGTCAAAGCATGGGAATCGGTGTGCTAGGGTATTTTCAAGTAGAAAATGCACTCCAATTTTCAATTTCTGCTTGCGCGAAATGTATTACCACACTTTTCAAGTATGTACTTTTAATAATTTACCTTTAAGAATAAAAAATAACAATCCTCAGCATGTAATACACAACAATTGATAAAAAAAATTGAAATTGAAATTTTCAAAACTAAATTATTGAATTTATATCTAAAATATAAGTTCAAGCTCCTCTTTAATTCTTTTTTAAGTCATATCTCAACGAGTTCGTTCTCATTTTAAATTTCACTTCAGTAAAAATATTATAATCAGGTGAACACTGAAGCCGATACACAGAAAAGAAAGCCCCTTAAATTATTCTTTTTTTCATTTTTCCAGCTTTTACCGTCTCATAAATAACGCCCTGAAAATTGAATTAAATTGAAAAGATGTTGTAAAAATTGCAATTCATGTATCAATATCATGCACCCTTAATTAAATCTATAAAACTGCGATTGTAATAAAAAAAGGTTAAATTTCATTTTAAAGGACAGGTGAAAAAACGAAATTATTTCGAAAGTACGCATGCCAAGCAGCGGCTCAAAAATATTTGTATACTTTAACCTAAGGAATAAAATGTTTATAATCACAACAGAAAAGGAAATTATTTCTCTATTTCTCTGAACTTTAGCTCTATATTTGTAAATTGAATTTGCTCAGGAGAGCATTCTGGGCTAAGTTCTCATTTAAATGCATATTGAGTCATTGCTTTTGACGATAAAGTGTGTAAGAAAATTAGTTCTGGCTCAAAACTAAAGGCGGGTACTTCGTTCATAAAAATAAATGCATTCAACTTTTTTTTTCTTCTTCATGTGTCTTTCTTTTCATATATTTTATTTTATTTATCAAGTAAAAAGTGCCAATTTCAACACGCAGTGGAGAAAAACTGGGCGAGTCATTTAGAGCACCTTCTAATTCAAATATGTCCGTGGAATAAAAGAGTAAAAAGAAGGAAATTCCATTTTTTTTCCTTCGAAAAGGAGGAGAGAAAGCTGAATAAAAATTCTGAGAAAATTTAATTCACTCTGAGAATAGGAATAAAAAGATACATTTTGAAGTAAGAAAAGCATTAAATTTCAATAAAATTCATCGCATATTTCATTTATGAAGAAACTTTTTTTGGATTCGTTTTCTTTAAAAAAAATTACTTTCAAATGTGTTTGTTCCTGCTCAAATAAAGTGGTATAAATTTCCTGTAATGCTTTAGCATTAACAGATCTAATTCAAAACTCTGGTTTCTTAGAATAAGATAAATTAAGAAAATGTTTTGGAACTTTATATCTCACTGTAAGAAATAATGAAAGCGCATACATTACCCCCCCCACCCCCTCTCCTCCCCAAATATATATAATGCGAATAAGTGGGGATAATGTTGTAAGGTATACACAAGATTCGATTCCCAAGAATCGAACTTTTGAGTGAATGAATTAAAGAAGCTGCTTGAGATATTCTAATTTCGGCATACGAGCTTAGTATAAATACCATGCAGCGTCATTAATAAAAAAAAGTTGCTAGGGTTGAAAAAGGTTGTTAAGGTTGATAGATAAGCGAGAGGGAGCTAAGAGTTAGGCAGCTCCAGGTGTTAACCGGCGCTAGTGTTTAGCAGGCCCAAAGTTTATGTGGCAGTACTGCTGGATTTACTCTCTGCTGGTGTGTGAGTATTTGGAACGTGTATTTCTATTGAATGTTAATATATATATTCCGTAAAAGTAGTACGTATGCTCATTGCTGTAAAAGCAAATTCTATATG
>OU015498.1:15128907-15191407 GCA_907164885.2 Dolomedes plantarius
AGCAAACGTCCCACTCGTGTGCCTTTGCTGACCAAGCGTCATCGCCAACTGCGCCTGCGCTGGGCCCGGGAACATCGCGACTGGTCCATGGATCAGTGGTAGAGAGTTGCCTGATCAGATGAATCACGGTTTGTCCTTCATCACACCGATGGCCGTTCAGGATACGCCGTCTACCAGGCGAACTGTTGCTCCCTCAATGTACAGTAGGTCATACACAGGCCGATGGTGGCGGTATTATGCTTTGGGGGACGTTCTCTTGGGCGTCTCTGGGACCCGTGGTTATGGTAGAGCAGACCATAAATGCTACAGGGTATCTGAACATCATTGCGGACCAGTTGCACCCTTACATGGCCTCTTACATGGCTTTCCAGCTGGAAATGGAATGTTCCAACAGGACAACGCCCCGTGTCACAAGGCTAAAATTGTGTTGGAGTGGTTCCAGGAACATGATGCTGAATTCCAGTTAATGTCCTGGCCGCCTAACTCACCGGATCTCAATCCGATAGAACACATTTGGGATGTCATGGGACGGCAGCTGAGAGTTCAAAGACCACCAATTCGCAATATCTCGGATTTGCGTGACCGTTGCTTAAACATCTGGTACAATCTGTCTCCGGCCATCTACCAAGGACATGTGGCAAGGCGGGTTGAAGCTGTGTTGCGCGCCAAAGGTGGACCAACTCGTTATTGACAGGTGGTCATGATGTTTTGGCTCTTGAGTGTATTATATAAATTAATTTTAAAACTAAAATAAATATATATATATATATATATATATATATATATATATATATATATATATATTCATTAATATACAGATTCAATTCTGCGTTCAATGATATACCACTAAAAAAACAATGGTTGTAATTTTAAAAGTTTTAAAAACTTATCTTCAAATTAGAAATAATTTAGAGCCATACTTATAAAGAAGAAAGTGTGTTTAACTCACAGTGCAATTTTCATATTCCCGAATAAATTATTTTCATAGCTACTGATGATTGAAAACTGGGATATGTTTGTCGAGTCTCTGAGCTTTTAAAAGGTACCTAAAGTTTACAGTAAAGTGTTTAAATTCGTCAGAGGAGTTCATAACATAATTTTTACGACTGTAATCCGACATTAAACATGCGTTTTAGATTTTTTTATTTTTTATTTGAGGCTTGAAGCCCCTATTTTAACCCGCTTAACCCTTCAGCGGGCGCGCCAATTTTTGGTACACCAGCAGGCGCGTGTTGCATAAAGGGCAACGTCTCTTTTAACCTTGATTATTCCTTTTATAATAAACTTTTTTTTTCTCAAATTGAAAATATTAATTCTGCGTTTTATGACAAGATATAAAATGTTGATAATATTGAGATATATTTATAATTAAATGCCAAAGAATGCAGATGCAATCGCCTTATTTCAAAACTGACTGGTTTAATGCATCTAAGGACAACTTGCGAATCGATTCCTATTACAGTGATTTCCGCTTATAAGAATCACGTTTGTTATTACTGTTTTTGATTCTTATAAGCGGTTGATTCTTATAACCGAAACTTCCCTTTGGACAGGCGCACACACACACAAATATATACTTGTACATATATATATAAACACACAGGCACATATATACATAATTTACCATTAAATTCTCTTTAATTTACGTTATTTATCATTTATTAAAATTATTTTTTATAATTTTAAAAATACTCAATTTGTAAACAAAATACTATAACTCAATTTCTAGACCTATAAGTAACAACACATGATTATAAAATCAACAAGAGGCAGCTTCTCTTTGACTACACTTTGGAAGAGCATCATATCTAATTAAGAAGTTCTGTTTTTCAGAAAAACTAAGAATTTTCCTTGTTTTTATCATATTTGAATTCGACAATCAAAAAGTTCTACAACTAACTGGCAATTTTGTTAGAAAACTAAAGTGAATACTAGCGACGTATGCTTATTACAGTCTCAGACGAAGATTCACTTTATAGCTTACGTTTCACGGTTTGATTCAGAATCAAACCGTGAAACGTTTGATTCAGTATCTGGTTCATCTGATTCAGCAAAATGGATCCGTTTACGTTTCACGGTTTGAAGTGCTGAATCCACTGTCCCGTTTGCGTAAGTGATGGTGGACACTTCGCGGGAGATTTACGTGTTTTAGGGTCCAGAAATCCGCAACCAGGAAGTAAGTGGTGGGAAAAAAGGAGTGCCTGTGTAGAGAAAAGTGAAATCGGACCCGGGCGGGTTAGATGCCCCTGGATAATGCTAATAAGACAGTGTTTAGCAAAACGTATAAGGAGAAACTCTTATATTATGTCTAAAGGAATGTATTTTAGGACTGTTTTCCACCCCAAAGTTTTATCAATCTTTCTTTTCAAAAACTTAAGAAAGAATTTCGTACCTTTTGAGAGTTCAAGTGGCATTTTTTGAAAAAATGAAAGGAAGGCGAAGATTGCAAACTGATTCTTATAACCGGTGGATTGATTCTTTAAAGCGGAAATTTTAACATGGAAATAATACATTTGTTTTTGTTTTTGCGATATTGATTCTTATAAACGGTTGATTCTTATAACCACTGATCACTATAAGCGGTGGTTACTGTATGTCCAAAAACCTGAAAGACAGTGAGATTGTCCATCTTCGTGATATGCGGAATGCCATGTAACAGCTGCAAATTTGATTTACTACATCAACTCATAATTTTCTCGTATTGCAATCCAGTATAATCGCTGGTTTACCACGGTTAAATCACGACCAACAATGAATGGAAAGGAATACAAGGGTCAGAAAATCAGACCTGCATCAAAAAGGGTGTAGCTATAAATGGAAACTGCTTAGAACATTCAAACCTTAATTATAAAAACAAACCATTCAAAATTACGAAAATGTTTATTCAAAATTATGAAAATAATAATTCTGCGTTTTATGCCAAGACATAAAATGCTGATAATATTGAGATATATTTTTAATTAAAGGCCAAAGAATGCAGATACAATCACCTTATATCAAAACTATTCGGTTTATTGGATCTAAAGACAACTTGCGAATTGATTCCTATTATGTCCAAAAAACCTAAAAAACAATGTGATTGTCCCTCTTCGTGATATGCGGGTTACCGTGTAATAGCTGAACATTTGATCGGCTAAATCAACTCCTCCTTTCTCGTATTGCAATCCAGTATAATCGCTGGTTTACCACGGTTCAATCACGACTAACAATGAATGGAAAGGAATACAAGGGTCAGAAAATCAGACCTGCATCAAAAAGGGTGTAGCTATATATAGAAACTGCTTAGAATATTCAAACCTTACTTGTAAAAACAAACCATTCAAAATTACGAAAATGTTGCACCTTATACATGGGCGCGCCCGCTTTAGGGTTAAAGTTGAATTTTTTTAAACAGCTTTCTTATTCTCCACCTACGGTCTAAGAGGTACCACGAGTCAAAATGTCAGCTTCTTAGGACTTATGGTTCCATGGATACAGTGATCAGTCAGTGTTTTATTTTGGGGGTTTAATGATAGAATGTACAAGAGCCTTCGGGAAGGACGCGTCTTCCCGAGCATATAGAGCAGGGGTCGACCAGGCTAGCTTGGCCAGGTTAGCTTGCAGGGATCTACCCGCGGGCACAAAGGTGTCCCTTCCGTTCAAACATCCAAATTTTAGATATTTTAAGAACAAACGCTCGTAGTTGTAATGAATAATTTTACTAAAAAATTTTCAAAATCGTAAAACCGTAAAAATTAAAAACTGAGCAGCCTGCTTTATCGACAGCGTCGCTCTCCCCTCGCTGTCAGTCAGCTGCTTTTTTCTGTCCTGAAATTGAACTCTGTTTGAGCGTCGACTTACTAGTATGCTTGTGAATCTTTGTTTTCCAGTGGGAAATACTTAAAATTAAACGAAATACTTTTAAGTACACTGAAGTGCCACTGAATTAGGGATAGCAAAGCCTATGCAAATTGTGTAGCGCTGCGCATCAGGTATGCGCAAGTGAGGGCGCTGTGGTAACTGCATATATAGCGCATACTGTGGTTGTTCTGAATTAGTTGTTGGAATTGCCAGTATGGGTAAACTGCCTGATTTAGACGCCTTCGATCGCGGACAAATCGTAGGTGCGCGACGCATGGGCCATTCAATTTCCGAAATCGTCAGACAGCTAGGATTTTCAAGGTCGACAGTGTCAAGAGTATACCAAGAATACATGGATGGTGGAAAAAAAAACTAGCGATCGGGCACACTGCAAAGAACAATTAGCCTTGACAGTGCGTGGTGAGAGACGGCTCAGGCGTATTGTACGTAGCCAGCGAAGCCAAACATTAGCTCAAATTACCACCCAGTTTAATGACGGTGCCAGTCGTACAGTCAGTAAACGGACTGTGCAACGCTCGCTTCACCGTATGGGTTTCGGGAGCCGTCGACCTACGAGAATGCCATTGCTCTATACTCGCCATCGGGCTGCACGTCTTGCCTGGGCAAGAGAGCACAGAGACTGGAGTGTAGAGGACTGGAAATGAGTAACATGGAGTGATGAGTCTCGATTCCGACTACTAAACGCCGATGGGAGGCTGAGAATATGGCGTCAGGCTCATGAAGCCATTGATCCTGCATGCCTGGCTGGAACTGTACAAGGGCATGGTGGCTCAATCATGGTCTGGGTTGTTTTTCCGTGGCACAGTTTGGGATATTTGGTGCGTGTACCAACCTCCCTCAATGCAATTCGGTACGTAGAGTTGCTGTGTGATCACATCTATCCGTTTATGCTGTTCTGTTATCCGCACGGTAATGGAGTTTTCCAGAAAGACAACTGTACCTCTCACAAGTCCCGGTTGGCTACTGGCTGGTTGGATGAGCATTCCTCTGACTTCTCTGCCATGAATTGGCCACCTAGAAGCCCAGACTTAAATCCTATTGAGTATCTTTGGATGTTTTGGAACAAGGCGTGAAAGGCCATCACACAGCACCAAAGAACCTTACTGAATTATGGACAGCTTTAGCCAATATTTGGCAAGCCATTCCCGTGGAACGTTTCCAGAAACTTGTTGAATCTATGCCTCGTCGTGTGGCAGCCATTATCAAGGCCAGAGGAGGCCCAACTCGTTACTAGGTAGGTATCCCTAATTCAATGGCACTTCAGTGTATTTCGTTTTAGAAAATACTTAAAAGTATTTTCGTTTTAGAAATTTCTTCTTAGATTGTTTTAAATTAAATTTTTGAGCTGTTTTATTATTTTTTTTAAGTTTGCATTTAAAATAATATTTTGAGGTTTATAAAATTTATATTACGAGAAAGATCATAAAAAAATCCTTTAAAATGAAATTTTTTCGAATCTTTACCTCCATTTCCTGATTTTTGGTGAATTTTTAAATATTAATTTTTAGAATTTAATTTATTAAATGCTGATCACGTGATTTCTTTTTCTGGTACTTTAAATAAATTTATCGTCACGTGCATAACAACTAAATAGACAAAAAAAATAATTTTTTTTCTTACTAATGCGGCAGACGATTGGACATTATCCAAAAATACTTAAAATACTTAATACTTAAAATAAGTACTTAAAATACTTAATACTTAATACTTAAAATACTTAAAATACTTAAAATAAAATACTTAATACTTAAAATAAACACTTAAAATACTTAATACTTAAAATGCTTAATACTTATAATACTTTAATACTTAAAATTTTAAGTATTTCCAGTGGGAAATACTTAAAATTACCGATCAAGCCTCACAGACACTCATTCGGACCAATGCCTGAGAATTTGGAATTCCACTTATGGGCCACATTACAACCAGTTGACCGCAGATTTGTTATGTCAAATATAGCATTAACTGTCAATTTTAAGATTGTTTTGTTTAAATTAAAATTTGAATTTATGTATTAAAAATTTATTTCGCATTAATATTTTCATGTTTAAATACTGGCCACCCCCCCCTCCTCCTGTTCATCCATCTGTGGCCGCCGAACTCCCGCATTTCTGAAATATGCCCTCCTAGTAAAAAGGTTGCCAACCTTTTTTTATAGAGGGTTCCCGTCGTTATGGCAGGAAGGACTGTACACCACGAGAAAGAGCGCAAAATTTTAAGCTAGAAATAAAAATCCAAAAATTTTAATTACAACATTTTTTACGAAACTGAAAATTTGGAAGTTTGCTACCTAAAAAAAGCGTGTTTATCTTGTAAAACACCACTTAAAGTCTACCAGCACAGTCGTTTTCGACAACTTCCCTTCCTCGTACACTTTTTTAAGGGGGTCTAGGACACAAAATTGTTCGAATTTTAGAAAAGAATTTTATTGCATTAAAAATTTTTGTATTCTTTTGCGCTTAAAAATGACGTTTAAATCATGTTTCTATCTTAATTAGAACAGGAGAAATTATTATTTTTTTTGCAACATTCTAATAGTAGCTAATAGTTGTTTAAACCTGTGCGTTTTTTTACATGATGGGTTTTTTCCCCATTTCTCGTCTTTAAATTGTTATAAGTCAAGAACCGTTAAAGATAAATGGTTGAAACTTGTAGCACGTCTTTTTCAACTACTTTACTTTAATTTTGATTCAGAAAATTTGAAAAAAATATTTGCTTTTGAAAATATGATTTTTAAAAAATAAGTTACATAATTTTTTTCGCAATTTTTAATCTAAATATTTTAAATTTTTTAAAAAATTGATATTTAAAAAAATGGTGAGTTAAAATTGAAACATAAATATTTCTGTTTAATTAAATGAAATATTTTTGAAATTCGACAAATAATATTTCGAGTTATAACGATTTTAAATTACCGCACTTTTATTAAAAATTTAAAAAAATTAAATTTTTAAAAACTTTTTGAGAAGTTTTATGATGTGATTTTGTTTACAAATTATATAGTTAACCATCACAAAAAAATTCAAAATTTTTACTCAATAAATAAAAAAAATGTAAAAATGTGTCCCGGACCCCCTTAAGTACCAAATTCGAACTCAGCGGTAAAAATTAGGCGGAATGAAATGAAAAAAAAAAAGACGGGAAAAATATGGCAACTCTGAATTTTGGCGCGAAAGAACAGCTGTTTTCTATGCTAACCACAAAGTGTTGATCTTTCTCGTTTCCAGACACGAATATCGCAACCGATAGTACAGGGAGTAAGTAATTTTGCTGCGGCTACATATTTTGATTGCCCAAACACCGAAAATGTTTAGATTAGAAGTGAATCCGGTAATAATTCATTGAACGCGAAGTGTTATGGTGTTGTGATTTCTTCTAAAAATGAATATGCTCGAGTTACCTTTGTTCCTCATCTATATATATAAAACAGTTCCGTAACTGACTGACTGACTCACTGACATACAACGCACAGACCAAACCGCTGGACCTAAAGGGCTGAAATTTTGCATGGCAATTCTTCTTATAGTGTAGGGGTGCACTAAGAAAGATTTTTGAAAAATTCTTCTTACGTAGATTGTTTTAAATTAAATTTTTGAGCTGTTTTATTATTTTTTTTTTTAAGTTTGCATTTAAAATAATATTTTGAAGTTTATAAAATTTATATCACGAGAAAGATCATAAAAAATCCTACATTTTTTATTATTCATTTTTATTATTCATCTACATTTTTTATTATTCATTTTTAAAAACTTTATGTAGAATATATACCTAAATCAGAATCATAGAGATTTAAAAATGTGATGATTTTGGCGAGTCTCACCAAGTACTACTGTTCAAATTATTTATTATAAAAAAAGAAATGTCATACGTATGTGGAATAGTCGTAGATTTTTTATTATAGCCAGTTTCATCTACAAATCCCACATTTACAACAATGTGGAAATTATCAAATCTATTGAAAATATTAACTTTTCAAATAAAGACATTACATAATAGGATTCGCTTTCTAAGGTAACTTATATAATCGCATGGACTTTATTATATATTTTTTTCCTGTTAAATTTGTTTATCTTTTACTTTCCTTTTTTTAATTACATTTGAGTCTATTATGGAACTAGTACAGGTTATTTTTCTAGCGGCATCCATAAATATGCGCGTTTTTGCATGTCGAAAACTCCTATTGATTGATTGATCTCTAAAAGCATTATAGTTCGGCTTAAACCCATTTATTATTCCCTAAATTATTTTCAGTTTGACATAAAATTTCTGTATACCACATCTTACAGTTCAATAATATGACTTTTTTTCCCCTCCTTAACGAAGTTCGTTAATGGATCAGAAATTATATTTTTTAGATTTAATGACCACCAATTTTTGGTCAAATTGATTTCAGATTCGATAAAAGGCACAATTTACCATACCTATGGGCTCTTTCCGGGTGCCTCGATATAATGTTAAATCGATGTAGTTGTTTTGTTCATCAGAATACACAAAAAAAAAAAATGTGGAGAGAAAGGAACAACAAACTCTCTAAATTTCGCCAATCATGCGTACTCCCAGTGTTCTAAGAAACATCTTTTTGTCAGTATGAAGTAGGGGACCCCCTTTCCGATAGATCAATAATTTCCACTCTCTCTCTCTCTCTCTGCCTCTCTCCCCCTACTCCCCCTCCTCCCACTCATTAATTCTGATTTTAGAACAAAAGCACAGTGTTATACCCTCGTACATAAATGCGCACTCTTTAATATCGCGGAGGGTTACTCGACTGTGTGCTCGGGTCGGAAAATATGTGTTCTACCATTAGCGGGATTTTCGATAGATATAATGGTTGCTAGTTGCAGCAACAGCCGGTTTTCATGGCGAATCGGAAATTCAGTTGTTTTATGGGATACTTGACTTTGAAAGGCTAGCGTTTTATGAATTATGGATCACATTCTGCGGGGGCCAGAAATTTAAGCGTTAATTTCGTTTTAAAAGCGCCCATAAGTGCAGTTAAATTTTGTTGTATCCGAGTGCACATACTACTAAGGAGGCTGCAATATATTTATTTTATTTTTCATGAATGCTGATATTTGAAAGTCAAAACGAGCAGCTCATTTTAAATAAATGCAGATTGGAAAGTATCGGCGTTGTGAAAACCTTTCAACAGCATTTTGCTAATTTAATGTTTTAAGCCTTATTTTTTTTCTTTTTAAAGTACTCTGGAAATAACGAATGCATATCTGATTTTAATTACCAGCTGTGCCGAGGTGGTGGAGGAAAAAAAAAAATAGTGAGATTTGAAGAGAATTTTTTGAATTCAATATTTACTTTTGAATTTAAATATAAAGTGTCATTTATTTCTCGTGAAAGTATCTTTACTGCCAGTGACAAAAGGAAGTGCAGATTGTTATAAAAAGGAGATCACTTCAATAAATTACTTGGATAGAATAAGTATTTTATTTTTTCCTCCTTGCTTGGTAGAGGCGAGACGGGATTTTGAATTCTTCAAATAAAAATCAATGAGAAGCTGCTCCAGATAAAGTCCAAATCTCACCCTTGAGTTTGACGTTTAGTTTCAGTTGCAATTAACTTTTTACTACAGGGATTCGCAAACTTTTTATGCTTGCAGCACCCTTGGGAATGAGATCAGAAACTTGGCGCACCCTTTCTAGAATTTTATTTGTTTCAATTTTTTAAATATTAAAGTGTAATATACAGTGATTTCCGCTTATAAGAATCACGATTGTTATTACTGTTTTTGATCCTTATAAGCGGTGTTGATTCTTATAGCCAAAATTTAGGTTTTTGGACAAGCACACACACACACACCTATTTATACATATATGAGATAATTTACCATAAAATACTCTTTAATTTACGTTAATTATCTTTTATTAAAATTATTTTTTATAATTTTAAAAATACAACTTAATTTTTAGACATATAAGTAGATACACATGATTATAGTAAGAAAAGAAAAAATCCAATATTTGTTACAACATACCTGCTTAACAGTTTTAACATTTCAACTACAGGAAGGGAGCAAGAAAAAGTTTTCTATGGTAGTTTAACGTAATGAAGTTTTTAGGAGGTATAAACAGCGTTTATACCTCTTTCAATACTAATAGTCTCAGACGAAGATTCGCCATCGAGCTTAAGTATCATGGTTTGATAACGTGCTGAATCTACTAATGTCACGTTTGCCTAAGTGATAGTGGACACTTCGCCGAAGATTTATGTGTTTTAGGGTCCAGGAAGCCGCAACCAAGATGTGGGAGGTGGGGAAAAAGAGTCCCTATTTTTGTTTGACAGTGGAGAAAAGTGAAATCGAACCCGGACGGGTAAAGATGCTCCCGGGTCAAGTTAATAGGACAGTGTTGTACTAAAGCTTTTAAGGGGAAACTAATCTGTTATGTCTAACAAAGAAAGGGAAGAATTTTCTGACTATATTCCATTCCATCTTATCAATCTTTCTTTAAAAAAAAGAAAAAGAAAGAACTTCGTGCCTTTTGAGAGTTTAAGTGGCATTTTCGGAAAAATGAATGGAAAGCGAAGACTGTAAACTGATTCTTAAAACCGGTGGATTGATTCTTTAAAGCGAAAATTTTAACATGTTAATAATAGATTTGCTTTTGTTTTCGCGATATTGATTCTTATAAACGGTTGATTCTTATAACCACTGAACACTATAAGCGGTGGTTACTGTATTTAAGAAAGTTGTTAAATTTAAGCTCAATTAAATACTTGCACCACTGGTGATTTTTTAAAATTCATTGATGTAAGCAACAAAAGATATATGTAACAAACACCAGAAAAGGATGTATTAATACAGTTTCAAAAATAATCATGGGATTCAGTGTACGAGGGGTGATTAAAAACTAAGGTTACAAGGTCGATATTCCTGGAGTTTCGTATGTTATACAGAAATAAGTTGTATGCGGTAATTCTAATACATGCGGTCGCTAACTGTGGAGAGTTTCACCTACCCGCGACCTACAGCGCTAGTTGAAGGTTAACAGAAATGGCGACTCGTTTGGAAAACTGGTCTCACGAAGGAATCCGCTCAGTTATTCGATTTCTGTGAGTGAAACACGTAAGCGCAGCTGAATTTCACCGGCAGCTGGTAGAGGTATAGTGAGAGATTGTAATGTCTCGTCAGCATGTCACACAATGATGTCGAAAGTTTGCGGCCAGTAGAGAAAAGGTCACGGACCAGGATTGCAGTGGCTGACCCAGCACGACAACAACAGATTTGAACACAGCTCGCATGTAGGAGATGATTCAGGACAACAGGAGGATCACGATACGCCATATGACGAAAGAATTGGAAATGCCGTTCGGAAGCGTTCGTCACATTGTCCACGATATTCTGCAGTACCGGAAAGTTTGTGCCCGATGGGTTCCACGAAAACTGTCCGACCAACACAAAGAGCAGCACATGGGGGGCAAGTCTGCAACTTTTGCAACGGTTCACCACGGAAGGAAATAGTTTTCTTCCCCGTATTGTCACGGGTGACGAAACATGGATCCACCACTATACCCCAAGCAGTAAGCGGTCCTCAAGGGAGTGGAAACACATCTCCTCTCCAAAGACAAAGAAGTTTAAGGTGATGGCCACAGTTTTCTGGGACGGCGAGGGTGTCTTAATCGTGGAGGTTTGGGGAAAAGGGCACACAATGACCGCTGACCGATACTGCAATATTTTGACACGATTGCGCGAAGCAATCAGGAGGAAACGGCCAGGACTTCTCACCGAGGACGTATCTTCCTTCACGGCACCGCGCGACCTCATACAGACCAGAGGACCACCACGCTCTTGAAGAAATTTCTATGGGACATCATCGACCACCCTTCCTACAGGCCGGACTTCTCTCCAAGCGACCTCCATCTCTTTCCTCACTTTAACCCTTTGAGGGGCGCTATTTTCACAGTGCAAACGCCTAAATCTATTCTTTTTTCACTTGCATTCAATGTATTCCAGTTAAATGGGCAAAAATAATGGTTAGTACTGCCATCTGTTATCAGTTTAAAGAAGTAAAAAATTTTGCAACCTTTAATTGGACAAATTTTCAAGATTCTTTAGGTTAAAAAAATCGGGAAAATAATCTGGACCTTGCAAACGATGGAGGTTGTTGCCTCCTGAAAGGGTTAAAAGGAGGACCTAGGGGGCAGACGATTCGCTTCAGACGAGGAGGAGAAACACTTCGCCACAACGTGGATGAACACGCAAGGACAGGATTTTTACCAGGAGGGAATATTCAAACTTATCCCATGAAACGACAAGTGCCTAAACCGATATGGAGACTATGTCGAAAAATAACCTTATGTATGTACTATCAGTTGGCTGTATTGGTTTTATGAAATACTAGCCGGGCTTCGGCCGGCTAGGCTCGGGCTTCGCCTAGCTACGCTCAAGCCATCCGTGTAACATATTTATGTACTTCGGGCCCCACAAAAGAAAAAAAAGCCTACAAATGTATTAAATTCAAGTGAATAAATTCCTTTCAATTTTCATTCCCGTCGCTGCCGACAGATGGCAGCACCACTGCACCAGATGATTTGGTTTCTCAGCAGTGAGTGATTTTAGAATGAAAATATCTCTAAAACTATTGAATTAACAGAATAAGTGTACGCGGAAAAAATTATCAGTTTTCGAAGCTCTTTTCAAATCTGTAACATTTATGTACTTTCATGAGAAAAAAAATTACACCGTTTCCTGTATATTTGTCGGCCTTTTTTTTTCGAGGATCGGTGCCCGCCCGGATGAGCTACGGTCACGTGATCTCTCGACTTCCACTTGTCTCTTTATTAGTATAGAAAACGTATACGTTTCATTGCAGGCTTACCATTGCAGGCTGTAACCTTACATTTTGATCACCCCTCGTAGTATAACACTAGAGGCCCACAACTGAAATCATTAAAAATCGTTTTGTTTTATTAATTTAAAGCTTGCTATTGATGCTTTATATCAAACCTTACAGTTGTGGACGTGAGGGTAGTTAATTCATACTCAGATCGATTTGTTTTACAACCTGTAGGGCAGGAGAGTCATTAATTCAAATTAATATTTATTTTAAATGGGCCTTATAAATATTTTTGTTTATCCGCCCCCCCCCCCCCCCCAAAAAAAATCTCGTGACATCCCTGGCCGATCTCACCGCACCCCAAAGTGCCGAGACACACCACTTAGGAATCGCTATTACTAGTTATAGTTACTAGTCACTGTTACTAGTTACCAGTTAGAATCAGTTTTACTAGTTATAGAATTTCGTATTGCTGCAGGATAATATGCATAAAAAACTAATAATATTATGTAAAGACGAAGAATATTTATTAACCACTTTTTCTTTTTGCTTTTTTTCCTTCAAAATATGGTTAAAAGAGTCAGACTTTTTTAATTTGCTTTTTTCAAATTTATATTCAAGTGTAGTATAAATTAAAGTAGTCTTACTATTTTTTTTACAAAAATTAACAAATTATCGTAAATTAGGTTTTGAAAACCATGAAGCTAAAATATTCCTTAATGTTTTTTTTTTCACCTGTAGAAAGGCAGGAAAACAAATTCTAACATTGGTGGTATGTAAGAATTATATGAGGCGGTGAAGGGCTTTTTTCAATACTTGAATATAAATTGAATATAAATTTTACACTTGAATATAATTACTTGAATATAAATTTTACACTTGAATATAATTTTTTTTTTTTTACACTTGATTATATTACTTGAATATAAATTTTACACTTGAATATAAATTTGCTTTTTTTCAAATTTATATTCAAGTGTAGTATAAATTAAAGTAATCTTACTACTTTTTTCTACAAAAATTAACAAATTATCGTAAATTAGGTTTTGAAAACCATGAAGCTAAAATATTCCTTAATGTTTTCTTTTCTCACCTGTAGAAAGGCAGGAAAACAAATTCTACCATTGGTGGTATGTAAGAATTATATGAGGCGGTGAAAGGAAAAGGGGTGTAAATCAAGTTAGAGTTATTTTGAGAAACAAAGCGTTTTACTGCAAAAACTACAAAAAATTCCACTTTAAAATGAACAAATTATAATTAATAATAATTATTATAATATTGCAAATAATAATTATTTGCAATTCCACCATAAATTGAACATAGAGATTACATTTTTGCTCTCAGTTAAAAAAAGTTTAAAATGTGACTTACAACACTTTGCCTTTCACCGCCTCATATTTAGGTGAAAAAAATATTATTATTAGACAAGAAAAAAAATGTCTTCCTTGCAGTCTGCTTACAAAATGTGTAGATAGCAAATGTAACGAGAAGAGCGAACCGAAAATAAAATTGCGTTAAATTTAAATGGATATTTAAATGAAGAATACATTAAAATTACTTAATTTATAGCTAAATGAAGAATACATTAAGTAATTTTAATGTATTCTTCATTTAGCTATCCATTTCCGTAAAGGCGAAACACAAATGAAATAAATAAATGATCAATCATAGCATTCTACTCACAAAATAATACAAGCAAAAGTAAATTCAAACTGTTATTAGATATAAAAATTGCGCTATAAGGAAATCTAAAACTAATTAAAAGTTCAGATGACATGTGTTTTGTTGCCAAGAAGCTGAAATAAAGTTTTATAACGAAAATTCAGGGAAAGCAAGATAGCCCTAGAAATTTATATCATGCCCAAACGCAATTCGGCCATAGTAAAACTTTGTGACAGAATTTTCTTTAGTTGAGTTGGGACAAATCATTAGGTGGTTAATTTTTGGAGCTACTTTTAAAAAAATTTCCGGCTATATAAGTCTTTCAGATGAATCTTTAGAAATCAAATTGCGAGCTATTTTTTTCAATTTTATATACCATACTCACTTTTCAGTTTTCAGTCACAACACAATCTTTAAGTTAATCTTTTACAGACGTTCAAATTTTCTCCGTCTCGTTTTGAATAGTTAGCGCGGTGTTAATTTTTACTTCTGTGGGTAGTTTTCAAAATCGGAAGCAGATAATTAAACATTATTCTGACTCTGAGTTGCCTGATATTGTAAAATTTTTTTATACTTTTCTAAACATTTATTTTTATTATGGGATACTATCTTGAATCCCAGAGAAAAGTTACGATTCTTAAGTATCATCGACATCCCAAACACGAAATTATTAACGAAATCGTCAAAATTTAACCCTTTCTCATAATAAAAATTGTTTGAATTCTTCATAAACTACGATTAGTTGGTGACACAACTGTTTACGTTGTGTGAGTAGACTGAAAAGTGAGTAGACTGCGCTAACTATACAAAAAGAGACTGAGAAAATTTGAACGTCTGTAAGAGATTAACTTAAAGATTGTGTTGTGACTGAAAACTGAAAAGTTAATGAGGCACCTTTTTATTTTCTGATATCAAATAAAATAAAATAAATATTTTTCAAAAAAGATCTGATACAACAAAATTTTTATAATATACTTTAATGCAATACCAAACGTAAACAGTTGTGTCACCAACTAATCGTAGTTTATGAAGAATTCAAACAATTTTTATTATTAGAAAGGGTTAAATTTTGACGATTTCGTTAAACATTTCGTGTTTGGGATGTCGATGATACTCAAGAATCGTAACTGACTGTTCTTAATTATTTTGACAAGCAACATATCCGATCAGAACAAGAAGTGTATTTTATGACATTTCATTTTCCAGTATCTTTCAAAATACTCCAACATTAGAGCCTTTTTATTGAGCTTCCCTTACTTTCCTGAAAATGATGCAATATTGCAGTTAAAGAAAAATTCGCCTTTCATCCGACAGATGGCAGTAAATGAAGTCTGAAATGACTCACTCCTTTTAAAATTAAAGGTTAACGCACTATGACATGTTTTTAAAAACAGCATAGTTATAATTGGCTATCGTTCACGTATTTATGCGTTATTGGGGCAATATCTCGCCAAATCTGGCGATATTTAACTTAGTTTATGCTCAAAGAATGATCAGTAGCTAGCATTTTTCCATCCGGCATTTACCAAAATTTAGTTCAACCCTAAATAATCGCCAAATGATGACCGCTTGGAGTTACAGCCTTTAAAATATCCTTATTCACTGTTGTAACGTATTCTCCCTTTTGTTGTATAGCACTACAGACATACAAATTCGGAGTATTATAGATTTCAATTAAAATAAACAACCTGAAGTGTCCAGTAAAACCGACAGTACAAAAGAACTCATAACACACGTACCTGTCATCAATAATGAAATTAAAATCCATCGATTCCTGCACACCGTCATTTGTCAAATCTAATTCAAACCTTAAGGGGGTCCAGAACACAAAATTGTTTATAATTTTTGAAAAATAATTTATTGCATTAAAATGTTTGTGTTCTTTTGCGCTTAAAATAACGTTTAAATCATGTTTCTATCTTAATTAGAACAGGAGAAGTTATTATTTTCTTTTTCCAACATTCTAATAGTAGCCAATCGTTGTTTAAACCTGTAAGAGCGTTTTTCGGCAAGATGGAAAAGATAGGTTTTTTCCCCACTTCTCGTCATTAAATTGTTATAAGTCAAGAACCGTTAAAGATAAATGGTTCAAACTGGTAACATGTCTTTTTCAACTATTTTACTTTAATTTTGATTCATCAAATTTTAAAAAAATATTTACTTTTGAAAATATGATTTTTTAAACATAAGTTACATCATTGTTATCGTAATTTTTAATCTAAATATTTTTCATTTTTTTAAATTAAAATTTTAAAAAATGGTGAATCAAAATTAAAACTTAAATATTTCTGTTTAATTAGATGAAAAAAGTTTGAAATTCGACAAATAATATTTCGAGTTATAACGATTTTAAATTACCCCACTTTTATTAAAAATTTTAAATTTTAAAATTTTTTAAAAACTTTTTGAGAAGTTTTATAATGTGATTTTGTTTACAAATTATATGGTTAACCATTACAAAAAATTTCAAAATTTTAACTCAATAAATAAAAAATTTTTCAAACTGTGTCCCGGACCTCCTTAATAACCGTCAAATGGTAGTCGCTCGGAACTCCAGACTTTAAAATATTCATTTTTTACCATATTCTTACAAATATGGCGTTATTATGCAAACTTTAAGCTGTATAACACTACACACAGATGAACTCTGCATGATATAGTTTTTATTTTAAAATAACCATCCGTCATTTTCCAAAATTTAATTCAAACCTAAGTATTTGCCAGGTGGTAGTCGCTAGGAACTCCAGCCTTTAAAGAACCTTATTCATTGCCGTACCATATTTTTACAAATATGGCGTTATTAGGCAAACTTTTTGCTGTATAACACTACACATAGATGAACCCAGCATAATATAGTTTTAATATTAAAATAAAATCCGTCATTTTCCAAAATTTAGTTCAAACCTAAGTATTCGCCAGGTGGCAGTCGCTCGGAACTCCAGCCTTTAAAATAACCTTATTCATTGTCGTACCATATTCTTACAAATATGGCATTATTAGGCAAAATTTTTGCTGTTTAACAACACTACACAAAGATGAACTCTGCATGATATAGTTTTTATATTAAAATAACCATCCGTCATTTCCCAAAATTTAGTTCAAACCCAAGTATTCGCCAAGTGGTAGTCGCTCGGAACTCCAACCTATAAAATACACTTATTCATTGTCATACCATATTCTTACAAATATGACGTTATTAGGCAAACTTTTTGCTGTTTAACACTACACACAGATGAACTCTGCATGATATACTTTTTATATTAAAATAACCATTCGTCATTTTCCAAAATTTAGTTCAAACCCAAGTATTCGTCAAGTGGTATTCGCTCGGAACTACAGCCTTTAAAATACCCTTATTCATTGTCGTACCATATTCTTAGAAATATAGCATTATTATTGCCGTATAACACTACACACCGATGAAACCAGTATAATGCAGTATTTATAATAAAAAAAACATCCGTCATTTCCCAAAATTTAGTTCAAACCCAAATATTCGCCAAGTGGTATTCGCTCTGAACTACAGTCTTTAAAATACACTGAATCATTGTCGTACCGTACTCTCCTAAATTCCTCTTTACCCTGCACAGTTCTTGTTGTGTTACACTACAGACAAACAAACTCAGCATAATGCAGATTTTAAATTAAAATAAACACCTGAAGTGTCTTATAAAATTCGCTTACCCGTCATCGATAATGAAATTATTATAAGCCATCGATTTCCGGCACGCCGTCTCCTTTTCATGAGATTAATATGCCTTCGGGTGCGCATTCAGTCTCCCGAAATTTACAGTACCCCGCGGACTCCAAAGCATACTAAACAAAAAAGGTCGAGATCTTTCTATCGGATGGATAAAAGTTGTCCAATGGCACGCGATTTCTTCCCTCAAATGTGCCGATGTAGGCACAAAAGCGCGAGTCAATATTTTATCTCTTAAACCGATGCTATGGTGTCTTCCAGAATACGCTCTGAAGGTACTTGCCCATTCAGCGTATTTTGAGTATTTTGAATTTTTTTTTTGGAATGTTTTATTCCCCGGCAGTTTTTCAGCATCACTTTTGTAGTAATTTTCGCGATTTTTTTTTATCTCCGAATTCGCGACTTATCGGCGCGACGAATTCATTTTGTGTTAAAAAGTCAGGTAGACTGAGATTATAGTGTTTGTCGATCGGGGAAACTATTCATGGTTTTTAGACTGTGTTTTTTTCTGGATGATTATTTTGCTTATGTTGGGGCTGGCCTAGATAAAACAGTGTTATGAACCATTTGGGAATGTTTACACACTCAGGAGCGGGGCCCGATTTAGAAAATTCTTGACTATAGGCTCAACACGGGATGGGGGCCCCCTAACACTGATGAAGGCGTAAAATTTCCAAAATTGATACACACACAAAAAAAAAATCATGAATCATTGTGAAAGTACCATTTTATCAACAATTGGCTATTTGAAGCGTAGAAGCCTAGAACATTATCAAATAACCAAAAGCAATACAACAATAACTTTCTATAATACTAGCTGAAAACCCGCACTTCGCTACGGAGTACATTCAAATTAAATACAACGGTCAATGTATGCAATTAATGCCAAATATATATATATATATATATATATATATATATATATATATATATATATATAAAATAAATATGACATCAATATATACATTTGATGTAGAAAAAAATATATATATTTATAAAAAAATCGTAAGGGATATTTTTATAGACAAAATAATGTCCACTCGTCTGTCGCATTAGCAAGAAAAAAAATATTTTTTTGTCTATTTAATTGTTACGCACGTGACGATAAATTAATTTAAAGTACCAGAAAAAGAAATCACGTGATCAGCATTTAATAAATTAAATTCTAAAAATTAATCTTTAGAAATTCACCAAAAATCAGAAAATAGAGGTAAAGATTCGAAAAAGATTTCATTTAAAAGGAATTTTTATGATGTTTCTCGTGATATAAATTTTATAAACCTCAAAGTATTATTTTAAATGCAAACTTAAAGAAAGTTACTAGAAACAGCTTAAAAATTTAATTTAAAAAAATCTAAGAAGGATTTTTCAAAAATCTCTCTTAGTGCACCCCTACACTATAAGAAGAATCGCCATGCAAAATTTCAGCCCTTTAGGTCTAGCGGTTTGGTCTATGCGTTGTATGTCAGTCAGTGAGTCAGTTACGGAACTGTTTAATATATATAGATTATCAAATAACATAAAGCAATACAACATTAATTTCATCATTAAAACACCAATACAATGCAACCAGAAATACTTATTAATCCCTTATATACACTATAACATACATATGATGAACTATACATATAACTATACATATGATGAGCCTATCAATCAAATTTGAAAGGATATATAAAAAATATTGCTATTAAAAAAGGTAAAATCAAAAAAATTTTTTGAATTGTGAAATTTTTATTTTAAAATAAATATTTGGGGGGGGGGGCTTAGGCCCGGGCCTACTGGGCCTAATGGAAAATCAGGGCCTGCTCAGGAGCCAATGACAGAAAAAGGTTATATTTTATATAAATTTTAAGCGTTGTTTTTTCTAGTATTTATAAATATATCATTGTCCAATGGTTAGAACAATTAATATTTCTCAATTCTGAAATAGTTTTAATAGATTTAATAACTATATTTTAATTTCTTTGTCGAAATATTCTAATCCAGGGGGGTCTTCAAACTTTTTAGCCTAAGGGCCACACTGACTCCTTCACTAAGTCCAAAGGACCAAGGACCTAACTCATCATACCAACATACTGTGGTTTTGAATGACGCGCAGAATATCGTTTCGGGACTAGTAAACATTTCCACTAGTAAACTTGATCCACACAGTGGCGTAGCGAGGGGGGGGGGGGGCAAGGGGGTCTATCATGCCCCGGGCGCCAATATAAGGTCTATATATTACATTACTATATGTTTTTCGGGGTGGGGTTGCCAATATAAGGTCTATACACTATATTACTATATGTTTTTCGGGGGGGGGCGCCAATATAAGATCTATATATTATATTACTATATGTTTTTCGGGGGGGGCGCCAATATAAGGTCTATATATTATATTAATATATGTTTTCGGGGGGGGGCGCGCCAATATAAGGTCTATATATTATATTTTTATATGTTTTTTCGGGGGAGGGGCGCCAATATAAGGTCTATATATTATATTAATATATGTTTTGCGGGGGGGGGGACGCCACAAAGGTATCGTGCCCCGGGCGCCAGTTATGCTCGCTACGCCACTGGATACACAACTGCAAATAATTGTCAGTGAAAAGTGACAGCTACATAAATCGCATTAATCATAATTGTATTGTTTAATTTCATTATATAAATTACCTATGTGTATGTCACTTATTGTAAGTTTTTGGGAAAAATCTCATTACAGTAATTACAGCTAAAATGTTCAATTTCATAATGTATGTCAGTTATTGTGTTTCTTAACTGGTCGTTAGATAAAAACATCCGAATTTTATTTTGCATGATTTACTTACATTGTAAATTTTACAATGTAATCAAATTAAACTGGCGGGCCGGATCGGTGGTGATCGCGGGCCGGTGTTGGACCACGGGCTGTAGTTTGGAGACTGGCTGTACATTGGAAATAATTTACGTAGATAAGGATATTCTAGAAGCTCTTTGCTATGAGGATACTAGAAATAAGTTTACAAACCTTAAAATTAAGACAAAAATTTTTAATTTTATAAAAATAATTTATTATTGATTTTATTTAAAATATGCATTTTATATTTTATTGTAATATTAAGCTAGTATTTTAAATTAGCACACCTTCAGAAATAGGAATTAAAAAAAATAGTGCCCTCATTCTTGTTTCCATAATTAACTTTCATTTTACTTTCATTAACGTTCATTAACTTAGAGGCCCAGTTTTTTGATCCTTAGGCATAAAACGGGGTCTTGTGGTCAATATCTTATAACTAATTCGTTACAAAACTTATATTAGGTTGAAATTAATTTTTACTTGGCGCTAAATTTCATTTTATTTTTTGTCCTCGATAGGTTTTTATCTTCGTTTTCAAACATGAAAATGTATATTAAAGAAAATTTGTTTTTCACGTTTTATTGTTCTCGTAATAAATAACAGGCTGTTGTTCGTTTCGCACATGTACTTCATAGCAGGGCCCGATTATGAAGCTGGGGGCCCCTGGGCAGGTGCTATTTGGGGGCCCTCCCTCACGAACATTTATAAAAATAAGGACTATCCATAGGCTATATATACTATTAGAAGTACTAGGTGCATACACCAAGGGGGTTTGGGGGCCCCCTAGCATCAGGGGGCCCTGGGCAAAGTCCCGATTTGCCCATGCGATAAAATGGCCCTGTGTCATAGTAGTTCCTGTTCATATTTGCTCCGTACTATTTTAGTGCAGGTCTTAAAAGAGTAAATATTATTCTTGCATTTAACTTTTACACCAATAGATGGCGCAGCATGACCATAAAGTGAAAAGAACATCCGTGATTCTCAAAGAGTGCATGTGACGATAAAATTGAAGCATGATGTTGAGTGATCAATTAAGTTTATTCTTATTCAACAACAAACAAAAAAAAATATTCTCTCTATTTTAAATTGCACCAAAAGATCCTAATTCCATCATTATTTGGTCTATTTTTGGTAAAATAGCGCCGATATTCATTTTTATAAACAATATGATTTCAGATAAGTTCGTCGGAAAGCTACACATCCAGTTTCCTTTTAATATGATGTTGAAATTTTAATTCTGAAATTTTTTTCACAAATGCATTGGAAACCGATCGGATATTTGGAGCAAAAAATACAAAATGAACAAAATATTTCAAATACAACATAGTATTCTACAAACACAAAATTTAAATCATTTGCGAAAAAATATTAAACTTCCGGTGTAAAATTGGGGGGGGGGGGTAAGTGGGTGTGAGTGTGTACAAAATTAATATTCTGATCAGGTAGATGAAATTTTCCACCCTTTACATTGTACTTTAAAACATGCTCTCTCGCGCACACACACACACACACACACACACACAGACATATATATATATATATATATATATATATATATATATATATATATATATATATATATATATATATATATATATATATATATATAGTGGAATCTCGATCTATCGTTTTTCAAGGGACCGATTGAAATGAACGATGAGTGGGAAAACGATAGATGCGGAAACATAACAAAGCAATATGATCATTGGGACTGGATAAAATGAACGACACATACGGAAAAACGATGGATCGAGATTCCATTGTATATATATATATATATATATATATATATATATATATATAAATATATATATATATATATATATATATATATATATACATATATATATACATATATACATATATATATATATATATATATATATATATATATATATATATATATATATATATATATACGATCAGAAAATGATCAGATGGCTTTTTATCGGTTTTCTACGCTGAACATCTGGCGGACGACGTTCTGTGATTGGTTTCTCGCCTCTGTCATATGCAAATTTCCTCCGTGCGCTCCGATCGTGTCTTTGTTGGCCGTTCGCAGAGTTGTTTTTTGTGCGTGCATCACGCGTCCGCTTTTTGTGATACCAAGTACCGTTCCAGCGCTTTTTCGGGTTTTCGCATGCGCTGAGCATTTTCCGGTGGGAAAAATTGGGCGTTGCCATTTGAAAATTTCAAGTTTCTATGCCTATAAACGTAACCGTAAACGTCATTGTGTTGCAGTTCTTAGAATTCCGATTTCATACCTCTGAATAACTATATCTGAAATCTCATCTCGATAGGTTGAACGGACCGGCCGCTAGAGGTCCCTATATCAAGTTTCTTTATGACCATCCGGTGTATATATATATATATATATATATATATATATATATATATATATATATATATATATATATATATATGTATACAGTCGAACCTCGTTATAACGAACTTCAAGGGACCAATGATTTTATTCGCTTTATCCGGAGGTTCGCTATATCCGAACCGTTAGGAAAAATTCTAAAGTTCACAAAATGTATAACTCATTAATTCCAATGTGTATTATATAATGATGTATTAAAAAAAATGATAAAATCTATTAAAAATTATCATAAATGAATTAAATCGACTAAAATCGATTACATTAAACTGACACAATACTAATTAAATTGCGTACAATAGGATAACGGCGGAACCAAAATTTTCGTTCGTTATATTCGTGAGTTCGCTATAACGGGTTTCGACTGTATATATATATATATATATATATATATATATATATATCCATATATATATATATATATAT
This sequence comes from Dolomedes plantarius, assembly GCA_907164885.2. Classification (NCBI taxonomy): domain Eukaryota; kingdom Metazoa; phylum Arthropoda; class Arachnida; order Araneae; family Dolomedidae; genus Dolomedes; species Dolomedes plantarius. The sequence goes on from OU015498.1 coordinate 15,152,544, forward strand.
ATATCCATTCTCAATACTTTAACTAAGGTATTCCGTTTTATGAACTATCCACCACTCCCCCCACAGTGAATTCTACTCCGAAAAATTGACTGGAATCGATTTAACTTAAGACTAAACTCAGGAAATTGAAACAATCAGTTTTCGATATAACCATTACCTGTCAACTTTCTACATGACGACAGTGTTAGATCTAGGATGAATCAAGATTGAATTTAGATCCTAACATTTAAGAAATTCTGTTGCTAATAAGAAATATCATCTCTCTCATGTTGGACACAAATTCTCAGCCTAGAATGACGGTTTCTAGAATTCTTTACATAGCGGCCGGGGCTACAAAATGTATGGCTAAAAAATAAACATTACGAGAAATGAGAAATAATCCTATATATAATAGCCGTTGTCTCTGTATAACACTTCCGGGCTGTACTCATTTTCAATTGAATCCCTCGGTAAACAAACAGCCGGTTAGGCTTAATTTCAATTTCAGATGTGGATCAGAATTTTTTCTTACCTAAAAACTAATATCTTCTCCATCAAATCACGTTTGTTCAGCCTATTTTTCTATAAAACATTCAGAACTACAAAAAATTGGATGCTTTTAGCTGTATATTTAGCAGTTTTTAAAAATCTGTTTACTTTTGCGATGAATTCTGAAAGTAAACAAACTCGAATGTGAATGAATCAAGTAGCTCAAATATTCATATCGCGTAGTGAGCTGTAAAAAACTGGATGGAAATATACTACTCCAATCGCACGAAAAACTAAATAAATAAAAAATAATGAAAGGGTTTGCTTTTACAAGGTGTGGATTAAATGCAATTTTGTTAGATAATTCGGGATATTTTTTAACTTTCATATACTTTTTCCATTATGACGTCATTATTAGTATTACGACTTCAAAATGACGGGTTGCCTGCTAGTTCTTTAGAATACAGTGAATAATAATGATACTTACGAATCTTGTTAATAATCAAATAATAACTTTTATTCTGAACTTTGTAGGAATTATTATACAGGATAAACCTGCATAAAACCAATGAATTCCTTCAAGATTAGAAAAGAAAAAAAATCGAATTCTACGACATATCGTATAGTTTTTTTTCTTCATATGTTAAGCTTTGATTGTACTAATGCAACACCCAAAGAACTCGAATAATTACCTTACTTAGCAGGTTGTGTGTGTATATATATATATATATATATATATATATATATATATATATATATATATATATATATATATATATATATATATATATATATAGGGTGAGTGTCCCAAATATCGCCCCTGTGCGTAATATCGCGTACTCGTGTTTCTAAAGTATGATTCGCGTTATGTATGAGAAAATGCAGTAACTTCTTAGTACTGGGTTTGTACTAACAGCGGCGATAACGACAACTCTCTTATCACTGACAACAGAAACTATATGGCGTCTGAAGTTGCTTTGGCTGTTGTCTTCGTAAACTTTGGCTCCAAAGAATCCAGTGAATGACCAGGTAGGTGCATCCAAATTCTAATTTTGCTATCACCATTTGAAAGTGCACTAAACAGAGACTTTGCTAGCAACGCCTTTTAAACAGGTACTCCTCATTTTGCCCGGTAGGCGGTAAGAGGAACAGAGGTAGGCGATATTAGGAACCGCTCTGGAGTTCACTGGAAATTTCAATTTTTTTCCAATTTAGCTACATAACTTAAACTGCCACTGGTTTTGGAGCTGGTTGATTTAAGCATACCAAAGAAAATAGTTCTTAGGGGTGTTCTTTGAGTTTCCAGCCTAATCAGAAACTAAAAAGTGGATGAAATGTCAAAAAAAAGTTAGAGTAGGCGATATTTAGGACACCTACCTTACTGTGTTTAACAGTAATTTTTCCAGATTTAGCCCCAGTATTCATCCTTTACTTATACCTAAAGTTTTCCTTTGACCCCCAAATTCAAAACGTCTTAGTAATCCGTAATAAATCCCGTAGACATCTGCGTCTAGTACAGAAGGAATCCATCCACTATTCTCTGTATGAGAACATTTCATCGAAAAATAACTCGAAAGAATATTTTGAGATACTTTTGAAGGATTGTTCCCCTACCTGCTGATGAACGAACCGATCCATCATTTTCACACAGGAGATCATTTCATGTAAAAACCTTCAAGGCGTAATCAACAGATGCCTTCTGAGGAAGCCACTTGAAAATGTTCTCCACCATGAGTATGGTGGAATCGATCCTTTTTTTTTTTTGTCAAGGGAGGAGCGTTAGATGCTGAGGAAACTTCAAAATGTAATCTATGATCGCCTTTGAGGTATCTACAAGAAGTGCTTTTCTGCATGAGAATGACGGAATCCTTCGTCATTACCACGATGATCATTTCAAGTAAATCTTCAATGAATATCCATAAACGTCTTAAAATTATTCGAATGAAATGTTCTCTTACTTGACAACGAAGGGCACAGTTACTTTAAAGTAGGTCTGGGTGTTTAAAAACCTTATTTTCGACCCCCGTATTTTTCGGAACATAAGACGCGCCTCAAATTTATGGGAGGATTTTTAGAAAAGAAAATTTTGCATTTTGTTAGGTATATCATGATATTTTCAATTTCTAACTAATAAAGATAAAAAACCTGTATAATATATATATATATATATATATATATATATATATATATATATATATATATATATATATATATATATACACACACAAACATACTGGTCAATGAATTAGAAACCCGGGATTAATACTTTATTGGACCTCCTTTTGCACGGATCCTTTTACGTCTTTTGGACAAAGACTCTGAGTTCTGCTTCCAACTGTTGAAAACCTTCGAAATGGCTGCTTTTGAGAACCCAGTAAGTTTTGCTGTCTTCACAATCATGGCTGCTGTCAAACGGGCCCCATCAATAAGCCCTTTTTCAAATGGTGAAATATCTGTCGTTTTTCCCTTTCTACTGCATTTATCGGGAAATGCAGCCGCACACCTTACTTATATTAGCATTCTGATGACGTTATATATGTTTTGCATACGCAGGCCGCTAACGATCATTTGTAGAAACTCACACAGGTTTCTAATTCATTGGCCAGTATGTATATATATACGAGGGTCATTTTTTAAGTAAGAACCATCTTGTAATGGAGTAAGAGAAACTTTAGTTATGAACGTAAATTGCATCACAAACTAAAATATGAACATTTTTTTCATTTTTCAACATATTCACCATTAACATTTAAACATTTTTCAAGTCGTATCACCAGCTTTTGGATCCCATCATCAAAGAACTCTCCACCTGACCGTTAAACCAGTTAGTAACATTTTCTTTCAACGTGTCATCATTTTCCAAGCGCTTTCCACCAAGAAATTCCTTAAGTTTTAGAAACAGATGAGAGTCTGATGGTGCTAATTCAGGGCTGTATGGTGGATGATCCAGTGACTCCCAATGAAAATTGTCAAAATCAACGGCGGGGACTGCTCTCTAGCGGCGTCGTTCTGCTTCACGACAAAGCCCGGCCTCACGTTGCGGCAAGAACAAAGACGCAACTGGACAATTTTCATTGGGAATTACTGGATCATCCACCATACAGCCCTGACTTAGCACCATCAGACTCTAATCTGTTTCCAAAACTTAAGTAATTTCTTGGTGGAAATCGCTTGGAAAATGGTGACATGTTGAAAGAAACTGTTACTAACTGGTTTAACGGTCAGGCGGAGAGGTCTTTGATGATGGGATCCAAAAGCTGGTGACACGACTTTACAAATGTTTAAATGTTAATGGTGACTATGTTGAAAAGTGAAAAAATGTTCATATTTTAGTTTGTGATATAATTTACGTTCATAACTAAAGTTTCTCTTACTCCATTACAAAACAGTTCTTACTTAAAAAATGACCCTCGTATATATATATATATATATATATATAATAAATATTCATTTTATTTTAATGTTACCTTCGAACCTCAAGACGCCCCCCCCCCCTGATTTTAAGTGAAAAATTTTTTATGTAAAAAGGTGCGTCTTTTATTCGCGAAAAATATGGAACTTATAAATATTTTCTACAACGCCATATAAACATCACAGTTGGTATTTGATTGGCCAATACAATCCAGTTTCCAATTCTGTCTCCCTAACGAAAAAAAAAGTTTTTTCTGCAAATTATGAACCTATTTTTTTCAGATAAGGAAATGAAATTTGACACCCCCCCCCTTCGCTGTTTTTTCTTTTGTATGGTTCAATTTATGGCCATCTCCTTATTACGGGGAAGTGGACAGTAAAATAAATTCGCCGTATTCCTCCTATTATTACAACGTCCAGTGAAAACAAAATAAAACGCGGGGGAACACTATGTCATGACACATAAAACTTTTTAATTCAACCTTTTATGAAGAATGCGCATCATACATGTACCATAAAATAACATAAAAAAAAGAAACGTCCAAGGCAAAAACCGAAAAAAAAAAAAAAAAAAAATTAAACAAACGACACTGTCAATAGAATTTTTATTGAACTCTTAAATTACGTCACTCTACATCCAATATTACTCCCGTGTAAATTTTCCCTCCCGAAAAACCGACTTCTTTGTCTACCATTCCCTTACAAACTAACATTACGAAAGGAGAATTAGGGTGATTAAGCCCAGGGCCATAAAAAGAAGCCCTTCCCTCCCCCCCCCCTCAGACAAACCCCGGCTATTCCAATCAATAACTTACTGACGGGAAAAGGAAGAAAGATATCCCAGGCCGCTCTCTCCCACCGCTCTATAAAATATACCCGCTTGTAACAGATGTCAGCAATGGCACCGGCTAATCACATAACTTGAACTGTCAGCAGTTAAGGGCCGCACTCGTTTGCGATATGGACCAGAAATTCGGGTTCCTGGAATTAGCGCCCACTGCTCATTGGCCCGTTCCTGTGGTATTCTGTAGTATTCACACCCCATTGGTCAATCAAGTGGCCCGCGGAGGTTGTGTGTGTGGGGGGGGGGATGGAAATTTTTTTTTTTAAGGTGGGTGCCTAGCAAATCTGGCAATCTTTAAGATCAAAGTCATCGGGTTGTGTTATGAGCGATGAGGGGTATTTTCAAGGGGACGATGTAAAAGTGCACGCAGACTGCATTGCTCGGGAGGGTGGTCCTCTCTTTTGGCCAGGTGTAAGGTTTTGTAGGTTGTGCCTATTTAAATATCTTATCGCTGGCAGCAAATAATTTACCACCCGGGGTTGCCTAAGATTAAATACAGTCTATAAAATTAAAAGGCAAGTACAACATATATCCAGGCTGTCAAAGTTACTAGTACAGTGCTCCTGAAACTGTTTCCGTCTGTCTCTCACATATACACATAACATAAATAAACCATAGAGATCAACTCTCTTTTTAAAGAGAAATAAAACTGAAAAATATATTATTTGTATTTAATATCCTGGTTTCCGCACATCGTCGCAAGCGCATGGATTTGAACCCAATAGCGTTTAAATGTAGAGAAGTCAACAATAACAGGGAATTTTGTTTCCGAAATGACAATGTCGAATGTAAGATTCCACCAGTATTCTTATAGGAAAGATATTAAAGAAACATTTGAAAATGCAAATTGGAATCAACTCACGAAAAGAAAAAAAAAAAAAACTGTGCCCGTATAACCTTTAGCTTACGGGGCCCATTTTTCTGATTCCCTCTTTAGAACGTGAAATTTCATAACCCCTTCGTAAGAACGCCCATTTGGTGGGTTATATATATATACATATGTGTGTGTATGTATAAATACATATGTATATGTATGTATATGTATGTGTATATATATTTAATATATATATGACATGGAGCTTATTACAACCCATCTTCATTATGTCGTCTTATCGCACGTTACTCCATCTTAACCTATTCCTAAATAATTATTAATGGTATAGCAGTCAGTGATTACAGGCCTGTGGCAAAGAAGTACAAATTGATTACACTTAAGAGTTTATTTCCGAATGTTAACCTACCCCGATTCAATCTATTAATTACCTGCCAAGTCGTCATCTCGACCTCGTGACGCGTGACCTACCCGACCAAAAACTATCCCGCTATGCCGAAAAACTCTATTGTTTTAAACCGTCTAGTGCGTCTAGTCCGTCCGTCAAAGAGATTATAAACTTCATTATTTGTGGTTGTCAATATACCTTTTTGATCTTGTCGATGCGCTGGTACAATGCGTCGTATTTGCAAATCAGGTGTCTCCTAACGTTTGCGTAAAATCCGGAGTTATTTTGAGCTATTTCGTTCGCCAATACGATGTGTTGTATTTGTGCGTCGCCAAGATTAGAAATGTAGTAGTGCTTATAACGGAAAAGTAACCTGAAAAACAACGGACAACTGATGATTACTGCTTGGGGTTTAGAGTATATATTCTATTATTCTTCCTTGGGGGGGGGCGAGTGTCGCACTCGCTTCTCCTTTTCGATTCCGCCGTCAAAGTCGTCCCGCGGCTCCAGCTGACCGGCCAGGCGATTGTCAGTGGATCTGCTTTTGTACGAAAAGGGGAAGATTTCTAAAGATGTCTGCCTACTAAATGTCCAGCAGGCGCCTGAGTGTCTGCACCGTTGTGTTGACAAAGCGACTATTACATGTTGAATCGAGTCAGTTACAACGGGGAGTCCGCCCGTTGGGTTCTCTGGAATTTATGCGTGGGAAAAGTGCGCAAGTCATTACAATATCAAATATATGTGCTCCAAGCATCAATCGCAAGTCTGACATTTATGAAACAAAACTCTCTTTAGCGATTTCCATTGCAGTCCTGTAGTGTCATACTATACTGAATCCCATGGCTATTTTTGAAAATGTATTGATATATACTATTCTAGTGTTTGTTGCTTGTATCCTTCAATACATGTACTAAATCAGCAATGGAGTAAGTATTTATTTGAACTTAAATTTAACATGTTTCTGAAATATATTCTACTTTAATTTAATATTGAAAAAAAAAACTGAAAAAAAAACTAACAATGGTACCCCAAGTTTATAATCTCATTCTCTAGGGTGCCGCTAAAGCAAAAAAAGGTGGGATTTCCTGCTTTAGAGAATCCCAGTCTTCAGTTTTTTATTTACAAACGCTAAAAAACTTCAAAACAGGGGAATTTTTCTTCTGCAAATCTATTCAGAAGACTGTATGTGAAAGTGACTAATATTCCGGGACTCTAAACCGTTAGATATTTATAATGAATAAATGTGTGTCCGAATTTGCAATATAAAATTATTTAGGAACCACAATATCACACCATGTATCAGTGAAACATATTATATCTTTCTAGTTTAATCTTCAAAGGGTGTACAGAATGATACTAGATCCTCAAACTGTTGGAACAGGTCAAATATTTTTCATGCAATTCTGAGATAGTCGTTCGTCTTCCAAGTTCAACCAAATGCAGAAAAATATCAGTAGGGATTTGCCCTAACTATGGATTGACCGACAAAATTTTTCTTCACTAAACTTTGTCCAAGAAGTTTTGTATAACTGTGTTGCTTTACTTTATCCCGAATCTGGGGGAATTAAGATCACTAATTGCCTGGAAGAGTTAGGGTCTGTTCACATAGGAGTCCGTTGCTTAGCGTTAAGGAAAAGATGACGTTGAGACGAAAATAATCATAGACGAAAACCAATCATAGGCGTAAAAAATTTCATTGCTAATCGTTTGGAGCCCTATGATTGGTTTATTTTCGTCTCAACGTCATCTTTTCCTTAACGCAACGCAACGGACTCCTATGTGAACAGGTCCTTAAGGTCATTATCGCAAGAGATTATATATGAGTTCTTGGACATCATAAACTTTTAGAAGTATAATTACGTCATTATACTTTGCAGCTATAAATTATTAGTTTGGTTCACAAAGCTTTGATGTTGGTTTCACTCATACTTCTTTCAACACATTTTTTATTTGAAAAAAATAAATCATTTTAATTCTTTTAAGCGAGACTCTCAAAAACTTTTTAACAATTTTTTCTTTTCCCTAAACTTTCTACAAATAAGAAGGATTCAGTAATTTATGAATTCTTTTTAGCTTTAAAATTTTTTGAACAAGGGAATATGCAAATTTCTGCACAAAGTGTTAGCATTAAATTGATCTCAGATTATATCAATCAATGCGGAACTTACATTACATTGTTGAAATCAGCTACTGAATAGATCAGCGGGAAGCAAATGTAAAACCCAGTTGGATTTCATTATATTAGCGTATTTGTAAGGAAAAAAAACACCCTCAAGAAGCTGATCGATAGAAAAAGCAAATTTAATGAATAAAGATCGTCAAAACAACATCGAAGGATTGTCTAGCTTTTTGACACCCATTTGTTATATGAAAATGTAAATTAATTTGTAAAAAATTTAAAAGCTTTATATATATATATATATATATATATATATATATATATATATATATATAAAACTATTCCAGAACTGACTGACTGACTGACTCACTGACCATACAGCGGTTTGGTCAACGCACAGACCAAACCGCTGGACTTAAAGGGCTGAAATTTTGCATGGCGATTCTTCTTATGGTGTAGAGGTGCATTATGAAAGATTTTTGAAAAATTCTTCTTAGATTTTTTAAAATTAAATTTTTAAGCTGTTTTTGTAACTTTTTTTAATCTTGCATTTAAAATAATAATTTGAGGGTTATAAAATTTATATCACGAGAAAGATCATAAAAATTCCTTTAAAATATTCCTTTAAAATCTATATATATAAAACAGTTCCGTAACTGACTGACTGATAGACAACGCACAGACCAAACCGCTGGACCTAAAGGGCTGAAATTTTGCATGGCGATTCTTCTTATAGTGTAGGGGTGCACTAGGAGAGATTTTTGAACAATTCTTCTTAGATTTTTTAAAAATTAAATTTTTAAAGCTGTTTTTGTAACATTCTTTAAAGTTTGCATTTAAAATAATAATTGGAGGGTTATAAAATTTATATCACGAGAAAGATCATAAAAATTCCTTTAAAATGAAATCTTTTTCGAACCTTTACCTCGATTTTCTGATTTTTGGTGAATTTTTAAAGATTAATTTTTAGAATTTAATTTATTAAATGCTGATAACGTGATTTCTTTTTCTGGTACTTTAAATAAATTTATCGTCACGTGCATAACAACTAAATAGACAAAAAAAATATTTTTTTCTTCTTTCTAATGCAGCAGACGATTGGATATTATCCAAAAAAAATAAATATCCCTTACGATTTTTTTATAAATATATATATATATATTTTGCATCAATTGTTTACATTGATCGTCGTATTTATTATAAATATATACACGAGTATCTATATTTTTCTTGGCATTAATTGCATACATTGACCGTTGTATTTAATTTGAATGTATTCCGTAGCGAAGTGCGGATTTTCAGCTAATACATATATATAAAACTAAATTATATTTATTTTATAACAAATTCTGAATGTCGATCACAATTTTCAAGCATCAAGCAACCAGGCTTAAAGTACTGTCGGGCCACCCCCTTTCGCGGGGTTGGGGGAGCAAGACCCTCTCAATGAAAAAAAAAGGATTATCTCAAATCCTCTAATTGTGAGTATTATTCACTACATTTAAGATAATTGAAGGTGTCAAAAAGCACTTTAATGAAACATAGTATGTATGTTACATGAGGGTGTGGGATTAAAAATTTTATTTTTTTATCCACGCGCGATTCATGAAGCTTTTGCTCGCACGAAGATAATTGAAAGCAAAAAAAAAATTCAAACTAATAAGGAATTTTATTTTAAAAAAATTCGAAATTCAATGTTTTGTTTAAAAAAAAAATTCAAAAGCTGAATTTCTGTTTTAGAATTTCAAAGTTTTTTTTTAAAACTACAAATTAAAAATATTGTTTAAAAAACGATAAATTAATAAATTTGATTTAAAGAACTCAAAATACAAAATTATATTTAAAAAAAAAATTCAAAATTTTCAGTGATGAAACAGAAGGATGTTTTTTTTCGCCAAAGCCTAGGGTCGATTGCATTTCTGTTCCTTGAAAGCAATATAAAATATTAAATTTTAATTGCACACACTAAACGCTTGAGTGATCAAACAGGCGAAGGTTATCCCGCTAAAGTTGACGTTCAAATCTATTTCTTTATTTTATGGAATATAAAATTCTTTATTTTGGCTATACTCCGCAAAACACTTGAATTATTACACAGGAGAAAGTCATTTCGCTAAAGTCGAGATTCGGTTGTGTTTCTGTTTATTTTACACAATATAAAATAGTTCGTTTTAATTATACATAGAAAACTCTTTAGAGATCACACAGGAGAACATTATTCCGCAAGTTCGAAGTTAGAATGCATTTCTATTTATTTATGTAATATAAAATATTTCATTTTAATTGTACACAGCAAAATCATGAGTGATCAAACAGGATAACGTTATTCCGCCAAGTCGACGTTCGAATGCATTTCTATTTATTTATGGAATATAAAATATTTCATTTTAATTGTACACAGCAAAATATTGAGTGATCAAAGAGGATAACGTTATTCCGCCAAGTAGACGTTCGAATGCATTTCTATTTATTTATGGAACATAAAATATTTCATTTTTAAAGTACACAGCAAAATCTTTAGTGATCAAACAGGATAACGTTACTCCGCCAAGTCGACGTTCAAATGCATTTCTATTTATTTATGGAATATAAAATATTTCATTTTAATTGTACACAGCAAAATCATGAGTGATCAAACAGGATAACGTTATTCCGCCAAGTCGACGTTCGAATGCATTTCTATTTATTTATGGAACATAAAATATTTCATTTTTATTGTACACAGCAAAATATTGAGTGATCAAACAGGGTAACGTTATTCCGCCAAGTCGACGTTCGAATGCATTGCTGTCTCTTTATGGAATATAAAATATTTTATTTTAATTGTACACAGCAAAATCTTTAGTGATCAAACAGGATAACGTTATTCTGCCAAGTCGACGTTCGATTGCATTGCTATTTATTTATGGAATATGAAATATTTTATTTTAATTGTACACAGCAAAATCACGAGTGATCAAAGAGGATAACGTTATTCCGCCAAGTCGACGTTCGAATGCATTTCTATTTATTTATGGAACATAAAATATTTCATTTTTATTGTACACAGCAAAATCTTTAGTGATCAAACAGGATAACGTTATTCTGCCAAGTCGACGTTCGATTGCATTGCTATTTATTTATGGAATATAAAATATTTTATTTTAATTGTGCACAGCAAAATCTTGAGTGATCAAACAGGATAACGTTACTCCGCCAAGTCGACGTTCGAATGCATTTCTATTTATTTATGGAATATAAAATATTTCATTTTTATTGTACACAGCAAAATCTTTAGTGATCAAACAGGATAACGTTATTCTGCCAAGTCGACGTTCGATTGCATTGCTATTTATTTATGGAATATAAAATATTTTATTTTAATTGTGCACAGCAAAATCTTGAGTGATCAAACAGGATAACGTTACTCCGCCAAGTCGACGTTCGAATGCATTTCTATTTATTTATGGAATATAAAATATTTCATTTTTATTGTACACAGCAAAATCTTTAGTGATCAAACAGGATAACGTTATTCTGCCAAGTCGACGTTCGATTGCATTGCTATTTATTTATGGAATATAAAATATTTTATTTTAATTGTGCACAGCAAAATCTTGAGTGATCAAACAGGATAACGTTACTCCGCCAAGTCGACGTTCAAATGCATTTCTATTTATTTATGGAATATAAAATATTTTATTTTAATTGTACACAGCAAAATCATGAGTGATCAAACAGGATAACGTTATTCCGCCAAATCGAGGTTCGAATGCATTTCTATTTATTTATGGAATATAAAATATTTCATTTTAATTATAGATAGCAAAATGTCGAGTGATCGTACCCGATAAACTCGAGGTCCGATCTTTTCTCATTTCTTTTAAGCGATATAAAGTATTTCATTTTAATTATACACAACAAATTGTTAAGTGATTACACCCACTAAAGTCGAGGTTTGATTGTATGTCTATTTATATCATGGAATATAAAATACATCATTTTAATTACACACTGCAAACTGTCGAGCGATCTAACGGAGAGAACGTTATCCCGCTAAAATTCGACGCTCGATTGTATTTCTATTTCCTTTATGCAACTAGAGTAAATTCCCCAGATTGAACCATTTACGACGGCTGCAATAATTGCTGATTACTGCCGCTAGAGGGGGTAGGAGGGAATTCATGTCAGCGAGAGTCCACTGAAGTAAAAGTTATGTGTTTGGTTCCAACAGCGACAAAGCGCACAAGGCTTGATTCGTACATTTTTTTTTTCTTTTTTCATAATCTACAAACTCACGTATTATTATTACGATTATTTCCAAAAATGAGCGGAGGTGCATTTATGACGCGTATTAATTCCCCACGGTCCATGGAGAGAGGAGGTTTTATGTTGCGTTTTATTCGGAAAAATTATTTATTTTCTTCCGACTGTGTTTCAGAGCCATTTCGTTAATAGCTCGGCAGCGCTAATAAATGAACTGATAAGTTCGAATGAATATTTTTCTTTTTTCCAAGTCTGTATTCCGAACACATTTTTTTGGTGATCGATTGATTCGTGTAAAATTCTGGGACCGTTTTGTGATTTGGGTATGCATATGCATCTCTCGTCGAATTTTTCAGGAGCGCAGTGCACATGTGCTTAGCACAAATAGCAATAATATAGAAAAAATTCTTTCAAATTATTCGTTCAGATTATTGTTATAAATATGTGATTAGAACAAATAACGATTATGTCAGAAAATTTCTTTGAGATTATTGTAGGCAATTTAATATTGTTGTTAGATTATTGTAGGTAATTTGAGATTATTGTAGGCTCATAATTTTTGCTTGATTTACATAAAATTTTTTGAGTAACTGCCTATAATAGTGTTTATAATATATGCAATATTTCAAGGTAATTAAAAAATAAAATTATTTTTTTATGCATAAAAAGTGAATAATTTTTTTTTAAAAATCGAGCATTTTGCAGTCAACTACTGTGCGCATTCTGTCAAAATTAATTATTAAGGTACAGTAATAATTGTTTACTATATGTGATTACAATACTTCAGGCAACAATTCCACCAACATTATTCTAAAGTATAGTAAAAATTTTTAGCACGTGCTATTTTTAATTAGAAATTTCAAAAATGACTGAGTAAAAGCTTATAAAAAAATTCTTTAAAAAATTTAAATTATGTTAATGTTCAAAAATCTTGGTGGATTTTGTTGCCTGAAGCATTGTAATCACATACAGCAAACAATTATTACCGTACCTTAATAATTTATATTGACAGAATGCGCACAGTAGTTGACTGAAGAATGCTCGATTTTAAAAAAAAATATTCTCTTTTTATGCATAAAAAATTATTTTTTAATTACATTGAAATATTGCATGTATAATAAACAGTATTATAGGCAGTTACTAAAAAAATGTCATGTAAATCAAGCAAAAATCATGAGTAGTACGTAAAATCGAACACAGGTCTAAAAACGATACTTTTAAAGGTACGTAAAAGTGACCACTCCCCTTAAAACAATGGATGCATGCGTGTGTTGGAGCAAGCAAGGAAGACGGAGCATTGGCCTTTAATATACATTTATTTAATAAATCACAAAATTCAATTAAATTGTAATTGCTACTAGCACAATATTCCCTTTCATATTAACATTTTACATACGAGATCTCAGAAGGAGAGGCAAACTATATGGTCAAAGTAATGATTTTTAGAGTCTATGGGAAGGCACTTACTACAGCTGAAGTATGCACCGATGAAAGATGGCATCGACAAAATGGATCCAAAATTACGTCATATACAGGAACATCTTATCGGGTTACTGGTACTTCTCCTAGACTCTCTATCATCTGAGCTCTAAGAAAAAAGTCTGAGATAAATCTGGACCTCCTCTCCTGTTCCTTTCGTACTTCGAGGGGCTGTTGTCCGTTTACAGGGGGGCCATTCTGGCCCTCCCCTTTTTTTCGTTGGGCAGTGGGCTGTTTTTCTCTCAGTAGTTCCTGCCCCAATTGGTTCCTTATTATATTGCCCCTATCCATAGTCTACGAAGTACCTCCCCACCATAATTTTCATTTGCACCACTTTGACCCTTATCATCTGAAGGTTTTACTGTGGGCCATAAAATAACGACCATCCATCTTGCAATATTTATAGACTTTAGATAGCTATCAATGGCCACACCGACAGCTATTCTTCTATTTCCTCCTGGTTTACAAGCCCCTATTTACCCCTGCCTCTGCAGCCTTTACAATAGATTCATTCTTGGCCACACACCTTGCGAAATTACACCATTCCGCTTCTACAATTATAAACCTCGGAGTTTGTTTTTTAATAATTCAATACCACAAAATCAGTTTGTGTAGAGCCATTTTTGTAAGAAATCTTACAATTGAACAAGGTGAGTAGAAACAGAATGAAGTTTCCTCCCACAAAGATATAAGGGTTGCAAAGTTTTTGATTATTTTAATTGTATTTAATGACTATTCATCATTAAGCTTAAACGAAAGTTGGTGGTCTCAATTCCAATTTTATTTCTGCAGTCTATCGGCTGAAAGAGGAACCTTTCGCTTTGAGGCGGCCGAACTCTCGCAACCCCTACCTGAACACCCCTTCTCTGATCATGAACTCTGCCGAATATCAGAAGCCGAACTTTGACCGGAAGTTCCATTCCACCCGTTAATATTCACTCCACTTTAGTTCGTTAACGCAGCGACAGAGTTATGCTTGCTGTAATCGTATTATGATATGTTAATAAATTGTTACGTTATTTGTTCGTAAGGCGCATGATACATTTATTCGAAATCAGTTTCGATCAAAATCGCGGATGTCTCTGCAAGTTAATGTGTCTGCATAAGCATAAATCCGAGGGGGAAAAAAAGAAAAAAGAAAAAGGTTTCAATATTTTTAAAATTTTTAAAAATCGGCAAAATGCTGTCATCAAAAACAATTCTTTGTTTTGCTCAGAGAAGTTATTTTTCATGCGAGAAATAATTAATTCCGATTCTTGAATTATGAATAACACGAACTAATTGAAATACATAATTATCTTAACCCTTTCAGGGGCACGACCTCCACCGTTTGCACGGTAGAGATATTTTCCCCAATTTCTTTTAACCTAAAAAATCTTGAAACATTTTCCAATTAAAGGTTGCAAAATGCTTTTACTTCTTTACACTGATAACAGATGGCAGCACTAACCATTTTTCTGCTCATTTAACTTGAAAACATTGAATGCAAGTGAAAAGAAGACTAGATTTAGGCGTTCACACTGTGCAAACGGCGCCCTTGAAAGGGTTAAACTAAATTATTTCCGTGTCAAATTGAATGATCTCCAATTCTTCGTAACATATTGAGAATGTGACGCTAGCGAGCATAAAGGTGATATATACAACTGGCCTTGTATATATCACCGTTATGGAAATTACATAATTCACTCCATTAACGTTGGCTTTGTCTGACACTCATATTGCAACATAAGACCTCAGTGCTAAAAAATCAGCTGTCATTTAACTTTATATAAATTACACTAAAACGTCGTTTATCCGGACTAACTGGGACCATTGGCAATCCGGATAATTGAAAATCCGGATAACGCCGGTAATATGGGTAATAAGCAAAACAAAATCCTTAACTGAGCAGACTTACCGTTTATTACGATAAAAAAAACTATGATTTGAAAAAGACCTACATGGTATTGTTTACAAGGCATTAAAAAATATAAAAATAACTTTTCACATCATTTCTTAACAAGGAAATGATAAGTCTAGTAAAGCTTTCTTAAACTCAACAAAAAGCATTTTATTACCATAATTTATTGTATAATCTATGCAGGAACTGCACATTGAATCAAACTAAAAAGCGAATATTTGGCGTACTTGTAGTTACGTTCTTGCTATCATTGTTAAAAATTATTATCTAATGTTAACATTAAATAAAAAAAAAGTCTACAAATTTGATCCGAATTATCCGGAGATCCGGATAAACGAGGGCCGGATAAACGACGTTTTACTGTATATTACTAACTTGGGGTCTTAGTCTCGAAAATTTCTCCGACCGAAAATGACGTTTACGTGACGTATGGTCAGAATCAACAATAATACTCAGTGATAGATCTTAAAATTCTACGTCCCGATAATGTCATTTTCGAATTGCCAAATTTTCGTAGGCCCCCCCAGAAACAAAGGACCCTCGAGATTTACACGAGAAATTTCGAATGTTGTATGTGCATCACACATGTCTACGATATATATCTCAACAGCTTTTCGATGATTTTAAGCCTGGCCTTTCACCAATGCTGCCGGGATATTGAAAATTACGCTTAGATTTGCATTGAGGGAGAGCGTGTAGTTTTCCCATTCACAATTATTAAGTTATTCCTCTTATAGATATATTGTATACGAGATAAATTTTTTAACAGCTACAATGGTGTAATTTATGGTGAGAATTTCAATTTTCGAGGTATTTCATTTATGAGTTTTGTTAGTATGTTGTGAAATATCTTCCGTTTAACTTTTGAGAGAGTGTTTATTAAAATACAAAATATTGGAGGGTTTTGGCGTTAAATAGAGTAATTAAAACGAACAATTCATCGATGACGAGCGTTGAGTACAGCTAAAACTATATACTGTGGAATCTCGATCTATCGTTTTTCAAGGGACCGATTGAAATGAACGATAAATGCAGGAAAACGATAGATGCGGGAACATAACAAAGCAATATGATCGTTGGGACTGGATAAAATGAACGACACATACGGAAATACGATGGATCCGAAAACGATCGATCGAGATTCCACTGTATATATATATATATATATATATATATATATATATATATATATATATATATATATATATATATATATATATATCTTCGTTCATTTTATCCAGTCCCAAAGATCATATTGCTTTGTTATGTTTCCGCATCTATCGTTTTCCCGCATTTATCGTTCATTTCAATCGGTCCCTTGAAAAACGATAGATCGAGATTCCACTGTATATATATATATATATATATTTTAATTTTCAAATTTTCCCCCAGTCTAATTTTTTTCAGGGAATTAAATTATTCACATGTACCCCACTATAAAATTTAAAGTGATTTTGACAATAATAAATAATAAAAATAAAATTGTTTTTGAAAAACACGTTCGTTGCATTTAAAGAATTATTTCTTAAAACGGAAAAAAAAAATGTGATTAAAAAATGTAAGATGCTAATCTGTGATTAGAAACAGTACTTAGAGATAAATCAAACACGATTTTAAAAATCGGATGAGAATTAACTAATAGTGAAATAAAATATAATTTAAAAATAAGGTAATTAAATATAATTGAAAAATATGCTAATCTAGTATTCAAAAATATGCTTTGTGATTAGAAAAAAAAAAAAAAAAAACTAAGAGACGAAATAATCTATCACGGTACTGCCAGGAGATTACCACCACTAATGGTAATTAAAATTTCCCTGTACGATTAAGTTTTATGACTGTCTTACACCTTGACGCGTGCCCTGCACTTTCGAATTTTAAGTGCATTGTTTTGGAGTACAGGGGACTCCGTGGTCTAATAGCCTAGTGGCCAAATGACCGGCATTTGTAAAATAAAATAAATGTCAGTTCACTAAATTGAAACCCGCAAAATTAATGGAAAGTGTAAGTTATATACACGATTTCGTTTATGTTAAATTTTATTTCCGCCGAATTCCATATCTTTTAACAGTTGGTTCGTCCAGCATCTTCAAAAATTACCTGCAAGTACCTCATCCAAACATAACCCATCTAGTGGCGCCATCTAGTATCGAAACACAAAAGTTAAGTCACTGTATTATCTTACTGTAAGAATCACAATCATTGTATGTTTACAAAGTCAAGGTTAGACGTTGTTCACTGACACATTTGTTCATAAAATCTATTAGAGACAACTAAAATATTCAGTAGGATGTAATCATTATTTTATTTAAAGTAATACAAATATAATGAATTTTCATCGGAAATACTTCTCTTAAAACTGCTTTAAAAATAAAATAGTTAAAGTGTTGGGGATATCTTAGTTTTTACTATGTACTAAGATTCTTTGTGACTTAAAAGACTGAAAAAGAGAAAATAATTTAATAACCAAACAATGTTGATGAGTTTTACGAAAGAGATAATTAATAACAAATAATCTATCGTTAATATGTTAATATATTTTGACAATATTTTCTTTCATTTCACACTTCAATTTAGAGTTAATTCGAAACTAGTTAACCAGCGCCTCCTCAAATACTAAATCTTTGATCGAATCGTAACTAAATATTTTTTTTACATTGATCGATCATAGACTTCTGAGAATGCGAAAATAGATGGCGCTGTTTGAGGCTCAAACTTTTTAAATTGCATTCGAAGTAATTTGAATCAGTTTTTGAAATGAAACGAATTACCCAAATGTATGGGATGTAATTCAGAATTAGCTAATATAATTTAAACTCCGCTAATAATTTTTTCTCTCCCCTATAACTGCGTACGTAAAAACTTAATAATTTTTTTTGTTGGTTTCTCAGTAAAAAACCTGAATGCTGTTTATAAAATATGCTCTTTGGGTAGCCAGCTCGAATGATACAAGTTTCATTTTATTGAAAGGCGAAACTGCGAACGTGATTATGAATTATTAAATATACATA
Source organism: Dolomedes plantarius (assembly GCA_907164885.2). Taxonomy (NCBI): domain Eukaryota; kingdom Metazoa; phylum Arthropoda; class Arachnida; order Araneae; family Dolomedidae; genus Dolomedes; species Dolomedes plantarius. The sequence goes on from OU015498.1 coordinate 15,171,241, forward strand.
AGAGTTTTGAAGTCATTCAATAAACACAAAAATGTACGAAGCGAAAGAAAATTTCCATGAAAGCGAAATTTAAGAACAATCTTGTATTTGTTGCTTTCGTTTTTATCTATTTACTGAATTCAGCTGTACATTAATTCGCTCTCGCAAATTATTGGTTAAAAATACTTAATAATTTAATAAACTATTAAGTACTAAGTATTAACTATTAAGTATTAACTATTAAGTATTAATTATTAAGTATTAAGTATTAATTATTAAGTATTAAGTATTAACTATTAAGTATTAAGTATTAACTATTAGTATTAGTTATTAAGTATTAAGTATTAAGTATTAAGTATTAAGTATTAACTATTAAGTATTAAGTATTTAATAAACTATTAAGTATAAGGGTTGGGGTATAAGTCATGGCAACTATTGTTTTTCTTGTAGATATGTGAACGGATCACAAATACATATGTGTCGTGTGGAAGTTCTGCAGGCATAGTGTGTATGCAGAACAACAGATGGCACTGTGATAGCTGGTAGTAGCGCAGCGAGGGCTCTGAAATCAGTCAGTCGGTGAGTGTCGTGCGAGATGGAAGTAACCCGTGTTGAGCAGCGCGCTTACATCAAAATAGCCGTTCTCCGAGGGAGAAATGCGATGGAATGTCACAGTGAATTAGTAGAAGCCCTTGGGAATAATGCCCTACCATATCGTACAGTAGCACGGGCAGGGAAATACATTGAGGGTCTTTAGGCCCAGGTTTGTCATGTCAACTTTATGTGTACTGTGTTATCATTCTTTTGCACGGTGAAGGCCATATTGCCCTGTATACTATCGTAATAAATTAGTGTGTTACGATATTTCAGTGCTATTCATTGTCCACACATGTAGTTAAGACCTTGTCCTTTCGTCTGTATATGTCACATTTTCCAACAGGACTGGGATCTCCAAGAAAAAAAATAGTTTCTATTACTTATACCCCAACCCTCGTAAATGAGTGTAGAAATTGTTATTATGTGACAGGAGTGGTCAACATAAACTGTGTTAAGAACCTTTTGGAAAAATATCTGCATACTTAGAAGAGTCCAATGCGGGTGCGTTGGTCCAGTTGGCAAAAGCAGCGAGCCCGTGATCTAAACGTCTTTGGTTCGATGCCGGTCTCTGACAGATCCACCGCCATGTACGCTAATGGCGGCTGGTGCACGAAAGATCTGTCGTGGCTGCAATGCCTTCCAAGTTCTCAAAAATTTTCCTCTGGAGGTGCGGGGTCAAGTGAACCGGTCTCGTCATTAGACTCGGTTCAAAATGACGGGACCGGTCCTTTAGCCAAGTTGGACTCCAACCCTTATGGTGCTGTTCACAACCGAAGCCACACCATTCTGCCCAATAGCCTTTATGGACTTGATCTGATATACTGTCAGCCAAGGGGCATAAGCCAAAACAACACAACAACAACGGAACCATAAACAGAAAAAAAGGTTGTATTTGATATGTGAAAGAAATTTTAACCGCTATTTTTTCTGATCTTTATGTTAAATATACCATTCTCCAATTGTGAGAATAATTAATATTTCTAAATTCTTAAATGGTTTTAATAGCTTTAAGAATCATTTTCTTTTAATTGTTTTGAAGAAATATTCAAATCTACCATATATCTACCATATACTGAGTTGCAGTTCATACCAATTCAGTTTAATGTTGATTTGTCAGCATCAAGCGTTGTTTATTTTTTATCAACCTATATGTAAAATACAAGGAATCAGCTATACGTTTTACCCAAAATAGAGGTTATCCGACATGCCGCTCATTTTGGTTTGGGGTGTTTTGATTCTGGGACAAGTTTCCAAAATTCTTGCTGAGATGTTAGTTCATAGGTCCACTGCATTGCAAATTTTAAAAAAAATATCCGCCCTTTTGCAGTTGTTTTCTTCTAGAAAAAGAAAAAAGTGTGAAATCAGAAAGTTTATTAAAAAAAAACAAATTCAGAAGGCAATTTATGAGACATGGATATACAAAGCGCTTAAACAGCATGCAATGTCATTAATAGATAATTTTGATTATTTTTAAAAATGATCGAAAAATGATTACCAAAATTTTCTTAAAATTTTGTTAGAAGTTAAATTTTACAAAATAAATTATATTTCACTTCGTTGTTTGATTGAAAGCATTGTGTAAAAACCATTTGAAAGAAATGTCACACAAAAAAAGAAAGAAAAAATTAACATTTCTTTTCAGCAGTTAGTTTTTTACTCATTTGCTCTCTTACAAGCATAATTTTATTTTACTATAAAAACACATATTTATGAAGTTTTAAGCCCTAGATGAGAATATTTACGTCAAACAGTTATAGCACTTTTTATACTTTTATAGTAGAAAAGAGACATAAGCTTCTGGCATGTATTCACAAGCATTCGGTTTAGCTTATTTCAATTAAATTGAAATGTCTGAAAGCCAAGACTGTTTGAAGGTCTGATTATAAGGTCTTTCATGAATAACGGATCTAATAAAGTGCTTTTCAAAAGAGGCCACAAGCAGATTTTTTCTAGCACTGTACTGGGGTTTGCAGTCACTGTAGGGTATGAATTACCTTGCAACTATGGATGCATGCATGGGTTGGAACAAGCAAGGAAGCCAAAGCAGTGACCTTAAACATACATTTATTTGATAACACAAATTTTAATTAACTTGTCATAGCTATTAATATAACAATCCGTTTCATATTAACAATTTTAACATTGAGAACCCAGAAGCAGAGGTAAACTATATTGTCAAAGATGATTTTTAGAGTCTATTGGGGAGGCACTTACTATAGCTAATGTATGCAGCGATGATCATCGGCGACCGGGACCCAGAATCATTTTTAGTACAGGAACACCTTGGCGGGATATTCGCACTTCTCCAAGGCTCTGGGGCAGACGAGAGTCTCTAACCTCTAACTCTGTGGAACCAAATCCAAGAGCCGTCACCTTCTTTTCAAAACCTCTCGTCCTTAGCAGAGCTGTTGTCCGTTTACAGGGGGGCCATTCTGGCCCGCCCCTCACTTTCATTGGGCAGTGGGCTGTTTTTCTTTCAGTGGTTCCTGCCCCAATTGGTTCTTTATTACACCGCCTCTGTCGCCTCTGTCCAAAGACTATGAAGTACCTCCCCCAACATAATTTTATTTTGCAAAACAACTTTGACCCTTCTCATCTGACGTTTTTACTGTGGGCCATAAAATAACGACCATCCATCTTGTAAAATTTAGACTTCAGATCGCTATCACTGGCCACACCGACAGCTATTCTTCTATTTTTATTGGTTTACAATCCTGTATTTACCCCTGCCTCTACATCCTTTATAATACATTCGTTATTGGCCACACACCGTGGGGAATTATACCATTTTCACTTCTACAGTCACTACAAATATTATTTGAGAATTTTTTTCACTGAGACATCCACCCATCAGTTAAACAGAGCGAGTACCACAATAATATGTACCATCGGATTATGGAACAAGCCGCTGACATTCCTGTCAACCATATCAACTCGATACTTTGTCATTATTTCGTAATTTAACTGTAGTGGACTATCTTAAAACATGGTATATTATTTGCATAAGAGACAGACTCCTCTAAATCCTCATAAGATGAAAACTTCTTGCAACATACGTCTTACTTTCTTGATCATAGACATGACCTTGTTCGTTATACATTATGTAGTATAGTAAGTCCAAATATATATTTGACACTTTAAAAAATAACTTAATTTCCAGTTCTAAGAATTTAGAACATAGCACACAAAGATACTTCTCACTATATGTGAAGAGAAAGGTTAGAAAAAATGAATCCCCCAAGTCGCGTGGAGCAACAAATTACCCCATTGTTCTGTAAAGTCAATTTTAACAAGGAGAAAAATTGCCATGCAGAATATTCCCAATCAGAAGATATCATTTCAGTAGAAAAATAGCAGATATATGGGAGGGACCAAGAAAATCGTGACGTCTTAAGTAACCCATATGCCTTCTGCAGAATTGCCTGATTGATGAGATCTGAAAGTTGTTCTAATTTGATGGTGTTCCAGGAGCTGTTGGACATACAAAATGTAATCTTATGCTTCGTCAACAAGTAACAACCAGTTTCGAAGTCCTCATAACTTGGGACAATGGGGGCATAAGCTGCGATATAAACGTTAAAAATCTTGATTTTAGCAGTCTTCATTGATCGTTTAAATACTAGTAACGATTTATCCGCAGCTATTAAAGTCTGCCAGTGTCGTCGTAGTCTTTAAGGAATAAGTGTCGCCTTATTCCTTGATGGTTGGTGGATTCCTCTACACTCAGGACTTAGTAGCTTGGGTTGTAAATGGTACTGCAGGCACCATATTTTTCCCCTAGTCATTTCATTGCTAAAATTATTATTTTGTGCTTTAGTTATCGGCAGATTGAATTCAACAGTACTATAAATATGCTTAATCATCATCAAGAATGCAGGAAATCAGATTTCGTTTTCGGGTGTCTTCGTAGCAAGTGAAGTAGACTTTAAGATTAACATCAACCGGATCCTTATCCGCTGTTCTGAGCGTTAATACTTTTTTGTCCTCATGTCACACACTGAAGGGACGTCGAGATTTCGGATTACCATTAACCCCAAACCGTACATTCCTTTTGAAAACTGTGGTTGGAGATCCTACTACTTTATGTTCACTCTCAGCTGTTCCGTTGCGTTCAACACCATATGGGACGATGAGAGTGACATCAGAGTCAACATCAGAGTTTGTGAAGAAAAGTCATAAGAAATGAGCACCTGTTGTACGGAAATTTCTAATAGAATCTGCCGGTAAAATGTTATACTTTTTCGGCATTGGTTATTTGACTTTTACGGCAAGAATTTCTATATGTATATATAATATGTATATGTGTACACACACACATATATATAACGTATAATAGAAATTCGTTTCATGACGTAACAAAACTGAATTCGAATTCGTCCGCTCTTTTTTAAGTCGTATAATTTTTTTTTGATGGCGGAACGATACCGTTACCATGACTAAGCTGTTTTTTCTATTAATGAAATTGTCCAGTACCTATATAATTAAAAACCCAATAAGGGTGGGGGGATTGGGGCATCAGAGTTTGTGAAGAAATATAATATTAATAGTTGAATAGATAGCGTATCGGAATTCAGTCAGTGGGTTATCGTACGGCAGTTGAAAAGAGTATCATTGACATCCTGAATCGTCTTTAAACTGTAAGTCTCAGTCTGTCTCCGATTTTCCCTTGTATAGAAAAAGATAACTACAGACCTCCTAAAACATACTAACTTGCTGCAACATAGTCAATGTCCGTCTGCCACCAATCAGTGCTAGAGTGACTGATGGATCGGTATGAAGACATTTTTATCCATGTCACTGACGTGTAAAATATACAATTTGCAGACCACTGTTCTAGCCTCTACATGGTATTTTACATCCACTTCTGTTAAGTCTTCGAGCTTTTTGGTTGAGTTGGTTGAGATCGCTACGGTCAACTTTCGCTCCACAAGCGCTAATTATTATTAGAGCTTTATGGACAATGGCTGTTTGTTCTAATTTATGAGTATTTCTAAGCGACTATTTTGTAATTTGTATTAACCATAAAAATTTCTATATATCTCATATAGGTTTTACAATGCGCATTTCGTTCTAGCCTATACATGGTATTTTACATCCACTTCTGTTAAGTCTTCGAGCTTTTTGGCTGAGTTGGTTGAGATCGCTACGGTCAACTTTTGCTCCACAAGCGCTAATTGTTATTAGAGCTTTATGGACAATGGCTGTTTGTTCTAATTTATGAGTATTTCTAAGGGACTATTTTGTAATGTGTATTAACCATAAAAATTTCTATATGTCTCATATAGGTTTTACAATGCGCATTTTGATCCAAGTTTTGATAATTAATTGTCCCCTTTTTATTCTACATTTATTGTCTTCTAAAAGTTGTGGATCTCTGTGACGGTATTTCTTAACAGAGATGGTAGATTAGACTTCTGGAATTACTTTCTGAATAATTAACCTACAGCCAAAAGCTATTAAAATTAATTCCTTTACGGTTTAAATGTATCGGTGGCTAGTGTTAGCGTGAATTATTTGAATGAAAACCCATGAACTTTATTCATCTCGCGAGAATGCATTTCGACAGAGCAACAATTCGAGACGGTATAATCTTTGATTCGGTCTGTTATCCTAATTTTCCGAATAAGAAATAAAAACGCACTAAGAGGAATATCTTATTCGATAAATTATAAATGCTCCAACAGAACACTGATTCACCTTCAGGCGAAATCTAATCACTCAGTTTCAGAGAGTAAAGCAATTTTCCCTCTTCGAAGCCACTGCATCTTTATCCCTCTTCTACACTGCTCCATGAATTTTCTATAATCAGCTCTGCATATAAACATAGCATTTTCACTGCTGGCAAAGCCTTAAGAGGATTGAATTTGAGGAGTGTTTTTCTTCAAAGTGAAGGTAGACGAGTAAACGATAATATTCATGCGTTAAGAGCGACTTATAGCATGTTTTCGACGGGATAAAAATATTTGAAAGGAAATACAGAAATTAAAGTGAGGATTTTCCTCATTTCTATCGGGGAAAAAAATGATACATTCAATATCTGTAGTATTCAAATAAAAGGATATAGTAGGATTGATAATTGTTGAATTTGTATTCGATCTGTCTGTTATTGTAGTGCTGTGGAAATTGTGCGTCGCGGAAAAAATTTGAGTGGTCGTAATTGAGTAAATTTATATCATACTAGCTGGAAACCCGCGCTTCGCTACGGAGTACATTCAAATTGAATACAACGGTCAACGTATGCAATTTATGCCAAAAAATAAATATATATATTTATAATAAATGCGATGATCAATGTATGCAATTGATGTAAAATATATATCTATCTAGATATATATATTTATAAAAAAATCGTAAGGGATATGCATTTTTTTTGGATAATATCCAATCGTCTGCTGCATTAGAAAGAGAAAAAAATATTTTTTTTGTCTATTTAGTTGTTACGCATGTGACGATAAATTTATTGAAAGTACCAGAAAAAGAAATCACGTGATCAGCATTTAATAAATTAAATTATAAAAATTAATCTTTAAAAATTCCCCAAAAATCAGGAAATGGAGATAAAGATTCGAAAAAGATCTCATTTTAAAGGAATTTTTAGGATCTTTCTCGTGATATAAATTTTATAACCCTCAATGTATTATTTTAAATGCAAACGTAAAAAAAGTTTAAAAAACAGCTTAAAAATTTAATTTAAAAAAATCTAAGAAGAATTTTTGAAAAATCTTTCTTAGGGCACCCCTACACTATTAGAAGAATCGCCATGCAAAATTTCAGCCCTTTAGGTCCAGCGGTTTGGTCTGTGCGTTGTATGTCAGTCAGTCAGTCAGTCAGTGAATGAATGAGTCAGTTACGGAACTGTTTTATATATATAGATTGAATTATTTAATTAAAAAAATTGCTATCATATGCTAATCATTTTAAAATCGTCCTATTTTTACCATGTTTTTATTAACTCGCTTTCTTGTTTGTTTGTGTGTTTGTATGTTTGTCCGGTGCAAATCTTGCAATCGATTTTTAACTAACTTCCCGACTAGCTAGACATTTGAAACTTTTAGAATAGCTTAGAACCGGATGACATTGCATTATTTTAATACTTTTAGCCATCTTTAAGCAGGATTGAATTCATTTTCAGTTAATTTTGTTTTGTACAATGGTGCAGCCATCTATCGGCCGGGACGGGAACGAAAACTTAAACGCAAGTTAACTTCCAATTCTCGAGCTAAACGTTTGAATACGCATTTGATACATCTTTATTATGCATTTGATCATTTTCTTTCAAGTTCATGGGATAATTCATCAAAAAAATTTTTAAAAAGTATTTATTAACACATAGAATTGTCACGTTTATATGATTCAACAGAAAATTTAAAAACATGGTATATAAAAAGTTCTTTTTATCTTGTAATTATTTAATCTTCATCTTTGCCTAGATGAAATATAAATACATATCAATATTTAATATGAGTATTTAGTCACATTAGTGGCTAAAAACTTCAAGGCTGCCACACCACAGGTTCAGGGTTCGACCCTGCGACTGGGCAAGGTCGACTCAGCCTTTCATCCCTTGAGTGGGTCGATAAAATGAGGACCAAGCATGTTTAGGAACTAAATTCTGGGGGTCCCACGTCAGGTTGACCACCTGACTGAGACATATGCTCTATGGCACCCCAAGCCCACGGTCAAGAAAATGGACTGGACACCCCTGGCCTTGGTCTACGGCGGACTGTTGCGCCATGAGTTTAGTTTCTTTTAGTCACATCAGATTTGTCAAAAACAACTGCAGAATGTAAGTGAGACTTTTTTATTGTTATTATTCAAGCAAATATATATACCAAAAATCTGCAATTCATCTATTTTTAAAATAGTTTGTCAAAATTTTTCTTATTTCTTTTATCTATGCTTTTGGTAACATTTTTTTTAATTATAAAAAGAAAATGTTGCTATTACCAAAAGAATTTCATGGGGGGTCGAATGATTTTTTTAATTTAAAGAAAATGAGTCTCGGTCAAAAAAAAGTTTGCGCACCACTGTTTTATTGTACAACGTCTTGTTAAATTCTGGAAACAAGCAGCTCCAGCTGTTAAAATCCCCGAGACATGTGTCTGGCTATTAGAAGATGTGCTGACGGCGTAATTTTTGACCCAAAACTTGGGTGTTCATGAGACACTCAGATAGGTACTTATGTCGCTGGTCCGCTTTTGTGCCTTAACCCTTTGAGGGGCACCTTTTGCACAGTGCAAACGCTTAAATCTAGCCCTATTTCACTTGCATTCAATGCATTCCTGTTAAATGAGCAGAAAAATGGTTAATACTGCCATCTGTTATCAGTTTAAAGAAGTAAATACCTTTTGCAACCTTTAATTATAAATTTTTTCTATATCCTTTAGATTAAAATAAAATCGGGAAAAAAATCGTGCAAACGGTGGAGGTTTTTGCCCCTCAAATGGTTAAGTCAAGCTGAGCATGAACGAGAGGTTTCGAAAGGTAAGGGTGTTAATCTCATTGGGTGTTAATCGAGACTCCTGATATTTCGTAGATTTTGATACTGGTTCTACGGTAGTGAATTAGCTGACGGCGTTAATCTTCAATCCCAGTGTTAAGCTATGAAACCTTTTCCTGTCATTAATTTGTTGATTACGGATTAACAAATACATTTATGAATTATGTGTTTTTAATTTAAATTTTCCTTAGAGCAAGAAAGTAGTTAAAGCCTATTTATAAACTATGCTAGTATAGTTTAAGTGATAGCATAAACTATGTTTAAATACAGTTTATAGCTTAATAACATAGTTATAAACTATATTAAATCATAGAGCGCGTTGCTTTTGAATTTTTTTCTAATTTTTACAGTACATTAAACTGTTGACGTCTATCACTAGACAATCAAAATCCCTTTTTTCAAAAACGATAAAAAAAAAACGAGAAAGCATGCTTGCATTTAAAGGTCTACTCTCAGAAGCAAAATTCATAATAACAAAATATAAGTTTGTCAATTTTAATTAGAAAAGCTACGGGGAATTTTTTGTTGGAATTTAACATGAATATTGAAAATCTGAGCGGTCTACTGGTGCATTACCTTGAGGAACCGGAATTCCCAGAAACGCACGGTATAAATATTTCAGGAACTTCTCTGGGAGGTAGTCAATTATTAGTTAATTTTCGAGCCGTTAGATACTGTTATATGGTAGATTATATTGCAGAAGACGAGAAATTAATTTCAAAAGGAGCTACATAAAACGGATGTGAGGTATTTATCAGAATGTGTTGTGAAGAGAATGTATTTCATAGTGCTGAAAGAAATTTTGCAATTAGAATTAAGCATTTTCAGTTGTTTTGACCATTGCCTGAACGTTATGTTTCTCCTACCATTATAAGAGAAAAAAAATTATTCCACACATCAAATAAGAAAATAGTATTGTTTAATTTTCCCTCTAATTTTATACAAATATATCAATTCTCAAACACATTAATCCAAGCATAAGAATTTAGTAAGTAGTTAGTATAATATTATAGCCTTATCAACTTTCGAAATCACAAGTTGAACTTATTTTTGAGGTTAAGTTACACTCAATAAAGAAAGCTCGGGTAATTGTGTACTACGTAAGCAAATATTTATCCTAAATTAGAGGCTTAAATATTTAGAACTTATCACCTTCTTATAGAATTTTCTAGAGATCAACGGGCGGGATTTGTTAATTTATTGTTGTTAGTAGGTTACATGTCAGCATTTAAAGTAAATAAATATTTTAATTTGTCATTAAAATGTATTAAATTTTTTTGTGTGTTTTTATTGACAAAAGATCTATGGAAGAGACGTTTTAATTCAGACATCTATAAATTTTTTAAAGAGCTCGATATTATTAAAAGTTTAAAATAAAAAAAATGAATTGTGTCTTTCATATTGCTAGAATGGATGAAAAAAAATCCAGCAAAGAAGATTTTTGTTGCAAGGCCCTTTACTAATCGGAAAAAAGGAAGGCCAAAACTAAGATGATTCGTTATAATATTCGGTATAATTACAAGTTGAACTATTTTAAAAGGTAAGTTGCACTCAATAAAGAAAACTCAGGTAATTGTATACTATGTAAGCAAGCATTTATCCTAAATTAGAGACTCAAATATTTAGAACTTATCACTTTCTTATAGAGTTTTCTAGAAAATTAGTTTTTCTAGACAATTAGACTTTAGAATTTTAGAATTTTCTACAATTGTCTAGAAATTTTAGAATTTTCCAGACAGTTAGACTTTAATATGTCATTAAAATATATTAAATTTTTTTGTGTGTTTTTATTGACAAATGATCTATGGAGGAGACGTTTTAATTCAGACATCTATAGAATTTTTAAAGACCCCGATATTAGTATTAAAAGTTTTAAATTTAAAACAATGAATTGGGTCTGTCATATTGCTAGAATGAATGAAAAAAATCCAACAAAGAAGATTTTTGTTGTAAGGCCCTTTACTAATCGGAAAAAAGGAAGACCAAAACTAAGATGATTCGACTCTGTTGAATCAGATTTAGAGTTATTGGAGTAAGGCACTGACAGGACAGGTCTAGAAATAGGTTGTCCTGGAGGAATCAACAGAAGGCACTGGCCCCCCCCCCCCCGGGCTGCCGTGCCAAATATAATGATAATGATTGACAAAAGAATGGTGAGATGAATTCTTTTCCGGTTTAAATTTTCAAATCACACAAAGGACACTTCATTTTGAGCAGAGTTCAATAAAAGTAAATTTTTCTTACAACGAATAAAGGGCCTTACAACAAAAATCTTCTTTGTTGGATTATTTTCATTCATTCTAGCAATATGAGAGACCCAATTCATTGTTTTAAATTTAAAACTTTTAATACTAATATCGGGGTCTTTTAAAAATTCTATAGATGTCTGAATTAAAACTTCTCCTCCATAGATCATTTGTCAATAAAAACACACAAAAAATTTAATATATTTTAATGATATATTAAAGTCTAACTGTCTGGAAAATTCTAAAATTTCTAGACAATTGTAGAAAATTCTAAAATTCTAAAGTCTAATTGTCTAGAAAATTCTATAAGAAAGTGATAAGTTCTAAATATTTGAGTCTCTAATTTAGGATAAATGCTTGCTTACATAGTATATAATTATACATTTTTTTTAAACAGTTTACAATTTTACTTGCATTTGATACTAAAAAAATATTTCAGGTAGTCTTTTCTAATGAAACTACAGCGGTTTATTAACGTAGGATTACTTATCGTTGCTTACCTCTTTTTTTTTGTGACACATTTTGGTACTTTTCTGTTTAACTATTTACTGCTACTGGGTTTGGCACGTTGCTAAAATTTTTACTCGCGACGCCGGAGAATGATTTTCTCTCCGGAGGACTGTTATTGAGGAACGTAATCCTACGTTAAAAAAATACCAAAGTTTCATATAAGCGAATTCCTTTGTAAAGCACATATTCGACAAATATCTTATTTCTTTGGGGATCTCTAAATTTTTAGTGTTACAAATTATTTTGCCGGATGTATAAACAATTTTTTTCCCAGATTTTTTTCTTTTTTGACAAAACACTGCTTTTTCTCTGAATACAACTTTAAGGTATATAACTTATTACACTTATTTTGCAGAAAGGATAAATGTGAACTTGTGTTTTTTCTGCTTTCATATTCAAAGTTGTCACACATCGTCTAAGTCGAAGACCAACTATCGATTTAAATTAATGCAAATTGACAAACAATAGGAAATTATTCCTAATTTATATCTCTGTATAATTGAAATTCCAGAAACAGATATACACGTAAAGAGAAAGCACATAATCAAGAAATTCCAAATAAAAATTATAAACCAACCATCAATTTAAATAAGAAAAAATTGACAAATAATAAGTAATTTTTCCTTATTTATACGTTTATATAACTCAAATTGGAGAAAGAAATTTATGCACAAATCGCAAAGCACATGATCAAGAAATTTAAAATAAAAACGGATATATATCTCTTTGCTTATTGATATCTTCCACATTTCTAAGATTCGAAGATTTTTTTTCATATGAAAATCTAAACTCAGTGTTTCGACTTGATAAATTCTTTTTCAGTCTCTTCCGTTCTAGTATTTCTCTCCTCCGTAGAGACTAAAACATAAAGAGTTTAGATATAAAAGTATTAGAAAATTCTATTATTATTTAAAATATTTGAACGCTGTAATAACTTTTCTACAAAACACAAACGATTAATATTTCAAAAGAATGTTATATGAAATCTTATTTTCCTTCTGTTGATCTTGCAAAGCATCAGGGATCAAACGGGATCTGTAAAACAATTAACTGGAAATTTAACTCAGAAGTAAAATTTTGCTTCTCTTACAAAGCCTGGAAATTTCGGGTAACGTTTTTGAGAGATTTTTTTCTCACCCTGTGGAATATTTCTTTCTGAATTTCATTTCCTAGAACTACAAAAGTTATAAACTTTCACTAAGTGTGCCTCTTATGTACAAAAAATTAGTAATAATTACCTATAAGGTCAGAAATTGAAGTTTAAATTCTCAATTTACTAAAGTACCAACACGTCTTTTCTTATATTATAAATTCTACTAAAAATAAAAACTGACAACCAACTAATTTTTAAAAAAACAAATTTCACTGTTTACAAAGATTAACTAGTTTACCCTGAATCATCCACTTTTCAAACGTTATGAAAATTGCAATCTTATTTCAATATTGCCTTAAAATGAATGCTTATATTGAGACCGTTTCCCCATATTGAAAACTTTAACTTTAAATATTTCAATAATTCCTGCTATTCATGATTCCTCAATCGAAGTTAATCCATTTTCATTATATTCCATCATAATCAAGGCTTATTTTGGGGGGTTATTATTTAACTAAATATTTCAATCTATTATACTGATTCACATTTCAAAAATTGAAGTTAACCATTCTTCAGCATTATGGCAAGTACTCTCTTTGAGCTGAAAGAAAAGAACTTTTAAAGAAGTTTTTGACTTATTTTTCTCTTTGCCAATTCAAAAACAGGTTTCTGTTTCAAGCAACAGATGGAAGCAACGAAATTCATAATGAACCCTCTCATCGGTATTACAATTTTAATTAAAATATTCATGAAATATAATTAAAAATACCCATAACTCGATAAACCACAGTTCAGTTTTAACGTTTTTTTTTCTCCTGCTTTCAAGGGTACCTTTTTCTATCTAATTCTTTCAAATTTAGACACTAAATTTTGGGCAGTAGTCATTGTTCATCGGGCCAAATGCGATGAAGACAGATATGATAGTCGAATGGCTAAGGAGACTACATTGAGTACTAGTTCTGTATGTTCTAACCTTGATATTGCTATGGATGCCTTGTTATTACTATGACAGCCAATCGGAATTGGCTTTAATTTGGAGGTGTATTTACGACTCGTAAATCAAAAGATGACCACGGTGTTCCTAAACTAGCACCTTAGACGTAGAAAAATATTTTATGTACAGAAATTCAATATGCCAAACTTATTTCTATAAAATATTCAATTAAAATACATAAAGAAGGGTTGTGTATAAAAATATAAAAAATTTCATATTTTTTTTCTAACATCTGGTTTTAAAAATCATTTTACTTCTTGGATCCAAAATTTTTGACTGCTGTGAATTACATTTAACTTACGCTTATGTTAAAGTACATTTAAAACGTAATTTAACATAAGCGCAATGAAATATCTAAATACAACAGTCTAAATAAAATGTCTTGTATGAAAAGAAGTTTATTTAGTGTACCAAATTTACTTTCACTGTATCCTCCTTTAATAAACGTAAAATACAGCAAAGTTTAAAGGAAGCAAAATTTTTAATATTTAGCTTTCCCAATTGTTGCTTTTTAAAAGCATTTACTTTTCTATCTGTCTCCTCCACAATATTTGCCTTTCATCGAGTGCATTTTACGGGACAGCTGAAACAATATTTAATATACTAAAAATATTACTAAATATAATTTTTAATATACTAAAGATATTAAAAATTACTTGGACAAAGTCTAGAATATCCGGGCAAACCATAAGAAAAGTATATTTATTGGTAAATGATATTTCTGTGGAAAGAAATCGTTTTATACAAAATCAGACTGTCGAAGAGCATCTAAAATTAGCCAACGCAAACAAAAGAAAAATAGCTGAAAAAATATTTGACTGCAAAGTTAAATTTGATGTGTGCCATCCATATTTATCCCATTATATGCAAAAAGTACACTTAAGACAAAAAGACTTATATCCGACTTGAAACATAGGTGGCATTTGTTTTCTTCAAACTCCTAGAAATATCTAAAATTCATAATTTGTACAACTCTGCAAATGAAGCTAATAATTTCAATAGACAATAAGTACTGATGAAGAGGGAATTACGAATTTAACTGCACGTGTTCCAATTTTTGGAAGGCTATTACTGTTCCTAAAATTTAAAATTTTTAACTTTTCTGTTCTGGTACCAATTTCCAAATGCAAGCTAATATGTTATATGTTATAATGGATAAAAGTTAATACTTCAAGCGGTTTGGATTTTAAAACGAATATATGATATAGAAAAATAGTTCTCTAAATGATTATTCCTTTGAGACGTCACACACACACACACACACACACACACACACACACACATATATATATATATATATATATATATATATATATACATATATGTATATACTAGAAGGTAACCCGTCATTTTGACGTCATAATGGAAAAAGTATATGAAAGTTAAAAAATATCTCGAATTATCTAACAATATTGCTTTTAATCCACACCTTGTCAAAGCAAACCTTTTCATTATTTTTTATTTATTTAGTATTTCATGCGATTGGAGTAGTAGACTGCCATCCAACCCGTCATTTTGACGTCATAATACTAATAATGACGTCATAATGGAAAAAGCATATGAAAGTTAAAAAATATCCCGAATTATCTAACAATATTGCATTTAATCCACACCTTGTAAAAGCAAACCCTTCCATTATTTTTTATTTATTTAGTTTTTCATGCGATTGGAGTAGTAGACTACCATCCAGATTTTTACAGATCACTACGCGATATGAATACTTGAGCTACTTGATTCATTCATATTCAAGTTTGTTTATTTTCAGAATTCATCGCAAAAGTAAACAGATTTTTAAAAACTGTTAAATATACAGCTAAAAGCATCCAATTTTTTTTTAGTTCTGAATGTTTTATAGAAAAATAGGCTGAACAAACGTGATTTGATGGAGAAGCTATTAGTTTTTAGGTAAGAAAAAATTCTGATCAACATCTGAAATTGAAATTAAGCCTAACCGGCTGTTTTTTTACTGAGGGCTTCAATTGAAAGATGAGTACAGCCCGGAAGTGTTATACAGAGACAACGGCTATTATATATATAATATATATATACACATATATATATATATATATATATACTTGGGTTATTCTTTTCTTGTTCCACACTTTTTAACCCGTATTGTGGAAGCTATGTAAGAGATATTTTAAGGCAAAGTCAGACATCAAAATTAATTTCAATTTAACCATTTTTTCCTGAAACCTTTTTTTTTAAGGCAGGAGGGGGGGGGCTGACATCGTCGTGACATTTAGTTTCCCGAATTCCTAACTCAGTCTGGATGGTTGAATTGGGTTTGCTCACGGCTCGCAGTTTCTCTAAAATGTCATATGCAAGAAATCGCGTTTGGGCTTATTCCTTTTTTTTTTTTTCAGAAGCACCCAGAAAAGTTTATTTGCTGTCTAGCAAACTTATGTGTACAATTTTTAGATTACATATTATAAAGTTTGTAGTCCGCTGAGTTTGTGATTAATGCGCTACATACTGAAAATTGCACTTACTGAACACGTGCTGAGAACTTTGCGCGGGTAGATGGCAAAAAATGTTCAGTGATAAAATGGCATTAAATAATTAGAAATTATACAATTTTTTGCATCGTCGATATAATGTAAGGTTTGTAACCCTCGTGTAATTTCTCGTTAATATTAGTAAACCTCCTTTTTTTTCTTCCTCTGTATTTCGCAACCACAGATAAGTAAATTAGTGTATTTTAATTCTGCTTTTCCGATATGAGGGAAGTCGTTTATATAATGGGTGTAGTTTCTAATATTTGAAAAAAAGGAACTTAAGGTGACTACCTACTTTGAAAATATCATTTTTTGACTATTTTGGTCAATTTTATTTGTTACAAGAATCGTGTAACTCAATCTTTCCTCTCTTCAAAACCGTTTTGGTTTTCATTCTACATCACTTAGAAGCAGAGTTATAGCCATTTTAAAAAAAACATCCTCTGCTACAAAATTGAAGTGACAAACAACTTTAAATGCATCTTTCTCAGAATTAAGTTTTTTATTACAAATGTCTACCTTTATCATGATATTTCACATAATAATGCATATTATTTAATAAAATTTATAGGAAGTGCTTTAGATGATATTGTTAATGAAATGACGCACAATAATTGATGTATAATTATAAATAGTTTTTTTTTTTATTTGGGACTGTTTTTATAAGGAAAGGAATGACAATTCGGGAAAATTTTCATATTGGAACATAAAATTGTCTGTATTATTTTTGCATTTCAAAATTTCTCTTAGATTGTGGGTCATTTTGAACATAACTGTCATATGTATCATGTGTGAAAAGGAAATATACTGAAGTGCCACTGAATTAGGGATACCTACCTAGTAACGAGTTGGGCCTCCTCTGGCCTTGATAACGGCTGCCACACGACGAGGCATAGATTCAACAAGTTTCTGGAAACGTTCCACGGGAATGGCTTGCCAAATATTGGCTAAAGCTGTCCATAATTCAGTAAGGTTCTTTGGTGCTGTGTGATGGCCTTTCACGCCTTGTTCCAAAACATACCAAAGATGCTCAATAGGATTTAAGTCTGGGCTTCTAGGTGGCCAATTCATGACAGAGAAGTCAAAGGAATGCTCATCCAACCAGCCAGTAGCCAACCTTGACTTGTGAGAGTTACAGTTTTCTTGCTGGAAAACTCCATTACGGTGCGGATAACAGAACAGCATAAACGGATGGAGGTGATCACCCAGCAACTCTACGTACCGAATTGCATTGAGGGAGGTTGGTACACGCACCAAAGATCCCAAACTGTGCCACGAAAAAATACCCCAGACCATGATTGAGCCACCATGCCCTTGTACAGTTCCAGCCAGGCATGCAGGATCCATGGCTTCATGAGCCTGACGCCATATTCTCAGCCTCCCGTCGGCGTTAAGTAGTCGGAATCGAGACTCATCACTCCATGCTACTCGTTTCCAGTCCTCTACACTCCAGTCTCTGTGCTCTCTTGCCCAGGCAAGACGTGCAGCCCGATGGCGAGTATAGAGCAATGGTACTCTCGTAGGTCGACGGCTCCCGAAACCCATACGGTGAAGCGAGCGTTGCACAGTCCGTTTACTTACTGTACGACTGGCACCGTCATTAAACTGGGTGGTAATTTGAGCTAATGTTTGGCTTCGCTGGCTACGTACAATACATCTGAGCCGTCTCTCACCACACACTGTCAAGGCTAATTGTCCTTTGCAGTTTGCCCGATCGCTAGTTTTTTCTACCATCCTTGTATTCTTGTTATATTCTTGACACTGTCGATCTTGAAAATCCTAGCTGTCTGACGATTTCGGAAATTGAATGGCCCATGCGTCGCGCACCTACGATTTGTCCGCGATCGAAGGCGTCTAAATCAGGCAGTTTACCCATGCTGGCAATTCCAACAACAAATTCAGAACAACCACAGTACGCGCTATATATGCAGTTACCACAGCGCCCTCACTTGCGCATACATGATGCGCAGAGCTACACAATTTGCATAGGCTTTGCTATCCCTAATTCAGTGGCACTTCAGTGTAGTAGCATTAGAATTTTGTGCAGAGTAATAGGCGTTTTCGCTAAATATCATTAAAAATTACTTCAAATTGACCAATTTATAAAAAAATATGATATACAGGTAAGTTTTGTTTATTTTTTAATTAAGTGCTATTTTACCATAAAGATAAAAAATCCTTAAAAAATGATTTTTAAAAAAAATTGGCTCCGAACGTAACGCACTTTAACAGTATGCATTTGATAATCTGTAATTAGAAAAATAGTGAGAGGAACATCCTCTATCAGGGGTGACCGAACTGGGGCTCGCGAGCTACATGCGGTTCTGTTCACTTTTTTTACCATGTTTTTATTAATTTGTTTTCTTGTTTGTTTGTGTGTGTGTTTGTCCGGTACAAATCTTGCAATCGATTTTTAACTAACTTCCCGACTAGCTAGACATTTGAAACTTTTAGAATAGCTCAGAACAGGATGACAATGCATTTTTTTCGATGCTTTTAGCCATCTTTAAGCAGAATTAAATTAATTTTCAGTTACTTTCAGTTAATTTTCTTTTGTAGACTGGTGTAGCCATCTATTGGCCGGAACGGGAACGAAAAGTTATATCCAATTAACTCGATTTTCTTTCAAGTTGATGGGATAATTCATCAAAAAAAATTTTTTTAAGTATTTATTAATACATAGAATTGTCAAGTTTATATGATTCAACAGAAAATTTAAAACATTGGTATATAAAAAGTTCTTTTTATCTTGTAGTTATTTTACTCTCGGTCCAATATAATAAATTTTTCAAATAACTGACACAAGAATGTGTAATAAATTGCTCTCGTCTGAATTCTTTTTATAATTTTTTTTATTTAACTGTATTGATTCCAAGCTACAAAGCTTAATATAGGACAGATTATTAATTATTAACAATTGGAGAATGATATATTTAATAAAAGCAAAAAAACAACCCTTAAAATTCATTTCGTATTCAACATAACCTTTGTCGTTTTTTTGGCTCTTGTAATTATGCAGACATTCCCAAACGGCCCATAACATTGTTTATCTCGGCCACTCTTGCTCTTATAGCTTGACATGGGGATAGGTCAGTGGTACGCAAACTATGGGTCCCCCGACCCACTGGGGAGTCATTAAAAAATCTGGAGGGGTCGCGGATGGTTTGAAGAACATTTATATCATATTGAAACATTTATTTTTAAAAATTTGTATTAATTTTTTTAAAACTACATTTTTAAAATTTTTAATTTAATTTTTTATACGTTAAAAGATGATATGACATTGTTAAATACGGTGTGAAGCAGTTTTACCAAAATCAACTGCATTTGGTAAGCGGGGCATTTTTTTTATTGTTATTATGAAAAACAAACACATACCCAAAATTTGCAGTTTCTTTTTTTTTCTTTGGTTTGTGAGCATATTCATAATTTTTTTCAAAATATTGTGTTTCAAACAAAAATTTTTCACTGTGTGTGTGTATAGGGGGGGGGGTAAAGAAAGTGGGTCGCGGTTGAGAAAAGTTTGCACACCCCTAGGATAGGTGATCTGTGAACTGCGAACAACCGCCATGAAATAAGTCTTTTCTAGTTTCGATTGCATTTGATTGGAACTTCAATATCATCCCCCAAGTCGTTAAATACTTACAGTAATTAGATTCAGATTCATTCCTGCATAAATAGTGTGCCAAAAAGGGGGTGTTTCTAACGAGAAACTCTGAATGCACGAACTATCCGAGACACGGACTGCGA